>OZ010582.1:124747575-124802575 GCA_963932145.1 Acanthosepion lycidas
TCCCTGTAACAATCTTTGTCTTAATAGCTTTATCTCCTTGCTTGGGGTGAAAAGATAAAAGAAATTTGTTAAATCTACTATTCACTCGCAATAGAATTATTCTTGTACACCCCAAAATATGTCTCGGCTGTAAATAACACACAAAAGGTTGATAAACCGTGAAAATCAAATCAAGAAATCAATCAGTTATTAGCTTTATCCTGGTATATTTTAGAAACCTTTTAATTCTATTTTAAGTATACAGTTCCCTCCAAAATATTGGAACGGCAAGACTAATTACTTGATTTTTGTTGTTCACTGAAGACATTTTGGTTTAAGATCAATAGATGAATATGAGACAAGAGATTAGAATTTGAGCTTTTATTTCCTTGTATTTACATTCACTCTCTTGGAGGTCAGCATCAGCCATGCTGATGAAAGGCAGAGAAGGTTCTTTCAGATGATTAATCGAGAGTAGTTTCATTTTGAAGGCTTTAAAGTTAACAAGTCATTCTTCAGAGTTAACAAGCCATCATATTAGATTGAGATCGAAAGTTTTTACCAATCAATATCCACCGTAAAATCTTGGGTTTATAATAAAATATAAAAACGTTTTTACAAGTTTATAGAAATCCGTCACTATTATAAGTTTCTTCCTATAACAAATTTATGCCCATCAGATTTAAAGTGTTCTCCCTGTTGTGAAGGATAAATTATCTTTAATGTATTGTAAATTAATCTTAGGTAGATAGTATGTTAACATTTTCTACTAATATGTGTCCTATATTAATGATTTCTTGTAATGTGTAGATTGATATTTATACAAATGACACTAACATTCGATAAGTGATAAGTTTTTCGCTGAGAGAGTGTGGTGGTTATGTGACCGATACAGATATTTACTTCTAACTGCAGTGTTGGAAACAATAAATAAAGATACGTCCTTGGGTATTTTTTAAATGTATTCTGATATGACAGTTGTCACAAGACAATTAAAAGCAATCTTTTCTTTTTAAGAAAAGTTTGTTAAACCTAAATGCCATTTAACAGCAAGGCTGGAATGGACATTTCTGACAAGCCTATATTATCATGAATAATGTAACCAACGTAACGTGGATCCTTGCTGGTGAACAGAGTTACCTTCGGACAAATTCTAGAAACCGTAGCGATTATTGGCTCTGAACAAAACTGCTGAAATGTATAGGACACATTGAGGAAGAAGGGATTAGAGAATCTGATACTCACAGGATATATCGAAGTCAGAATGGACAGGGGTCAGTAGGCTATCTGAATGACGAGTTAATGTGAATGGATTGTAGAATGGAGATTAAGTGGGATGGTAAAAAGACAAATATCACTAAGAATTCCAGAAGATGAGAATTTAGGGAAAGCCATGAGCGGAACGTTATTATTATTATTATTATTATTATTATTATTATTATTATTAATAATAATAATAATAATAATAATAATTGTATTTATATTTCTATACTTTTTATTTTCTTGATAGGAGCAGATAGACTATTTACATTATTCGGACTGACTATTGTGCTCATCTTTGTTGCCATATTTATTACAACGTTTCGGTCGTTGTACGCTCCGGCCTTCTTCAGGTGGTTGGAATGTCGAACTGAACCCTTTTTCGCTCACTGGGTAGACTAGTTCTAGTTCCACGTGCACATGTTTAATGGATGTTAGTTATCAGTTATCTCCTGTTGATTCCCTTCTGCAAGTTCTCCACTGCCTTAACCGGGTATTGAACTCACACTCTTTGGGTCCTGTCATTGGATCTAACCAACACCTTTTTCCACTGTGCCATGTGTCCTTGAGGACAAATGGCACAGTGGATATGGACAGATATAGAAGTAGATAGGTTTGCCTATCGTTCGGTTCACAGGCCTCCCTGGTCTTTTGAACAGGTGTACAGGTTTATCCTTTGTTAGGACTGCGTTTCCATCTTTTCCTTCTCTTTCACTCCCAGTAGCCCCATGCGTGTTAGTGACATTATCAGCTTTCTTGGAGTGAATAGATAAAAAAATAATGAGTGGCTTCCCTCTCCAAGAGGTCTTTCGGATGCCATACTGATCTAATTATAATTCATGTATAGCACGATAGTCGTAACTTCAATAAATGGTTCCTAGAAAATGGTTGTTGGCATAAAGGCTTCTGTTAGCAGACTGAAGAGTTCTTTCGATTTTGAGTGGTTTCAATCCCATTAAACGAAAAATGGATACCTGAGAATTAATTAGTCTCAAAAGTCTTTTCATCTTTTTTTTTTAACTGAAATTTAGAAGCTTATCCTTTTATTTCCAACTAGTTGCGTTCTGGAAGTGCTTTTACAAGTTTTTGTTATCTTATTTACTTTGATGCATGCAGCGAGTAAGACAAGAAGTCAGTATTGTTACGCTCCAGTAACTTACATCCGATTGCCTATCTTTCAACTCCTGTAGAAAAGAACGTTTTACCCAAAGAATGAATTGAACTGAGCAAGAAGCAATTACGTGATATCGTTATGAATATGCTTGGGAAACATAGCCTCCTTTCATTAATGCATGCATGCACACACAAGTAAGTCTGTAATCTGACAAATAGATAGTAACTGAATTTTGATCTGAAATTTACACTGTATAATGTTAAAGTTTCGTCATTAATGAAGATATGTTAGGTTAAGTGCATAGATAGATAGATAGATAGATAGATAGATAGATTATAATCAAATTGAGAAAGATTATGATCAAATTGAAATAGATACATTATGATCAAATTGCAATAATGATCAGATTGTGATAGATAGATAGATAGATAGATAGATAATGATCACATTGTGATAGATAATAGTCAGATTATCATAGATACATACATACATACATACATACATAATTATCAGATTGTCATAGATTATGATCAAACTGAAATAGATAAATTATGATCAAATTGCGATAGATAGATAATAATCAGATTGTGATATATATATATATATATATATATATATATATATAGAGAGAGAGAGATAGATAGATAGATAGATAGATAATGATCACACATTGTGATAGATAATGGTCAGATTATGACAGATAATTATCAGATAGATATAGATAGATAGAGATTATGGTCAGATTGAGATAGATAGATAATGATCAGATTGTGATAGATATATTGATAATTATTAGACTGTGATATATATATATATATATATATATATATATATATATATATATATATATAGAGAGAGAGAGAGATAGATAGATAGATAGATAGATAGATAGATAGATAGATAGATAGAATTTTTATCAGGCATCATTTTATTTACTACGTACTCGGTCTCTGTTGTATATACGCATATGTGTATATGTGTACATATTAATATATATGAGTATGTTTATGCCTATGTGTATGTGTGATGTATGTATGCATGTGCGTAGAGAATGTTTGTATTCATGTGTGTGATGTGTATATATACATTTATTTGTTTGTGTATGCGTGATGGTTTGTGAGCATGTGTGAGTATATATGAATATGCGTATATATTTATGTATGCTGGGTGTAGCTATATATGTTGAGAATGCATTGTTGTATGTGTATGCGAGATGTGCATATCGGCATTGGTATATATGTATGTGGGTGTAAATGCATGTATCTTTGAAATATATATGTACCCATGTGCGGATGTATGTATGCCTAAGTTTAGAGTTAAGATGTTCGCGTATTCTCCAGTGTCAAAGCAAACTAGATTATATCTTGGTGAGAATGAATTCACAATGAAGTTAGAGGAAAGAATAAAGCGGAATGGAAATTAAAAAGAAAGAAATCAAATCAGCAAAGAAAGAAAGGAAGAAATGATGAGAAAGAAAGAAAGAAAGGGAGAAAGAAAGAAAGAAAGAAAGAAAGAAAGAAAAAAGAACTATGAATACGAACAAAAAGGATAAAAAAGAAAAAGGAAAAATCAGAGAAAATAAAAATAAAAGAATAAGGAGAGAGAAGACATGTAGAGAGATATCGTTGAGAAGAGAAGAGAAGAGGAGAGAAAAGAAGAGGAGAGAAAAGGAGAGGAGAGGAGAGAAGAGAAGAGGAGAGAAGAGAGGAGGAGAGGAGAGGAAAGAAGAGAAGAGGAGAGAGAAAAATGAAAGTTGAGAGTAACTTCGTGCATTTAAAAAAATGAATGCCAAGAGATGACTATTCCCCTTACGACGTAACGTCACACCGAGTTTTGTATACATTACCACATCTGTGTGGACCCAAATTTATTACCGTCTGTTTTTTGATCAACAGAATCTACACCTTACTAACATCTATTTTTAATAAACTATTTTGAATTGTATTTCTGGAGCTAATTAAAAAGAAAATAAAAAAATGCTTATTTTTAACACGCTGACTAAAAATATTTATATCACGAGTTTCTTTCATGAGAACTTTGACATTGCATTCCGCATTTCCCTAGTCTCTTTGATTATATTTTTTAATTACTGTTGTTCTCAGGCCCACTTTAGCCCGGGTGGCAGCACCTGTTAGGGTCCCAGCTAAGGGCAAATAATGCCCCCCACCAAGCAAAAATCAACAGTACCTTTTATAATAAAATGACAAACAATACATTACACGACCTACAAAATACATATTTAAAAATATGCTTTTGCCCTGAGCGTATAAAATTATGTACAAAATATCTGTAGTTGAAAGCATAAAATGACGTACAAAATATTTACATTTTAGCATTAAATAACCCATAGAGGTGTTGATATACCGCCAAACACAATCAGCCAATCAATCCTTTGGTTATAAATGATATCAATTTTATTTATCGTGTGTCACTGTACAATTCTTGCCTTCAATGTCCTGTGAATGTCAGATTTTTCGAGCTCTCTTTTCTCATTATGTATTCCAGAAATTTAAAAATGTACTTTTCGGATTCTAAGTGTCCTTTTTATTTCCATTTTGTTTTCAAAGTTGCGTACATGCTCTGTTCATGGTATTCTCAGCATCCTCCTGTGGAATCGTATTTTTGTTTCCTCTTCATCTCTGAGGAAATTATCCCGCATTCACTGCCATATAGATTAAATATTATATAACTGTTCATAACTATTTTCTTTGTTTCTAACGAAATTTCCATGGCAATACAAAATATATGATATATTATTAGTCCTCATCTGGCAACTAGGTTTCAATCCCTTTACCACGGTCGTAAGGTTGTCTCTGTGTGCTTTTTTCTGTAGATAATTTCATGGTAATTTTTTGGGTGATCTCTTCGCTATGGTACCTAGACTTCATGAATTTATGCGCAGTATGAGACTGGCGTCGAGATCCCATCAATTGACAATTGAGCTGGTTAGATGTAGCCTTAAGTTTTATGCTGACAGTTTCTTTTCTCGCACTTCTCGCTTGTGGAATGCACTTACGGCTCCATGCCTTCCAATAAACTTTAATCTGCAAAAATTTAAAAGCAATGTCAATAGCTATCTACTGTTCTTCTGATTACACATTTCTCTTTCCATTCATTTTTAATGTTTCTGTTTCTAATTCTTCCGCCCCGTGTAACCACTTGTGTTTTAGTGCCTTTACTGCATTTCGATATCGATTTAGAAAAAGGAAAAAGCATTTCAAAGAGAATATAGAAATAACGATGCTAGGTACAAACGGTGATCCCTATAGGAATTATGCAAAGGATTTTATTATATAGATCAGTAATATAGGGCAAAATTAATATTATTCAAATTATGTGCATTCATATTTAGCTTTCATGTTTTCAATATCTATAACTCTTATAACTTGTCATGAATAAAAAAATTTAAAGAATATAAAAATTCTGTTTTACTTATCTACTAGCAACATGGCCCGGCGTTGCCCGTGCTTGATTCAAAAATTGTACGACACATACAGCAATCGCTATCACTTGACTTAAAATATTTTTGCCTTTCCTTGCCTTTAAAGGAGTTCCCTTTGCCATGCTGATGTTGCTACATGCCTTACTTCTTGCCTATCTCACACTGCGAATTATTTCTAAGCTCTATACTAAACATTAAATCTGTTACGAAAAAAGAACTAAACAAAATGAACACAAAATGAACCCAGTTCTGCAGAATCAGAATCAACGTTGAGTTTAAGCAAGCGAATGAGCCAATTGGAGTAAAGTGCCATGCAGATTTAAATTTTTCTCACTTGTGACGAATGCAGCTATCGATTTGTTTTGCATGCTAGCATGCTAGTTAACATTCGTGTCAGTCAGCTATAGGCTCTCACTCTGGCCAGTAGAAAATGGCCGCAAACTACATAAAAACTACCGTAGAAGCATGGAAAAATCGATTATTTCCACTATCGATGGGAGTTGGTAAATGGAAAGTCGGTCTTGGCCTTCCCGCTAACTTGGAGAATGTGCATGTAAATTTTGGTGCAAATCCGTCGAAAATTGCGGACGTGCATTCGTCACACACACACACACACACACACACACACACATCCTGCCATTTATAGATAGAGATAAGTCTACAATTCGTCCATACTGAGAATATTTCTGCCACATATGCTCCGATGCCGTTACTATTTACCTAGAAATCATTGATAATACATAAAGAAGAATATGCAATATTATTGGTCCTGATCTGGCGGCTCGGCTTCACACACTGACCCACCACCGTAAGGTTGCCTCTCTGTGCCTTTTCTGTAAATACATGGTAATTGTTCGGATGAGCTCTTCGCTATGGTACCTAGACTTCATGAATTTAAGCGCAGTATTAGGTTGTCATCGATTAGATGCAGCCGTAAGTTCTATGCTTACAGTTTCTTTTCTCGCTTGTCGAACTCCCTTCCGGCTCCATGCTTTCCAGCCAACTTTAATCTGCAAAAACTTAAACGCAATATCAATCGCCATCTACTGTACACCTGGTTTCTTTTTTATCTCTTTCTGGTCATTATTAATGTTTCTGTCTCTAATTCTTCCACGCCCTGTAACCACTTGCGTCTTAGTGGCTTTACTGCCTTGCATGGTGTGATATCGATAAAAAGTATCGGTGTTAATTGCACTGATAGAAATGAGTAAATAACTTGAATCTAGTCTTTGATGTGCATAAGTTTGAAGAAAATATATTTTAATTATTTTATGTTTTTCTTCACAATAATATCTGCATTTTTTCCTGCAATATTCCGGGTCTGTAGACACCCCCCCCCCCGACATTTTTCTGTTGTGTTTTAGAATGTTGATAAATTCTACTTCAGGATTTCATGTGGATCTCACCTCCACCAAACGTCACACGTACGAATTTTGCGTACCCCCGATCGTCATTGTTCTTGTGTTCTCTTCTTGAGCCTTGCGTATTCTACCAAGGCCATGACGTCCCATCTTTGCTAATTTATTGTTTCTTGATCAATATACAAAATGCTAATAAAATCTATATTTGCTTAAATATTTTGTATTGTATGCTCGGGAGTTAATTTAAAACAAATGTTTAATTTATATTCATCTGCTAAAAATATTGCACCACGATTTTCAAAGTTATGTTTTCGTTTTGTGTATTGTGCAGTTATCCCCACATAACTTTGTCATTTTTACCACTAGGCGGCGCTGTTAAACAACTATAAAAACGGGACACTTCCTGTCATCGCTTTCATTCTCTTTTTTTTTTCTCCCATGATGCCTGGGTAACAACAGCAACCGAGACATTTCCGGGCATGAGCATATCTTACCCCTTGCTGACTGAACTCCACCCCCCCACACACATACACACACGTACGTGTATCACCCACATAATTTCTAACTTTCAATAGCTTCTTTCGTTTGCATTCATAGTCATGCATTTCCTGATCACTTCGACGTGGTGCAATGGTTAACAAGGTTGTCAGGCTAGACCAATTACAACTCAATAGTGAGTTCGATCCTCACTGGGGGATCGCTACTTTCGGCCTTGCACCAGATTTAAACTACACTTTAAAAAAACATTAGGTGTACTTCAGCGTGGTGTAATGTTTAGCATTTTATCTTGCTAGATCAAATATGACTGAATAGTAAATTCGATTCTCGCTGGATGTTCCCGGCTTTCGGCCTTGTGCAACATTTAAGCTACATTCAGAAAATTGCTATATTGTGTGAGGGGTACTTCGGCGTAGTGTAATGGTTAGCAATATTATCTTGCTAGATCAATTATATCTGAGTTAATCAAACGATGAGCTTGTTTCGCAAGTTTGGCAACTATGCCGTGATTTCAACATGCATCTACTGCTCTAAGCTGGGCGGGTTACGTGCCCAAAATACGTCTGACTCCCACGTATCATCCTGTTTAGAGAACTTGCCAGCGGGAAGAGGCTACGCGTAGGCCCAAAACGGCGCATTAAGGGTAAGACGAAAACATCCATGACAGGGCCCAACATCTACCCTGAAATCTGGAAAACCGTTGCTGCAAATCGGCTTTCTTGGCGTAGGATCATCCAACCGTCAGCAAGAAGAGGACCTGCGAAGTGCTGTCATAAGGGGCCGGCACGCCCAGCCGCGTTCACCATCCGCTCTCTATTACTCCTGCTCACGACTCTTCAAGAGTAGGCTGGGCCTTCACAGCCATCTCCGCCACCAACACCAGAGGGGATAAAGGGAATAAGGAGAGAGAATGACAATTCCGATGCGAGTGTGTGCCGACAACGACGATACTACAATAATTGAAAAGGAAGTTCAAAACGAAAACAGTTAAACTGTGTTGAAATGATTCCAGCGTTATCGTCGTGCACATAAAACCAGTTTTCGAATTTAATGGTCGGTTAATCAAAGGTGTGATACATTCATATAATAATATCCTCTCGGGGAGACGATCCCAGCACGCTGCACATTTGGGAAGTTTTCTAATAATTTCAGCCCAAGCAAGGCGGTAATGCCACTAGCACGCAGGGGGGGGGGCTACAGGGAGTGAAAGTGAAATAGAAAGAGAAAATTAAGAATAGAGAGGATTGAGGAAAGTTACTTCAGCAGTAAAATAGTTGGACATAGTTGCCAAATTAGTGGCAAGCTTAAATTCATATAGTCGGGGCACCAGGAAAAAAAAAAAGCTCGTCAGAGTAGTTTTCATGAAAATATTAGTAGAAAAGACAGAAGAGGAGGCCACGTCACGTCGGTGAGAAAGTGACTGAAGTCGTGATGTTTGGTCAGGTTCATTACATTACAGACACTTCTTTGTCTGAAAACCATGCCACGGGTTAACTCAAGAGAAAATTGGGAAGACCAAACAGTCAATGGATGTGCTAGTATGTTAATGGTGGAGCTAGGTGAGGCTTCCCCAACAGGTTAATGGTGATCTGTTTATATACTTAAACAAATGTTATTTTCATAGGAAAAGTCAAGGCATGTTCTTAATGAGTATTCTCAAAGGCAAAGTATTAAGAAGAAACTAAAGAAAAAAATCTCGGAGGAAGGAAACCATAAAGAAAGAAATTAATTAAATTATTATTAGATTAATAAAAAAGAATAAGAAAATAAAATGTAAGATTGGCTAATAAGAATGTAATAGACGAGAATTAATTAAATTCGTCACGGCAAGATAGAGCTTAATCTACCGTTGTGTTATCTGAAGAGTCAAATTTAACCACTGATTATTTCTTCGTAATCTCTTATTCTTTATAAATTTTTAACTAAAGAAATTATTTCTATATTGTATTCATTTCTATGTTTGTTCGGCTCAGGAGATTTTTGTGGCCTAGCATATGTTCTGATTCCTTAAGTTTACGAATTTTCCAATGATGTTCTTTGTCTATGATTTCAACCTCATCCCACAGAGGGCTGTGATCTCCCCTTTCTCTCGATATGTGGTCAGCCACACCTGATCTTTCCATTTCCCTTCGGGTTACAGCTTTCTGGTGTTCTTGAAGCCTTACCTTAAGAGGCGGCCTGTTTCTCCTTTGTATTTCTTACCACAGTTACACACATGCATACACACAGTCCTTAGTCATGTTCTCCTCTATGAGAGGGTTTTACTCGGAAGAGGGTCTGCGAAGTGTTGAACCACTTTTGAAGTTTATCTTGATGTTATATGGACCACAGATCCTTGTATTTTCTCCGATAATCCTTTCGCATACGGTAGGCAGACTGCTTTTTGGGTGCTGTTATCCTATTGAACCCTTCTATCCCAGTTGGAGCTGCTAACATGTACCCAGAGTAGTTTTTACGTTGTAGAGTACTACTTATACTGTCCATTTCTTGTTGGGATGTTTATGTGAATATGGCAATGAAGATGAGGATAAAAGTTCGAAAAATGTAAATAATATAAGTAAGAATGTGATTGTTGATTGATTGACTTGCTTTTTATGATTTATCATCCTTTTGTGGGTTATTTAAATTCGAAATATTTTTTGAGAGTGAATATTGCATTAAAATACTTTTGAGAATAACAATGATTTTTCAAGGTGCAAGTCCTACTATTTAATCCATAGCTGGGGAAAGAAGAGCCAGATTCCTCCATTTCACAGGCTTGTTTGTGCGTAAGTGAATGTAAGGAACTCGACTGAAATTCGAACCCGAATTTCCGATTTCTAATTCCGAGCTATTATCTATTACACCAGCCGCACATCCATTTCAAGAGTGTGAAAACCTTTTCGAATTGGTTCTAGAAGTCGGTTTTTAATCTGGTTTCTAAAAAGAAACAAAATGCTCATCATACTTGGCAAATTTACACAGCACAATCTCCCTAGCCATTTTCCACTATTTCCATCATTACTCCCCAAGATATATGCCTACGGCCACATCACATTAAAACATCGGTCAATGTACGATCACTGAAGTTAAGTAACGTCGAGCCTGGTCAGTAAGAAAAAAATTCTTAAAATCTAAAACAAATAAATAAATTCTTTCTGGCTTTAAATAACCTTCAAAAGGTTGTTGCTTAGAAGACTTTTCAAAGACAATGCCATTACTGATATAAAGGTACAGAGTTACGTTTGGTAACCATTTGTGTGTATAGGAGCGGAAGATTGCAGTTAACCCGAGCCTTGAGCAGGTTAAGATTATAGTGATCGGGGAATCATCCACTTGGGAGTCGGTTCCACAGGGCAGTGGTTGGCGGGTAGAAGCTGCTCAAGTGTAACTTACTTCTCATCGAAAGAATACGAAGGGATTGTGGGTGGGTTGTCCACTATGTAAATGGCATGGCGTATTCTTGTTGGGAAGGTTTGACTTGGCAGGACCAGGGGATGTAGTTTGTCTGAGCACTTTCCGTGAAAGTAGCAGTAAAGCAGCGAATAGCTTACCACAACTCGCATGTGAGAGGGAGAGAGAGAGTTTGAAGATTAGGAAGTATTCGTCACCCACATAGACTCAGAGACGCTTTTGGACTGGAGGGTGAGGTCTAGGCAACTCCAATCCAAATATGAAAACAGTGCTCCATCTTTGGTCTGATCTAGCTCTTGTAATGTTAGAGGAGAACAGGAGAAGTCATGTTATCTGTTGGAGCCGTACAGGAAGCCGATCATTTTATGTCCATCTTTAGCAATGGATGTACGAGTTCCATTTGAGGTCGGGTATGAGTATGAGACCTAACAATCTTTCAAGGCACAGTGCTTTCCAGAGAGGACCTCTGTTCGTCCTCATTGATGCTAATTCGAAGTCAGATAAGTAACTTAAAATAAATACTTATTAACAATAGTTCCCCAAACAATGTCGTCGATAACCAAATAACCATGCTGATATAAGCAAAACAAATAAAGGTATAATTAACTCATTCTATTCTTACCAGATACACCTTAATGATAAACAATGTAAAAAAGCAGCCATTTGTATAAATGGACGATTGTACTGAATTCGAAGTAGCGAAGAAATCATTGCAAAATAATGTTTAATATATAATTAAATAAAATGTAATTATATTTTACATTTAGAAAAATAGTTGATAAACAAAAACGGATATTATTTATGACTCAATCTAATCCCAACGAAACTTTATTATTTACATGCCGACTTTATTACTCTCTCTCCTCGTCTACATATTCAATACAAATTCACATGTGAATGAATATTTTATAATAATTATTATAGAAGGATAGATAGTCAAAAGAATGAATTTAAAATCAACGTACTTAAATAAAAAATCTCTGATAACGAATAGTTATTTCTAGATAAGAATATTTCTTCAGATGACTATCTAAATCTCAGTGCTGATTTCTGTTTAAAAGAAAAACTATTTTGACATTTTAACTACTGGCAAGAAACTTACCCTGGCAATAATGAATGGCATTTTAGTGTTAAAGAGTTTTGAAAAAAAAAATTCATAATGAAAGGCTGTCTGGCAGCAAGTGGATAATGAGTTCAAACTACTCATTCAGTTATATTTAGGCGAAAAGGAAAAGTTGTATATATTTTGAACGTTCACCCAGAAGATTATCATCAATAAACGTCGTTGGAGGCCAGATGATAACATTACACAAACACATACACACACACATGACAAAAAACAAAGAAAGAAGATACTATAGATCAAGAATATGTGGCTATACTCGGGATTTTTAAGAATCGACTAAAAGCTGAAGATTGCGTACCTTTTGTTTAGAACAAATTTACTATAATAATTCACTTTGTGTCAGAAGGACAAGTTTTATCTTATATTCAGTAATAAGAAGAACGGAATTAATCCTCCCATGAGTTTCAATTCAGTGTTTATCTTCTCATGGTCTGGCTGCCACCCTAGTGTAAAGAAAGCTGCTTTTTAATCTATAACTGGAGGAAGATGAATACATAGGTTTTTTTTTTCCCAATGGCATTATGGCGAAGTGGACGAAACAGACTCGGTTCAAATTTGAACTCGGCAAAACGATTTTAATTTCCGCACCGAATACCGTGCACTGCTTTAATATCTAGAAGTACTTATTAATTATCGAATCTCAGGTTATCACTTATGCCATGGCCCTGTAAATAATTTTCTGGTGAATATAAAACGAAAATAAATTCGTTGAAAGAAAGTAAGAAATTTGAAAAAGTGGTTGTACGTGGCCTCAGATAGACACTGAAGATTATCTTTCAAAATTTTCATCATAATTTTTTATATTTTATATTCTGAAGCCAAACCTATTTTCTCAACTCGAAGATCCAATCTGTGAAACCCACGTTGGATTTTTTTGTTTGCTGTTATTTATTCGGAGAAACCACTGATAAGAGTTGAATCAATTCACTTTTCATTTTATTTGCGTGTATCTGCTTAAAAATACGAAAGTAATAATATTAGTTTGATAGTCACAAGCCAAATTGTAAAACAGACAGTAATCTTTTGTCGTAATGGCTATAGCAGAAAAATGATATAACTCACTATATCCGGGATAATAGAGATAAAATGAAGAGAGGAGAGGTCGAACAAGGTTTCCTTATTTAAATCGCTTGACCTCTTCTGACTGTCCAAAAACACAGTACAGACGAATACAAGATTGTGTGATCTTTTTAACGAATGCTTATTATTCACTTTATATCAGGTGCCAGGGTTTAATGTCAATTAAAATTGTAACTAATTGCATTAACTGTAAATTAGTAATAGTGTATTTACAGGCCAAATGTACATCAGCATATGCCTACATGTTTTAGTCACATGATTTCGTAAAGTGTATTTAGCTGATCACGTTTTCATGTCTTCTCTCAAACCCATCATAAGAATATGAGAAACTTGACTGGGTCACATAATGAAGGACAAATGGGTTGGAGAATCTGACACTCTCTTGAAGTCAAGTGGAGCAGAGGAAAATACCTAAGAAGCTTGTTATATATGACAGAACAGGGGCTGAGAGTGATAGTAAAGAGACAAACATTTCTTACAGTTACAAAGGATATGAAGTTGTGGAGAGCCATGATCACACACGGCTTGAAGGGATATGGTAGATAAAAGTAAAAGAAGTCATTTAGTTTCGTCAGACATGGCTTTCTTTGGTCAAGCCCTGTTGCATAATATATTACTAATCAGACACCGGTGTTCAATCAATTGATCATACAAGCGTGAAATTCATGAGACTTGAGACAACAGAGCTGTGTTTTAACAGTAGGAAGCTGAATATACCATGGACGAACTATGCGAGCAACGAGGCGGTTTTAAGGAGAATGCTATCAAAAGGAAATTTATACTTACAATCAGAAAAACAGTTGAAATTTATAGAACATATAATACGGAAAGGAGGGCTTGGAGAATTTGACACTCACAGGACGTATTGAGGGCAAAAGAGACATATGGTAACAGCGAGTAACATATCTAATGAGTTTATGTAGATGGAATACCGGACATGTACAGGGATGTTTGGTAAGAGGACAAACATTTCTTAGGGCTATAAAGAATAATTAAAATATACGCACTTAAGTAGGCGCCGGAGGGGGGTCGTCAGTGATGTAATTTGACTTGGTTCATCAGGGAGTTTCAGGTTTTTCAACATCATACACCCCGTCACCAAGTCGATCCAGTCAGGGGAGATCATTCCCTGATTCCCCCTCTTAATTAGGAAATGAAGTCGTGGAGGGCTATGATCAGCATCCCGTCATGAATGTACAATTCACATAAAAAAATGAAGACTTTATTTAGTAAGCATTATCAGTTAATGGTATAGCGAAATTTTATTCCATGCTAGAAGAAACATTAATGGCCTCGAGGTGAGGGTCGGGGTTAATAAATTTGTCAAAGTAGAATCAGTGTGTGTTAAGTACCTTAACTATATCTAGCGAATTGTGTCTTTTGGAATGGTTGGTAAATTGCTTATCGATTCGAACTTTATAAAATGGTAAATAATAAAGATTTCATTACAGTTGGTCCACATATTTTTATAGTTTAGTAATATTATAAATTGCATTGTATTAGTTGGTTGATATTTTTAGAATGTTGTAAATATAAAATTATTCTTTAAATAAACAATTTAATAAATAGTGTTTAATATTTTTGTTATAAATTCTCAAGAACAAAGAAAAATATAAATTCACTTTCATATGTTTGAGTTTTATTAAAATTCTAACCATCGTCCTTTAAAACAAAGAGTATCCAAGGAGTAGCATAAAATAATAGCAGTGTCAAGGAAAAAAAAGTCCTTTTGACAAACCGTTTCAATTTTGCTACAACATTTTTTCTAAACAGCAGCTAGTAAATACTTTTTAATTTAGACTTTTTTTTTTGGTTCCCAGATTTAGTTTTACATATTTTTTTCATTTCTGTCTGCTAAAATATTCTTTTTTGCCTTCTTTGTTAATCCCTTTTTATATTAAATATATTAGGTTGGTGCAAAAATAATGTCGTTTTCTCACATGTGAGAAAACGACATTATTTTTGCACCAACCTAATAATAGTGATCAATATAGAAAATATGAAGAAGAAAAAGTTTACAGTGGGATTATTAGATATAAAAATATCCCTTTTAAGAGATGATCAGATGAAGAATATAGAATCAAGTCTCTTTAAATATTAATATCTGATAAAGCCGTCACTTCCGTCATTTCTAGTTTTAACATTTCATTTACGCCCTCATTTTGTTGTTGCTTAAATTTCCCGACTTTATAAACCTGATTCTGATTACATGGTATGACATAAAATAGAATAACAGAATATCTAAACTGATTTTGATTATGACATGAAATATAATAAAAAGATATCTAAACTGATTCTGATTATGACGTAAAAAGAATAAAAGAATATCTAAACTGATTCTGATTCTGCTTATGACGTAAAATAGAATAACAGAATATCTAAACTGATTCTGATTCTGACATAAAATATAATAAAAGAATATCTAAACTGATTCTGATTATGACGTAAAATAGAATAACAGAATATCTAAACTGATTTTGATTAGAATATCTAAACTGAAAACCACTGAGAATAAATGAACCTTTTATATCGTATTATTTTACATTTCAGAAAGATATTAATCCATTTCTTCTTCTCCCTATCTATGGGTTAATTAGCAGTACTTATATATCAAAGTTTTAGAAATTTCGGAAGGAAAATTGAAAATAAAGTTTTCTGCTTTTTTTTGAAAATTAATGGCAGTAATGATTTTAGACAAATGATACACCTCAGCTCACTAGCATTGTCATAGATTGAGGCCAAGTGGTCAAATATAGTCTTCTGATTAGTCCTCAGTTTCATAAAAAGGTTGGGGTTTCTGGCTGGCACTCTCTTGTGCTGAGGATGTACTTGACTAGTGAAAAAAGTAAACCCTTACCATTTCATTATCAAACAGGAGAGTACTTGAGAGTTCAAGCAGCAGTAAGCAACAAGAACATGAATTCAATTTCATAGGCTTTCAAAGATTTTCATTCATGTTTATCATCGTATTATCAACTTAATAGATGATTTCTGGCATTAAATTTCAAAAGGAATTAGAAAAATTAATTTTCCTTCTTTTTTTCCTTCATTTTTCTTGACCCCAAAACATCAGTTTCTAAAATTTATAAATGTTTTGTTTCCGGAAAATAGTCTATGGGTCTGATGCCAGAAAATACGTAGAAGCGAAAATAAAAAAAAATGTATATTTAAAATAAAACAAAATGTTTACAGTAAAATTCTTCTTTACATGTCATGTCTCCAAACATGGCTCTCCACAATTTTCTGTCCTTTGAAGCTCTTTTGTCTTTTTGTTTTTTTTTTAGTTTTTTTTTTCTTGTTATTTCTCCTAAACCTTTTTCTGCCATCCATTTACTCAAGCTCTCTTAATATATTATGCGTTTTCTCCTCTGTCCCTCTTGCCTTCAAACTGTCTTGTGAGTATCAGATTTTCGAAGCCCTCTTTCCTCATTATGAGCCCTAGAAATTTCAGCTGTCTTTTCTTGATGTTAAGTATAAGATAATAGATCTAAACGAATGTTTATTTTATAATTAAAAAATAAATAAAAATCAGGGTTTTTTAATACTTGATATTCGATTTGTCCTTCTATTTGTAACATCTGACTTAATTCTGTGGCGTTCTGTTTGGTGAGCCTTTGCAAATACACTTGAATACACTGAGACGATTGAATTAAGAGAAGTGGATATAATTTGCGTCTAACAGTAATTGTTTTAGCGGCTGCTTTGCAAGCTGCAATGTTTGTACTGGCTTATCATTGGCCCTGTTCAGAATAACATTGCAAAACCATTAGAGAGACACATGTTTTCACACGACACGTGTTTAACCTTCGTGATCTAATTCTAACACTGACGTCACTTTGTTGGTACGTTATGTGATTAATATGAGGAGAAGCTGACCACAGTCTTGTTTTGAATTACAACAGAAGCGTAAAGCATTCTTACTTGACGTAGAGAACAGTTGATTGAATTAGAAAATATCTTCTTGATTTTTACTGCTATAATTTTTCTTATGATTAAAACAGTATGTATAATTATTTACATAGTTCAGTCTGGCGCAATGCCACGTATATGAATCACCCAGTCAGAACAGAACTTTTTTCTATGTGTTCCTCCAGGACGTGAGTGGTCATGACTCTCCACAACTTCCTATCCTTCATGGCTCTGAGTAAGGTTTGTCTTTTTACTATACTTCTCAGTCCTTGTCTAGTCCTGGGTATAAAGATAAACTACATCCGGCAGCAAGGCCTCTAATCAGAAGATTGGAGATTTTCAGGAACTTGGAACCACCTCTTAATTGTTGTTGTTCCCATGTTCATCCGGATCCAGGGTGGTAGCACCTGTTAGGGTCCCATCTATGGGCAAACAGTGCCCCCAAAACAAATAACTATAAAAGTATAAAAATACATTCTTATAGTAAAAATACCAGTTTCCGTTGTAGCTCTTATTATGCTTTTTTTTTTTTTGCTATATTTCCTAATCCTTGTTCTGCTAACGATTTACGCAAACTCATTACCCAGGTTGTTCGCTGCTTTCCTCTGTCTCTTGCTTTTAATATGCCCTGTGAGTGTTAAACTCTCCAAGCTCTCATCATGTGACCTAGAAATTTCAAAAGTTTCTTTCTGATTCTAAATGTCGGTTTCGGCTTTAATTTTCCCTAAAACCTCTTCGTTAATCAATTGTTCAGTTCATGGGATTCTCAGCATATTTCTGTCGAAGCACATTTCCGTTACATCAAGTCTCATCTTCATTAGTCCTGGGTATGACGATAAACTACATCCAGCAGCAAGGCCTCTGATCGGGAGATGGGAGGTTCTGAGGTGCGTAGAACCACCTCTTAATTGCTGTTGTTCCCAGGTCCACCCCGATCCCGGGTAGTAGCACCTGTTAGGGTCCCATTTATGGGCAAATAGTTAACACCCAAACAAAAACAAAAAACACTATGAAAGTAAAAATTAGTACATTTTTAGATTTAAAAAATACCACCTTCACCTATTGATAGTAAAATGACCAACAATAAATTTTATTTGTAGTTGAAAGCGTACAAATTTGTTCAAAAGATTTAGATTTCTGCATCAAATGACACATAAAGGTGTTGATATGCCGCTAAACAAAATCAACCAACCAAACCAAAATATAACTTCAACAAAACTACAAAATAAAACACATATATCTCCGCATCTAGTAATGATGTCTACGTAAATGCACAAAAGCTGCGTATCATCTACCATGTATTCAATTGTGAAAGCAGAATAATATAGATCATAGTTTTATTACTTGAAAGCTTCCAAGAGATTAAATTTCGGTATGAAATAACCCATAAAGGAGATGTTATGCCGTTAAAAAAACAAATCAAGTCAAATCAACCCTTGATCTGCGATCCATTTGCACAAACTCGTTAGGTAGGTTATGGCTGCTCTCCTCTATCTCTCTTGCCTTCAGTATGCCCGGTGAGTATCAAATTCTCCAAGTCTTCTTTCCTGCTTTGTTTCTTTGAAATTTCGACTACCTCTTTCTGATATTAATTGTAAGCGTCCTTTTGTTGCTCCCATTTTCTTATAAGTTCTTCGTTACTCACAATTATTCTCAGCATCCTTCTGTAGAACCAACCAGATTTCTGTTGCCTCAAGTCTCTTCTCCATTCGTCCAGCATCCGCTGACTGTTTCTTAATATTTTGCTTAGCTTTTGGAAGACATAGTCAGAGAATATGCCTTAGATTTACTATATGGCGAGACAGACAGAATTTGATTTCACATTCGAGATATAATTGCCTTGTTATAAGACATGGTAAAACATACAGAGAAGTCACATTTAGATTTCTCACAAACTATATTTAAAAAAAAGAATTGTAGTGCGCTCTTCATGACAATGAAGATTTGTTCAGTATCTCCTGATTTTGCTGGGGAAGAGTTCGAAAGAGCAAAGATTATTTGAAATTGTATATAAATGGATTAAAGAATATAATACAAATCCCCATCGAAAAATTCATCTTCTAAAGTACATCCTTCAGTGCTCAGAAACAACCGAAAAAGTAATAAAAAACATTAAAAAATAAACTTTAGCCATGTCTATCACGAGGGAATATAATGGCCTGACAAAATATGTCAGCATATAGGGTAACTCCACAGATTCGGGATGCCTAAGGATTAAAATGAATTTTTAAAAAGGAGATATCTTTCTTGAAGCTTTTATTTTAGTTTAATTTCAAGCTAATAGATTAAATTTAATATTCCCAATAAGTAAAATGCTTAACTTTATTTCAAAACTAATTTAAATTGACTGAAAGGAGTTTTGGTTTAGAATTCACTAGCCAATGCTTTTTTTTAGCGCCATTTTAATTATATAGCTCTGCTATTATACACGAGTACTATTCTATTAGAACCAGCACTCAATGTACAATATTCATTCATTATATATATATATATATATATATATATATATATATATATATATATATATATATATATATATATATGTATGTATATATATATATATATATATGTATATATATATATATATATATATATATATATATATATGTATATATATATGTATATATATATATATATGTATGTGTATATATATATATATATATATATATATATATATATATATATTACTTAAGTGCAAATATACATTTTTGATGTTCGTTACTTGAAGAATGGATAATTCAAGAAACATCAAAGTCAGGGAAACAACATCAAAACTTTTCTATTTACAGTTAAGTAATTTTTTCTATATATACTATTATCAGCAGTCTATTGTTAATATTATTTTAATTTTTTGTGCAAGATATGAAAATATCTGCTTTACTTTTGAATTATTATATACTTAATATATATATATATATATATATATATATATACACGTCAACTTTGAAGAAGGCGTCAATTTATAAATAATTTACGTACACGCACAAATATTTGTATGTACGTATAAATATATCTTTTCCTCAGGTGTCATAAATACATAAATGTTATGAAACAGAGCTATTAGGATATATAAATGATATCCAACGTTGATAGCACGACTTGGAGTTTGATGAGGTTCATGCATTCTTTACCTGAAGATTGCATGAAGTGCAAGAAACTCCCAGTTGTCTTGTCGACGTTGGATACTATGTATATTCACTAATACACACACACACAGATATATACGTATGTATTATTCTATTTGGCTATAAAGAATATTAAAAATTAATGTAATTTCGAGAAAATCAATACCTGATGATTGCGTTAAGCATGAAATAGTCTGTCACCTGTGTTGACTTCAATGTCCACTTTTATATTTTACAAACGACTTATTGAGCCCTCTAACCCATAAATATAGCATACCTCAAAATTATGTTATCATATATACATATATATATATATATATATATATATATATATATAGATAGATAGATAGATAGATAGATAGATAGATAGATAGATAATATTAGTGGTAAATATAAACATACATATGCAATCATATATCTAAAATATATAAATATATATACATACATACGCATACATATATATATATATGTATAAAAAATAATTCCAAGAGGATAGAATCCAGGTAGAACTCAATGTCCACGACAGAGTAAGGATATAACAGAAAGGCTTAAACACTAATATTCCATGGTCATAATTTATTCCAATGGTTTAAAGAGGGGAGTCAAAGACGATTTAAGTCAGAGAAATATGAATGTTCTCGGATGTCTAATAAATTAAAGATATACCGGAAAAGAGTATACATTTTGTGGTGACATACACACACAATAGACGATATAATCTTAAAGATCAGAAGATGAGAGAGGGAGAGGAAAAGAAAAGAAAAAGGGCTGGGACGAGGGAGATGGGGTGGGGCTGGGGAAACTAAAATCGAATGGCATTTATAAAAGGGGCCGCTGTGTAATTAAGAAAATTTGACAAAATTAATATCGACGACAGGTTACAAGTCTAATATAAACATATAAAAAATATAACGATTATCTAATCTAGCAAGGACCTAAATTTCTATGTTCAAAAACACATTCGTATATACACATACACAACAACATATTTATATTTACACGTATAGACATACATATAGGCGTGTACACACATACCCATATATATATATATATATATATATATATATATATATATATATATATATATATATCCATACACATCCACTACATATATATACATTTACACACATATATACATACGGACATACACATACGTGCACATAAACATATATACATAAAACCTACACATCTCCATACAATTACATACACACACCCATCTAAACAAATAAACAATGTAAGGAAAATGTAGAGATTTTTTTATTTGGTATCATGTATTTATGAACACAAAAAATGTAAGGTTGAAGATAAAACGCTCTGCCTTCAAATTTGAATTAAGAAAGGCTCTAAAATATTCGACAATTACTCGACGTTAAGGAAATCAAATTAATTTAACTTAATTGAGATTTTTTTTAGACATGTGATTAAACGAAAGTAAATTAATATCACTGTTATATTCTTATGAATTTTTAAAGTTAAGCGTTAGGCGTTTTTCATTAATTTTAAAAAAAGATTTTATAGTCATGCATAAATATGTTGGCTTGAGAAAGGACCATTTGTTTTAAGAAATGAGATATTTAAGCAAATCCAGGGCGTATTTTAATGTTTGGGCTAATCTCTATTAATGCACTTTCAAGAAATTATTGTCATCGTGAGTTATCTTCTTTCTTATTAAGGAAAACCTTAGACAGAAATTGTTGAGTTTTGTGCATAACTAATGCATTGGATAAATTATTATCTAGATCTTTTATGTTCATAAATTCCTTTTCTTTAAATTCCAGTGGTTTCATCAATTTATTTTAAGGAACAACTGTTCCTGAATTATTGTTATTATGGTCATTAAGGTTCCATCATATTCATAATAGATTTTGATATCGTTGTAATTAATATTAAGATTGAATATATGATTTAGACTAGTATTAGGTTGGTGCAAAAATAATGTCGTTTTCTCACATATGTTACTATGTGAGAAAACGACATTATTTTTGCACCAACCTAATAGATGTTATGGAATTGGTTGGTGAGATTATATGTCTGTTTTTATCGAATTTATTATTATTTGTATTATTATTAACTTTTTGCTGTTGTAGAATTGTATGCTCTTCTTCTTTTGTATGCTTTTCTTCTAGCATTATGTATGAAATAATAAGGATGATGGAGATTTTTAAAATATTTTCAATATATATTTCTTCATGTAAATATTGGAGAATGTAGAGTCTTATTGGACTTAAATAAAATCCTATACTCATCTCGGATTTTATTCTGTTACAGTGGTGAGAATTATAGCTTATGAAATCACACTTGTTGGTAGATATTCTGTAAAGTTTTAGATGGAGACCGTCACTGGTTCTATTTAGCATAATATCTCGGAAAACTTTTGTGTTATTGGTAACGATTTCAAATGAAAAATCAATCAATGCTATTAAGTCTTTTTATAAAGTCTGGTAAGATTGTGTTATGGAGATATATTATTAGATTATTTATCTAAAATAAGTAGAATTTGGCTAAAATATTTCTGAAAAAAAAAAACTCTTTCTAGAAACTCTATTTAAAATATATCTCCCTACACATAAGGAGATAAAAAAAAATGTGGGAGTTAAATACGAATCAGTGTTTTTTTCACTTTCGGCAACAATTTTTTTATAAACAAAACTCGGTTAACCTATGGGTTCACCTCTTAGGGGCATTTTAGCTTGTCTCTTTTTAGAATTTTTTGTCTCCTGTAATTTCTTTTATTAATACTATCTTTGCATATACATTCATTTATAGCTGAAATTTTACATGCACATATATGCAAACACACACAGGCACATGCACGCACACAACATACATGTGAGCGTTTGTGTATGTTTAACTTCGAAGTGAACATGTAATGGGATTTTTTTTAAGACATGCCCCATCAGGATGTCGGTGATCGTGTCTTTCCATAGATTCATTGTCTTTATTATCTGTGGATTGTCAGGATTTCTAGGGAAATGTAGTGGAGTGTTTTCCCGTTGCCTACGCACGGAATTTGCATTCGGACTTGTTGTTTTCCTAGAATGTCTGCCATCCAACTCTAGAGATCCTGATCTTTGGAGAGAAGAGATGGATTCATACCATTTCTAAGGAGATTAGTGCAAAAGTGAATAGAACGTATCACTCTGGAATTTGATCCCGGCTCGCCGGTTTCACTTTCAACGCCGATAAATTAACATATTCTTTATATTTTAAAGAAGTAACAAAAATGTTATCTTTGTAAGAAATGACAGGTTTGTTATATTGCAGAATGTTCTAAGTGTTACTTTTCCATCTGCTGATGATGAATTGGTCCTGGAAATAAGCGATCACTTTATTATTCGAGACAACAAAATGGTTTATAAAGCTAAACAAACGATATCCTCACACTTGAAACACTAAGCGATGGCGCCGGATATAGATACGAGGTCAAGTTCTCGAGGAAGAAGATAGCCTTACAATTGAGTGCCAAAAATTAATTATCGGGAAGTGTCACTAAATTATATCACTCGTTTGAGAAACCCGTTTAGACTTGTGAAAAAGTTTGTATTGAGCTGATGGGTTAAAAAAAAAGAAAGACACTAGGATTAAAGAGGATTTTTGAAGGGAGAGGAGGAGAAGAGAGAACTTCAAATCTCTTATCCCAAATATTATGGATGGTGCTAACAAAAATTACAAGTCATTTACTCCGGTGTGAAATTTGAATGAAATTTACATTTATAAAAAAGGCATAAAAAATAATAATACAGAATACAAAATTTACAAAACAAGCTTGCACAAAGTGTTCCTTTGTGTGCCAAATAATTAGACAAGATAACAAATACTAAATAAAAATCTGTTGAGCTCATAGAAACAATTATAATTATTATCAAGAAAATCTTCACTTCGATTTTTATGACTGTCGAAAGGAACTGAGAAGTATGAGAATTCACAGGCGTTGCCGGGTTTCTGGTTAGACCATAGTTCAGTTTTACAAACTGAGATTCAAAAATAAAATAAAATCATTTTTATAAAAAGTTAAAAACCAGGGTTAATACCTTTAATTTTTTGAAAAGCTTTCACAAATGACTATAGAAAGATAATCGTATATCTGTATACATTTGTAGAATCTTCTTTCTAAATTCTTTTATTTTTCTTTCTACTTCTTTCTATTCTCTTCTATTAATTTCTTTTCGTCGACTTTTAGTTTTTCATTGTTCAGATCCCAGAAGCACCTCACGGTCATTCGCTTGTGAAATCTCGAACCATTTTTTTTTTTTTTTTTTTTGGTTTGCTCGACTATCAGAAAATGCAAATAACTTTCGCCTGTGAAAGCCAAAACTTTTCACAAACCAGATTTCTTAAACATCCACAAATCTACTACGGATTGAATCAAAATTTGAAAACTATGGGAGTATATTTTACTTTCCCCTTTGGTTAAAAAAAATCACAAATGTATCTCTTTAAACAACACCTTTTCTCAAACATTATTTTGGTGGGTTTTGAGACCTTCAGACATGAAACTGTTTTTTTTTTACACATTTTACACATCAGATTTTATATAAACCATTTTTAACCGTCTGGCGTCATTTTAGCTGTTTCTATTTAAACAAACCATATTAGTAACTTCTATTAATAAATGATTTTTTTAAAACTCAAATGAATAAGAAAGAAAATGTAATAAACAAATCTTGGCTGTTGTATTCTTTTTTATTTGCCCGTTAAATAAATTTTTTATATAATTAACATTTTGTTTTATTATATATATATATATATTTTTTTTTTTTATAGATTTTTCAGTACCGATTGTATTTCGTGTAAAATTTACATGTATAGTTAGGCCAGTACGGATATTGCGAGGTATTTACACTACACGGTTATTGCAGATCTTACAGCCTACTCCAATAATGTTATAAATGCTTATAAAAGATGGAGAAAGCACGAATCTATCTACTCTCAGCTATGGAATAAATAACATGGTAGACTAGACAAAGAAAAAGAAAAATAACACAAGAATTTGAATATAGATGACATCTCTTATAAAGTGAACGTTTGTAGCATGGTTAGTATAGTGGGGATAGACATATACGTTTACATGTTACAGAGAGGAGGTGGGGCGAAATGATCGTAAAATTTTCAGCTAGTCATTTCTGGATCATGTGCGAAGGAGCAGAGTCCAGTTGGAACACGTACAACCAACTCTTCTATTCAGGAAATAGCACGGTATTTTTAAGCACGGGACGCGAGGTATGTGTACATATATATATATATATATATATATATATATATATATATATATATATATATATAATTAACTCCCTTACATTGGGACGCTTGTTTTGAAAACATCCCATAGCTACAACGGATAAATTTAGATTTTAAAAGGATTATGACAGCCTGCTTTTAAAAATCAACAATATGACGATTGCAATTACAATAAGTTTGTCCTTGTAATTGACTCCTGAGGAAGATCTCGTGGGAGATCGATAGTACTTGGGGTAAGAAAAACTACGGCGCCTTCCTGATGAATTCCATCTAAACATAAAAAAAAAAAATGGTTAGAGCATTAGAAAGGATTATTATAAAAATAGACATAATACGTCAATATTATTCAATGAGTCATGTTTGTATATATATATATATATATATATATATATATATATATATATAATAAGCTGTTACCTTATTTATTATAAACTGTTACGACGTTAGCCGCCTGATGAGACGTCTTTAGAGGTCGAAACAAATATAAATTGCTCTACTCCTGTATTGACCACTTTTTTTATAAATGATGTTATGAATATTTGAATTTATATTCGTTTCGTTCTTTTAAATTTGTATTTCTGGGTTTCACGCTTTCTGCAATCGTCAGAAAGCGTGAAACCCAGGGTCACAAACTCACATCAATCCAACTAAATATGTTAGCTCTATCTCTGATATTGACCGCTTTACAATAAGTACCGCGCATATATAATATATAAATAGTATATATAATAAATTGCATATATAGATATATATTTATATTTATATACATACGCATTTTAGACACACACACACACACACATATATATATATATAATTATTTATGCGAAAATTATAACATAAATATAAAATCACTACAAAAATAGCCATTTTGTTTCAACACTTCTGGTGTCTTATCAAGTGATGGTGTTGAATGTTCTACATTCAAAACCATCACTAGATAAGACACCAGATTTGTTGAAACAAAATGGGTATTTTTGTAGTGATTTTATAAGATATTTATGTTATAATTTTCGCATAAAGAATTATATTTGCTCTACTCTGTATTGAGAACTCTTTTAAGAATAGTATTTGTTGCTTATTGTAATTTATTCCGTATACACCAATCCTACACCTGGGGGTATATATATATATATATATATATATATATATATATATATATATATATATATATATATATATATATATATATATATCAAATAAGCTCACAATATTTATCGGAATTCGACTCAGAGTTTCATGATTCCTCACTCGTCAAGACTAAGACAAGAATGATTACGTGTTAGTAGTCTTTGATTTGAATCGAATACAGACAACTAACGCTTGAAGCAAATGAATTATGGTCTTAAACGCTTAGCATGCAGATAGATAGATAGATAGATAGATAGATAGATAGATAGATAGATAGATAGATAGATAGATAGATAGGTTTGAACAGACACAGATAGATAGATAGATAGATAGATAGATAGATAGATAGATAGATCGAACAACCTGTGCTGCTTTCGGTTGAAATCTCTAAAATCTCTTTATTAAAACAATGTTTCAGAAAATTAATTTTCTCAAGTCATGTATGTATGTATAGAGACAGATAGATAGACAGACAGAGATAGATAGATAGATAGATAGATAGATAGATAGATAGATAGATATTACAACTATTTTTATTATCAGTCACCTAGTACCGCGTCTCATTAATTAAGACACTGAATGGATTGTTTGTTCATATTTCTTCTTATCTGTATGTACGAATCAACGAAAAGCAACTACAGAAATACAAGTCTAGCCATTCTTTCTCTGAACTTAGCACAAATTTAATAGGCGATGTTCTTGAGATTTCCCACTCCTGCCTGTGGTGATGAGGGCCAGTCGATATCAAATCGAGGAGTCTGGGGTCAATTCAAAATAAGTTTTTTAAGCGACCCTCGCATGTTTCACGATATCCTATCATATCCTATCATACTGCCTCCCCGTTGTTTTATCTGAGTTTACAGATGATTAGGTAAAATCAAAAGGATATTCTACTTCGTTTTTTTTTTCTTTTTTTGTGGCGGATGGGGGTTGGGCTATTTTCATATCTTTCCAGCAAATATGTGTGTTGGAAAGTTAAGTGTATTTCTCATTATATTTGTTTATGAGTCAATACGTATGCGTTTTCCTAATGTGTTAAGAGCCTGCTCGGTGACTAAGAAGATGGAAATTTGGCCCAGCCGCTAGAAGTTGGTTTTAGACTCGAGATAAAATAAAGTTAAGATTTCCTTTACCAGTTTTCCAAGCCGAATACGAATCTAGAAATTGGCATCAAACGCAATGTCAGAATTTATTATACGAGCCAATGTTTTCAAAATAACATTGATATTAACCAACCAATGTTGTTAATCTTTTCAGAATATGCTTATATAAGCATGTGAATTTCAGATTATAATAAACTGAAATTTCAGCATTCCTTATTAAAAATATTGTCAGTAAATTGTTTGGGAAATAATAATAATAATAATAATAATAATAATAATAATAATAATAAAGATATTACATATCTCGTGCCAAAAACAAGTGAAACAGATGATCCGAAAAATTATAGGCCAATAACATGTCTGTTCACAACGTATAGATCGCGTCTATCCTGACGCACCGTACTTACTCTTTTTTCGAAGGAAACATTATCAACTACTGATAAATAAAATGATCCTTGAAAATTGCAGGAGACAATGTAGAAATTTTAGCGCAGTGTGGTTTGATTATTGTAAAGCCTTTGATAGTGTGCCACACTTTTGGATCCTTAAGACTTTAGAAATGTACAAAGTCTCCTCCGTAGTAGTAATTTTTCCTTATGCACAACATGGAAATGTGGACCACCACATCTAAATCACACCAGAGGCAATGCCATCTCCAACCATCTGAATATCCGAGGTGGAATCTTTCAAGGAGACTTCCTGTCACCCCTTCTGTTTTGTTTGTCCTTAACCCCCCTTACTCATTAACTAAACAACAGTAGCTATTGTTAAAAACTAAACAAAAAAGTATTAAAATCACCTACTCTACACGGATGATCTCAAATTCTTTCCTAAAGACGACGATGAGTTGAATGGCCTCCTCAATATAGTAAAATGTTTCAGTGATGACAGTAGTATGGATTTCCGATTAGATAAATGTGCAAAAGTAACATTCAAGAGAGGGAGAATTACAGAAACACTCTCAATAGATTTAGATTTTGTCACAAAGATTACGGAACTGCAATAAGAGGAAGCCTATAATTATCTAGGAATTAGCAAAGTACGTATACAGCATACACAAATGAAGGAGAAGGTAAGAAAGAAGTACTACAGACGTTTGCGTCTGGTAGTAAATACCGAGCTGAATTCAAAAAACAGAATATCAGCCATAAACACCTTGGCTGTCCCTGTGATGTAATACAGTTTTAACATCCTTAACTGGACCATAGCAGACATTAAGGGAATTGATGCCAAAACTTCTCACTTGCTACCGCATGCACCATCCCAAAGCTGATATTGCTCGTTTGTATGTGCGCAGATCCGAAGGAGGCAGAGGATTAGTTCAACTAGAACTGTCCTACAAAACTACAGAAACTGACCTTCAAAGATACATGGAAACCACAGAAGATTGGATGATGATGTGTCAAAGAACATGAAAGTAGTAAACGTCATTATTCTGTAATAAAAGAAACCAACAAGTTCAAAATAGAGTTTCAAATGGCTGCAGAATTACAAGTAAAGCACAATGCACTGACTGAAGCTGCAAAATACTTAAGAAAAAAAAAGCAAAGGCAAAAGCAAATGCAACCGACCAGATACAGAAACTATGGCAAGATAAACCGCTTCACGGTCAATAATCTGCCCGTACCAAACAAGCTGAGGTAGACAAACCCCGTGTCCATTAGTGACCAAGTAGTGCAGAATTAAAAAGCTGAAACCGAAGGTTTGTCATTGCTTTACATGACTAATACTTGTTAATTAGAAATTATCAAGCACACATACTAAAATATTATGTTAGCCCAAAATACAGATTCTGTGATAAATATCCAGAAACAATTGATCATCTTGTGCCATTTTGCCAGATATTGGCACTCAATGAATATAAAACCCGACACGACAGAGTGGGCCAATATCTGTACTGGAAAATCTGCAACTTCTACGGGAAGGAAACTGAAAGAAATTGGTATGAACACCACCCAGACCCGGTTACGGAAATGGGACCTGTAACAATTTTATGGGGTTAAGAAATACACACAGACAGAAAAATCAAATCTAATTGGCCAGACATTGTTATTAGAGACCACACAAAAAAAAGTGTCTCCTTATTGATATGGCAGTCCCTGCTGACTGCAATGTATCTTTGAAGGTCTACAAAAATCTATCAAAATGCAAGGACCTTGAAATCTAAATCTCAGAAATGTGGCACATGGGAACATCAACTATCCCTGTTGGAGCCCTCGGACTGCCTGGAAAAGATTCCAGTACACTCATTGAAGGGATTCCTGGAAGCACACGTCTTAAAGAAATATAAAAAAATGTTCTCACGCGTACAGCCCACACCTTACGTGTGTTTTGTTTTAATTGGTCAGTGGAAAATGTCATGCTGCCGTTTTTGACCTTAAGTCTTTGGGCAGGACCCGGAAAGAAATGAGTACACACCTGAAATCAAAGGAAATAAAATAAAAATAATAATAATAAAAATGTGGCACATGAGGACATTTACAATTTCAGTTGTAGTTGGAGAACTAGGATTGATTGGATAAGGTTCTGATAATATTATACTCACAAGTACAGTCCATACCCCAAGGAGGGCTTTATATATGCAAAATATGTGTGATTTTTTTTTTGTTCTTTTTTTCTTAAAAAATGCTCAGTGGAAAATGTCATGATGCCATCTCCCGACCTTAGGAATGAGTATGCGCCAGAAATAAGAAATAATAATAATTATAATAATAATAATAATAATAGTTACAACTCTCTTACAAAATCACAACAATAGGTTTCAAAGATGCCTGGAAACTACAAAAGACTGTATGATGATCCGTGTCAAAGAACATGAAAGAAATAAGAAATTGTATTCAGTTTTTAAAGCCAAAAAATTCAAAAGAGAATTTCAAGTGGGCGAAGAGGTGCCGATAAATCATAATACACATACAACAGCGGCAAGGAACCTAAAAAAGAAAGCAAATGCAATGCCGGAAGGGACAGCTGAACATCGACGACTCAATACCGCCGACTCAACACCACTGACAGAGTGATGGGACAATTCAAGAAAGAGACAACTCAGTACCAAGACAACTCAGTACCATAAAAACATAACTTTTTTATATAACCGAATAAAAGTAATTTATTAAAGATTAAAACCTTAATTACTGAATATTTTTTAAATTGTTTAAAAAATATTATTTTTAATAAAGTAAATCGTAAAGAAATTTATTTTTTGATTAAAGTAAAAATATTCACTAATTAAATCCTTAATAAATTACCAAACAAGCTGATGTAGACAAACCTTGGACTCATCAGTGCTTACGTAGTGCAGGGTTAAAAGCTGAACCCGAATGTTTTCATCTTGCTTCACAGGACCAGGAAATTAACTAGAAGTTACTAACCACACCTACTAAAAAATTGTTTTGACCACAAATGCAGATTCTGTGATAAATATCCACAAGCAACTGACTATCTTGTAACAGGTCGCACAGTGTTGGCACCAACTGAATATAAAACTCGGCATGACAGAGTGAGCCAATATCTGCACAGGAAAATATGCACCTTTTACAGGAAGGACATCGCAAGTAAATGGTATGAACATCACCCAGACCGAGTTTCAGAGATAGGATCTTTAACAATTTTATGTAATTTTTCAATACATACAGACAGAACAATCAAATCTAAACGTCCAAACATCGTGATCAAAGACCACAAGAACAGAATGTGATAATCTTATTGGCATAGAAATCCCTGTAGATTGCAATATATCCTTGAAAATCTTTAAAAAAAAAACAATCAAAATACAAGGATGCTGAAGTGGAAATCTAAAAAAACATGTGGCACATACGGACCTCAATGATTCCATTTGTAGTTGGAGCCCTCGGATTGATTGGAAAAGCTTCCAATAAACTGATTGAAATGATACTTGGTAGTTCATGCCTTAATGATATACAAAAAATTGAACTCCCAAGTACAGCTCACACATTATGAAGAGCTTTATCTATGCAAAATGTTTGTGATTTTATTTTATGTTTTGAAACTGATGATGAGTGGAAAATGTCATGAAGTCATTTTTGAATTTAGGTCTCTGGTTGGGACCCGGAAGGTAATTTGTATACAACAGAAAACCAAGGAAATAATAATAATAATAATAATAATAATAATAATAATAATAATAATAATAATAATAAAAATATTAATAATAATAATAATAATCATACAATTTCGACGAACATCTGAAGGCGAACATTCTTTCATGATAATTGTTCGGGTTTACAGTGAATACATAGATTCGCTGTAAATATTCATTAGGATTTCATTTTTAAATGTTTTTATTTTTATTCCCCACCCTCCACAGACAAATTATACATATGGGGACCAATTAGGACTACACAGAGACTATGTGGTATTATGGTGTGTGTAGTAAGAGTTGTAAGTAAGAATGTGTAACGAGACAAAAAGAAAAAAATCACTATGCCTAGTGTAATATAAAATACCGTACAAACAATGAATCATGGAGGTCGACGTATAGGTTTATGCATTTATAGTAACACAGCACAAACTGGGAAACCAACCAGTTTGTTAAAAGATCAATCAATTCCTTCGAAAAGTCTTTAACCATCTGCTACCCATGTTAAGAGGCGATTCATCTTCATACAAGAAAACAGCCCTAAACATACTTTGCAACCACCACAGAAATGTTTAAGAATAAGGTAAGGGTATTGGAATGGTTTTCTCAATCGCCTGGCCTAAAGCCAATCGGATATTTATGGCATGAACAAGAAATTGCTGTACGTAAACAGAAGACATCAAATTTGAACGGTTTGTAAGCATAGAAGAATGGTATAAAATCTCAAAAGGGAAATGCATAAGTCTCATGAAAGGCGACAGAAAACGTATATAAGCTGTGATCAGTTCTAAAAGAGCTAAGTATTAATAGAGAGGTTCGGATATTTATGCAGAAATCATTGCAATAAGCTTACGGTCATATCACCAGTTCTCTTTCGATCACAGAAGTTAATCAACGTTGAGCCTGGACAATACCTAGATGGGTGATCACTTGAGAATGCCATGTGTGCTATAAGCTTTGATGTTCGGGTGATGTGATGAATGACGGCTTGGAATGAGAAAATCAAAGATCCAAATTCTAATTCCAGTTTTCACACTCCTCCCAGGTTTTTTGAACAGTACTAAAGGTTTATACCTCGTTTCCTGTTAGGATTAGATTTTCGGTCCCGTCTAAAGTTTTCTCATTTACTTTCACTCATAGTAGCTCCCTTGCGTCTTAGTGACATTATCGTCTTACTTCGGATCAAGTGATTTAAAAAAAATATGTTAAACGTGAAGTAAACGTCATTTTAAAAACTGACGCTAGTATGATATGTCTTAGTCAACATAGCTCACACGATCTTCGTATTCGTACGAAGATTAAACGGATATAAGTTGACAATATAAACTAAAATAAAAGCTAGAAACCACAATTGTATACACACATATACAGACACACGTATTTTTTTAGACCTCGTTTGTACGTTCGTATATATATTTGGAGATCTTGCCAGTTCATTTTATGAGAGAATAAGATAAACATTTTTTACATTCAGGTATACTTAAAACGTAATATCCTACGTCGCTCTCACCTGATTTAGCTCCCTACTTTTATTTTATCGCACCCTGCTAGCGAGTTTCTGAAACATAGTAACCTGTAATGATTTCTATCTATCTATCTATCTATCTATCTATCATGGTAATTGTTCGGATGAGCTCTTCGCTATCTCTGGCTATCTCTCTCTATATATATATATCTCTCTCTCTATCTCTCTCTCTATCTATCTCTCCCCCTCTCCCCTCTCTCCACCTCCCTCTCTCTATCTATCTATCTATCTATCTATCTATCTATCTATCTATCTATCTATCTATCTATCTATCTATCCTGGTCGGATAAGCTCTTCGTTGTGGTACCTGGACTTTATGACATGTGAACTGGCTAGATGTAGCCGTTAGTTCGATGCTAGCAGTTTCTTTTCTCGCACTTCTCACTTGTGGAATTCGCATCCGGCTCATTAATTTCCTGTCAACTTTAATCTTCAAAAAATGTAAATGCAATGTCAATCGCTGTCTACTGTCCTTCTGATTACTGTTCTTTTGTACTCGCCCCTTAGCAATGTTTCTCTTTTTTCTTTTTCTTTCACATCAAGTAACGGCTTGTGTTTTATTGCCTTGCTTGGAGGGAACTCGATTAAAATAAAATCTATCTATCTATCTATCTATCTATCTATCTATCTATCTATCTATCTATGTTTGTGTGTTTCTAGAAATGTATATAAACGCACGTAAATGTTTCTTCACAGCCCATTTTATCGTTCTACTAACTACTATCATTTGTCCTGTCTATCTATTCCTTCCCCACCTCGTATCTCTCTCTCTCTCCATTTCTCTCTCTCTCACTATCTCTCTCTTTCAAGGCACATAAATACATATAGAAAAGCCGAAAGAGAAACAGAGTAAGAGGGAAAATATTCGAAAAATGATTATCTATCTATCTATCTATCTATCTATCTATCTATCTATCTATCTATCTAATGTGTTAGATATTAAAGTAATATATAACATCTATGACGTTATCTCTAAAGATACACCTTTTATTGGTCACAGATGGCCACCCTACCTATCTATCCGCCTTCTGCAAACTGACAGCGACCTCGCGATAGACGAAGCAGCCGCTAGAAAGAGGTTGTCCACCAAGATTTCCAGTAGGTTAACCTGGTGCTGGAGGAAGTTCCGAAGCTTTGCCAAGGACTGTGAAAGCTTGAGGGACAAGGTAGTTCTCGTAAGCTCAACACTTTCATGGCATGACATTTAATGATGTTATCGAATCAGACATAAACCCGAATCTCTGTGTGTTCACTCCTCTCACCTGACACTTTGATTTCCGCATGACTATCTTAAGACACAACACAGTAAATGCGAAATAAGAACAATATTCCTTTCTCTATCAGCGTCAGCAAATTTAAGAGCTTTTAAAGAAAATGGCATCATACTCAGAATTAGGAGTTTTAGAATGTGCAATAAGGCATTTTATTTCCGCCTTTTCCCTCCTTTTCATTCAGCTATTCTTGGGATGTGATTTTTGGATTTTTTGATACGAATTTTATAAAATGGTAAATAAAATTATATATTACTTAATATATATTAATTATATATTAAAATTATATATTACTTTCGTTCTCATCGCATCGGATATCTATCTATCTATCTATCTATCTATCTATGTGTGTTTCTAGAAATGTATATAAACGCACGTAAATGTTTCTTCACAGCCCATTTTATCGTTCTACTAACTACTATCATTTGTCCTGTCTATCTATTCCTTCCCCACCTCGTATCTCTCTCTCTCTCCATTTCTCTCTCTCTCACTATCTCTCTCTTTCAAGGCACATAAATACATATAGAAAAGCCGAAAGAGCAGAGTAAGAGGGAAAATATTCAAGAAATGATTATCAAGTGCGCTGACGATAAAAAATTCTGTAAACGATTATGTGTCAGAGTGCACTATAAATGCTTCAGTGTTGCTATTTTCAACTCCACACGCCAAACATTGACCTGACAACTAGGGACCTGGACAAGACTCACTCCTCGCCTCTTTGCTATCATCTGGCCTAGGTATAGCCTGACTGGATAAACAAAGCAGGCTGAAACGACCCTCTATCACAAACAATAAATAAAATAAAACATAGATAATGCAGCGAAAACATTCCAAATAGCGTGGGTGGAACTACTGATTTCTTCAAAAAGACAAGGTTAGGGGTTAGTGGATTGTAATTTTACACAGACCAGGCAGACATCAGGTTATGTACACGTCTGATTAGTCTAAGAATAAAGATGCTGTGGGACCTAAAGGCGCCATTATGGTATAGATAAGCTTCAGAACCTGATTCTTTCTTAAACGGATCCATTGTCTATAAAGATCAGTGACCGCCATTTTGACTGGGCGCTCTTTTACTTCATACATGGAAATTGTATCTGATTTATTTAATAAACAAATAAGGTAACAGCCCGGGTGATAATGTTTTAAATTTAATTTCTTTTACATTTTGTATTATTATCTTTTTTCTTCTTGATTTTTCTCCTTATTCACATTTTTATTTATTTATTGCAGAAGTGAAAAGATTATATTGAATCAATTTCTAGGTCAGCTGCTAAGAAAGTTGATTCACTGTGCCGTGGTAGACATTTTTTCTTCTCAGAGATTATAAGTCTACCATTCGTCTATGCGCTGAATATTGCTGTCACATATGATCTGGTGCTCTTGCTAGATATTTAGAGATTCTTGATAAAATCCAAAGAATAATCTGCAATGTTATTGGTTCTTATCTGGCATCTCGTCTTCAATCACTTTCTCACCACTGTAATGTACCTTCCTTGTACCTTTTCTATAAATACTTTCATGATAATTGTCTGAGTTTACAGTTAATACATAGATTCATTGTAAATATTCATTGGGGTTTCATTTTTAAATGTTGTTATTTTCATTCTCCACGCTCCACAGACAAATTGTCCATATGGGAACCAGTTAGGACTACATAGAGACTATGAGGTATTATTGTGTCTGTCAGTAAGAATTGTAAGTAAGAATGTGTTGTCTTGGTGTAAGGAATACTGTGGTATGTTTGGGTCAGTAATCGTGTCTAGCTAAATTTAAGATAAGACAGATTAAAGATCAGCCATTTCCTATTACTCCTTTTGGCCTTGTGTCGCATTTTTGTATTATAACAAAATAAATATTATTTTCCTCGATTATCCACGGTCTTTATGAATTTAAATACAGTACTAGATTAGCGGCAAGGTTGAAAATGGCTAGATGTAACCACACAGATATTTTCTCACACTTCTCACTTGGAGAACTCTCTTCCAGTTTTTTTGATTTCCAGCCAATTTTGATCTCCAAAACTTTAAATGTAATGCCAACCGCTATCTACTGCCATCTTGATTCCTCTTCTTTTATTGTTCTCGCTCCTAAATAATGTTTTTTCTTTTTCTTTCACACTCAATTTCCTCATATTCTCTAACACTCAGTAATCTCTTGTGTCTTAGTGCTTTATTGCCTTGCTTGGGGTGAAATGATTAAAAAATTATCTACATACTTCCGAAACTTTTTTACCACATCATATTTTTATTTCATTCTATTTTCATTTTCTGCAATAGCAGAAGCAGTAGCCGTAGTAGTAGTAGTAGTAGTAGTAGTAATAGTAGTAGTAGTAGTAGTAACCGTAGTAGTTGTAGTAGTAGAAGCCATTGTGCTTGTATTTTCCCGCCCAAATTTATCTACTAACAGTTTTTTGAAAATCAAGTGGCAACAACTCTTTTCCGTATTCTTGCTGACAACAGATCAGAGTTTTGTCGATACAATACTTCCTTGGATCTATAACTGTTCGTAAAATCTTATACAGTCTCACTACTTAAAGAAAATGGGACAGCTGAAATCATTGGGGAACATAATGAGGAAAGAACGCTCGGAGAATTTAACACTCACCAGATATATTGGAAGCAGGGGTGTCAAAGGGAAATAGCGAGTCATCTAGCTGTAGAGTGCAAATAAATGACTTTCTTTCTTTCTTTCTTTCTTTCTTTCAAGGATTTATTTATTTTTCCACGAATTTCTTTCTTTATTTTTCGGATTCCGTTCTTGTTTGTCAGATTTCTTTCTTTCTTTCTTTCTTTCTTTCTTTCTTTCTTTCTTGTTTGTCAGATTTTTGTTTGTGTGTATGGATGACAATGCGGGGACAAGAAGTGATCGTAAAGAATCAGATGTCACTTAAAACTTCAATGTACAGGAGGTTGTGGGAAGCCACGATCCTCCACTTTCTAAAAAGACTTTTTCCTCCTCCTCTTATTTTTTCTTCATTGTGCCGTGTCCCTTCAGGACGTAGGCGATTATGGCACTCCATAATTACCTGTTCATCGTAGCTCTACACAACACGTAAAAGATTACATTGTATTTTATGTATTTACTTTCTTTACTAATCCAATTTTAACTAATGGATTATATGTAGAAAGTAATCCAATTTTAACTAATGGATTATACGAATAAAGTAATCCAATTTTAACTAATTTAGAAAGTAATCCAATTTTAACTAATGGAATATACGTAGAAAGTAATCCAATTTTAACTAATGGATTATACGTAGAAAGTACCCAATTTTAACTAATTTAGAAAGTAATCCAATTTTAACTAATGGATTATACGTAGAATGTAATCCAGTTTTAACTAATGGATTATACGTAGAATATAATCCAGTTTTAACTAATGGATTATAACTAGAAAGTAATCCAATTTTAACTAATTTAGAATGTAATCCAGTTTTAACTAATGGGTTATACGTAGAAAGTAATCCAGTTTTAACTAGCTTATAAAGTAATCCAATTTTAACTAATGGATCATACGTAGAAAGTAATCCAATTTTAACTAATTTAGAAAGTAATCCAATTATAACTAATGGATTATACGTAGAATGTAATCCAGTTTTAACTAATGGATTATACGTAGAATATAATCCAGTTTTAACTAATGGATTATACCTAGAAAGTAATCCAATTTTAACTAATTTAGAATGTAATCCAGTTTTAACTAATGGATTATACGTAGAAAGTAATCCAGTTTTAACTAGCTTATAAAGTAATCCAATTTTAACTAATGGATCATACGTAGAAAGTAATCCAATTTTAACTAATTTAGAAAGTAATCCAATTTTAAATAATTTAGAAAGTAATCCAGTTTTAACTAATGGATTATACGTAGAAACCTACAGTTAACACGGATTTTTTATAAACCTATATTTTATTTAACGGTACTTCAGTAACCTAGAGTTGATAGCAAATATAAGGAAACAACTAATATTACCATAACCCTTACTATTATCGTTTAAAGGTTAATCATTTATAAGAGTTATTTGTAAATATTTTTTTTATATTTAAAAAAAAAGTTTCTAATTCTCTGTCCCTCTGTAGGCAGACACAACTCTCTACAGATTCCTTTTTTATTATCTATGAATTACCATGATTTCTTGGGAAAGAGAGGAGATTATTTCCCATATTATCTTCCCCATTTATAGGAGTTCTTCTATTAGACTAGTTGCCAATCAAGGCTAATAGGGTTTAGTTTAGCTGAACTCTCTTAGCCTTCGACTCTCTATAGTTGTGGATAAAAAAAATGGATTTATATCTTTTCGAAGACCATTTGTGCGAAAGTAAAAAGAATCGGCTAAAATATGAACACGGACCGCTGCTTCCAATTCTCACGTCTATAAAAGGGAATATACTTTTGAAAAAATCTAAAAGATATAGGCTAATTTAATTAATCTGTCTCCTTATAAAGTCCGAAATATGATTATTTTACACGAATCTACGAGCAACATTCTGTTTCTATTAAGAACATTTAATTGAATGAAAGTAATGCCAATGGTAGAATAATTCCTTTTTAGTTCCATTTCATTTTCTTTCTTTCTTTGAATTATTTCTTCTTTATTTATTTATTTCTTTATCGGATTTCTTTCTTTTTTTTTTTCCTTCGGTCTATTTCTATTTTCTCATATTTCTTTCTTTCATGGATTTGTTTATTTTTTCTAGGATTTCTTTCTTTTTGAAATTTCTTTCTTGTTTGTCAGTTTCTTTCTTTCTTTCTTTCTTTTTCTCTTTCGCTTTTTCTTTCTTTCTTTCGTTGATTCTTTCATGGATTTCTTTATTTTGCCTAGGATTACTTTCTTTTTTTTCTTCTTTGTCAGATTTTCTTTCTTTCTTTCTTTCTTTCTTTCATGGATTTATTTATTTTTCCACGAATTTCTTTATTTTTCGGATTCCGATTCTTTTGGATTCTTTCTTACTTTTATTTTTTCCTTGCATTTCTTTCTTTGTCGAATTTCTATCTTGCTTCTCACATTTCTTTCTTTCTCTTGGTAAATTTCTTCTTCCACCTGGATTGCTTAATTTATTTAAAAAGGCAACTGAGGCTTCACTGTTTAATACATGCTAATGATCTCACAATTTTGTACAATTAAACACTTTGCCTTTCTGGTTAGTATTTAAGATACGATGTTCTTCCGATCAAGTGACACTAATTCATAACCACTGATAAATTTATAATTATGACTAAGATTTTTTTTATTTTTTATTTTTTTTTTTTTGCGTTCAGATTTTGTATAGTTTATTTATATTTCCTGATTACAAACTTATCCAGTTCAACAGAATAACAGAATATCAGACCACATTCTTTCGATTTGCTTTGCTCTTCGGTCAAACCAAAAAATACACCGTATATATATATTTTTTAATGCAGAACTGACGTCATAGGCAAAACGAAGAAGCAGATTGTTTCCTATTTGACATTCTTCAAATATTTACACAGACAAAAATTTTCGTTTTTCTTTTACTTTTCTTTTACTTTTCTTTTTATTTTGGTCAGTGTAAACGATTCTTCAGTCCCAGTTGAAGTCGGCATGTCAGATTGAGTCTTGGCTTTTTCCCCTCATTAAACATTAAAACAAATTTTCTCACGGATTGAAACTTGTGAAGTTGTCGAGAAGGGAATGTCGAATTTTTACGAATGACATAAAATATCTTTGCAATAAGATTAAAATTATTTTTCTCTCCGTAACACAATCATCATTATCAGTAATGAGAATGGCCAGTCACAAAATTGATGCTTTTAATCTTTTTAGAACTGATTAAATATGTTTCTATCTTTAAGCCCGAGTAGTCAGCGTTCAGTCCTATTTTGCGTGAACAAGATTATGTAGAGGCAACGACGTAAATATATAATTCTAAAATCTGTACAATCTCTATGCACCCCTGCCTGCCACTTTTTAGATGATTCTATTCATATCCACACATCTATCTATCTATCTATCTATCTATCTATCTATCTATCTATATATATATATATATATATATATATATATATATATATATATATATATATCAGTATATTCGTATCTATCTGACAGAATGAGTTAAATCATTTGTGCACTTCCTTGTTTGCATGTACGTTTTATCCGCGCCTGAACGTAGGTACGAGCGTGCAGAGAGAGAGAGAGAGAGAGAGAGAGAAGAGATAAAGAGGATAGAGAGAGAGAGAGGCCGTGTTCTCTTATCAAGAACCTAACACATAAATCTTCTCTTGTTTTTAAACCTTGAACCCGACTGCATAAAGGTGCTGGCCTCTAAATTACGTTTTAGGCTACTCCCAAAAAGATTTATAATAACTGCTATCATGGCAGACTGTCTGTTAAACAAACGAACTGCAGTGTGGTCTCTCTCTCTCTCTCTACCTCTTATTCTCTCACTCTATTCTCTCTCTCTAACCCCCTCTCTCTCTCCCTTTCTTGAAGCTGCCAGTGGAAATGTAAATCCCAACCAAAATCACAAATTTGATAGACATCACGTTTGCAATTTTCGCTTGAAATTCGCTACCAAATTTACGGATCTCTGAAGTAAGTAGAAGTAGACGATCATGGCTCTCCACAGCTTTCTGTCCTTTGTACCTTTTAATAAATTTTGAATGTTTGCTATTTCACTTAAACCCTGTTCTGCCATCCATTTAGTCAAGTTCACTAAGTATGACATCCGTTGTTTTCCTTTGTCTCCCTTACCTTCAATCTGTCTCGTGTGTATCAGATTCTCCAAACCATCTTTCCTCATTATGTGCCCCAGAAATTTCAACTTACATTTCGAGAGGTTAAGTATAAATTTCCTACTTGTTTCTATTTTCATTAAAATTTCTCGTTGCTCACACGTTCGTTGAATGTAGAACCAAACTTTTGCCGCCTCAAATTTCTTCTTCTTCTCTGGTGAGATTTTCCAGCATTCACTGCCATAAAGGAAGACTGATATTACGTAACAGTTCAGTATTATTTTCTTTGTTTCTAACGAAAATTTGCTGTTTCCTATTTTGCTTAGCTATTGGAATGCATCCTTGGCTATCTATCTATCTATCTATCTATCTATCTATCTATCTATCTATCTATCTATCTATCTAAGAATATTAATACCTATCTCAACATATCCATATCTATCTATCTATCTATCTATCTATCTATCTATCTATCTATCTATCTATCTATCTATCTATCTCAGTATTTTTCTATATTTCTACACCTCCCAGATTATGTCTTGTTTGATTTTGGTGTATATATTTTGTAATTTACATGTTATTCATTTTGCTAACAACCATTTCTTTTCATTTTCACGCAGTTGATGTTTAATTCTTCCTTCTCACTTTTTTCCTTCTCTGCCTTTTGTAAGATTTTCTTGTTGTTTTCTTTCCTTATGCGCTGTCAACTCTGTTTTGTCTCCATATATTATGGTTTTAAGATTATGACCGCCAATCATGAATCCTGGTAGGACTTCTAATTCTCTCAGAATCGCCTCATTGTATAGGTTGTGTAAGTCGAGAGATGGAAGCTGATGGAAGGAACTTGTTGAGAGCTGCAAGGGATAGGAGGATGTGGAGAGCCATGATCACTTACGTCCTGAAAGGGACAGGGCATATAAAAAGAAAGAAGTCCAGTAAGAAGACGTCTTTGTCTTACATCTTTTTATCTTACTATATCTACTGAATTCATTGTCTGCTTGTATGCAGGCAGTTTGCTGCCAGTATAGGTCCTGGGTTATTCGAAGTATGAAGAAGATTACCAAGATTACCAAGCAGTTCCAACAATTCTTTGTGACATACTTTGACACATAATACTACTACAACTACTACTACTACTACTAATAATAATAATAATAATAACAATCGTAATTTCATAATAATAATAATAATAATAATAATAATAATAATAATAATAAATCCTTGCTGCGTAGGACCAATGCTTCCGAACTAGGAATTATCAAGCACATATACTAAAATATTGTGTCAGCCCAAAATGCAGATTCTGTGATAAATATCCAGAAAAGATTGATCATCTTGTATCAGGTTGCACGATATTGGCACCCACTGAATATAAAACCCGGCATGACAGACTGGGCCAATATCTGCACTGGAAAATCTGTAACTTCTACGGGAAGGAAACTGAAAGAAAATGGTATGAACGCCACCCAGACCCGGTTACGGAGAGAGGACCTGTTTCAATTCTACGGGACTACACAATACACACTGACAGAACAATCAAAGCCAACCGACCAGACATTGTTATTAAAGACCACAAACAAAAAAAAAAGTGCTTCCTTATTGATATGGCAGTCCTTGCTGACTGCAATGTATCTTTGAAGATATTCAAAAAGCTGTCAAAATACAAGGACCTTGAAATAGAAATCTCAAAAATGTGGCACATGGGAACATCAACAATCCCTGTTGTAGTTGGAGCCCTAGGACTGGTTGGAAAAGATTGCAGTAGACTAATTGAAGGGATTCCTGGAAGTCCATGCCTCAAGGAGATACAAAAAATTGTTCTGACAAGTACAGCCCACACTTTACGAAGGGCTTTATCTATGTAATTTCTTCTTTTTTTTTCTTTTTTTTTTTTTGTCAGTGGAAAGTGTCATGCTGCCATTTCTAACCTTAGGTCTCTGGGCGGGACCCGGAAAGAAATGTGTAAACGCCAGAAAGCAAAGAAAATAATAATAATAATAATATCAAGTCAAAATACGAGGGTGAACTGAAAAGTTCCTAAAATCAGACCAAATGAAAAAATATGTTTTTTGAAAGGATTTTTGGTCTAACCAAGAACTTTTTTAAATATCCTCTCATTAATGTGATGTACAGTGTTAATTTAAATAATGTATCCAATATATTATATACTGAACAGGTCACTTCGACATTGTATAACGGCTAACGAGCTTATCTCGCTAGTTTAATTGCGACTGAGAAGTGAGTTCGATCCTCACTGGGAGCTCCATTCTCTCGGCCTTGTGCTAGAACTAAGCCATGCTTAGTAAATCGCTATCATAGGTACCTCCGCTTTTTTACAGAAAAAGCAGCATAGCATGATAAAAAGGCCCCCAAACTCAATAAAAACAAAGTTTTGCCATCAAAATGTTATTATTAAGAGGAAAGATCAAAGTATTTTTTTATTATTTTTTTTTTTTTATTTTTTTAATCCTTTGTAGCACGTTCGAAATTTTGTTTAAAAATCTCGTTTTGTTACGGTCAACGGTCTGAATATAAAATATTAAAAGAAAGACAAAGTTAAAAGGAAGAACAGAGATAAAATACAGGAAGAAATAAAGACAATAGAAAGAACGTAAAGAGAATAACGAAAGAAAGAACGAAAGAAAGAAAATTGGAAGAAAGAAAGAAAGAAAGAGAGAAAGAGAGAAAAGATAAAAAGAAAGGAAATAACCAAAAGATAAAAAATGAAAGATAAAAAGAAAAGGCTATAACGATTAATTTTTCTTTTGCGCTTTTTTCTGATAAAAAACACATTGATTTGGAAATTCTTGCAATAATTTTGTGGTTTTAATGGATTAAAAAAATTTAAAAAAAATAATTTTCAAAAATAATATCATTCATTTCTGAATATCTCCTGAAAGAGATATTCAGAAATGAATGAAATTATTTTTGAAAATTATTTTTTTCGAAAATCTTGGTAATTTTTTTTTTACATATGTTTCCACCCACTTATTTAATTTCATGAAATTCAGTTAAGGCGGCGATTTTTTTTTTTTTTAGTTAAAAGCAGAACCTCTTGAAAAATGTAAATCATTAATTTTCTTTCGTAAAACAGTTACCCTATTCACTGAAAATCTGCTCTGAATTGCAAAATAAAAATGCAATAAAACCACATTATTTATTTTTTTTAAAAAAGCTTTTAATTGCTTTGATAAATAGAATTTATTAATGACAATATTGTCTTAAGAAGGAAATTTTTTCGATGAATAATTAAGTTTTAGGTTTTACAAGAATTGTTTTCATTTTTAAAAAATTTTTAAATAATTTATAATATTAAAAAAATGTTTAAAATTTTGCTTTACTTCAAGACGGTGGTTAAGTCATATTATTAAATGAAAACTACATTTACGAATCAAAAATTGAAAAGCTCATAGCAGTCGTCTCTACACAATATTTTTTTAAAAAATTTAAAAAAATACTTAGTGTATAAACATTATCAATTTCTAACTAAACGATGTTATCCTTTCAAAGGTCACGTGATTTAAGAGTTGTCTGGCGCTCTGCAATTTCTTTCAATTTTATTATTCAGTTCTGTTTCCTCGTTAACGTCTTTGCAAATCAAAATTTCCAAATATGTTTTACTTTTTTTAAATTACTATTTCACTAAATATTTTTATTTTATGTATTTATTTTACTTTGGGTCATACTTCAATTAAGTAATTTTTTGTTTAAGTTAGTAAACTTAAGAACCTAGAGACGAAACCCAAATTTCATAAAACATCTTCAAACGTAATTAAAATTCAATAAAATATTAAATAATTGCAGAAAATATATTAATTTGTAAAAATTACTATGTAATTAAAAACAAAGGAAAAAATGTGTTCACTTAGATTTCGTAAATTTATGTCAAATTTTAAAATACAATTACCATCAATTAAATCTGATCAGATTATTTGACAGTCCAAGATGAAATTACGCCAATAAATTGTACTTTAGAGTTTGTCTAAATTTTCATAATTTCGGCTAAATCGATGATGTTGCTAATAATTTTCTTCTATTAATAGAATAAATGTAAATTAATTTCTTCGGATATTTTTACTTTGATCTCTCATTTCATTAATTATTATGATGCGTCAAACGAGCTATTTTAACAATTTTATTATTTAAAAATATATTTGTGTGTGTATGTATGTATGTATGTATGTATGTATGTATGTGCGTGTGTCTGTGTGCGCGTGTGTCCACAGCACGGACAGACAAAAAGGACACAACTTTGAATCTACTGGCAGACAGCGTTCCTTATACAAATCTTAGATGGATGAGATAAGGTGTTTTTTTGGGAGTCGTTCTCATTGGTCCATAAATCTAAGAAAGAAGTTTCTTTTCAGACTAGTGAAACCTATACGGATTTTATTGACCGAATCTTTTGAAGTCCGAATCAGAATCTTTTATTTCGAAAGAAGCTTATCTTATTGGCACTAAAGTAACTTAGAATGGTTTAATAAAAAGAAACCATTTTACAAGGGTTAAGTTATTGATCGATATTAGCTCCTTGACATTTTTTTGACATTTTGTTCACCCAATATACGGCCTAAGAGCCACTCAAGGTAGAGGGTTACTGGATGAGATTGCTTTAATGGCGGGGGAAGGGAGAAGAGACCCATATTATGAGGATATGTAGGGTAGATATCGGTTGACCCTAGACTTGAAGTGATTAAGATTGTAGTGGTCTAGAGAGCATCTAGTCGGTATTATGTTGTTCAAAATGTAACAAAACTGAAAATATTTATTCTTCATGAATAAGAATAGGGATATTAAGAATTAAAAATGTGACATTTTGCTGGTTATCTAATAATATTCGACAAATTTCATACACGTCTTACACAGTCCAAATAGTAAAATACTATAAGAAAACACAGTAAATGTCGAGAATTAAACCACTTCACCGAATCTGACCAAATGACCAAACATCAGGATTTTCTTCTGAATATATTCTTGGACGAATCGAGAACTTTTCAGCATCCCCTCATATGTCTCATTTACTTGGAACCAGTGAAATCTGGATTTTTACAGCTTTTCTAATTCATCCGCCAAACATTAGACATACACTCAAAAACTTCATCGAAACGCACGCTTTCAACTCAAAATACAAAAAAACAAACAAACAAAAAACAAAGAAAAATCCTCAGTATGAAAGCACAGATCATAGAGCATTTTTTTTTCAAAATTGTTTCTGTCATAGTCTCTTATGTAATCAAAATGATGGATTCAAGGTGGGGTAGTTTCTCGTATCGAGTGTAAATTGAAAAGATCTACTTAAAACCTGTGGATATTTGAAAAAAGAAAGAAAAGAGTTATTTGGTGCATATATAGGGACCTTAATTGAAGAACGTCCATGTTGTCCTTTCTTGCTGCTTTCTTGGTAAGAATAAATTGATGAGTTTTAATAAAGAAGTAATATATTTGTGAAAAGAAAGAAAAAGAAAGAAAGAATCAAAGAAAGAAAGAAAGAAAGAAAGAAAGAAAGAAAGAAAGAAAGAAAGAAAATTATGCAAATAATGCGAAAGAAAGAAAAAAAAACACGGAAAAGCAAAGTGAATGAAAAGAATGAAAGAGATAAAATAGTGAAAAAGGAAAGAAAGTTAGGAAGCTAAAAAACTAAAGAACGAAAGACAGAAAGAAAAAAGTAAAAAGTCACAAATAAAAGACAACTAAATAAAATGCGAAGAAGAAAATAAAGCTAAAAGAAAAACAAAAGAATGAAAGAAAGGCAAATAACACTAAAGAAAGGAATAATATATATATATATATATATATATATATATATATATATATATATGAAAGAAAAAGAGAAAGAGGTAAGAAAGTAATGTAAATAATGGGAAAGGAGGAAAAGGTAAAAGAAGAACGAAAGAACGAAAGAAAGGCAAATAAAAATAAAGGAAAGAGAGGAAGACAAACATATATGTAAGAAAGAAAGAAAGAAAAATAGAAAGAAAGAAAGAAAAATAGAAAGAAAGAAAGAAAATATAAAATATTAAAAGAAAGACAAAGTTAAAAGGAAGAACAGAGATAAAATACAGGAAGAAATAAAGACAATAGAAAGAACGTAAAGAGAATAACGAAAGAAAGAACGAAAGAAAGAAAATTGGAAGAAAGAAAGAAAGAAAGGGAGAAAGAGAGAAAAGATAAAAAGAAAGGAAATAACCAAAAGATAAAAAATGAAAGATAAAAAGAAAAGGCTATAACAGAAAGAAAAGACAAACAAGCGAGAAAGAAACGTGTTGTTTGTTTGTAATTCCAGATTGGCTATTATTACTCATGAGTTTGTCTTTATGTTATATATATATGACATGTATTCTTTATTATCTGCAATTCACAGAATTAGACTTAGTTTGTGACATCTTCGGTAAGTAAAATGATTCAGGAAAATCCCTAAATCTATGAAGATATTTCAATGAAATCATAAAGTTTTACATCCTCGTTTTATGTGGTATAATAATACGGAATAGAATACGACACAAGGCTGAACGGCTTGCTTACCAAAAATAAGTTATTTGATGGGAAGATTTATCTTAAGGCCTAAGATTCAACTTTATATAAATATTAAATGAAAAGAAAATATTTCACACTGATCTTTATCTATTAAAGATCATTTTGACTCCAGCGAAAGTCTTTTATCATTGCATCTTCTGAAATTTGATAGGCTTCCACGTTAAGAGTATTTCCTTTTGATGGAAAACTTTTGAAATTAACATGCAAAAGACGTAAGTATGGAATAAAACATAAAACAAGCATATATTTGCAGAAATAGAGACAAACGAACATTATCAGAATTATTATATTAGGTAATATATATATAAATTTAATATAACGTTCTTATATATATATATATATATATATATATATATATATATATATATATATATATATATATATATATATATATATATATATGGGTGTGTGTGTGTGTGTGTGTGTGAACTTTGATTTCAACACTCAAAGGCGACAGACTGTTTCATGCAAAACGCAATCATCAGGGCATAATTATATATATACATACATACACACACACACACACACATATATATATATATATACATTATTTACATTATTCGGACTATTGTCCTCATCTTTGTCGCCAAATTTATCACAACGTTTCGGCCGTTTAACCTTCTTCAGGTAGTTGCAATTTCGAACTGAAGCCTTTACTGGGGTAGACTGTTCTAGTTCCACGTGCCATGTTTGATGTATGTATATATATATATATATATATATATATATATATATATATATATATATATAGTTGAAAGGATATGAGTTTGTGAGCGTCGGTTTTACGCTTATGCGATCCTCAGACAAATCATTGATAATGAGCACTTTCCAATAAACACCGCACACACACACACGCGTGCGCACACACACACACACATACACACACACACACACACACACACACACACACACATATATATATATATATATATATATATATATATATATATATATATATATATATAATTTAATTCCCCTCGTATTCGAGGATACCCGTCTACTATGGCGACTAGCTAATCCCCATTGCAGACGCTTGCTCAGGTGTATTTTGTATTTGTTCACAGAGCCCACCTGCGGTTTATACTGCGACTAAGCTGTGCCCAGCTTAGTTGCAGTTCCTGGGAGAGACGCGTGCTATCTAGCGTGATCAACAATATGGACAAACACTCGGTCATGAAAACTTGTGCTTTCGTGCTAGCATAGACATCGACGGCTCCGCAAGTATTCTGTCTACCCAATTTCACTCACAAGGCTTGGGTCAACCTGTGGTATGGTTTTCAGGCACTTTCCAAAGTTCTGGTTCTGGGTTCTCCTCCTCCAGACCGATGACATCAAGAAGTCACCTTCCTGACAAATCGACCATGTGATTAAACATCTACTATTTAGGCATCAGCTCTTCGCTTAAACATATTTTATTAAATGGAACGAACAAAGGATGCCAAATTGGGTGATTTTTTTCCTGGTTTCGAGCAAGTCATTCAATGTCAGGTGGAAATTTACAAAAGAACTTACCTAAATTTTGTGTAACGTTCCTAGTAAATTCGATCACTGCTCACCATTTTCAAGGGAAGAAGGAAGAATTCTAGCGGTACCCGATGATACGTCCATTAATCCTCCAAAGTTTGAAATAATTATGGGTCCCATTGTTATGGCGGTAGAATAGAATATAGCATCACCTGACGAAAATGACCTTACGTTTCAAAGGCATTTAATGAGTGAGCATACCGAGATTAAAGCAAAGTTGTGGTGGGTTACCGTTGCTGGATGTGAAGAGCCTCCTTAATTTTTATTCATTATATTTCTACTTGGATTGGAATATATATATATATATATATATATATATATATATATATATATATATACAAGTTGTCCATAAAGTTCGTGTTCACTTTAAAAAATTTATAAGTTTATTTGTATTTGCGATAGAAATAATCTGTAAAAAATGTTATAAAGTTTAATGTACCTAGTTTGAAGTATAGCTAAAATAAGTAATGTGATTTCAGGCATTACTGTAAATCAGTTGGCAAATATTTTCCGTGAACTGCACAATCGTATTACCCTTTGTATTACTAATGATGGAGGACATGTGGAAACTTAAATAAAATTTCAATAAAACCTAAAAAAATATAGATTTATTTCTTTCTAATACTTTTTATAAATTATTTCTATCGCAAATACAGATAAAGTTATAAATTTTTTAAAGTGCACACGAACTTGATGGACACCCTGTATATATATATATATATATATATATATATATATATATATATATATATATATATATATATATACGAGTAATAGAATTTTGTGGATTTAGGCAAATCATTATAGTAATTCATCGAGTCTAGAAGAATCCTCAACAGGATGCAGAAAGCACTGGCCGGCCGTTTCGTCATATTTTTGGAACTCATCAGCAGTACGCATCCACTACCGAGATTCGAACCCGAAGCGTTTCAATACAACGCAGTTTCTTCTTCGTCACCGAGGCCCGTTGGTACAGTTGGGATGACGCTTGCGTTGTATCGAAACTGCAACTTTAGCTGTTGATGGTGGCGCAGCATCTGTTGTACCGGCCCATGCGGGCGTGACAGTCCCAAGTGCAACGAATGCAGGTGAAGGCGCTCTCCCCCAATATCGTCGGTTTCTTTTCCTTTCATCGGGTTCGCTACTTTCCGGTGGCAAGGCTCCGTTTCTCCTATCTTCCAATCCTCGGTGTAAATCGCGTCTCCAACGTGAGCGATCATTGACGACGTCTTTCCACCTCCCAATGTCCATGTCCATTGACCTCATGTCTGTTTTTCAGACGTCCTTAAAACAAAGATCAGGTGTCCGTCGTACCCACTTGTCGGTGGCCAGTTCCCCGAACAGAAGGATCTCAGCATCCTCCCATTCACTATACATTACGTCGGAGTCGGCGCTGTTGGAGAAGGGCATATAGGCTGGGTAACTGGGTACGTTTTAAAACCAATTGATATCTAGAAAGAGTATCAGACAGCGAACATGAAAGGTGCTGTCTTCAAAGCAAAGTAAATATCTGAAACCATTTTACTAGAAATTGTTTAATTTGGCCAAAAATGGCATATTTTGTTTTGAAAATAGTCTGCCACAGCCTACATCATAGGTGGATGTTTTGCGAGTGGTCACTCCTCGAATAAGGGGCCTGTGACTTGTCTTTGGAGCATGATCGTAGTAAGGTTAATCAAAACCAAATTAAATAACGAATATATATGTGATTAAATAATGAACGAGGAGGAAAAAAATTATAGTTGTTTCTGTAATTGTTCGTCGTTTAAACATTTTGTCGGATTTCATCCTTATCTTCAAGTCATATATATATATATATATATATATATATATATATATATATATATATACCGCATCATATATATATATATATCATATATCATCATATATCACCTCATATATATATATATATATATATATATATATATATATATATATACCGCATCATATATATATATATATATATATATATATATATATATATATATATATCATCATATATCACCTCATATATATATATATGTGTGTGTGTGTGTATGTATATATATATATGAGGTGCGATTGATAAATTGTCATGTAAATTACGCGAAAATGAAAATAACACTGACATCTCATTTTAACATATATATTTACCAAAATTACAAAAAATTATCTTGTAATACTAGCAATTTTCCGAGTGTAGCTTAGACGTGGTACAAGGCTGAAAGTATGGCGCACTCAGTGAGGATCATACTCTCTATACAGCCGTAAAGTTCTAGCGAGACAAACTTGCTAACCATTATACTGCTTCATGGTGTCCTAAAATATCGTGTAATACTAAAGAGTAAATTTCTTCAAGACAAATCACCATTGGCATCAACCACCACCTCCAGATGACTTCAGAATCTACGATATCGCTTTTTGACGGTCTCCTTGTTTAAGTTAGGGAATGCCGCCATAGTCGTTGCCTTCAGTTCATCTTTGGTATTACAAAAAGTTTTGTTGACATCTGGCTCAACTGCACCTCACACATAATAATCAAGGGGACTGCAGTCTAGATAACCAGATGTAAGAAGTGATGTGGTTGCAGAAATTGTCTGCCAGACATGACTGGGTTCTCCTGCTTGTGTGATAGGGTTCAGATTCCTGTTGCCAGACATAGGGTCCTCCCGTAGCCACCTTGACCCAGGACAGCACTACCTCCTCAATACAATTGATGTAGGCCCTCACCAACAAATTCGGGAGTTATTTTCTTATCAGAACGATCAGAATGAATTTTCAGAGATGGCGTACCTTCGTAATCACCATTAGACTCATCCAACTTTTTTCGAATCCCCTGCACTGTCCTCAAATTGATACCCAAACACCCTGAAATGTTCGTATTGGATCTTCCAGCGCGAATGCGAAGCAGTACAGCATGCCGTTTTCATATTTCTGGCGGAGTGAATTGCGTAGTGTTGTTTTTTTTTTTTCTTACACACGGTGCCGAACTGAACTTACTATACTGTGAAGACGACATAATCAAAAATAAACAATGCGTATGTGCGAAATTAAAAATATAAAATGGCGACAATTTACCCATCGCACCATGTATACACGAGAATCTAAACAAATGTTTAAGAAAGTTGAAGGGCGATAAGGCTTATTAAGTTTTTTGTTTTCTAAGAGGAGTGATTTCCAGATGTTTGTAATCTTCGACAAACATTGCATACACTACATTGACAGAAGAACTGATTAATCACGCTGCTCAAATTTCGTATACGTTTGGGTAACATGTCTCCTATTTATTTTTTTATATAACCAGAGATGACAAGCAAACTTGGTTACTGAGTGTACCTGACAATCCGTGAACAGATGCGGATGCAATTTTCACCATTAAGTCCCTTAAACTCTGATTACATAAACAACATTGAAAGTATGTATTTACATTTTGGTTTTATTTATATATATATATATATATATATATATATATATATATATAGTTAAGTAACGAAAATTTTGGTAATTCGTATGGATAATCCCAAGGAGGATGAAATCCTGAGAGCTCAATGTTAATTCACAGCAAATAATTTAATTTGAAGAAAAACAGACCACTTTAAAGCTCCATTGTAATAATTTATTTCACCAGAGAATTTTATTTTTCCCTAGATCTTCAGACATCACTTTCAAAAGGTGAAACGAAAAATGAAATTGAAATTTACACGTTTGACGGGCAGTATTAAGCTTATATCAGTTGACATAGAAGGTAGCGAGGGATGGCGTGAAAGACATGGTCGAGTTTAGAGAGGGGAAGGGAGAGCTTTAAAATTTCTTTTTATATTTCTTTTTATTATAATACTTAATATTGAGGAAGGATACATACATATATATATATATATATATATATATATATATATATATATACATATATACATATATATATATATATATATATATATATATATATATGAAGAAATATAGTTTTAAAGTGTGCTATATTTATGGGATAAAGTGCTCACTATCAGAGATAGAGCGTATGTAAATATAAATATAAAAGAGAAGTCAACACTTAGAGGCGACAGGCAGTTTCATCCTGGACGCAGACGTCAGGCCAGCATGAAACAGTTCAATGTTTACATATATATATATATATATATATATATATATATATATATATGGACCGAGCGTGTGAGCAACGATGAAGTTTTGGAAAGGATGCAAACAATGAGGAAGCTTATACTTAACATCAGGAAGAGACAGCTGAAATTTCTGGGACACGTAATAACAAATGAGGGCTTGGAAAATCTGATACTCACAGGTCGAATAGAGGGAAAGAGAGACAAGGGAAAACAACGCATGACATATCTGGAGGGCTTCAGCAAGTATATAACAGAACGTGGTCTAGGGGAGGTGGCAGAGGGACGAAAGTTATGGATGTTTTGGCGGCAAACCAGCATGGCACCGAACCCGTTCAGAAATTTCAACTGTAAACAATTGCTTTCTAAGATTAATAGATAAGAATGGCTTTGAGCAAGTAATGCACGTGAATCTTGGCAAAGAGCATCTTACTTCGGACATTGTTGACTTGTGCTATAGAATCATAGAGAAAAATCTGTACCATATAACAGAAACCACATTAGTTGAGCAATTTCAATAGCAGACACAACTAAAATGGGTTACACATGTAACACGAATAGAACTTAATGACAATCAAGACGTTGACGTTTCATTCTACTGCAAACAAAGGTTAAGCAAGGAAGCCCCCATCAATACCGGAAAGACTGATAACAGCTACTGAATATGAGAAACCTATTTTCCTGAAAATTGTTTCAAGAGTTTTTTGATGTCAACAAACACTCGTTGTCACTTTCGTAATGCTCGTTGTAGTAGAGACTTTGTAATCGCAGATACAACTATAGTAAGGCCATTGAACATGACTGGTGTCAGATGCCTTCGAATAACACTCGTAGAATATTATTTCTTATAGTTAATAGAGTAGAGATCCGAATATAGAAATAATATAGCGAATAGAGTAGAGAATAGCGGTCCCTATAGATCATTCAGACCTCACTCGACTTCTTCTATATATGCGTTTCCGTTATGGTCACATGATCTACTAAATGGGATCGTATGTGTTTATCCACTGGCGATCTATGTTCAAACACAAGTGTCGGCAGCGTCACTATATTCTTATATAACAAAGATGATGATTTTATAATTATCAAACGACAGCAGTACTGGCGGCTCTATCAGACGGAATCAATTAATATTTCAAATACCATTACTGTTGTCCTGTAAATATATAAACCACCTGTGTATTGGTAAATGTAAGTACCTGTTATAGTCATTACGAACTTTGACAGGGCCAATCAAGAACTTTATGGTGTATACAAAGCCACCGTCCTGGGTATGACGATAAACTACATCCGTATCCTTGTGGGTACGATGAACTACACTCGAAAGCGGGGCTTTTGATCGGATGGTTTTGGGAAGCATGGAGCCACCTCTTAATTGCTGGTGTTCCCTGGTCCGCCCTGATCCGGGGTGGTGGCGCCAGTGTCCCAGCTATGGGTAAGCGGTTGACCTCCAAAGTAGGTCAAAATACTATGAAACTATAAAAATACCAGCGATAAATTT
>OZ010582.1:124807575-124945075 GCA_963932145.1 Acanthosepion lycidas
GGTTGTGTTAGCACAAATCACAAGTAATCGTGACTTTGAGCGGATTCGCTTTGTTCAAACTGTTAATCACGTTAGATTATGTTCTCTCTCCCAGAGACTGTAACTAAAGCTTGCTCAGCATAGTTTCACTATAAACCACATATGGCCTCTGTGATTGTTGAAGGAATATTTTATAGCGCCCTAATGCTGGGAGGTTGACGGCGCCAATTCGATAAAATGTTGCACGGTCTCTCTCGACCGGTGATATCTAAATGTTTTTGGGTTCAGAGATGAAAGACTTCAACACAGAGAATGTTAACTTTGCTTTTTATTAATGTCGATGTATACTATCTATACAGTTGAGATCGTTCTCCCTCACAGGGGAGCCGTTTCAGACACAAAAGTGAACACGTCTACATTGCTTGACGTGTTAGAACCAACTCTCTGAAACTTTTCTCCTATAGCCTTTCCCACGCTAGCTCAGTGAATCAAAATCGACTTCCTTTATTATAGCTTGTATCTGACCCCAGTATGTCTGAGTAGAGATACACTTCCTCTAAAGAAAAGTAGTCTGCTAAACTATTATTTAACACAAACACAAATGCGCCTGAGCAACAGGAATGGACATGCAGACGGAAAACCTGAGACTGGATATGTGTGTGTTTATACGCACATATACGTATGTGTTTTGTTGGTTCCCTGCTAGTTCTCTTTATGTTTATGTGTACGTGTTTGGGTTTTCCTTTTTTTGCACAAATTTATATACACATATGCTCTTATATCTACTTCTCTATATGCGTCTGTGTGTGCTTGTGTGTGCATGTGCGCCCGCGCTTATATGTTTGTCCCCTTTTATTAATCTCGCCAGAAGGAAGCCAGTGTCTGCCTGTTCAGATTTATTAACGGCATCTGATGTTGGGCATTTGTCTGCCGACATTTAAAATGCCTCAAAAGTTTCCTTGTCTGAGATCGAGCGCTTTTTATCGCCGCAGAGCCAGTTGGTCCGATCCGCGAGCAGAATGAAAAGAAAGAAACAAATGTAAAATAAATTTATGTCCCACTTTTGGCGCCAACATCTCCAGAAGTTGTGAGGATAAGAAGAAGAAAAGGTTTAAATCCAAGATTTTTTATGTTTTTTTTTTCTTCCTTTTATGAACGCGGGAAATTAATCCTTAAAACGCTGTTTTAATTTATGTTTTTGAAAGATTCACTTTATCCGGAAGGACTTTGTGATCTCAAAGGTGTGGAAAGGATGAGGGGCATTTTTTATAATTCGTATTTTGTTCGTTTTTGCTTTTTCCTTTTCTTTATTATTCGTTTTTAAAATTTTATTTTCTCCTCTTTATTCTCTCTCTTACTTTATTTCTCATTTTTTTCTTTCTAACACACACACATACACAAGCAGTCTCTCTCTCTCTCTCTCTCTCTCTCACACACACAGACACACACACAAAAACACGTTGTATGCAAGACCTGCTCGATTGGAGAGTTTCATATTTCCTGTCGGCGCCAATTGGGTCTATATTCGAGCTTAAGTAAATCAGGATTTTGAATGCTCATTTCCAAAACACACCTTTGGAAATATGGGACAATACGTACACATTAACCATATTTCTTTCTATTGAATCATATGCCTCACTAAACCAAACTTAAAATGCCATTTTTTTTTCTTTCATTCTTTCACGTTCTGCTTCTCATTTCTTTCCGCTCAATCGAATCCTATAAAAGCTGATACACTCCTCTGTTAAATGGCAAATCATGACATACAATCACATAACACGAAGTTATACGCAGGAAACATTACTTCATAGACATCCAGCCCATGAAATGCATGTTAGGAAAGCTTAAATTAATTACTCAATTGATCAAGAAGAAAGTCCAACACAGGCTTTCGACTTCCATCAAATGATTTAATCCAGACTCTCACAGAACTGTTGACTAGGATAAGCTCAGATTTAAAAGAAATAAACATTCTAAATTAACTTCTTTGATGTTTATACATACATCTTTTCTATCCAACGATTAATAACAGTACTCACTACCAAAGTGAAACAAATTAAAAGAAAAATAAAACTTATGAAAGACCGGAAGTGAATAAATAGTGACTGAGTCTGCGCCAGTTAGTCGACGTCATATATTTATGGTTGACAGCTTAAACTGCTGCTAGTCTGCGTTGTTCTCTTTAGATTTCGCAAATATATATGGATGCCTGCGAATTTCGCAAATATATATTATTATTATTATTATTTAAAAGATGCACACGTTATCTTGGACCAAAGATTAATTGGGATAAGTTATAAGATAAGAATTTAGGATTGGTTTGATATTGGCACTGTTCGATTATTTAATATCGAATTCAATATCGAGTCAATACGTAGATATTGGTCGATTTTATTCTCAGGACTATAGGCAAACATTCGTCGGGCTTATAATCGAATCTACAGGCATAAATTTATACGTTAGATTATAGGTAAAAATTGGTTGGGTTTATATTTGCGTCTGTTGGTAAACATTGGTCCAATTTATACTTGAGTCTGCCAGCTGTCATCCGGAAAATGGCCTTTTTTCGACTAGTTGTATTACCCCTTTACCGTGGATGTTGTCTGCAATTCTCGGCGCCACAGCAGAGCGAGTTAAGAATTTAGAAATTCTTTTATCTCCACCAAAATTAGACATTACAATATGTCGTCAAAAATGTTGGTATTTACCATTAACGTATATATATATATATACATATACATACATATATATATATATATATATATACATATACATACATATATATATATATATATATATATATATATATATATATATATATATATATATATATATATATATATATACCTGTAAGCAACAATTCCACGCTAAATAACTCATTAAAGCCCACCATAAAACCAGGTATTAATTATTAAAATTAAAATCCATTGTTAATTATAAGCTTCTGAAAAATACATTATTAATATGTATTATTTCCCAAAAAATTCCGAATGTAATTAAAGGTTTGATTTCTAATTTAGAGATGTCGGTTCTCTCTCTCAAAGGACAAATTACGTGCACACCGATTAAAAAATATACAATCTCAGACTAAGGATATATGCAATATTCATTGATTGATTGTTTTTCTTCGGCTTATCAACCCTTTGCAGGTTATTTAAAACCAGAAAATATTTTTAGATTGTAAGAATTTTTGGTTTGTCTTGGAGATAATAATGATCTATTCATACGAGTCATACCTTTCTAAATTATATTTTTGGGACATAATAATGGTCTTACTAATTAACCTATGGCTGAAGTGAAAGAGGTGGATTGATACTTTTCCCAAGTATATTTGCGTTAAGTGAATATAAAGAACTCAAAAGGAATTGAAAATCCCTCTCCGATTAACAATTCCGAGCCATTATCCATTACACCACCCGCACATCCAAGCTTACACCACCTGGTATTCCCAAGCGGTCACCCATCTCGGTACTAACTAAGATCAACGTTGGAACGTGAACTATATGCAAATTATATATATATATATATATATATATATATATATATATATATATATATTCTTACGAATCCCCTCCTTCTTTTCTCCAACCTTATCGATAGCGAAGGTAGAGGAGGATCGTAATCTGTGTTATTTTGTTTTTTTAACATTTCACATTTTAAGGAACAAACACGATAGGCGACAAACAGCAATGGAGATAGGGAATATAAATTTATTAACAAACATGGAATCGTGGAAAAGATAAAAAAAAAAAAAAAAAAAAAAAAACGGCCAAAACAAAAATGACGATATGTCAAGAATAAACATTTAAACATTGTGGACAAAATAGTGGGAGGAGAGCATCCTCTAAGAAAGGGAAAATAAAAATCAGCGTATGGCCTTGTGCCATACTGCCACGAATTTATAAAACATGTGCTATACCTGCACGGATTCACAAAACATCACCCTTTTAAGAAAATGTGGAAAGGAACAAGTAATAAAAGATTTCATGCTAAATTTGCATGAAAGTACAAATATAAAAAAGAGGTACATTTAAGCAAAAACGGAGCACAAGAAAAATAACAAACTTAACACAGAATAAAGTCCTTTTCCACTAATAATGTCTCTTATTATATCTACTACTTTTCTTTTTCTTTTTCTATTTCTTTTTATAAGGGTCTCTTTTTGAGGTCTTCTCTTACTTCTCTTTCTCTTTTCGTCGTCTAGGGGCTTGGCTGACGATTAGGCAGAAAATGCGTTCCCTCTCTTTTTCGTGTTGGTATGACAGCATTCTCGCACGAGATGGTCTGTTCTTTCTTTCTTTCTTTCTTTTCCCTTTCGTGCTTTGTTTAAGGGCTTGGTGACAGTTGAAACTGCTTTCTCTTTCTTCGATATAGCGGCGTTCCGCACACGTCGTCAAAACGGGTCCATCCATTCGACTGTGAGACCAATTCTCCACACAATTTCGCAAACACATCTTTTCGGCCCATATGCCGAGACATTTGCCAGACGTCCTACCGGCCCGCAGGCCTAAGCCAAGACTAACTTTTCCGTTTCACTATTCGTTTCCGTTTTCTTCTTGTCACGTGGTCAATTTTCAAAATACTAACTTTTTCCCATTATGGGTGGAATGAGGTCATCGACCCTCTCTCTCATTTTCAGGGTCAGAGAAAGTTTAGTTTAAAGTGTTTCAACTTCTCCCAACCGGAATCTATACGCGTTGTCAACACCTTGACCAAAAGAGAAAGGAAGGGGACACTCTGGTCAATCCTTGTCGCCACTAAGTCTAGCTATCTCTTTGGGTTTACTATTTTTTACATTTTCTGCAAGTACTGGGCTCTTTATTTTAGAATGCTTCTAAAATATAAGTGATGGTATAGTTTTTATAATAAATTTAGATCGGGGTTCGTAACAATATATATATGTACACTTACACACATCATACTTACTCACTCCCTAATGAGCCAAATGATAACACACACCCATAGTAATATACACGCTTACACACATCATACTTACTCACTACCTAAGAACCAAATAACACACGTACACATAATAAAGACACATCTCCTTTCCAGGAACCAATAAAACTATCAAAATGAGCAAAGGAATTCAGAGCAACATGAATCCATCCAGCTCTTATTTTAAATAACAACTGAAAAGAGACTGTTTGACCAACATAAGGACTGACCAAAATTCATGTTAAAAAAACAAATGAAATCTACAGGCAAAAGTTCATTTTCTTCATCAAGGCATTACTTTCTGTAGTTCACTGCTATCAGAAAACATAATTTTTTTCTACTGATGATGGCCATGTTGGCCGAAACTAGTCGAAGAGAAATAATAATAAAAACAAAAAAAATATTAATATACAACCCAGTGGGTCTGAAGATTTTAATTTTTTAATATTTTTTATTGTTATATATATATATATATATATATATATATATATATATATATATATATATATATATATATGTACAAGTTTCATTAAACAGATATATATATATATATATATATATATATATCTGTTTAATGTAACTTGTACACACACACACACAGACACACACACACACACACACATATATATATATATATATATATATATATATATAAACTTTTATACTAGTTTTATTAAAAACGACTGACTGGCAATGGAGCCATTATCAATAAAAAAGAAAAAGTCACCTCTCATAATATCAAGTATGAAAATGCCCACCATGTGCTGACCGTGTTTGGAAAATAAAACATTCCAATAACTCGAGATGCACATATAAAATAATCCACGCATTCAGTTAAAAGTAAAAAATAAAAATTAACCTTGATAATGGCTAAAGTATAGCCGAAAGCACTCGGGCATGCAAAACGTTTAGATACATTTTGTGCACAATTTATGTCCCGAAATGAAGAAAATTAAAAGACCACAAGAAAAATTAAATCCAAACTTTACCGCAGTCATTTGTCAGTCGTTTTCTTTTCTTTTTATATACCATGTCCTTTTAGGACGTAGGCGATCATGGCTCTCCACCTCCTTCTATCCCTTGCAGCACTCAAGTTCCTTCCCTCTGCTATCTCTTCTTCTGTCATCCACTGAAACAAACAAATATATATATATATATATATATATATATATATATATATATATATATATATATATATATATAGGTAAGATGATAACGAATGGAGTACAATTCCAACGTTCGTAACATTTAATTTAAAAGAGAGCTCAATACAAAGTAGAGCAATATTCTTTATTTTAGGATATTACATTGAAATATAGGAGTTTGGAAACTGCACCTCTCATTGAACACTTGCACGGCTTTGAAACGGATCTTCTTAACATTATACATAACATCACTTTTCCTAAAAATAAGAATCACTTTTAGAGACATTTAGATTGTATAGTGAAGGATATTACTAAATCCAACCAAATATTTGTTAAATCGGATAAAATTACCAATTTGTACAAATTTAATTCCAAACATTGCAACACATTAATCAAAAACAATTTGACCAAGAATTATAACAAGAATATTAACAATTTTAATTGTGCCGATAAAACTAACACTGCTTCTAGAAATATTGTTGATAAGCTTAAAATCATCAAAAGGGTTAGTAAACTCTGTACTAAAGAATATTATGTCATAAAGACAAGATTTTCTGACCAAATTTCCATAGTGATTTTGACATGTTTTCTATATAATATCCGAAAAAAAAAAAATATTTATTAATATGCTGGCTTTATTTCTGAATATATATATATATATATATATATATATATATATATATATATATATATATATATATGTAATTACTCATTCGAAAATTATAACATAAACATGTTATAAAATTACTACAAAAATAGCAACTCTTCTGGTGTCTTATCAAGTGATGGTGTATGAATGTATAATAAAGCGTTACATTACAACCAGAAGTGTTGAAACAAAATGGCTATTTGCTCTACTCTGTTTTGAGCACTCCTTTAAGAATAGCATTTGTTGGTTATTGGAATTTATTCCGTATACACCAATTCTATACTTGGACATATATTGCGTGCAAAATTATTATCGAGATAACTTTTTTCTAATATTTCAAAAACCGTCCAATCAATTCATACAAATTTTCACACAATGTTGGCAACACTGAACTGCGCAATTTCTGAAATTTTCGTACTGATCTGCGCAATATAAACAAACTGGCGCCATATTTGTTATCAGCACGGTGATTTGAGCGTGCCAAATTATTAGAAAAGAGTAAGAATTTAGTGAAAGGATGAGCCGTAAAAGCAGTTTAAATGATGCTGAAAAGAAAACTATCACCTCAGAACTCTCAAAAGGTAAATCTACCCTATAAATTTCTAATATGATAGGGAGGTGTCATCAAACAGTGAAAAAGTAACACAAGTACGCAAAAGGGCAGATAAAGACAAGCCGAGGGTTATTTTACGTCGTCTCGACTTAAACGAGAGGCCACGAATAACCCTGGACTTACCAGTCAAGAGCTTTTCTGTCGCATTGGGGATCCTACTGTGTCTAAAAGTACTCGGTGTTGGTATCTGGGGGAAATAGCAACAACAGTCAAACCTGTATCGAAGCCTCCGTTGACAAGAAATCACATTCAAAATTGATTGAAATGGGCCGAGGACAATATGAAGATTGACTTTTCTAAAGTTTTGTTCACAGACAAAACTCGAGTAACACTTGATGGGCCAGATAAATGGTGCAAAGGCTGGGTAATGAACGGACAGAATCGCTATCATCGTTTGAGACGCCAATAAGGCAGTGGAGGCATAATGATCTGGGGTAGTATCAATGGAAAAACATAAGTGGTCCCATGGAAAGTACCAGACGGCGTCAAAATGAATGTTGATGCATACATAGTGTTTATGAAGGAGCATCTTGAACCGTGGATGAAAAGGTAAAGAGTGGCCTTCAGAAGGGCCATTCTTTTTATGCAAGATAATGCTCCCTCACATGCTGCTCACAAGACTACTGAATATTTGAAACAGTTAGGCTTCGATGGACTTCGAAAAATGAAGTAGAGAGCAAATTCTCCGGATTTGAACCCAATCGAAAATCTTTGGAGTATCATGAAGCGAAGACTGTATGCCAACGGACGACAATTCAGGAGCAACGCTGAGTTGTGGGAAGCAATTCTTGATATATCTCGCGGTATTACAGCAGATGACATCCTACAATTAACAAATTCTATGGATCGTCGACTTCTTCAAGTAATTTCAAAATAGGGAAAGCACATTCCCTATTAATTTGTTTAAAATTGTGCCTTTGTTTGTATCTGTTATTATTTGTCTGATTATCTTATTTATTAGCTTCATTTGATCATAAACATTCACGTGCAACATTAATAAACGTTTTGTTTGCTCAATTCTGGGAATTTTACTAAACTTTTCTAATAATTTGTCACGCTCAAATCACCGTGCTGAAAACAAATATGGCGCCAGTTTGTTTACATTGCGCAGATCTATACGAAAAATTCCGCGATTAGGCAGGTCAGTGTTGCCAACATTGTGTGAAAATTTTGTGTGAATTGATTGGACGGTTTTTGAAATATTAGAAAAAAAGTTATCTCGATAATAATTTGGCACGCAGTGTATATATATATATTAAAGACTAATTATATTTAATCCTACCAACATTCTGCTTACAGAGAGTAGGGCTTAATGTATAATAATTCCCAAATTTTCAAACTCGGCGCTGAGAACATGTCCGCCCGAAAAAGACCAAATACACGGCTGGTTTTTAATGAGATGTTCAGCTATTTCTCAGCCTGACAGATTAACGCACTTATGCGAACATTGGCTGGTACGTGTTGGCTGATCTGTGCTTCCAAACTTTCACCCGCTCTACTTATATCGTCAGCATCACAATAACGTCTGAATTTGTAAATTACAGAACTAAATGAAAGATTGGCAGAACATCCTACCGGATCAGTTACAACATAAGCCGGGACCCAAAATCAAAACGTGGATTTCCGAAAAAAAGAATCATCTTTTTTATATTTCGGTATTACCAATTTATGATAATTTCTATTTTTGTTATCCCTCTTTTTGGTTATGAATTGCTTTTTAATATCCCTACTTTATTTCTCTAATATATATATATATATATATATATATATATATATATATATATATATATATATATATAATAGCTGGCAATTCGTAATCAAGACGCCCTAGTAGATGGGTAAATGGTAAATGGTAAATGGTAGACTGAATGATAGGGCTCCAGCACATTTTAGTCACATTGTTCGGGATGCACCGGCTGACATCTACCATGAAAGAGTATAGGTAGGGAACAACCAATTCCATGGCCTGCATCTTCCCCCGACCTCTATCCTTTGGATTTTTATCTGTGGGGTTACCAAAAAATGGTTTATGCAGCAGACATATTGTTATGGCCTGTTTAGGAGCCAGAAAGAAAAACACGTAAGACGAAGGTAGGCTGAACAAGTGTAGTGAAATAACAGATATATATATATATACAAAGCAAGAGTGTTAGTAATAAGCGGATAAAGGTGTACGTCCGAACGGTAGGTTAACACTGCATCTCCGCTTCCCAACCGACTGCCCTACGATTCTACCGTAGGATGTCTCGCAGTTAGTATTTATGAGAGGAGGAAGAGTTCATTCTACTATAGGAGGGTTTACGACAACACATAAATAATGCAGAAACACTTCATCAACGTGTCATGGAGGCCTGCAAAACCATTTCACACTGTGTGGTCCCCCAGTCAATGATTCGAAGGGTGCATGCGTATGTAGAAGCAAGCAGAGGGCATTTTGAACATTCCTTATGCGTTGCTGTATTTAGGTCCAACGATGGCCTTTTGGAAATATGTTTTATATCGACATTTTACCTTGTTTTAGTATGAGGAACACGTTTCCAAAGCTTCTAAGAGTATTTTTATACACCCTGTATATATATATAATGTATAATTAATATACTTTACACAATGTTAGTAGAGAAATATTTTAAGACTCGATATATAGCAAATACCTCCTAGGACACCTCGAGGTGGTGTAATGGTTAGCAAACTGGTCTCGCTAGAACAATTACGACTGTGTAATGAGTTAAATCCTCACTGGGTGCCCCGTACTTTTGGCCTTCTGCCACATCCAAGCTACGCTTGGAAAGTCACTATAGCAAATACCTTCTACAAAATGCGAACAAGGTGGTTTGAGGCATCGAAAAAACAAATAACACTTGACAAAACCAACTATTTCATTTTTTAAGTGGCCCAATGAAAAATTTAAGATATTTATGCTTTTCTATGAAAGCACTTTGGGCGAAATAGTCTAAAACCAGACAGTCCTAATAGAACTACTTCTTGGGAAAATGATGTTTACATCAACTATCCGGATATTTAATCAAACGCTTAATATTGTTTTAGGCAGCGTATTTTTGGCGCTTCTTATTTTGCGACGCTATTTTTCTTTCCTTTTAAATAACAGGAAGTGGAGAGGAAGGCATTACGAGAAAAAAAACTGGAAACAGATATTCCAAGAATAATGTGTTCTTTTTTTCCGAATTTGTTGCTTACAAAGGAATCATTACTTAAATAATATTGGAACTGAAAATTCATTTGATTTTTATCATTCTACGCATATTGACGTATGTAACCTTTTCCAATAGTGTGTCCTAAAAACAGGTCGAGATAAGAAAATAACTGTTATTATCTCAGACGAAAAGGAATAATTAGCAGGTGCTGCATTTACAAATAGTCATTTTTTTCAAATTATTTTTATATCAATAGGTTAAGAACTCCGAATACTAATATATATATATATATATATATATATATATATATATATATATATATATGAGTTAATAGAGGTCCGGGGTGTTATGCAAATTCATCGTAACTTAAATACCGCCTATGAAAGCCAAAACAAAATAGGCTCCTACTTTTGGGATCCGTCTAGCCAGGTTTCTGTTGATATCTGAGTGTCGGGGTTCCAAACATTTAACAACACATCTTTTAAACGAAACATATAAAAGGTTATTTTCTGGAGGAAACGTGGAAGCAGAACGTTAGTTGAAATAACATTTATATATTCTTTTCCGAAATATAGAATGACAATAAAATGTTCAATTTTCCTTGCAGTAAAGTTTTTAAAGTTTGCAGTAAAGTTTTTATAAAGTAATTAAGTGTCCTTAGGGCGATGTGAAATTGTGGACTGTCTTTATGACGGTCAGCCTAATGGGTTTGTGAGTGCCTAGACAAAGGCTGCTGGTTATCACTTCCATTGTGTGCATGTTTATGAGCGTGTGTGTACGCTCGTGGCGATCAAACAGGCCTCCGAAATAGTTTTGAACCTCGAGAAGCAGTAAGCTTCTATCTTTATATCCGTAAGGGAGGTCCAAAATCCAATTTCACATAGAAACTGAACTTTTTGAATAGTTTTTCATTAGCTAGAAAGTAATTTCACACTGGCTAGCTAAAATGTTTTACTCGAATTTGTGGGAGTGGTGAAGGGAGTTATTGTTATTTTCTATATAGTCCAAGAATAACACGTTGTGGGTCTACAAGTTCTTTCAACAAGTATTTTGGTGATATTTTCTCCAAGTGATTATTGCTTATCAAACAAACCTTCTGCTTCGACTTTATCGGTTGAAAAACAGAAATGGGATTTTATACTTATGCTACAATGTGATTACAAGAAAAAGGAAGATTTAAAAAATTGAAGTTCGTAATGTGGAATTATTTTATATATATATATATATATATATATATATATATATATATTACCATCGAGTAAGCATTATAGATTACGAATTAAAAAAAATGTTTATATTTCTTTTAAATTTGAAATAACGTTGTTTTGACTGTTGTACTGGGGGATCAGTTTAAAATGAATTTGCATAACCTGCACCCTCCTTTGACTTTGATAAAATTTAATATTTAAAAAAAAAATTATTCATGATTTGGAGAGTTTAATCTATAATAATATGAAAATAAAATGTTTCTGGTTGTAGTACCTTTTTTACTTATACCTCACGCACGGACGTTTAGCAGATACCAAATACGTGTGAATTTTTAATAAATAATTAATATATGTTCTAATAATAATCTGTTATAATTTGAATTTTAAACGTTAATTTTTTGGGGGGCGGGGGGGATTTTATTAAATCTTTAAAATTATAAGAATTTTGAAATTTTCCTTCACAAACAATACAAACTCTTTCTTCCTCCATAAATGATATTGAAATCTTAATTAAATTTAAGTTTTTAATTATTATTGGCGGAAAGAATTGTTGTTCATTGTTAATATAAGAAAGTTAAAAAGTGTTTCAAGCGTACAATTAAAAGATAAAAAGGTGGGAGTTTTAATGTGGATTAAAATCTAAATTTCTGCTTCTAACTCATTAATGTTTGAAATGTTTAATGACGAGTACAGGTTTTCACATGACTGTACTCACGTACAAAGTATTGCACCTAACAGTTGCAGTGAAGGTGCAGCGAAACATCTGAGTGCTGCATTGTTGAAATTCACAAGCAGACAAAGTTACGTCAGCTTTTGTTTGACAAAAACAAAAAACAAACTTTCACATTGTTTCACACAGGCTTCGTAAATTTAACAACATAATTATGAAGGTCACATTCCTCTTTTCTGTTTGTTGTTTTCACACAAAGAAAAAGTAAATTAAAAAAACCTGAGTAGTTTTTTTTTTTTTTTTTTGTGATACTGACGATGAAGAAAAATATTTCAAAAAAGTCGGTATACTTCAGCGTTCTTGAAATTGATCAGTGAGATATAAAAATGTACAAGGTTCAAACTCAGGAATCTAATTTTAACTCAAAAAGCACGTCAGAGAAAGGTGAGATGTATATTTAATGTCGGCATTAATTGGGTCGGTGTTCTAGCTTAGGCAAAATCATAATTTTGAATGCTGCTTTTCAAAACTTTTTGGATGATTGTCACAACACGAGCACGAATATTATTTTTCCAGATTGAATCTAATGACTCTAAACAAAGCTTTCTTTCTTTCTTTATATTTATTACTTACAATCAACTCACTATCTATCTATCTATCTATCTATCTATCTATCTATCTATCTCAGTCTATTTATATCTATTTATATCTATCTATCTATCTATCTATCTATCTATCTATCTATCTATCTATGCTTAACACTCTTCCTTTCTTTCCATCTATCTATATCAGTCTATTCATATTGAGTATGAAGAAAAATATTTCAATACTTGAGTTAATCTATTTAAGTGTTCATAAAATTGATGGGCGATCTATAAAAAAAAGTTCAAGATTAGAAACCAGGAATTGAATTTTAGCCTCAGAACCCACAAGAATGCTCATATTAAAGAACACACACACTTTCAGAAAATTCAATAAACCTGCTAATTAAGGAGTATCTTTCGTTGGTATTTAACCAAACTTGTATAAATTAAAAAAATGCTATAGAAATATACCTTATATATATATATATATATATATATATATATATATATATATATATATATATATACAATTCCGGAAAATCCCTGTTGAAAACACAACTATACTTAAACATGAAAACAATACACAAAAACTAAAAATTCTTGAAGCTATATACATAAAACAGTTGAAACCTAACCTGAACAAAATAAACTACGAAATCTCCACAGATATTCTTAAAGGCCTATAATTTACAACTGAAGCCATTGGTTTATACCAACGGCTTCCCATACTTAATACTTCTCGTTTTCACTCTCATGTGGTCTCATTTTGACAAAATATTGCAATAATAACAATTATTAATGCAAAAGGGTACAAATAAAGAGATTAAAAAATATTTTTTTTAATTTCATTGAAGCAGACGTTAAACACATGAAAGTGTTTTCTTCTTTCTTTCTTTCTTTCTTTCTTTCTTTCTTTCTTTCTTTCTCTTAAAAATAAACAACGCTTTTGATATATTTTTGCCATCTATCCTCGCAATCAAACAGAAATACCCATTGCTTATCTAAGATAAGGCCAGGGCGCAATGTCAGTGCTAACTAAATAAGTTGGGAAATAAAGAAAAGACAAAATTACAACACGATATATATATATATATATATATATATATATATATATATATATATATATATATATATATATGTGTGTGTGTGTGTGTGTGTGTGTGTGTGTGTGTATGTATATGTATATATATATATATATATATATATATATATATATATATATATATATATTAGCCTGTTGGGCGGAATTTAAGCTAGCTCCTTGGAGGGCTCTTCATCACAATAAGTAGGGAGGAGTAGATGTAACAACAATAAACTACAGAAAAACTCAAAATTGTTCGCTACTTTTCAGAATTGCATTAATATTCAAGCTTACCGTTTAAAAGTTCAGCGATAATTATTTTGCTTTCGCACTTAATTTAAAGACAGTTTGATGTACGTAGGTCCTTACTTTCTGTATAAAAATAATTTTTATTTCATGGATGACTTTTGCTGGATTTCACAATTAATTTATATTATTCCCAAATTTATTCCAAAGTTAAAGAAATAAATTATCATGAAAAATATTTCGTCCCAAAAAATCACAAAAAAAAAAAAAAAAATCGCCGAACACAATCGTAGTAATGAAAACTTGGGAATCCAGTTTCAGGTTTGCGGGTCCGAAACCTGACGCGGAATATTTTTAAATAGCTCACGATGTCGGTGTGATTCCAAAATGCTATCATATGTTGGGCTGTCGAAGTAGGAAAAAGTGTGGCAGAGTGACATTCACATTTATCATATATATATATATATATATATATATATATATATATAGATAGATAGATAGATAGATAGATAATATTAGTGGTAAATATGCTCATACATAATATGCAATCATATATCTAAAATGTATAAATGTATATACATACATCCACATACATATATATTTGTATAAAAAATAATTCCAAGAAGATAGAATACAGGTAGAACTCAATGTCCTGGACAGAGTAAGGATATATCAGGCTTAAACACTAATATTCCATGGTTAGTGTTTAAGCCTTTATATTACATATATATATATATATATATATATATATTATTATTATTATTATTATTATTATTATTATTATTATTATTAATAGAAATCTTATAAGTATAAGAAACTGTACTCGGAAAAACTTCAGTGTCTTGATTTTGGGGAAAAAAATGTATAAAAAAAGAAAGAACCAAGAACATGTACGTTAACCGAAAATAATCGTCCAGCAGACGAGTTCAAGGCCCAAAGAAAAAAACCCGATTCGAGCACCCAAAATAACTAAATAAAGTGCTCAATACAATGAGTAGAGCACACCTAGACCTTGAGGATCCGCTTAGGTGAAACCTTGGTAGGTTTTTCTGGCTCTCTAGGTTTAACTATATATATATATATATATATATATATATATATATATATATATATATATATAGATAGATAGATAGATAGATAGATAGATATGCACACAGGGTATATAAAAAATACTTTTACAATCATTGAAGGTGGGTTCCTCACACCAGAACAAGGACCAATATCCAAATCCTTCATTTTTGAGATATTAAGTTTAAACCTGTTTAGCCTGTAGAATGTGTTCTTCGTGTTCAGACGTACAAACGGATCTTGGTCTTCCTCGATCCATATTTTGTGTTTGTGACGGATCCTTTCTCGGCAACGCGAAGATAAACAGCAGCAAAAGTTGGATGACTAGGAGGCCTTCGGTCTGGAAACGTAATCTAATACGACCGTACAGTCACGTGTCAATCATAATTTTTCAACGGAACACTTCTCAGTTAACTCACTACTACACACGTTAATAGGTAAATTAGCCACAAACATACAAATATAACCTTGTACTCATGGCAACACAGCGCCATCTACCGTAAATTTTCTTTAAATTTAATAACTCAAAAACGGTGTGCGGACATGTTTATATATGAACATTTGTCCTTATTTTGGTGTGAGGAACCGACCCCCAAAGTTTGTGAAAGTATTTTTGATATACCATATATATATATATATATATATATATATATATATATATATATATATATATAATTTTGGCATTTCAATAAAAACAAAATAAATTACAAAACATATGTAATTTTCACCAGTTTCTTTTTTAATATTAATTAGTTAGGATGAATTCTATTTTAATCTAATCCTAACATTAAAGCATTAAATAATTATTATAACCAATGTTCGTTATCAAGTTTTTTGAATTTTCATATACTTGTTTTTTGATTGGTCATTTCAGCTTAAGTAACAGCGTTTCTCCTAGGGAGGGGTGTTTGATTGATTTGAACCTTATAATTCTAATTTTCATACGGACTATTGTGTTCATTTTCTTGCTATTATTACATCGTTACAGCTGTTGAATTTTCTGACCTTCATCAAGTTCTTGTCGATTCGAATAATCTACAGGGAATTTCAAACTGTATCTTTTATTTGATCTACGTGGATAGATTGACCTCGTTCCGCTAATCATGTCTAGGGGAAATAATTCGTCTAGTTCTTATCTAGTACTACTCGCCTTGTTTCCATTGAGTCTAAGTACACAATGTGAGGCTCAAGGTCGAAACTCACCTTATGTGTCACCAATGTTCTATTGTTTCCAGGTCAACCCTGACTCGGGGTGGTAGCACCTGTTAGGGTCCCAGTTATGAGCAAATAGTGAATCCTTAAACAAAACACTATTAAAATATAAAAATGCATTTTTATAGTAAAAATATTAGTAATATATTTTTATTTTTTAAAATGACCAATAATATATAATTATAGTAAAAATTACCAAATAGTACCTATTTATAGTAAAAATTACCTACAATATCTATTATAGTAAAATTACCAACAGTACAATTTTAAAGAAAATTGACCAGCAATACATTTTATAGTAGAATTACCAACAATACATATTTATGAGCAAATGGTCCAAAACACATTTTATCTGTAGCTGAAGGCATACAATGGCTCTCAAAAAATATTTAGTCTAATCTATAAAATTGTGTTCAAAATATTTAGATTTCGGCATTAAATAGCCCATAGAAGTGTTGTTATGCCGCTAAACAAAATCAATCAACATGTGTCACCAAATTTACGAACGAACGCTTTAAGCTATTGTCACGAATCAATGCTTTAATCCGCTAGGCTATTATTCAGTTTTGGTTTATGCAAGATTCTTGACAAGTGAGGAAACACTTAAGAGAACTTTTTTGCAAATATCTGAATTAGTAAAGTTACGGATGGGAACTCATTTGAGTATTTGCAATGAAAATAGCAAATGGAGTAGCAATAGGCTTACGTAAAAAGGTTACACAGTGGCGAATAAGTCTCCCTTTACAAGATTTCGTAAACAATTTTGAGTCCACATTTTCAGTCCCAGTTACGTTTTAATTTAATGCTTATATTTATCAGGTATTCCTCAATACCTTGCAACAGAAAAAGGATATATTTTCGCAGCCTTATCGTCTCCGTTCTGAGTTTAAATGCAGCTAAATACGAAACTATTATTGTTCAAAATCCTTTAATCTTGGAGACGCTACATAAACTTCTGAAAATATAAAACTGATATTGACGGTTTTTTTTTTTTTTCAGTAATTCGCTTCCTAATCTAGTTTTTTTTCTTATTATTATTATTATCATCATTATTCTTATTATTATTCTAATCATTATTCTTATCATTAAACTTATTATTATTATTATTATTATTATCGTTATTCTTATTATTCTTATCATTCTTCTTCTTCTTCTTCTTCTTCTTCTTATTATTATTATTATTATTATTATCGTTATTCTTCTTCTTCTTCCTATTATTATTATTATTATTATCATTATTCTTATTATTATTCTTATTACTATTCTTATCATTATTCTTATTATTTTTCTTATTATTATTATCATTATTGTTATTATTATTCTTATCATTATTGTTATTATTATTATTATTATTATTATTATTATTATTATTATTATTATTATTATTCAGTGTGCCGTGTCCCATCAGGACGCTAGCGATAATGGATCGTGAAGATACACTCAAACGTAATAGCAAACTTCTACTCATTATAAGGAGAATATCGCAGATTTGAAGAACATCAGTGCAGAGATTATCAAATCTCAAAGATTTCTCGAAAGTCATTTCCACAATTCCCTGTCCTTTGTAGGTCTTAATAAATCTTGTCTTTTTTTGCGATCTCTCCTAAACTCTGTTCTACCATTCCTTTACTCAATCTCACTAAGTAGCTTATGTGCTGCTTTCCTCTGTCCCTCAAACTTTAAATCGGTCCTGTGAGTATCAAATTATCCAAGCGCTGATTATGTGCCCTAGAAATTTCAGTTCACTGCCATATAGGAAGACTGATATGACATGTATGATAGCATGATGATGTAACAGTTCAATACTCCTTTGTTTCTAACGAACTTTTCCTTGGCTTTTGAAAGGCATCTTTCGCTATAACAATGCGCCTTCGAATTTCGTTGTAACACTTTCCGTCTTCTGTTCAAATACTTCCCAGATTATTTACATGATTTATATTTTTCGGACTGTTGTCTTCATCCTTACTGCCATATTAACTATGAATATGAATATGGCAATAAAGATGAGGACAACTGTCCGAACACAATGTATATAATGTAAATAATTACAAAACCTCGTGTCAGAAACATAGACAGATATTTCCCAGATATTTACATTGTACGCGTTTGATTTGGACGATGCTTATCTTTCTCGAACTCATCCTGTTGACAAAGAGAAGAAATCAAAATTAAAAATAGTTTAATCTGTTTATGTTCTAATCAAAAGACTGCTCAAAGATTAAATGGTCCGCTTTATTTTCTCCTGAGAATAATGAAAGAGCGAACTAAAATTATTTTCTAAGTTTCTTCAAAGTAAAAAATTAGAAGTAAAATCAAAGTATAAAAAAATGAAGATTATAATTTACTTGAAAGATTACTCTAAAACAATGCAATGGGTGTGCTATGAAGTTATTCATTCAGACCTTCAACTGAATGAAATAGGAAAAGTCTTACGTTCTTCGTGAAAAGACGGATACTCTTTCACAAATCACAGAAAAAGTGATGCACTAAAACGTAATAGCAAAACCTGTATCGCAGATTTGAAGAACATCCGTGCAGAGGTTATCAAGTCTCAAAGATTTCCCGAAAATCAAAGTATCCACACTTAAGCTTAGAGCCAATCCAGATATTCAAGGAAAATTCCTCGTCAGCAAATTGCTACGCGTATATGCACTTTATCAACATGTTCTGTGAACACAAATATTTAAAAAAAAAAAAATGAAACCCAACAAACATAGCCGGAAAAAAGGTCAGATACTGACATATGATTTGCAAAAACTGCAGATTTCTTATTTTTTCTGAAGATTGATATAAACCAGAAAGACAAGATTACTTACGTTTATATCACATTGAAGCAACCAGCTCTCGTCGGATCACTGATGTTAAACAGCATTAAGGCTGGTGATTCTTCAGATGGTTGAATGCTAGGGAATACCAGATACTGTAATCTACGCGACAAGTCTAGCAAGATGGCGGTGGATACAAACGCGCTACTTAAACTGACAGAAGATGCTGAGATGCTTCTAGACTGAAAGGTGGCAAGACTTAACTGCAGTTTAATTAGTGGGTGCGTGAGTGAGTGAGACAGGGTGGTGTTCAAGAAAGAATGTAGACTTAAGAACTATGCGTTAAATAAGAAATAATACTAAATAGTTTTAATTCATTTCATTGCTGAAATATATGATAGCATTATAAAAGTTGCAGAAGGTAAATTTTGCTGAAATATATGATAAGATTATAAAACTAACCGAAAGTAAATTCATTTGGCACAATGAATTGGGTAACCGATCAAGTTAGGCATATGTGTATCCAACGAAACTCGAGCCGCACACGAAACGTAGGTATATGTATATTTATTAACATAACATTAACATTCGCCCTTGCATGGAGTATTGCTGCCATATATAGTCTGGAGCCCCATCTGTTTGTCTCAAGGTCCTTGATAAAATCCAGAGACTGATATGCAATATAATTGTCCCTGATCTGGCATCTCGTCTGCAGTCGCTCTCTCAAAGACGTGCCGTCGTCTCCCTCTATCTTTTTTACAAATACTTTTACGGTAACTGCTCCGATGAGCTGCTATCGCTGGTTCCCAGACTTCATGAATGTAAGCGTTCAACTAGGCTGGCATCTCACTCTCACCCTTTCACTGTCGAAACTGTTAAATGTAGCCGTCTCTTCTACTCCAGTAGCTTCATGTCTCGCACTTCTCGCCTATGGAGCTCCCTCCCCTTTTCCTGTTTCCCTGATAGCTATAATCTCCAACTATTCAAATGTAATGTTAATCGACGTCCCCCGATGCCTTGATCTATCCCCTATCCTTCTGTTCATCCTTTCCACTATCACTCCTATTTGCTCCCGCTCCAACTCTCTGGGTGTTAGTGGATTCCCGCCTTGCTTAGGGTGAAACACTTATTATATATATATATATATATATATATATATATATATATATATATATATATATATATATTAGCTCTGTCTAATCACATTGAGCACTATTATGTTTATACCTGTTGGCTAAATTTGGTAATTATTTATTTGCTTACCAACGTATGCACGCCAGCACACGCGTATACGGTCGCTAATATCTAGTTATCTCATTTGCCTAACATATATATATATATATATATATATATATATACTCGACTCTCCCGTCGAATTCGACGTATGAGGGTCAAGCAGATCAGTTCCTAGGAAACCGACAGCCCAACAACAGCACATGAGATTTGATTATAATGGTGAAGGTTTCGTGCAGAACCATCCACACTTTTTGAAGGGCTGAATACAGAGACCTGGTGTACTACGTGACACAAGATCCCCAAACGACATTTCGCAGGTTTTGAATTCAGAGTTGTCCTTCTCCTAGACCAGTTGCCATCCAAGGCTATAGAACCCAGTCTGTCCTGCTATTTACCTATTGCTATATATATATATATATATATATATATATATATATATATATATATATATATATATATATATATGTGTGTATAAATGAGAGAAAGAACAGATGGAATGAAAATCCACTGTTCGTAACATTTACTTTTAAAAAAGTACTCAGTACAAAGTAGAGAATATATTATTATTATTTAATGGTAAGTAACTGGTGATTAAATGACTTTTAAGGAAATGTAAAAACGAATTCTTACATCTTTTTCTGAGAGTTAAAGTTGGGGGACATAAGGTTAGAATTAGAATTAGACTGTAGGTATGTCATTTAATCACCAGTTACTTACCATCGCCTGAAGAAGTACAATCAGAGTATTGAAACATGAATGCTTTTGTGTAACGATTTCAATATAGATACCATAGCACATGTTGGTTCAAATCTTTGTCAGTGTAATTGGATAGACGTGACTATCGTCCGGTTCACACTCCTCCACCTCCGTCTTTTGAACAAGAGTAGAGGCTTAACCCTTGTTTCCTGTTTAGAATTGGGTTTCCGGTTCCTTCTCAAGTCTTTTTCATTCTCTTTCACTCCCAGCAGCCCAGGATGAATTGATTAAAAAGAAAAAAAGATACGTTCTCGTACATATACCACATCTGAACTAACATACACATAGATATAGGCGTTGGATACACACACACAAACACACGCACACACACACACACACACACAACTATCTTACGCACACCCTGCAACCATTGAAAGTATGTTAATGAGTGTCACAGAAGTTTGAATCTGTCAACACGTCCATACGTCACCATTTTGGTTGATAGCTTTAAATGCTGTGGTTTTTCCATCAGGGCAAATTTTGTTTTTTGATCTTCATTTTTTTTTTTTTTAATCTTACTAAATTATTTATTTTCCCTTCAAGGTTTGGACTATGACGGCCAGAAAAGATATTAATACTTTTTATAGAAGATAGCGATCCTTATTTGCAATTCAAAATCTCTTCCGTCCGCTATCACGGTTTGTCTGTCTATAAATCTGGTATTTGCATACAGATAACTGAGTTCATTCACTGTTTGCCCTCATTTATCAGTTGGAACTCCTATATGATTGCGTGTCCTTTATTGATGTACAGGCGTCTTCGGCATAATGAGTTAGTTCCACCCAGTGAGCAACTTGTGTGGTAGAGATAGAAAAGGACCGAGAGCGTGTCAGTATATATATATATATATATATATATATATATATATATATATATATTGTGCATACATGAGAAACTATATATTACTAAGTTTATAAAAAATAAAAATTTACTGAATCAAAGAAATTAAATACCTATTCTTTGCCGTCATTGTTAAAAATTTTCCTTAAATAATATTTAAAAATAAAATTAAAAAATGCGAGCTGGTAATATAAATACTTATATTTGATATGAAAAAATAATTTTAAATAATTTAAGTAATTCTATTGTATTTACTTGATTTAAAAAAGAAATATAGTCTATTAGTAATTAAGAGCAAAAATATTTAAAAATTGTAGTTAAATATAACGTATTCTAAGCCAAACACCCCTTTTAGAAAGAATCATTAAGTATACAAGTACGAAAAAAATGCCGAAAAAAAAAGTGCCGAAAACCTTTTTGTCGTTAATAATAAAAAAAAAAACCAGACGACATGCGTCTAACAGATGTCAGAATTCGTTGAAAAATACACTCCTACCCTCGCTAAACTTAACCTCTTTTTCGAACGTAACTCATAATTGATACAACAATAGTTAATAAAAATGAACACGCTACCGCCACTATCTGAATGATTGTATTTCTCTGTATCCTTGGAAACAGGAAATTATGAATTTATATGTGTTCTAGCTCACTTTCATGCTCTTCATGCCAATTCTTAACCACTCGAGCGGTATGTATTAGAGCATTATCGTCTTGGAAGATGCACTCACTATCAGGGAATAAATTCTTGGCCATTGGATGAACATGATCTCCGAAAATGTTCAGGTAATCTTTGCTGTTGATTCTACCATGCAGGGCAACTATTGGACTGAGACATTTCCATGATATGGCGGCCCAAACTATCACTGATGCACCTCCATGCTTCACTGTTGGAAGAAGGCAGTCAGGGTTGTAAGCTTCTTTGGGCTGCCTCCACACATAAACTCACCCTGAAGTTGGGAAAAGAGAAAAACTGGACTTGTTTTAGAATATGACATTCTTCCATTGGTCTGCAGACCAGGCATGGTGATCTCTGCACCGCTTCAACCTCTTTTGAATGTTGCGAGTGGAGAGAAGAGGTTTCTTCACAGAGACTCTTCCATGATATGCAGCCTTATCGAGCTCATGGTGAACAGTTTTAGTAAAAAACTGAAATATTCAGATGATTATTCAACTCAGCAGTCACTTTGGCAGCATTTGTCCGATGACTTTTTGCCACATTGCGTTTCAATGCACGTCAGTCCCTGTCAGTAAGTTTGCAAGTCCGTCCCGAATTGCTACGGTTGCTAGAGGTTTTGCCCTGTTTCTCGAATTGCATCAGTGTTCTTGATATGGTAGCTCTTGAAAAACCAAACAGTTCAGCAACCTTAGTGATCGAGGCTCCTGCCATGCGATCTCCAACAATTTGCTCTTTTTTTTTTGCGAACTCGGAGAGGTCACGCATTTAGCTTAAAATTTTACTAAATTCTAAGAATAAATAAGACAAAGACAGTAAATTAGATTAAAAAAAAAAACGTATTTACAATAGATATAACCTGCAATTACGAAGTTTTAGTTAAAGTTCTTAATATAATAGGTCTTTGAAATATAGGGGAGGATTTTGCAACTGTGCCAATTATTTTGTCCAACCCCCCCCCCTGTATGTTAGTTAGTTCCTCATGTTCCCTTTGGAATATTGGGCCTCTTTTGACGCCACATCCGAACGAAAGCTGGCCAAACGTAGCTGAGTTTGTATTTATTCGGACGCCCAAATAGTAGAAGGTTTGGGTGGCAACCAATATAGGAGAAAGAAACTCTGAATTCAAACTGCATCGCACTATCCTAAAAGTCTGTATACATGCGGTTGGGTTCCAGCTTTTAAATCCAAAATTCTACTGAAACTCCCTATACACACACACACACACACACACACACATATATATATATATATATATATATATATATATATATATATATATATATATATATAGTCTAAACATATCTTACACATACAAGCACACACGTATGTATATGTGTGTGTATGTGCATGTGTAAGCAATATTGATTCTGTATGAATTCATCCAAACAAATTCTGCCTGTTTAATTCTTTGTTGGATTTATCCAATTGTTTTCTAAAATGTTGTACATTGGGGATCAAAATTGTGGATAAACTGGCCCTAGTTAATGTTTTCTCCTATTTTTACTTAATTACTTTCGACTATCTCAGTCATTATGAAAAATATAACCTCCCCCCACACACACACACAGAGAAAAATTGTCTACCACACCTGCCTTTACCCAGTTCTTGATAATGATAAACGGTCGAATGTACATAAAACAAAACAGATTATGAACTTCGGACAGTTTATCCAGTACATCTTGTACAATAGCATTAAATAGAATTTTTAAAAATTAAATAAAACACCTTTTTCGGTTGAATTCAATAAAACTTACAGCTGCTTTTATTAAGAGTCTGTTCGGCTTTATTCATACCTTAAAAAACTGTTGCATATAAGGTTTCCTTAATATTTCTATTCAGTTCAATTTTGGTGAATATGAGTCCTGTCCCTAATTTCGCCTTATTGTATTTAGTGGAGAAAAATGAATGCATTGCAACATTGATTGAGCAGCCATCATGGCGGCGCTGGAAGTAACATGAACTTTAGCTTTTAGTATTATCAGTCTAGAGATGCGTGGGTAGTTGATTGCAAGGAACAGAGTGCTCCTTTATTGGTGAAAAAGTCCACAGTAATCAGATACCATCACATCATATAAGTGGTTGGTCATTAAAAATTTTGAAGTATTTATTCCTTTATTTAGTCATTACTTAAAAGCTGTTCCTACGTTTCCATGTTTGATTTATAAAAAAGTAAACTGCGCAATCAAATAGAAGATTTTTAATTTTTCAAAACTGGTGGTGCAGGAAGAAGAAACGCGTTCCTGCTACCACCAGCATAACACATTCGTCATCTGTGACAGTTGTTGCTACTCAAATCCAGATGGCCTGCTTAGTGGCTGAGATAGTTGTTCATTTTCGCCTGGTGTTAATAGCCACTATTCAAGTGCAGGTGAAAATTTTGAATACTGTTTGAGGCAGAAAAGTGTAATACATTTCTTTTACTCACTATCACTCCCCAGATATTTGACTCTGCGCTGAACTTAGTAAATCATTATACAGGGTCGCCACTGAAATACTGAATGATATAAAACTAAAATAACTTTTACAAACACATGAGTATCTTGGAGTAGTAAAGTTTGGACCATTTGAATCTTGTACGGAAACATTTTAAAATACAGTTTCAGAATCTTCTGATGTGATGTTCAGGCGATGCCTAGTTGAGCAGAGCGACGACAGATAAAAGCTGATGTATCCTCAATGAGACTCTGCCGTAGAGCTTCTACCGCAGCATCTGTGCGCACAGTGCACTTAGGACCTCTTCCTGGAAGTTCGCTGATAGATCCAGTGCTTTCAAGTTTTTAGTTTCCGAATCATGTTACCATTAGGAGATACTCTGACATTAAAATGCTGCCGGTATTTTCTCTGAGTTTGAATAATTGATCTTTCACTGAAATAGAAAATATTGCGTCATCCGTGATTGTATCAGATTTTTATCACACTCAGACACTATTGTCTCAACTGTCGATTAGTTGTCCTACAGCCATTGTCTACGATAGATGTTACTCCAAGGAATCTTGCGTAAATTGTAACGCTGCACAAACACAATGGCAAGACTTACCAGTGAGAAAATTGAAATACTGTCGACTGGCTTGGAAAATCTCCTGATTTGAATCCAATCGAGAATTTGTGGTCAATCTGCAAGGAAAGATTTCGTGGAATAGACGTACGAAGTACTAATATGTGAACTGGATCATGTTTCATTGGAAAAATACGAAAAAAAGCAAATAATAACAGAATCATTCGTTTTGTTTGAATTAATTTGCACAAGGGTGTATATATTCAATTGAAACTTAGAATGCCAAACTGGAGTGGGAGAAGATTGTGCTGGGTCAAATAGCCATCTTCCAAATACAGATAAAATTTAGTTTTAGCAGCTGTTGCCAGAGACAGGGGAACTCGCAAGAATATCTTCAATTATGCTTTGTCCGAAGACAGAGACACAATTGAGAGATAAAATGTTGTTTGTTTGCTCGAAAGCAGATATTACACTTTGATCCTAACCTAATGTCCAAGGTGTGAATAAAAGCATAACTCGATTAGCGCTTGCTGCTTGGTCAATGAATGCCGAATGTTTAGAGATAAGGACAGACGAATTACTTGGCTTCCACCAGTTCTTACCTTCACGATTAAGATCCACCCTCCTACGCACATTGTAGCAAACCAATCTCATTCCGTTCGTATTCCCCTGGTGAGATGGAAGTTCCACTCAAGCAGCTTCTTTTCATGAACCACTCCTCTGTAGAACCGACTCCCAAGAGGATGCTTCTCCGATCACTATAATCTTAACCTGTTCAAGTCTAGGGTTGATCGTTATCATATCCATATAAATTATGCCTGTTACTCTACCTTGAGTGGCTTCTGGGCTTTGCACAGGGTGAATATCATTGTAAAAGAAAAGGTTAACATTACTATTACCATAATCTGGGTTACTCTCTGTTTTCCTTAAAATAATTCCAAAATGGCGAAAGTAAAGAAGAAGTGATGCAAAAGTACTAAAATCGAAAAAGGGATTGACGAATTTTTTTTTTTTTTCACGCGGAAAAAAAAGGGGAATGGGTCGGGAAGAGACTGACCGTGACGGTGGAGAATGTGGGGGGATTTGGAGGCTTAAGAATAAATAAAAGCTAAAAGAATTAATCTACGAAAAACTACGATAAAGATTCGTTCATTGATATACCTGAAAAGAAGTGGATTTATTTAAGTAAAAGAGAAGGAAAAAGGAAAGCGAAACATGAAACGAAACGGCGATATTAAACTCTAATCGTTTTTTCTACTTAATTTTCAACATATCGAAACATTGGCAGCACTTAAACTTCAAACAACCAATAATAGAACACGTCTATCTTTCTCTTTTGCCTGTCTTATGAACAGATGCCTGTGAACTGGCGGACATTCAAGACAATCTGTCGGAAGTATTTATCTTTGACGTTTGCGTAACGTAGATATTGACGAGTTCCACTGAATTAGTTACCGTCCGTATTATGTTTAGAACTCGGGAAAACCAAGTAAAAAATCTTGTAATTTAAAATTGAACAAATAATGTGCACGTAATGTTTAGGTTACTCGTACAGAAGATAGTAAAGGAAAGTGAGAAGAAAGGACTAACCCTCAGTTCTAAGAAAAGAGAAAATATAGAAAAATATAGATAGAAATATAGAAAAATAAATAAATACCTAGGAAATGTTTTAATAAAAGATGGAAAATGCTACATCGAAATCTAGAGGCGAATAAGAGTATCAAAATATGTATATCAAAAGCTAGATTTCGTTAGAAACAAAGAAAATAGTGCTGAACTGCTATGTAATATCAGTTCTCCTATATGGCGGTGAATGCTGGACAGTCTCCTCACAGATGAAGAAGAGACTTGAAGCAACAGAAATGTGGTTCTACAGAAGGATGCTGAGAAACCCATAGACTAAAAATATGTGTAAAGAGGAACGTTTTAGGGAAAATTGAAGCAAAAACAATACATATACATTTGAAATTTCCAGTGTCCATAAAAAGGAAAGAAGGCCTCGAGAATTTAACATTTACATACTGAAGGCAAGAGTGACAAGCGAGTAATCTGCTTAACGAGTTGGTGTAGATGGATAGCAAAACAGGATAATGAGAGACGAGGGCTTGGAGAATTCTACACTCACATGACATATTAAAGACAATGTGGGAAGAGGAAAGCAGTGAACAATCGACCTAAAGAACTTGTGTAAATGGATAGCAAAACAATATTATGAGGAAAGAGGGCTTGGAGAATTTGATACTCATAGGAAATATTGAAGGCAAGTGAGAGAGAGAAAGAGGAAAGCAGCGAGTAATCGACCTAACTGGTCTAAATGGATGATAGAACAAGATAATGAGGCAAAAGGGCTTGGAGAATTCTAACACCCAGAGAACATAGTGAAGGCGAGAGAGGTAGAGGAAAGCAGCAAATAACTTACCTAATGAGGTTGCTTAAATGATTGGTAAAACGGGGATTAGGAGAGAGATCAAAAATATAAGCCTTACTAAGAGCTACCAAAAACAGGAAGTTGTAGAGAGACATGATCTCCCACGTCCTGAAGGGATATGATATATAGAAGAAGAATATATGTAATATCGTTTGCTTACGAAGAAGTCTTTCTGTTTAATAACAGATATCTTTAGCCGATATCTTCTTGTGTTTTTTGTTTTGTTTTGTTTTCTTTTGTTTAGGGCAATGCCTAGACTTACATGTGTACGAGATGAGTAGGTTCAAACGTTGTATTTTCCTATTTTCAGTCGTTTCTTTTTCCTCAACCCCAGAGACTTTTCGTATTGATAGAATATATCCTAAATTGCAAGATAAGGATCTCAAAAGTTTTTTTTTTTTGTTTTGTTTTGGTTTAATTACTAATCATTTACCTGCCGATTCTTGGTGGTAATTGCTGATAAAAAATATACCTAAATAAAAAAAAGAAAAGAAATTCGTAACCAGATCTTATACAAAGAAAAAAAACCAAAGAAAAGTATTTTTCACTACACTTTGATTATTTTCGATACAAAAATTGACAGGTCTTTTACTTTCTGAAATGTCTTAATTTGCTTTTGATTGGAATATAAATTGACGAAATAATATTGTAAGTATTTCTTTTAGTTTGGTTTCTTTTGTTTTATAGCATATCAACATCTTGATGGGTTATTTAATGCCGACAAGATTTTTAGGATAAGTTCGTATGAATAGAATATGTATTCTTTGTAAGAAATCAGTTTGTAGATCATAGACGTATTTTTGTCGAAAGTCAGTTACATTGATGGTAATTTTTTTTCAAAATGTATTGGTGGTAATTTATTATTATAGTTTCATAGTGTTTTGACCCCATAGCTGGGACCCTAACAGGTGCTACCAGCCCGGATTAGGGTGGACCTGAGAACAACAGCAATTAAGAGGAGGTTCCACGCTCCTCAAAACCTCCAGTTTAGAGGCCTTGGTTCCGGATGTAGTTTATCGTCTTAGATTATAATTTCTCTTTTATTATTGATATTCGGATTAATTATATCCTTTAATTGATATCCGGGCAAAGGAAACATTTTTGCGCTTTGAAAAACAATTTTTCAGAAAGTTTTTAATTTTTTTCGTTCAAAATTTATAAGGAACAAATGAAATTGGCTTCTTTTTTTTTCTTTACTTTATGCTACTAATTCGCATTATTCAGTTATTGTACATAATGACGATAACAAATATATTGTAAAACAGAATTTTCTTTGTGTCCATTTTATTTCATTCACTTTGGTATAGGAAGTTATGGAGTATTAGTTTTCAGGATTATATATATAGCTAGCATTGAAAAATAATTGACTCTAACAGATTTATACAAGCTCACAATTACAATGCTCTGGAATCGTTTAATGTCATTATAAGCAAATGCATTCTTTCATGGCGAAAGACAACTGATTGATTGATTTGCGTGTTTTTACAGTTTAACTCTTTGTGGGTTATTTAAAGCCGGAAGATACTTTAGATTGTAGGAAGTTGTTTATAGTATGGTGGCGTGGGGTTAAAATGGAAAATTGATTTATCTACGCCAAAAAGATTAATGGAGGATGATAATGACGAGGAACACCCGGATAATTTTAACAAAACAAGATAATGAATTTATTCACGAATTTACACGTTTGAAGTTGTGTTTGTAGCTTGTTTCAGGAAAATAAATCAGACATTTTAAAGTCGGTAGTTTTAGGGAATGGTCATGAATAGGAAATGTTCGTACAATAGATTAAATGAGCTGACAGAGAATATCATTCAAAAATGTTTAAAACAAAGGTAAGAGAGTCCGTTTCTCACAGAAGGGATATATGGTTTCCATCCGTTCAAAAGTAGACGAAGAGAGACAATTTGAAATGCTTAATTTTCTTAGATTGTTGAAAGACAATTCTTTGAAGTGTTGCGTGTTTTGTTAAAGGTCTATAATATAATCAGCGAGTAATTTTACATTGGAGAAAACTTAAACACAGTAAACAGAAACGATAAATTTCACATGACTTCAGAGACTCTTAAAAATTTAATTTTTCTCCTCATTTTATATCAAAAGGAACTTCACATAGACTCGCTAATTTCTTTTCTTTCTTCTTCTTGACTCAACGGTTAATTTCTGTCGAGGTCAGATTTTTATTTGTCCATAACAATTTCACATAGGCTAGTGAATTTATTTCCGTCTTCTTCTCAGCATGGCGGTCAATCTCTATGAAGGTAAGGTTTTCATTGGTTCAGAGAAAATTTCGCATAGGCTTGCGAATTCCTTTCCTCTTTTTCCTCAATCCTCCGAATTTGAAGTGAGTTATTAAAGGGTGTAATTATTATTTCCCACCCGTTGCAACAGCACCCAGTGTTCACAAGCCATCCCCCAATATATATATATATATATATATATATATATATATATATATATATATATATATATGAGTGTGTGTGTGTGTGTGTGTGCCTATGTATGTATCTAAGGAAAGTAATGTATTTTTTATTAATCTGACACACTGTTTTTCAATTTAAACGTTATTTTAACGGGTATTTGAGCAGAGGTCCTATTATCTACTTATTAGACACTATATTTACTTATAAACAGCACGTCTACTCAAATACGACTATCCACTAAAAATAATTAATAAACAATTTGGCAGATTAAAAAAAGTCCATTACTAACCTCAGAATTTATCGCTTTGTTTACGTCTGGATACGAAACTGTGTAGATATAAAAAAAAATTTCGAGAGATCAATGACGAAAGAAGTTTCGATTAAAGGCACACTTTTTACCTTTGTACTTTTGTACTGATCGACTGGTTCACGGAGCGTACCGAGCCTAACAGTAGGTCCCCTCTGATCAGAAAGTTGGGGACACCGGAGAGTGCAAATTTTCCTTCAGTAAGATTTCTCGAACATTCAAACCGGTAGACGAAAATAAATAAATATACTGTTTAATAAATAAACGGGGCGTCTATTCAGATACGAGTATCCAGTGAAAACAACGCTTAAAATGATAAAAAATTCTCTGAGATTAATAAAAATTAGACAAATTGCTTTGCTTATGTTTGGATGCGAAATTATGTAGATATGAAAATTTCGGGAGATCCATAACGAAAGAAGTTTCGCTGAAAAACACAATTCAACCTTGCCTGATGAACTGGTTTTAACTTGACGATACAGAAAAACGTCTGGTTGACAATACATATATATATATATATATATATATATATATATATATATATATAGAAGAAGGAACAGTAAGATATATAATCCGGTGTTGTTATAGATATTTTTATTTTTACAAAATAGTGCTCAATGTAAATTTACAGAGCATTAATATTATAAATTAATTGATTTAAACAAAACGTAGCTAATAACGGATACATCAAAATACAGACATAATGAACACGCAAACACCCCTCGTCTGGTTGAAGTGGATTTATCTGTAACCTTGGAAACGTGAATTATGATTTTAGCTGTGTCTTTAAAACCCAGTAATTTTAAAAGTTACTCCAAAATTCGCTTGAGGGTTAAATGGAACTAATGTCTTTAATTTAATTACAAAATTAAATTTGGATCTTCCATTTTTGAAACATGGTTAGAACTGTGTAGCGGAAAAAACATATTTTAAATCAATTCATTTATAATATTATATATATATATATATATATATATATATATATATATATATATATATATATAGTAATTTTCCAAGCGTAGCTTAGATGTGGCACAAGGCAGAAAGTATGGGTCACCCAGTGAGGATCGATATTCAGTCGTTATTGTTCTAGTAAGACAAGCTTGCTACGCACTTCACCACTTAGAAGTGCCCTAGGAATATATTTATATATATATATCCGCAATATTGTTTTTGAAAATGTCCTTTTTAAGATAATATAAACTTTTATATAGATTCTTTGATGTTTCTCTTACGCATTTCTATGACAATTATTACGGGCGATCGAGTAAATTATTCCTTCAAACTTTAGCATTTTGTTTTGTTTAGTATTGACTAAGTATTTTATTGTTTTATATGTAGTAGTTACAAATTTTAATGAGATAAATTCTTTTCAATTGTAGATGTGATGGAGTTAGTTGGTACGACAATATATTTTTATGATTCATTGGGTTTATATATATATATATATATATATATATATATATATATATATATATATATATAAAAGTGAACATAGAAGTCAACACTTGGAGGCGACAGTCTGTTTCATGCTATATGTGCTGACGATTGCATATAGCATGAAACAGACTAAGTGTTGACTTCTGTGTTCACTTTTATATTTACACACGCTCTATCTCTGATATTGAGCACTTTATCCCATAAGTATAGCACACCTTAAGACTATATTTCTTATATATATATATATATATATATATATATATATAGGCAACTATACTCGTTTCGAAAAACCTTCGAATTTTTGATTTGCCAATAATCAAATCAATCTCGAAGGAAAAAAGGTTTTAAAAAAGAAAGAGCTACAAACATGAAAGTTTGTCGAAAAAAATTGCACAGATACAGGTTCAAAGCCCAAAGAAAAAACCCCGACACGAGTAAACAACTAACAAAAGAGCTCAATGCAACCGTAGAGCAAATATGCTGTTTCTCTTTTGCCTCTTTAGCCAGCTTTCCCTGACGATCCGCTTAGGTGAAACCTGGGTAGGTTTGTCTGGCTCACTAGGTTTATCTATCTATCTATCTATCTATCTATATATATATATATATATATATATATATATATATATATTGCTGCGAAGATTTGGTTTTATGTTGCTTAATCTATATAAATGAATGTCAATATCTGTGTGTCCGTCTCTCAGTGTGTCACATTTTTTTCAACTTTACTCCAAGAGGCCGTAGCCAAAAATATAATGCCATTTTGAAATCAGGCAGACTCTGTGAGCAAATTTAAAAACTTTATCGACCGGTTCAGGACCTTCAATCCTGAAATTTTGGATTCCCAGGTTTTTATTACTGCCATTGTTTTCGGAGATTTTTTTTACGTGACTTTTCGCGACGAACTTTTTTGTACGACAACATTTTTTATAACTGAGAAATAAATTTGGGAATAATTGAAATTAATTGCGGAATCCAACGAAAGTCACCAATGAGATAAAAAATAATTGTTTGTACAGAAAGTAAGGATCTACATCAAATTGGTTTTAGATTAAGTGACGTCAAAAGAATTATCATTGAACTTTTAAAAGGTCAGCTTAAATATTAATGCAATAGTTAAATGCAGAGATCAATTTTGAGTGGGTTTTTATAAATTGATAAAATCATCGTTATTACAATGAACTGGAACATCCAGGAAAGGGATTCTATTTTTAATGTTGAGTCCATAAGGGAATTGTAGAACTGAGTTAATTTAAAATGTTTCTTTAAAGGTTTTTGATGGAATTAAGACCATTTGACCACGCAACGATTCGAGGTAGTAACTGCTTTAAGTTTATAATTATAAAAATATAACCTAGCCAGACGATCCATGATAATAAGGAAGAAAATTGAAATAGCTAAATGCATTTATACCTCATAGTTTGTTTTTCAATCTTTATTTAAGTTTAAGTGTATTGAGGACCTTTACTGCACATTTTATATTAGCTCGCATTCAATAACTATAAATAGGTTTAAATCAATATGTGTGTGTGTTTTCATTAAATTACAGTAATACTACTACTACTACTACTACTACTACTACTACTAATAATAATAATAATAATAATAAAAGCCCGTGTCCATCAGTAGTTACGTAGTGGGGGATTAAATGCTGAAATCGAAGGTTTTATTCTAGCTGAACAGGATCAATGTTTGATAACTAGAAATTACCAAACACACATACTGAAAAATTGTGTTGACTCCAAATGCAGATTTTATGATAAATATCCAGAAACAATTGACCATCTTGTATCAGGCTGCACAGTGTTAGCACAAACTGAATATAAAACTCGGCATGATAGAGTGGGCCAATATCTGCACTGGAAGATATGAAATTTTTACAGTAAGGAAACTGCAAGAAACTGGCATGAGCATCACCCAGATCCAGTTACAGAGATAGGACCGCTAACAATTTTATGGGAATTTGCAACAGACACAGACAGAACAATCAAATCTTAAATCTTTAATGGGGCTGTCTATCATTTAATCAATTAATTAGTACTAAATTAGGCCATAAGTTCCCCCAATTGATTGATAAACATTTTCCTAACCCTCTTAATGAAATATTTAACATTAAAGCTAAGTTATAGCTGCACCAATAATCTTGAGAAGATCATAAAGTTACGCAATAATAAAATTTTAAACGAATTTAATAAAATGAATCATAATACAAGTTCTAATGTAATTGTAGGAATTCTGACCAATGCCTATTGCCAATGATTAGCTAAATCTTTTGTTTATCTTTGTACTGGATCTACAATAGAGAATCTGGCAGTTGAAAAATTTAATATTGGCAGTACTAAGAATTCTTTCAAGACCAAGTACTAGCAGGTAGTATATATTGGCCTTTACTAATAATACATATGGAAATAATGTATCACTTTCAAAATATTTTTGGAGTTTGAAAAATGATAATAAAACTTCAAAGGTGAAATTGAAAATGTAGATCCTATGAACCCTGTTTTCTGTGATTACATGAAAAATTGAAAATTATCAGGTCCTTTGGTAAGAATGCCTTATTAAAGTAAATACAAGAGTTAACGATAAATTGTAAACACAGTCAACTTTTTACCTTACAATTCAGTTAAATTTTTAATTTGACAATGCTTTTTCTTAGATTTTAGTTGAACTGTGTTGCACCAGATATGGCTTATCTTTCTATTTGTAAGATTAATTTGGATTTAATACAATTTTGCATTGATCTCCTGGTAGCGTTGGTAACATTTTGTACGGATGTATTGGTATTTGGTTGGTATTTTTGAGATTTTGTATTGAATTGATTGGTAATTGTTATCGAACCCTCTTTTAAATCAAATGTTACGAACGTTGGAATTGTACTCTATCTGTTCTTATCATACCTGGAGATATATTTAAAAGAAATGAATAAAACACCAAAAGTAAAATGGAAAATAATAAATAGAACAAGTACTTGTAAAACCTGGGATGACCCATGTCCTTTATGCCTACATGAAAAACTACACATTATTAAGTTTCTAAATAATGAAAATTTATTAAACCATAGACATGAGTTAACGGTTTTTTGTCGGCATCATCAAATTTTCGCATTAAATAATTAGCATAATAAGCAAAAAAAAAAAAAATTAAATAATAAATACAAATTTTAAAGTCCATAGTCTAAATAAAAGTTTTAAAAGCCCAACCCAATCATAAAAAATGAAAAAAAAAAAACCTTTTTATGAACTCGTCAAAAATCCAAAAACAAATTGTAGCTCAATACATTTATATACACACAACCCTTTTAGAAAAAAAAATTAAATAAATAAATAAATCTGCATAGACAGTTTACGGTGAACCAGACTAGACGATACGAGTTTAAATGCCATCTTCCGCTTTAATTTAGACACCTCAACCCCAACTTGACTTGACCTCTTTCCGAAAGTAACTGAGATATTGATACAAATTATTCACCCTTACGCCCCTTATTTAAACAATTGCTCTCGCCGTTTCCATAGAAATTTAATTTTAATAATGAATATGTTTATAAAGATGCGTAAATTTCAAAATTAGTTTATTCCTAAAATTTCGCTTGAACATGAAACAGAGCTTGGTACTTTAATTCAATTAAATTCTAATAATTATATTGAAGTTTTCAGCTCTTGATTTTGAAACATGAGAACTCTTATGTAGCGGAGGAATCATATTTTTAAATAAATAATTACATTTAGGCTCTACTTTGGTATCGAGCACTGTTTTTTTTTTTTTTTTTTTTTTTAAATAAAAACAAAAATACTAAAGAACTTCGGATTATTTACCTAACGAGTTCTTTCCTATTTTCTACATATTTTCACACACACACACACACACACACACACACACACACACATATATATATTTATATATATATATATATATATATATATATATATATATATATATATATATATATATATGTTAAATTTATAATGTTCAAGGAATCAAATACACAAGAGCCTATTCCACTGACAAAAAAGATGTCTGAGTAGAATTTTCTTTTTTTCATACACTGGGAACACAGAGAAAATGAGGGGGATTCGATTCATTGTAAGTGGCATATCGTGTTCTAGTAGTAAAGGCCTGAACTGCTGAAAGTAAAGAATGGAGCTTATCTAAACATTTGCCATGGAAATAGCAATAAAGTAGCGACAGACTTGCAAATTTGCGTCTTTAGGAAACGAATCATCTTCAACAAGACTTCGTTAACGATTCAGATATTTATCAAGTCTGGAAAGAGATGATTATACAGCTCCAGCCCAGTCATGACAACAATGCCCCATGTTTTCCCCTAATCCAGTAATTCTCAACTGCCGTGACCCACGATTCTCTTAAATGTAACTCGAAATATTATCACAGAAAAGTATGATTGGATTTGAAATTCCTTTATAAATATTCCTTCTAAAATTGGACTTCAGTTATGTGAAGAAGAAGAATTGGCCACTATTTCTAGTGATCGAGGGCTTAAAATGAAATATGCGATATCACCCATTGATAGATTTCGGATTTCAATACAAAAGGAATATCCCACATTAACTAAAAAGGCTTTATCAGTTTTACTGCAATTTTCTACTTCTTATTTATATGAATTAGGCTTCTCAAGCTTAAAAAGCATAAAAAAATAAGAAGCAAGAAAGCCTGCGCACAACTGAAGGAGAAGTGAGGGTCTGCTTATCATCCATTGATAGATTTCGGATTTTAATACAAAAGGAATTATCCCACATTAGCTAAAAAAAACTTTATCTCTTTTATTGTAATTTTCTACTTAATTAAACTTCTCAACCCTAAATAACATCAAAACTAAGTAGCGAGAAAGTCTACACTCAGCTGAAGAAGAAATGAAGATCTGTTTATCGCACATTCAACAAAAAATTGAAGAAATCGCGAAAAATACCAGGCGTAGAATTCACGCTAAATAAACTACATAAATAATTAAATAGAAACATTGAAATAAAATAAGTTCATATTTGTGTGTGTATTTTTTTTAAAAATCTATAGTTTTATTTCATGAAATTTAAATGTATAACCTTTAAAAGTTTTGCTAAGTATGTCGTGATATCTTCATTGGCACCTATGTGTGCTATTGCTTAAAAAGGTTGAGAAACACTGGCTCTTGCAATGATAAAGCATAATTAAAGAATTCGAGTACTTCCTGGAACGACAGAATAGACCAACCATTTTTCCAGTATAATCAACCAGCAGTTATTACCTTTTAGTCAAACATGAAAGAATTCGCTGATAAAATTAACATCTATATTAGCCTGTTATTATTTTTTATTGTCGGTATAATTGCTGTTGTTCTACTTATCATCGTGGGGACCTGAAGTTAGCTGCTTGAAAGAAATTAGTCGCTTATTTGCGTGATATACCAGCGCAGTCAGAAAATCTTGCACTTCTACAGAATCCATTCATTTATTCATCGCAGGAATGCTATTAACACTCTTACTTTGATGTACTAACTGAACTTAGCTTCTTACTTGAAAAAAAAAAACCTGTTCAGTTCACCTCTTAACCCTAACCCTAATCTCTTCAAGAAATCCTTTGCCTACATACCTTCGTTGCATGGATTAATTTATTTCTTGTATCTTTACTAGTCATTATCTCTTTGCAGAGATCTCTTGGTCAGGTCAGTTGCGTGCAAGCCAGCGTTTGGAGTGGCCCAAAATTGAGTGACTAAATTAACATAGAGTTTCATGAGGAACAATTTTTTCTTTCCATCGATTAATATTTTTTTTCTTTTTTCAATTAGTAACAGCAAAATTAAAGCTAGTTACCTCGATGTATAAATTAAAAAGAAAACATATCTTGACATTTAGTTAAATGTATTTTTAGACTGAACTTTTGAGACGAGATTTTTTGTTTGTTGTTTTGACTATTATACATTTATTTCTTTCAGATCATTTTTATTTCATTTTATTAAACTTTTTGGCATCCTTCGGCTTTATTTTTATTTATTTATTTGCTTTCTGTTTTTTTCTGAATTTCTTAGGCATATTGTTGTTACTCTTAATTCATTAGGACAGTTTTTTTTTGTTTTGATTTGCTGATTTGATTACATTTTGGTCATCGTTCACTTTGGCCTCTTTTTTTCTTTTTTTTTTTTTTTTGGCTGAAGTTTCTGGGAGAGATCGTATTATCTGGCGTGATCAAAAACGTCTGTACGCTCAAACCCTAGCATAACCATGGACGGCTTCCAAATATTTCCATCACAAGGCTTAGTCTTCCACAGTGTCCTTGTCAAACTTTCTGCCTTCGGGTAGAGAGGAACCCAGACGAGGCTATGCCAAAGGGCAGAGACTCGTCTGGGGTGGTAGACAGCTACCCGAATCCGTTTTTACGGGGTCTATGAGGATGTGTTTGGCCGAGCCTACGGGCTCGGGTACCCCACAATAAACTTGGCCTTGTGCCCCATCCAACCACGTGTGGGGTGGTAAGTGAGTATCATCATAAGGCTTCGATCAACCCCCGTGGGTATGGTTTTCAAAGGTCCCCTTCCTGACAATTCGACCATGGTGAAATTCGGACCCTAGATTTATGGTTGGAAAGCGAACGTTCTAAACACTCGACCATCTACATATACAAACGTACACATTCGTATTCTCTCTGTCTGTCTGTCTGTCTCTGTCTCTCTCTGTCTCTCTCTCTCTCTATATATATATATATATGTGTGTGTGTGTGTGTGTGTGTGTGTGTGTGTATACTAGAGCAGCCATGAACACGTTGGGTTTCTTTTAAAAGCAGTTCATGATACAAAATGATGAGGTAACAATATTATCTCTTTTATCAGTTAATTAGTCGAATTACCCGCGCCTTGCTGTGTGTTACACGTTTGTTTTGTAAGAAAATGTTGATTGATTTTAAATAATTATTATAATTTATGGAGACTAATGCATTTCAATATTACTCAATGATCCTACCGATGTGACCTCCATCTTCTGGCTTTCTTCTTCTATATTTTGGACAGATGTTATTCCCTTGTTCAAATTTAAATTTAATTTGAATCAAAGGGGAAAAAATTATTATTTTTTTTTTGCAAGAAAAATTTGATCTGACCCCTTTGATATGCAACACTTGATTGAATGAATTGATTAGCAGATTTCAACATTGATATGACAGTTGAATTGTCGTAACAAATATGCATTGTAAGTAACTACCCACTGATTGGTGATATCTTACTCAACTTGACGTCTATATTGTCTCATTTTATCTTGCCGATGTGACCTCAATCTTCTGGCTTTCTTCTTCCATATTTTGGATAGGAGTCGTTCCCTTGTTCAAATTTAAATTTAATTTATATTAAAGGGAAAAATACTCCACTGTGTTCGGATCACCTTTCATAAAAATGAAATATACATATCCAAGTACTTTGGGTAATGCAGTTTCAGAATACATATGGTTATGGGGGTGGGGCTCAGTCTCCAAAACCCTCGGAGAAGTTCGATAACAAAGAAACAGACTAAGGCTACAAAGATTACACATATTTTAATTTGTATTTTCAATACAAGTTATTGTAATAATTGTTATTATTAATATTATACAATATTATTTCGATCAAGCACAATAATAAACGAACAATCCAAAGGTTTTCAGAATTTGTGATAAAATGCAGTCCCAGAGACAAAGAACAATATAAAAATGCGACAAAACTTTAATTAATTTGTTAGAAGAGGCGGGGGATTCTCCTTAAACATAATTAATTACTATGAACTGATTAACTATTACTTCAAAAATGTATCCACCCAAAAATCCGATGGGTATCTTTTAAAAGCAGTTCATGATAAAAAATGAACTAACAATATTATCAATTTTATTAATAATGACATTTTAATTTGAATTTAAAAATAGTAAAAAGGTATATTGCCCCACTCAACTTCATAGTTAACACATTGCGTGAAAATTTGGAGTAATAGTTTAAAATAGTTGTAGTCTTCTTCAAAATAAGTATATTTTTTATTAATTATTAGTTGATAATTAAGTAGGGATTTTTTTCCGGTCTGAAAACGAACGAAAAGCAACAAAAATGTCTTAATGCAAATATATCCTGATTTAAAGTATGAAAATGCATTAATTTACCATATCAATAGATATATGTTTTACTTCTTTACATTAAAAGATAAATTTCATTCATAAAATTTAATTTGAATACAAAATTAATAATTAATACTAAAGGCGGTAAAAGAAGATTTATTGTTCCACTTGGCGTCATAGTTAACACAGTGCTTGAAAATTTAGAGTAATACCTTAAAACGGATGTAGTGTTTTGAAAAAAAAATAAGTATAATTTTTATTATACATATTTGTTTCTTATGTATTCCAAATACTTAACGGCAGCAAAACAGCGTGCATCTATTTATTTACCATCGAGTCATGTGACACATATAACCGCTTCACCTTTCAAGTAGTTGTTTATAAAAAAGTTCTAATGTAGTGTAGTGAATTGTCGTGATATGCATATTTAAATTTATTTAATAACGTTAGAATGTATTATGCACGTTTATTATTTTCACACACATAATAGTTGGAATATAATATGCAAGTGTTTGTTTATATATGCGGACCGATATAAGAATATGTAGTGAAAATAAATACTGAATTTCTTTTTAAAAACACCGTAAAAGCAGAAAAACGACCCTAACTCAAGAAATCGGCACTCGGCAGATAAGATATACTCTTAAATTGGTTCTGATATTATGTATAATTTAAGCTGTATCACTGGTTCACACATACATACAAGTTCAGAGTTTTAGTATTGCATATATAGTCACCCACAATTTGCAATAATCAAAAAGGTATCAATATTCTGATAGATAACATGAGCATTTTCATTTAACATCTAACACCCAGTATAAATCTCACCTTACTGAGCAGCGGAAATATTGTGTTGAAGGTCTTTCAAATTCAACTCGAATTCCAGTCACGCTTAACTCGCGAGGCTCGGAGCAAACGCTACTGTTATATAGACATCACAAAACCTACACCTTAAAAAGAAAAACATGAAAAGAAATTTAACGACACTTAATAACACAACCGTTAAAGAAGTGTTCGAAAGCGCCTGGGACAGTAGGCAATACGGACAATTTTTACACCCCCTTACTACCACCAAACGGACAAAATGTAAGAATATTAGAAAAAACACAATAAGAAAATACATCCAATTTTCCTTGTTTGCCATCTTCAACGAAACTTGTTAGAAAAAAAGGTTACTGCCTATATATATATATATATATATATATATATATATATATATATATATATATAGATAGATAGATAGATAGATAGATAGATCTTTAAAAATAAGGCGATCAGTTGAATCCTCTACTTTGGTTTAAACCTTACGGTATCCTCGGGTGATTTTTATCAAATGAACTCTTAACGCTTTATTTTTTTTGAAAAAGTATAATGAACTATGTTTGGAATTTAAAGGAAAAAAAACAACAGGGATCAAATTGCAAGGTGGAAAATTAAAAAAAAAAAAAGACAAATTCTTACAACAACCACAACAATATTTGTAAAATCTGCCAACTGGAAAAATTGGCAATTATGGCATTACTTTTAAAACAGAAATCCAAAGTCTTAAGTTCTTGCTTCTATATTAGAAAATTCCTCTTAAGTACACATATTAGTCTGGATAAAAAAGGTAATGTACATTTCAATTAAACCCTTACTTTTCTTCTTCTTCTTCTTCTTCTTCTTCTTCTTCTTCTTCTTCTTCTTCTTCTTCTTCTTTACATCCTCCTCCCCACTTTCTATTACACCCAACGTCGGGCGTTTGTTTATTTATTTTTGATAATAATAATATAGTGTTCATTGTTTCTTTCTTTTTTTTTTTTTTTTTTTTAATAAAGGGTTATGAGTTATGAGGTCATTTGATAAAAATTGCTGAGTATACCATAAGGATGAAACCAAGATGGCGGATTCAACTGACCTCCTGATTTTTAAAGCTAAAAACACTACATGTTATTTTTACTTCTATTTTATTTTTTCACACATGTATTGAGCACTTTTTAATACTACTGTTTCCTGGTCTGATTCAACTTTGGCCATTAACCATATATATATATATATATATATATATATATATATATATATATATATATATATATATATATATATATATATATATATATATATAAGGTTGGTGCAAAAATAATGACGTTTTCTCACATATGTTACTATGTGAAAAAACGTCATTATTTTTGCACCAACCTAATATATATATATATATATATATATATATATATATATATATATGAATATGAATTGATAAATATAAAAGAATAACCATATATTAATATATCCTTATTTTTCTTCTTTTTCAGCTTTGGTTGTGAGATTTCTTACAAAGCGTTTTATTTGGGAGTACGATTCTTCACAAGGTATGTAAAACAAGAGCATTGTGTAGTGATCGAACTCACTTGCTTAGTTACTTTAAAACTCCAACTGTCTATGCACATGCACGTGTGTCTCTGTGCGTATATGTGGGTCTTCGCTTGCAGAATGACATAATGTGTCTCTAGCATCATGTGTGTGTAAGGATATAAAACCAGTTACAACTAGGTTTCATGAAAGATATTTGCAAACATTCTGGGACAGTTTATTTGAAATATGTGTTTGACGCATCCTGTCATAAAGTAGCCAAACAGATATGTCTCGTTTCTTTTTATAGCGATTCAAGAACTAAACAAATGACATGCGTTAGCAATCATTCTTAAATATCTATCAAATGTCGTTCTGTTTTTAAACAGCTTAAATGATAAACAGCTTTTTATTTATTTATTTCATCACAGAATTTATTATTTTCTTTCTTTTTCATGTTTAACCAAATGCTATATTGAAATTACTATTTCATTCATGTTTATTTATTTAACTGCAACTCAATCTATGCCTGGCCGTATCTAGATATTCCTTTTTTCTAGGGTGGTTTGCTAACACTTGTTGTAGACGCCTGTTCAGTTTTGTAGCTCTTCAATACCAACTATATTATGCGGATTTTAGTTACAGTTTCTGAGGGAGAACGCCTAATCTGGCAGTTCAACAGTTTGAACTAGGACACTACGCCCAATCTCTCAGTCGAGATGCCTTGCGCCTTCGTGCAAGCTCAACTTTTGACGTCTACCGAAGAATTTCGTCTATCCAATTTCACTTACAAGGCTTGGATCAAACCGTGGTTTTCATCTCTCTAGCTTGATATTATCAAGGCAAAGGAGGAGAAGAGCAGAAGAATCACGAGAGGTGACACAAAGCAGATTCTTCAAACCAGAGAAGGTCAAGAGCATCTGAAATATCAGAAGAGGTAGAAGCCAGGAGAGAAGCAAATGTTGCAAGACAGACGAGATCAAGAGCATCTCACACATCAGAGGAGATGCAAGCTAGGAGAGGAGGAGATGCTGCGAAGAAGAGAAGGTCAAGAGCTGCAGATGACAGTAAAATTTCATCATAGAGAGAAATAGAGACAACAATGAAGAGAATATCAAGAGCTGCAGATGATGATAGATTTTCTCAAGAGAGAAACAGATGCTGCAAACCAGTGAAGAGCAAGAGCAAGATCTTTGGAAACACCTGAGGAATAACATGTCAAACAGGTTAGTAATAATCAAAATCATGCGAAAAGGATTATAGCGTTTTTTTTTTTTTAGCCTGTTCAAGCAGGCTTTTCATTACAACTGTGACAGTGACTATTCAAATAATCCAAATATATCAATGTTCATTGAGTTTAAATATTGTAATACTCTCAGATTCAAGGATGAACTAGATGGGACGTGCTGTAACAAAGGGAAAATACAGCTGAAAGATCAACGACTCCCTCCAGAGTCATTTAGATCACTTCTGGATAGGAACACATTTGAATCAAAACACTTCATCTAGCACATTAGAAGTTACGATAACTGTTTTGCAATGATCTCATTTGGAGCCAAAGATGCTACCTTGTCAAGATGGAAAACAACTTGCAGAATTCAGGACAGGTTAAAATTCCGCACATTTAGTATATAATAAATATACCATGTGAATTTCAGCTCATAATAACTTTTTTCTTATGAAAATTATTTATTTGGTGGCATGACAGCGACTTGAGTGTTACATGTTATAAACAAATATATATATATATATATATATATATATATATATATATATATATATATATATATATATATATACTCGAACTCGACTCTCCTGTTGAATTCGATGTATGAGGATTAAGCAGATCAGTTCTTGGGAAACTGACAGCCCGACACCAGCACACGAGATTTGATGATGATGATGATGGTGGTGAATGTTTTGTGCAGAACCATCCACACTTTTTGAAGGGCCGAATACAGGGACCTGGCGCACTACGTGACCTTTGAATCCCCAAACGACCCTCCGCAGGTTTTGAATTCAGAATTGTCTTTCTCCTAGACCAGTTGCGATCCAAGGCTATAGAACCCAGTTTGTCCTGCTATTTACCCATAGCTGGAGGGAGAAAGAGGGGATTCACACTTTTCCCAAGGGTATTAGCACGTAAGTGAACGTAATGGATTCCTCAGTCCAAGCCGCTAACCATTACTCCACCGTGCCTCCTGCCTATATATATATATATATATATATATATATATATATATATATATATATATATATATATATATATATATATATATATATATATATATATATATATATATATATATATAAGAATGGTTATTGGCATTTATATTTCAGTTTCAAATATATAGAGATTGTCATGGGTCCTAAGAAGGTTTTCAGGGATGATATGACAGTGGAAGGGCAGTATTTCAAACAAGGAGGGCTTATGGCCACATCACGTTGAAACACCGGTTCCCGTACGATCAGCTAAGTTAAGCAACGTCGAGCCTGTTTAGTACATAGATGGGCAACCGATTGCAAATACTAGGTGCTCTTAGAATGTGCGGAATGTTAATTGATGAGCCGAGTTCCAATTCCCGTCGGGTTCGTTAGATTCACTTGTGCACAAAACCCCTTTGGGAGGGGTATGAATATAAATCAAAAAAGAGAGTCCGAAAGAATATGAAAACAATTCCGTAAAATTAACAACATATTTTGTTGCTATATATATATATATATATATATATATATATATATATATATATATATATATATGGAGAGAGAGAGACAGACCGACAGACTAAGATACTTTTCCGCACTTTGCTCATATATTGATTTTGCCAACGCCATCAACCAGTTCTTAGCCAAATTTCTTTGACAGACACGGGGAATAATCCCAGAAAAGATATGATCTAAAAAAAGAAAGAAAATTAAGGAGTGATAATAAAAATGTAAAATGATCGCAGAATAATAAACACAATTAAAAATAATAAAAACAAGTGTAGAACAAGAAAAAATATGATTTTTACGAAAAGGGATTTAACAAAAATTAAAATGGCTATCTAAAAGAAAAATGGATTTAATCTATAACAAAAATATTCGAAGAAAGAGGCGATGAAAACGTTAACTGAGATAAAAGACGCAAAATCTTAACTAAAGATACAAAGTCAACCTTCACGGTTAGGACCCATATTACCTCCGTATTCCATCAGTGAAAAGTAAGTTCCACTCAAACAACTTCTACCCGTGAACCGCTGCTCTGTGTAACCGACTCCCAAGAGGATGTTTCTCTGATCGCTAGAATTTTCACCTGTTCAATTCTAGGGTTAACCTTTACGTTCCTCCCCTATCCATATAAACTGCCTCTTAATGTGACACCCTGTCTCGAGTGGCCCCCGGGCTTTGTACAGGCTGAACCTTACTGTAAAAAAAAAGAAAAAGAAAAAAAATCAGCTAATACGACATAGAATAAAACTGTAGAAAAATTAAATAATGATTTTTGTTCGTAATGCAGGCAGTCAAATTATAGGTCCCTAGAATGTTGTTGATGGTATCAATATAAATTACTTATTAGATCTGAATAAGATCTATTTTGTGTGGTGCAAGTCAATATCAAAAAACCTGAAACTCATGCAATATACTACTTAATCACTGTTTGCAAAGATGATTTTTGTTGACTTTAGTCAAAAGGTTTGAAAGACTTTAAATTAATAGAATAACCCGGTACATGCCCAGACATTAATCCTATAGAAAACAGTAGGCCATTAAAAGAGATGCGCGAGGACTGATCAAAAAGTATCGGGGCTTGTGCTATAAGAAGGAAACAACATATACAAATTCTGTATTTAATCTCCTACAAAAGGTCCCCTTCATAAGCCACACACTTCACCCAGCGTTGATTCCATTGGTGGACGGAATCTTGAAACTCCTATTTTGGGATAGCGAGCAACTGCATCGTTGCAGTGTCTTGGATTGCTTCGACGTCTTGAAATCGTGTTTCAAGTGGGATTCGATTTTTGAAGAGGAATAATGGTTATCAGACCTAGGTAATGTTGTGTTTGGTCAAATTCTCCAGCACAAGCTATGGTCAGTGATGGAACCTCTGTGGAGTGGTGAGATCCCCACACTCTACACTTTCCTTCCAAGCACTGATAAAAACAACGGAAGTGAGTGTTAACGTTATAACTTAGTGCGCATGCGCGAAAGGTTTCAAGGTCTGTTTGCACCAAGAGTCTTTATTCTGTGTACTTTAGCTCAGTTAACATAGCAACAGTCCCGATATTTTTCGATCAACCTCGTATATCAGAATGGAAAATAACACAAAGGGAGTAGGTAGGTCACCCCTATCATCCAGTTCACACCCTCCCTAATTTTTTGAATAGGAGTATAGATCTACCCTTTGTTTCTTGTTTAGGATTGAGTTTCCGGTTCCTTCTAAAGTTTTTCATTCTCTTTCATTACCAGTAGCTCCCCTCTCTGTATCTTAGTGGCATTATCGCCTTGCTTGGAATTAATTGATTAAACAAAATATATTTGAGCAACAATCAACACTGCTGTCGTTAACAGTAAACAAAGTTAACAAAATCACTTTTTGAAAGACTGGTAGGAATAGAATTATAAGGAATACATATTTATACATGAAATAATAAACAAATAATTTATCCTTACATATATTATTTTAACCAAATATGTGTTTCTGTTACCTTCAACTTTGAGATTGATTTATATATAAAATTCATATTACATTTAATTTGCATAATACAACAGGACAAAAAACATCGCATCGGAAACAAATTACTACCAATATTTTTTTAATTTTTCATATATATTTGTCATATAGGAAGAAAAATGAGTAATACAGACATCGAGGTTCGAACGTGACACTCTGGACTCATGAATATATGTTTTCCGGCAGGTATATAAATAGCGGTGTCAGGCTGGAGTGATTATCGAGTGCTTATTGAGTGGAACTATCCAGTCGAATTAGTGTGAATTATTGTGCGTCGATGATTTGGATTTTCATTTAGGATTTACTGGACATTAAACCGAGCCGCGCTACTAACAAGGTCATCACTGAAATGATTAATTATCTTTGGTTGACTTTTACTTCTTTGTTCTTATTATGTATTTATTTGCGATTGAATTTAAATACAGTTTTATTTAACATTGAAGTCTGGAGTTATACTTAATTATTAACGGCCACCATACGTCACAAAAATATTATCTACAGAAATTCACACAATATATTGCATATATAAATAGAATAAATCCTGAAAATTATAACATCAGTGATCTGTCTATATTTCTGAGATGAGGTATTATATACACTATTTACATTATTCAGACTATTATCCTCATCTTTATCGGCACATAGAAATATAAAGGGGAGACAGGCCTCCCCCTTAAGGTAAGGCTTCAAGAATATCATAAAGCTGTAATACGAAGGGAAGTGGAAAAATCAGGCATGGCTGACCTCATATGAAGAGAAAAGGGAGATCGCCACCCTCTGTTGGATCAGGTTGCGATCATAGACAAGGAACACCATTGGGAAATTTGTAAACTTTAGGAATTAGCACATATGCTAGGCCACAAAAATCTCCTGAGCTAACCGAGCATAGAAATGAATACAATATGGGAACCAGTAATAAGGAGTGCCAGAGAAAAGCGATAACAACAAAAATTGCAATATGAGCTCTGGTAACAAACATGCAATGATAACAGCAAAAATTGCAATATGAGCATTGGTAAAAATTGTTGCTGAGACATTAGGTTTATAATACCCAAAAATTCATACACAGATGTCCTCAAGGACACATGTGGATAAAGGCATTGGTTAAAGGCATTAGTGTGAGTTCAATACACGGTTAAGGCAGTGCAGAACTTGGAGAGGGGAATAAACAGGAGATGACAGATAACTGACATCCATTAAACATGGCACGTGGACCGAAATAAAGGGTTTAGTTCGACATTCCAACCACCTGAAGAAGGCCGGGGTGTACAACCGCCGAAACATTGTAATAAATATGGCGATACAGATGAGGACCATAGTCCGAATAATGTAATGTGATTAATACCAATTTTATTGTGAAAATATTGAGTTGCCCACCCCCCTTTTTTTAATAAGCAATAAAGCTTCTAAAACGCAAAAGGATACTGGGCCTAAGAGAATATAAGATAAAGAAAACATTATTAAAGAGAGTGGACAATAAAAGAACAGAAATTCAGAAGACATATCCCATTTAATCTTCTGAAGTTGACTGGAAACCAGAAGAGAATCCGACAAGTGAGAAATGAGATAGAAGAAACTATTAGCATAGAACTTGCAGTTTCATGTAGCCATTTCAAATGTAAAACGATGAGACCTTGCTGCCAAACTAGTACTGCGCTTAAATTTATAAAGTCTAGTTGCCAATGATAAAAACTCAGCAAAACAATTACCATAAACTATTTATAGAAAAGGCACAGAGAGGGTAATTTACGGCGGTGAGAAAATGACTGAATCCGAGATGCCAGAATTATAATATTGCAGATTCTGAATACACAACAGAAACACCAGACCAGAAGTGGCAACAATATTCACTGCATATACGAATAAGGGAGACTTATAAATGTGTAAGATTGATTCTGGCGAGAAAAAATGTTTATCGCGCCACATTGAATCATTTTCTTAGTAGCAATAATAAAATCAATAATAATAATAATATATTGCTTCATAGATTCTGAGATAGATAGATAGATAGATAGATAGATAGATATGAATAGAATCATCTAAAAAGTGGCAGGCAGAGGTGCAGAGAGAGAGAGAGAGAAAATATGTGTGTGTGTGTGTGTGTGTGTGTGTGTGTGTGTGTGTGTGTGTGTGTGTGTGTTTGTGTGTGGGGGGCATCTTCAGCGTTACAGATTTTAGAAATATATATTTACGTCGGTGCCTGTGCGTGTGCTTGTACACTTAAATCAGGCTTGGACGCCGAGTACCTGTATCGCAAACGAGGAAAAGAAGATTATATGAACAGACAGGAGATAAAAAAAAGGAAGCGGTTTTGTGATAGATAGATAGATAGATAGATAGATAGATAGATAGATTTGAACAACGTGACAGAAAATTGTCATGTTGTTCAAGACGATCTCATTATTCTATCCTGAAAGAAAGTCATTTTCATTATTAAAGCAAGCAAGCAAGCCAGCAAGAAAGAAAGAAAGAAAGAAAGAATGAAAGAAAAAAAAGAAAAGAAAAAAATATTCGATTCGTTCTCCACTATTTAATAATATTAGCATGAAGAAACGAGAAAATTCATCCCTTCTTTGATTGATGCCAGGAAACTAAAGGAATTTAAATTAACCCACTTATTGAGTCCTTTTACGACCCGGTAGTAAATACCAGTCATTTGCTCCTAAAAGCCGGTGATCACGCACCCTAGTTGAGTTCATATACTCTCTCCCCCCCCTCTCTCTCTCTACATATATATATATATATATATATATATATATATATATATATATATATATATATATATAGACAGTGATTTATTATTCTTGTCACCCGAGACATTCGTACTCGAACACACTTCCGGGTGGAAAATTTAATTACATCTTTTACTTAGTCGCGAATCGTGAATATCTGAAATTTATATTTGTCTTCATATGAGCGAGCATTAAATATTTAGGAATGTCTTCCCCATCCATAGCTCTTATCATCCCTTCTGTTTCTGTACTATTAAAATCAGTGATACCCATTTTTTTTTACTAATTTTCTTACTTAGCTAGATCATTAAACTGAAAATCGCGAGTTCTAAAGGGAATTCGCCCTCCGGCTGAAGCCAATCAGCTACTTATAAAGTGAAACAAGTTATGTTTATTTCAAATAATAAGTAATTCCACCACTTCAAATATTTACAGCCATGTTACATCCACGGTGTCAAATCGCCATCATTTCCCCCGTATTCTAATTGTAATGAGCAATTTCCAATAAAACTGTTTCTTCCCCAAAACTCCTACTTTGTGGAACAGAATCCCGCGTGTATGCTTCCCTGAAGTAAGGGTTAGGGTTAGAGTTAGCTGATAATCAAGTCAAAGGTAATCCTCATAATCAAGTCAGGGATTTTTCTTAATATCAAGTTAATGGTTATCCTGATAATAAATTTAAGCGTTATCCTGATAATCAAATTAAGGGTAATCCTGATAATGAAGTTAAGGGTTATTCTGATAATCAAGTTAAAGGTTGTCTTGATAATCAGGTTAAGGGTTATCCTGATAATCAAGTTAAGGGTTACACTGATAATCAAGTTAAGGGTTATCCTTATAATAAAGTCTAGGATTATTCTGATAATCAACTTAAGGTTTAGCTTGATAATCAAGTTAAATGTAATCCTGATAATCAAGTCAAGTGTTTTTCTGATAATCAAGTTAAGTGTTATCCTGATAATCAAGTTAAGTTTTACTCTGATAATCACGTTAAGATTTAACCTGATAATCAAGTTAGCGGTTATCTTGATAATCAAATCAAGGGTAATCCTAATAATCAAGTCAAAGGTTATTCTGAAAATCAATTCATGTGTTATCCTGATAATCATGTTAAGGTTTAATCTGATAATCAAGTTAAGGTTTATTCTGATAATCACGTTAAGAGTTATCCTGTTAATCAAGTTACTGTTTATCTTGGTAATCAAGTCAAGGGTAATCCTGATAATCAAGTCACAGGTTATTCTGATAATCAAGTCAAGGGTTATTCTGATAATCCTCACTTCCTACCAACTCTTAATTTGATATCACACACATCATACAGTAACCCTCTACCTTGAGTGATTCTCTAGCCTTATATTGGATGAACTTTTATTTTAAAAATTCTGTTAGTTCGCTGTTCTAATATAAATATCGTTATTCATATCGACCTGCTACGTCTTTGACATTCTTTTTTTTAACCGTGGAATTCTAACCCAGAATTGCGAATGATGATGGTCTAGTCAAGCCACCCTTTCTCCTTTAGAATGTGAGTGTGACACAATCTTCCTATTTCCAATTTATCCATTTAGCCATATATTTAGAAAATAGAAATGCTTAACTGTGGGGGTAATGTTTGACGAACTAGTCTAGCAGACCTTTACTATTTTTTAGTGAGTTCAATCCTCACGGCTACCTCACAATTGTGTTCTTAAATCAGATTAAACAAAGCTTAGAAAGCACCTATATTGGTCATCTGGCACTAAACATCTTAGATGTTGACATGTCTATTTATTATTATTATTTTTTATTTTCTTTGATTTCTGGCGTTTACTCATTTCTTTCCGGGTCCCACCCAGGGACCTAAGGTTAGAAATGGCATCATGACACTTTCCACTGACAAAAAAAAAAAAAAAAATTACATAGATAAAGCCCTTCGTAAACTGTGGGCTGTACTTGTCAGAACAATTTTTTGTATCTCCTCGAGGCATGGACTTCCAGGAATCCCTTCAATTAGTCTACTGCAATCTTTTCCAACCAGTCCTAGGGCTCCAACTACAACAAAGATTGTCGATGTTCCCATATGCCACATTTTCGAGATTTCTATTTCAAGGTCCTTGTATTTTGACAGCTTTTTGAATATCTTCAAAGATACATTGCAGTCAGCAGGGACTGCCATATCAATAAGGAGGCACCGTTTTTGTTTGTGGTCTTTAATAACAATATCTGGGCGGTTGGCCTTGATTGTTCTGTCAGTGTGTATTGTGTAGTCCCATAGAATTGTAACAGGTCCTATCTCCGTAACCGGGTCTGGGTGGTGTTCATACCAGTTTCTTTAATTTTCCTTCCCGTAGAAGTTGCAGATTTTTCAGTGCAGATATTAGCCCACTCCGTCATGTCGGGTTTTATATTCAGTGGGTGCCAACATAGTGCAGCCTGATACAAGATGATCAATCGTTTCTGGATATTTATCACAGAATCTGCATTTTGGGCTGACACAATATTTTAGTATATGTGCTTGATAATTCCTAGTTAGCAAGCATTGGTCCTGCGCAGCAAGGATAAAACCTTCAGTTTCCGCTTTCAACCCTGCACTGTGTAGCCACTGATGGGTACGGGTTTTGTCTACATCAGCTTGTTTGGTACGGGCAGAGTATTGGCCATGAAGTGGTTCATCTTGCCATCGCTTCTGTATCTGGTCGGTTGCATTCGTCTTTGCTGTCTTTTTTAAGTATTTTGCAGTTTCAGTCGATGTATTGTGCTGTAGTTGCATCTCTACGCCCATATTTCCTTTGATTTCTGTTGTGTACTCATTTCTTTCCAGGTCCCGCCCAGAGACCTAATGTCAGAAGTGGTATCATGACAGTTTCCAATGAGCAATTTAAAAAAATCAATTTACATAGCTAAAGCCCTTCGTAAAGTGTGGGCTGTACTTGCGAGAACATGTTTTTGTATTTCTTTGAGGCATGGACTTCAATTAGTCTACTGGAATCTTTATTATTAAATAAGTAGGACGCCAACAATGTGACACTGGAGCATAAATATAAGGAGCCCAATACACCCATCTTTACACTCTGCCTGAAGAGAGTATACCAGTTACATGCATCACAGCCAAATGTGCGCGGTATGTGCTACTTTTATCAAAGTAGCACATAAAACATAGATGAAACATAGTAAAAAAAAATACCTTCAGGTTGGGTAACCCAGTCAATTCAGACAGTTGCCGACTGACGTTACCCTCAAATATCTAGATTTGATACCCAAGTTGCTTTGTCTGATTCATTTTCAAATAAAAATGATAAAATTAAAAACAACCCTCTCCACACTAATCTATTTCTTCCCCTCCTCTTTTATCATCTCTCATTTGCGTCTCTGACTTCGGGTAGAGTGCGACTCATTTGCGGTTCCGTCAGAGGACAGAGACACAATTGGGTTAAATAAAACTGTGAGGAGACCATCCCTCTAATGTCACTAGAGAGAGGAATCGCTGCTCGCACCAAGGCCAGCGCAACCGATGGTTACACTGCGGTAGTGGGTGCTCGGGGAAATTTTTGTCCATGACCCGAGTGTACACACTCGGATTCCACACATTAAACTCGACCTTGTGTCACAACTCGTCTACAGTGTTGTGACAGGGTAAATACATTATGCAGCTCCTCTTCCGCTCATGTTTACAGCTCCATTACGTCGAAATATGGGGTCCCGTATGATCATGGAAGCTAAGCAATGTCGAACCTGGTCATTACTTAGATGGGTGATAGCTTGGGAATACCAGGTGATGTAAGCTTGGATGTGCGGATGGTATAATGGCTCGAAATTGTTAATCTGAGAACAGAGTTTCAATTCTACTTGGGTTCGTTATATTCACTTACGCGCAAATACCCCTGGGAAAGATATGAATCCATCTCTTTCCCCCTGCTATGGGTGAATTAGTAAGACATATATCAGTAGATTATTATTATCTGTCGTTTTTTAGGCGTTAAAATTAACAAACCATCCTTTGTCCCAATTAACAATGGGCTTTTGGTCGTTGCGGACATGGGCTGCCATGATGACCTTGTCGGACTGAACAGTCATATTATCGATGCAGGAGTAAATGGCTGTCTTGTCAACGTAGATACAAAGTTGTGAGCTGATGTAACCAGGAAGGTATTTAATGAAAATTAAAAGCAGAGCAGGATCAAAGATGGAGCCCGGGGGGGGGGAGGACGCCCGCATTAGAACGAAAGGATTTAGACGAATGTCCGTTCCGGATAACTTTCATTTCCCGATTTGATAGGAAAGACTGGATCGATTCAAAAATGTGTCCGGAGACACCGTAACTTTTTAGCTTGTGGAGAAGAACTGTATGCGAAACCCTGTTAAAGGCTTTCGAGATGTCTAAAGCTGCAGAGAATGGCTAATTTGACTACTGTTTAATACAATTCTTTACTCCATACCTTACACGATAAAGTCAAAGTACTAAAAATTTGCCTTCTGTTTACACAATTTCTGATGCCAAGTGATAAATGTCCAGTGTTTATATTTTCTTTATATTGATTATACTAACCTATTATTATCATTATTATTATTGTTATTATATAAAAATGCTTACGCGGATCTAAATAATAACGACATATATTTAAATAATTTTGTAATTTGTATATATAAAGTATTTTAGGGAAATTTATAACAGTCTATATAAGTGGAAATTTTTTTTCGTATGACGTGTTACGTCCTTTCAGACTTCAGACTAAATTGATGCTTATGTTGATGTTGCTGCAGATGTGTGATGTGTGTGTGTGTTGGAGAGGAATAGAAGGTTTGAATTATCAGAAGGCTTAAAATTGTGTGTGTTCAATAATTAATGCAAGATAGAGAATAAAGATTCATAAACATATTGTTTCAAAACGTAACAATTGAATTTATTAGTGTTTGATATACATGCATGAATACTGAGGGAAAAGATTAGACAGAGTTGTGTCTCTTAGATTAGGTAATATTTGTACCTAAGTTCATAAAGTGAAAGTGATTATTAAACTGTAGTTTAGGAAGAATAAAGTTTTTTAGCATGTTTGGAGTTGTGTATTGTACAAGTTGGTAAAAGTTCAAAAGAGATGTCAGAGTTCGTACTTCCGTGAATGTTGATAATGGTCTTTAGCGTCTGACTACATTAGTTAAGACGGGAGTTCTTGAAGATTACATCTTGGTAGCAAGGAATGAGACGCGAGAGAGATGAATGAAAAGAAAACAACAATGAGCTTACACGTGTTCTGTTTTTATAATTTTGTTTTACCAAGTGAGAGGATCAAATGGAAAACGCGGGAAAACAGACTTGTCGCGTGCAGGCGGTTTGATTGGTCGGAACTGACCAATCAGCAAGCTAGATTGAAGGTGATTAACCAATTAATGCTTGTTATATATTTTGTAAGATGGTGAAAATTACAACAGGAATAGTACATTTCCTAGCAGGGGTTAACTGGCTTGTTGTGGAAGATTCCACAATAATGTGATTACACATGCGCATGAAGGAGAGGAGACGCTGAAATTTTACATCATTAAGACTATTTTTGAATTATTTATTTTGAGTATATAGTCTGGCCGATTTTATTTAGTTTCCTTCATTTTTTGTATGTGTTGCACTGCATTGCCCTGTTGTTGTGGTTATTTTTTCAAAAAATCCTGATTATTAAGCTAAACAAATAAGAGTTTATTAAGAATTAAATAACTGTCATTTTTATACAACACTAAGTATAATTTCTACGTCATCGTCATAAAAATGCTCAAGTGACCTTCTGATAATGTAGAAAAATTATTACACAAATACCCACACATATGCACTATATATATATATATATATATATATATATATATATATATATATATATATATATATATACATATATATATATATATATATATATATATATATATATATATATATCGCGTATATTTTGGCAGCATGTTTTCATTAAGACATGTCTCATTGAATAATTTAGGCAAGTTTTGTCTACTTATTTTCAATAGGATCCTCTTATATTCACGGACATAATACTTAGTATTCTTATTAAAGGAAGAGAGAAAATTACCATGTCGATACATATTAATTTATTCCGAGTACTTTCGACATTATCACAATGACATTATCAGGATGTTGTTTTTTCCAAGACAAAATTATTCTGTTCATCTGAAAGTTATTTTTTTTAACTGTGAAGTGAAAAACCGTAAGGTTATATACTGTGCGGTTTAAATTTCACATTTGAAAATGAATCATTATTATTAGCTTATCCCCATCAACTAACGTGTTGCAGAAAACCAATGTTGTACATAAATTTAGATGTCCACAAGTGAGTTTGTATCTCCAAACGAAAAAATAATATATGTTGGTCATATTATTACTACGTTTTCTCGACGGTTGAATTTTCATTTGAATGATGTATCAAACATATCAGAACATTTATAACAGTATGCCTGCCCACATTAACAGTTTAGAAAAATTCTTGTTGAAAATACATTTATACTTTTTCATGAAAATAATAAACATAAACAAAAAATTCATGAATCTATATTAAAAACTTCAAATCAAACCTTAAATAAAATTAATTATGAATGTAGCACAAATGTTTTAAAATGTTGCCAGTAGATAGCTTAAAATATCTAGGTTTTAAGAAATAGTTTTTTTAAAAAAAAACAAAACATGAACATTTCAAACTTATTTACCTCCCTTGAGTTTTAAACGTGAAATCTAAACCGCACAATATATCAAATTAGCGTTTTTCACTTCACAGTTAACAAATTTAACTTTTAGATGAACACGACAATTTTGTCTTAGAGGATGAGAGGATTCTATTGAAAATAAGTATACAAAATTTGTCTTAATTATTCAATGAGATATGTTTTAATATATATATATGTGTGTGTGTGTGTTTCATTAAAAACGACAGACAAGGTACTACGGTAAAGCTTTTTATTTAATTTTTCTTGTGTCCGAACAAGAGCTTTCTTTTCTGGATGAAGGGTGCGTAAGAACTGTCCAAATGTTTTATATTTCGGAGCGCTTTCGGCTATACCTTTAGTCATTATCAAGGATGATTCGATTTTTCAGCTTAATTGAGTGTGTGCATTATGTGTATGTCTTAGTGTGTAGTAGGGATGTTTTAATTTCCGAATACGGTTAGCACATTGTGGCTTTGTTCGTAGTTAATATTGTTAAGAGTTGTTTTTTTCTTTTTTATTAAAGCTTCCATTATTTTTAATGTTTTTTGCATGTGGATGCAGTTAATATATTTTTGTTTTCTACTAGTATGTTTCTAATGAAGTCTGGTAAATTTGTGTGTGTTTAAATGGGTTCTAATCGAGCTGTGATCAGAGGGGTGTAACGTAAGACGTCTGGATAAGCATGTGGTTGTGTAGCCGATGTAATTATTTATGAGTCCGGTTTGATCAGGAACACAGTTCCTTAAGGGGCATTTGAACTCAGAGATAATGTTCGTTCTTTGTAATTTTGACTTAGTTGGTGGGTTGTTATTTTTGAGGATAAGGTTAGCTGTCTTAAATTTTTTTTATAATAGATAATTAATTTGATTTTTACAAAGAAGAGAAAATAATAAAACTAACCAGACGTTGTTTTTCCGCACTACCTTAAACAAAAAGTTAGCAAGGAAACTCGTATCAGTACTAAAAAGAGTGTTAACAGCGTCCTTGAGAAAATTCTTTTCCATAAAAATCTGTTTTAAGAGAAAAATCTTATAAATTTCAACTGACATTAACGCTAATTATTCGGCCAATGTCTGCGCAAAGTTTCCTGTATGGAAACGATTAATGTCATCATTATCATTACATTTACTTATACAATTTACTATACCGACAGAATAACAAGAGTAACTTATATTTTTATTTTATTTTTTATATATTATGGGCAGAGAATGGGTCAGTTAAGAGAAGGTATATTCGGAATAGGATGGGTATTAAATATTGTCTGCTCTCATAGTTAATATAAGTCTGAGCCAAAAAGTAATGCAATTTGTTTTATTATCTATGAAATAAAGCACACTATCAAACATATCATACGGCAAGATATAGCTTTCCATTATAGGTTGACATCCCTACTTCTCAACATCACTTTGAAGCTTGGTGAATGCAGTTTTCCTCCTACGAATGAGGACATGTATCCCTGCTTTGTAAAACTCAGCTGGTTGCTGATATATCTACTTCCTTACAGCAGTTTTCAATTCTTCATCACCGCCATAATGTTGACCGCCTCAGTGCCTCTTTCATAGGAGCAAAGGCATTTGAAGTCAGGTGGTGACGAAATAGCATCGACTAAAAATACTAACAGATACTTTTTAACGCACATACACCATGTACATAAATCTAATTCTTTGTGTAGTGTAGTAAGAAACGACGGAAAATGTGATACATAAATCTGAAAGCGCACAGTAATAGAGAAAGATGCCTTTCTGAAACCAAGCAAAGTATTAAGATAATATCATTAGGAACAAAGAAAAGAGTGCTGAACTTCTATGTAAAGAACAAGTACTGTGTTGGATAGCCTATTAAAAGTAATTAATAGGATAAGAATTTGTATTTGCTCACCCCTCCCCACTCACGAGGTCAGGTTGTGACACATGGTCGGTTTAATGTAGGGAGCCCGAGCGCTTACAACCGGGCTAGAAACAAAAATTGCCCGAGGCCCCGCAAACGTCGGTTGTGCTGGCCTCGATGCGAGCACAGATCTCTCTCTCCCTTTCTCTCTCTCTCTCTCTCTCTCTCTCTCTCTGTGTCTCTGGTGCAATGAGAGGACGCTGTCTCTGGCAGCTCTCCCCCAGGGCTGGTCACCTCTCAGTATAATTTTCCTCAATTAAAACTTTGTTCTTTGACAGAGCCGCCCCTGAGCGCACTCTGCCCGAAGACAAAGACGCAACTGAGAGATAATAAATAGGCTGTTATAAACTACTCGAGGGGATATTGATTTCAAGCGTTTTCGCTGTTACTGATTCCCGACCGCTTTGCGGACATCAAATTCGCAGATTAAGTGTCTAATGTAAAATGACATAGTATTTGCATAAAATCTATGCTCACCTTTCCGTATGTTTTAATTGATAACTTACAATACCTAGTGTAATAATGCAAGTAATCAATATATTCACTTGGTATGATAAAATTATTTACGAAGGGAATCAACACCTGAAGGGGCCGTCCTGGGTATGACGATAAACTACATCCGCATCCTGGGTAAGACAATGAACTACGTCCAACAGAAAGGCCTCTGATCAAGAGGTTTTGAGGAGCGTGGAACCACCTCTTAATTGCTAGTGTTCACAGGTCCACCCTGACCCGAGGTAGTAGCACCTGTTAGGGTCCCAGCTATGGGCAAATAGTTAACTTCGAAACTGGGATAAAAACTATGAAATTGTAAAAATAGGTTTTAATACCAGAAATACTTTGTAGAAAAATTATTACCAGCAATAAATTTTTGAAGAAAAAAATATTACCGGAAATAGATTTTGAGAAAACAAAATATTAGCAGCAATAAAAATCTTGTCGGCATTAAATAACCCATTGAAGTTCATATGCCGTAAAACAAACCAAACCAAACCAAACCAAAACCAAACCAAAACCAAACCTGAAGGGAAAATGCTAATGGTAAGATTTAACCGTTTACTTGTAAGAAATATTCAGCATTCCTTGAACGAATAACAAGTACTACTGTCTGTTGAAATTTATAAAATCTTTCTCTTCAGTCACCTTTTTCATCACCGTAATGTAACTTCGCCTTTTATATAAATACTATCATCGTAATTCTCAGGTTAACCTTTTCAACTGACATAGAGTGGAAAGATTACATTGAATCAATTGCTAGGTCTGATGTTCACTGTGATATCCTTAACAATTTCCCACTTCAGAATCTATCTTACATATTTCTAAATCTATCTTTCGATAAAACCTAAACATATGATGAAATTAAATTTATATATTTTTATGTTCGTGAGAATTTACAACAAAAACATTAAACACCATTTATTAGACCGTTTATTTACAAGAATAATTTTATATTTATAACATTCTAAAAACTAATAAAATTAAAACTAATGCAATATTTATCATTTACTAATTTATAAAGAAATAAATGTGAAAAACATTTTTTAATCATGAATTTATAATCATTTGTTAAATTATTAAAATATGTGAACCAATTATAAGGAAATCATTATTTTATAAAGTTCGAATCGATTGGCAATTAGTTGATATTTTATCAAACATTCTAATAAATAATATAATAAAAAAATAACGTAAATGGCGCTAAGTAATCTTTCAGTAATTTGGATTTGAGCCAAACTAATCTGAACTCAGTAAATATCTAAATACACAAACATACACGTAAATATATACTTTTATAAATAGACTTGTAGATGTATATCTCTGTTTTATATACTTTACTGGCCTTTGAAGCAATGGTACGTAAATATTTAGACAATATCACGCCTTGTGAGCTTCCAGAATTTCCGTCAGTTAAAGAATGAAAACAATGATTTTGGAAGAATAATCAAAGTGTCCATTGTCATCATTTCACCCCATGCAGGCCGCAAAGCCCACTAATGCACAAAGGTTACTGAGTGTGAAAAAATAAGTAAAAAACAAAAGAAGAAATATTATTAAGCAATGACAACAATAAAAGACAAGGAACCAAAAAGACAGTAGGTAACGATTGACATTGCAGTTAAATATTTTGAAAATCAAAGTTGACTGCAAATCATGGAGCCGGAAGAAAGCTCCACGAGCGAGAAGTGTGTAAAAAGAAACTGTTAGCATAGAACTTTACAACTAGCCAAGTAAACTGTAAAATGATGAGACATTTTGCTAAAAAAAAAAAAGTACTGCGCTTAGATTCCTAAAATTTAGGTACCATAGAGGAGAGTTCATCTGAACAATTACCATAAAAGTATTTATAGAAAAAGGCGGAGGGAAGCTACATTACGGCGGTAGGAATGACACTGAAACCGAGATGCCAGGTTAGGACCAATAATATTGCTGATACTTCTTTTAATTTTATCAAGAATCTCTTAAATATATAGCAGAATCACCGGACCATATGTTGAAGCAATATTCAAAGCATGGATAAATGGTTGACTTATAAATATGCAAGATAGATTCTAGAGAGGAAGATTTTCTAGCACGACACCAACTTTCTTAGCATCAGACCTAGTAACTGATTCAATATAATCTTTCCACTCCATGTAATCCGAGAATGGGGGAACGAGTCGCTCGCCTGGAGGTTAGCATCAGCCTTACTGATGGAAGGCAGAAAGGGCGGATTCACAGATGATTAATAGAGAGAAGTTTTGTTTTGGAATCCTTAAATTAATAAACCAAAACAATAACACATTTCTCATAGCATTTTTTCGGATTACATCTATATTTTCGTTGTCCTGTTATTACCGAGAAGTAAAAACAAGAACAAATCTATTTCTATACCTGAGGATGTCTGTAGGAACAGATGAAAGCTTGTAAAAAATTAAAAAGACCTTATGCAACTGGAATTTATAAACGGGGATCATATCATTCATATACAGGTTCGGGGTTGATGTATCTTATTCATATTGTTTGCGACGATATATTCTCGCCATTTAAATCATTAACCTCTATATTTGTTTTTTTTATGAATGATTCATGAATTTATAATATATATATATATATATATATATATATATATATATATGTCCATACAGTTCATATATATATATATATATATATATATATATATATATATATATGAACTGTATGGACATAAGTGTTAACATAGGATGACGTTTCATGTTTAAACATAAACGTAAAATTAAAGTTAACATCCAGAGGTGACTGTCGCCTCTGCGTGTTGACTTCAATTTACACTTTCATATTTACATATGCTCTATGCTTGGTTTTATGCACTTTAATCCATAAATATAGCATACCTTAAAAATATATATATATATATATATATTTGGTTTGGTTTGTTTTGCTTTACGGCATATCAACCTCAATGGGTCATTTAATGCCGACAACTTTTTTTTAGAGGTAATATTTTGTTTTGTCAAAAATCTATTTCTGGTAATAATTTTTTCCTCAAAAACATATAGCTCGTAATATTATTTAAATAAATGTATTGCTGGTAAAAAAAATTTTCTTCAAAAATTTATTTCTGGTAATAATTTTTTTACAATGTTTTTCTCCTATTAAAACTTATTTTTACACTTTCATAATAATTTTTACCTCAGTTTCGTGGTTAACTATTTGTCGCTAGCTGGGACCCTAACAGGTGCTACCACCCAGGGTCAGGGTGGACCTGGAAACACCAGCAATTAAGAGGTGATTCCACGCCCCTCAAAGCCTTCTGATCAGAGGCTTCGCTGTTGGACGTAGTTTATCGTCTTACCCTGGACGAATATATATATATATATATATATATATATATATATATATATATATATATATATATAAATAAATATGTAATGAAAAACAAATCACTTTAATGTACCATTACGATAATTTATTTCACCTAAATCCTTTTTTAAGGATTCAGGATCATCAGGTAAATCTTCCAACAACGAATTGAGAAAAAAAAAACTATAAATATATATATATATATATATATATATATATATATATATATATATATATATATGTAACAAAAGTTTTGTTCGCCTAAAATTCAACAAACCAGAACTATTTTAATTTTATTTACAGTTATTCACCAAAGCAGATGATATTTCTATTCAGATTAAAGGTACTCTTCTTCAAAAAGAAGAGACCATTTATTCAAAAAAACTAAGACCCTTATTCATTGAACAGATTCGTTTATTCAATATGAAGATAACTTTATTCCAAATAAGCTATTTTTACCAATGTTTCTAAGATTCTCCAGGTCTTTAAGAACATTGCTCGTGACTTCGGCTCTCTCATAAATTGGGTTAATGTCTGAACTCTGACTTAGTCACTATGAAACACTAACATTGTTGTCCATGAAAAATGTTCTAGTCAACTTTGACACGTGTTTTGGATCGTTGTCTTGTCGAAAGATCCACTGACATTCCAACTCAAGTATTTCGGTAAATTGTTTAATGTTTAGGTCTAGAATTTGAACCTACTTATCTTATGATCCATCAACTTTAATCAGTCTATCTCAGTCTTGCTCGCTGAAAAACATCACCACAGCATATTACTGCCACCACTATACTCGGGTGTTGGGACAGTATTATCTGTGTTGAAAGATTCACCCCCTTTTATAGCCATACAAAAGCAACACCCCTGTGCCTAAGAACCTTAAATGTTGTTTCAGCTGACGAAAGAACTGATGACCAAAAGATTAAATCATTTTCAAGTAGAAGCTTAGCAACAGCTCGCTGAGCATTTACGTATCTGGTTTTGGAAGTTTGTTATTTTCTGGCGTCGTTTACCATAGCGACCAGATTTTTATGTTCTATCCGTATCTGTCACGATACAAGAGTCAATCAAATTGGCCAAAATATGTTGATGAGTCTTAAATTGTTCTTGAGATCTCTAAAGGGTTTTCTTGTAATACAATGTGATATATTCGTATACATTTTGTCATACAAATCAGTCATTCGTCCTTGCATTGAATACTGTTGCTATTAGGTTGGTGCAAAAATAATGACGTAATAATGTCGTTTTTTTTACGTTAAAAATACGTCAAAAAACGACATTGTTACGTCATTATTTTTGCACCAACCTAATATATATGATCTGAAACGGTTATGCAATGTGATAGGCCGTGATCTGGCATCTCGTCTATAGTCACTTTTCACAGACGTGCTGTGACTTCCCTTTTCTACAAATATTTTCATGGCAACTGCTCTGACAAGCTACTTTTACTGGTACCCCAACTGCATGAATTTAAGCGTGCTACTAGGTTGACATCTTGGTCACACCCTTTCACTTTCGAAACAGTTAAATGTAATTGCTTCTACTACGCAAACAGCTTCTTCTCTCGCACTTCTCAACAGTGGAACTCTCTTCCTTGTACTTGCTCCCCTGATAGCTATAACCTTCAAATATTCAAATGTAATGTTTTCTGATGCTATGATCCCGATCCCCGGCCTTCCCTATATACTTTCCTCTATCCTCTTGCTCTCACTCTCTTAAAACCTTTGTGTGCTAGTGGCACTTCCGTTTTGCTTGGCGTGAAGCGCTTTAAAAAAAATTCGAGTTTTTTCTACAAGACATTTTTGATTGTCTGAATTTATGTGATCAAGAGTTATTATTTGCACCGTTTACATTAGGAATGTTGTTCTCATTTTTGTTGTGGCTACCATAATGTTTCGATCATTGTGTACCAAGCCTTTATTAGCTATATATCGATCCGGATAAACTACAGGGAATTTCGAATTTAACCCGACATTTAATCTACTGAGGTAAACTGTTCTCGTTCTATTACCCATGTTTAAGAATATTTAAGCTAGTTCTTACTTTTTTAGTACTTTTTTAATATATATATATATATATATATATATATATAAGTTTGTGTAAAGATTTTCTGGACGGCATACTTCCCAGAATTTGACCAAATAACTTAACATCAGATGTTTTGGGATATTTCTCGTTGGTCAAGCCGAGAAACTCCTATATATATATTAATAATTATACATACACACACACACACGCACACATATATATGTGTGTGTGTATGTGTATGTCTGTGTATATATATATATATATATATATATATATAAATTATGAATTGGATTAAGCCCTACAATTATTTTATATAATTTGTTTTATCTATTAAATAACGTATAAAGAGAAAATATATTAAATATATATATGTATGTGCGTGTGTGTGATATATATATATATATATATATATATATATATATATATATATATATATATATATATATATATATATATATATATATATATACCTTCAAAAAAACGGTATAAGCCCCAACCAGGACAACTGGATGGTGGTATAGTATCCCTAATAGAAGATATGATGCAAGCTTTTGCTTGCAAATTCAAACTTGACCCATACGGGCGAGTTATAAATTTAACTAACAATAAATTTTCACTCAACACATTCAGGTTATTAAATAAAAGACTAAGCTTTTGCCCTAGCCCGCCAAGGTTTGATAAAGACACCTTGGCAAAGGACCTGAAATCCTTCTTCAGAAGAATACGGTTAAAAGCCCACTACGGGGACAATGATCACACACCTTCCATACTTGATACATTAAAAGAGAAGGATACTACCTACACCCGACAAAACACAGACATTACTGTACAGACATTTGAACTAGCCGTAGCAAATGACATAAAGAAAACAATATCATGTAAGCTACCACGTAACAATATTACTGAAGGGGAACGTATAGTCCTCGACACGCTGACACATAGAGATGACCTAATCATAACACAGGCTGACAAAGGGGGTGCGACAGTGATCTGGGGAATCAAAGAATACATTAAAGGGCCAACAAACAGCTAGCCGACAAAGAAACCTATAAAAGCATACCTACAGATCCCCTTCCCGAATACCAAAAAGAATTAACTTGCTCACTAAACATAATGCTTCCCAGCAATATAAACGAGAAGGAAACATGCACAACAATTACACCCACAAACATTACACCTGCTCGTTTCTATCTCCTTCCTGAAATACACAAAAGCAACAACCCAGGAAAGCCGGTCATTTCATCATTCAACTGCCACACGACAAAAATTTCCAAATACGTTGACCATTACATACAACTGCTAGCTAAGGAAGTAAAACCCTACATCAGAGACACAACAAATCTACTAAACAAAATTAATCACATCCAAGCAGTTCCAGAGAATGCTATTCTAGTGACTATGGACGTTAGGTCACTCTATTCAAACATTAAAAACATCGAAGGGCTAACCGCCCTTCAGGAAGCACTTACTAAAAGAAGAAAAAAAGACCCCCTCACAGAAGTTATCATAAAACTCATGGAGCATGTCCTTACTTTCAATTTCAATGGAGCACACTACCTTCAAATAAGAGGTTGTGCCATAGGCACCATTGCAGCTCCATCATATGCTACAATATTCATGGGAAAATTTGAGGAGACCCATATCTATCCAATCATTGGTAGCGACTGCGTATTCTATGCAAAATATATCGATGATATATTTTTTGTATACACGGGTAGTGATGACAAACTTACCCAATTCCTTATGACCCTAAACACAGTGCACGACTCAATTAAGTTTGACTATGAAAAATCCACAACATCAGTAACATTTTAGACACCCGCATTTACATAGATGAAAACAGGAAACTACAAACGACACTACACACTAAAATCACCGCCACCCACAACTATCTACACTTTAAGTCTTCCCACCCTAAACACCTCAAAGAGAACCTTCCCTATTCACAAGCACTTAGACTCAGAAGGATATGTTCCAACAATGACGAATTAAATAAACACATTGAAAATCTGGAGCATCAATTCACAACACGTGGCTATAAACAACACCTAATCGGGGAACAAATAAATAAAGCAATTTCCACACCTAGAGAAGACACCCTTATGTACAAGATTAAAAATAAATCTAGCCGCATTCCTCTAGTAAGCACTTTCAAGCCTACTCTGCCTCCACTATCCCAAATAATCAAACGTCGCTGGGAAATACTACATCTCAAACCAGACGTAAAAAATTGTTTAAGGAACTCAGCCTATCGTAGACCTTAGAACCTAAAAGAAATCATAGGTAGTAACTACATTTCAGAGGACAAGATAATCCATAATAAACTAAGAACAAAAACAACAGGATTTTCCCAACCATGTAGCAAGAAAAGAAGTTTATGCTGCAACCATATTAAACACACGAATTCATTCACTAGTTCAATCACTAAATCTACTTTCAAAATCTACCACGATTCTAACTGTAGAAGTCATAACATCATTTACCTCCTAGAATGCACACTATGCCAGAAACAATATGTAGGAAAATCTGAATGGCCCTTTCACTACAGAATTAATAATTATCGCAATCGAATTAAGTTGACTCCCCATGAACAATTATTACCTGTAGAACAACATTTCCGCCTGGAAAAACACGATTTCAAAACCCATGCCAAATTCACTATAATTGAAAGAATAGAAAAGTTCAGAGCAGATAACATTAGAAAGATTTTAGAGTTCCATGAAAATAAGTGGATACAACGTGTAAAAACGCACTATCCAGCCGGGCTAAACCATAAATTTAACAATATAGATAGTACTAATATGTAACATTACAAATCAAAACCTACCCACATTTTTCACCCACACAAGACAGACATGCTTACGGAGGTGTTGAGGCCTCACACTTATAGACACACCCACACGAACATACACACTTACACACATCATACTCACTCACTCCCTATTGAGCCAAATGATAACACACACCCACAGCAATATACACGCTTACACATATCATACTCACTCACTCCCTAAGAACCAAATAACACACACACACACACACTTAACAGAGACACATCACCTCTCCAGGACCAATAAAACTGTCAAACTGACCAGGGAAATTCAGAGCAGCATATATCCATCCAGCTCTTATTTCAAATAACAACTTAAAGAGACTGTTTGACCAACACAAGGAATGTTAAAAAAATCATGTTAAAAAGAAAAAAAAATTTAAAAAAACAAATGAAAACTACAGACAAAAGTTCATTTTCTCCATCAAGACATTCATTTCTGTAGTTTACTGCTACCAGCAAGCAGAAATATTTCTTCTCCTGATGAGAGCCATTTTGGCCGAAACTAGTCAAAGAATCTAAATGAAATAATAATAAAAAAACGAAATAATATTAATCTACAAACTAGTGTGTTTGAAGATTTTAATTTTTTAATAATTTTTATTGTTCAATGTATGTATATATATATATATATATATATATATATATATATATATATATATATATATGTGTATGTGTGTGTGTGTGTGTGTGCGTGTGTGTGTGCCTGTCGGTGTGGGTATATATATATATATATATATATATATATATATATATTATATGTGTGTGAGTATTTCATATATGTTTCATATTTCGACTAATGAGGTGTAACATGATTCAATCTCAGCTAGCCTGTCAAAGTAAGCATCATAAAGGAAAAACAAAATTCCTGTTTTCCAAACAAGAATGTTTTCTGGCCTTATTTGAAGGTTCATTTTGTTTATTAACCATTCTTGAGAGAAGATAACACATTTTGGCAAGCCCCTTTGCTGGCTCGGCCTCTGTTAGGACAAAAAGTGTTAGAAGCCCTACGGTTACGTATGGTGGGAGGACGTCCAGTCTATAAAAACGTCCTGATGAATTTTGCTACTTCAAAAGAATCGCATAAATTCTCATTTACTACATTTTCCAAGGTAAATTCTTTTCGAAGCCGTTACTATTGATATTATTCTTGACTGCTAGACCGGCAAGTGGCAGTTTTAATATTGCTTTTCAGAGTTATGGCCATCGAGTGATAACACTATTTTCTCTATTAACGCATATAATGGTATATAATATCTACGGGTAATTAAATCCTGAACACCAATTCATTAGGGAATATTTTTTTTAAATATTCGTGTCTACAGGTAAGTATTTAATGTTACTGGAATATATACGTGGAATAAAATGCTGAAAATGATTTTTTGTGTGATTATTTAAAGCTGAAACATATTTTGAATTGATCTTAAATTATAAGAATAATCTATTTTTTGCGAATGAATAGTATATTGATACTTAAAAAGCTTAATAATGATTTTTCCAGGTACAAGTTCTACTATTTAACCCATAGCTGGAGGGGAGTAATTTATACATTCCTTCATTTGATATCAATCTGAGTGTTATTATATGATTATTTATTAATTCTGTGACTCGCCAGTATCATTAGTTTTGAAAATTTTCACATAATATAAATATTTGCTTTTGGCACCACAACGTTCTGTAAAGGTTAGCAAGGTGCTCCATACATTCGACTTTGTGCCACATCTAAGCTACGCTGAGTAAATTGCTTTAAGGATTTCTGCTGTACCAATTTCCCTTAGGTCAGATTCCATAGTGACAATGTCAGTGAATTCCTTGATTATTGCTAACATTACATGTAGTTCCTAATCAGTTTTGGGAAACAGTTTTAAATCATCTATATAATAAACAAAGTAATTAATAAAATTATCAAATACGTGATATCCATAACCTATAATATTTAGCTTAAGGCTGCATCACGTTGAAACAACAGTTCCCGTGCGATCACTGACGTTAAGCAACATCGAGCCTGGTCAGTACCTAGTTGAGTGACCACTTGAAATACTAGATGCTGTAAGCTTGGATGTGTGGGTGGTGTAATGGATAATGACGCGGAATTATAATCGGGGAACCGAGTTCTAATTCCAGTCGGATTCGATATATTCACTTACGCGCAAATACTCTTGAGAAATATATGAATCCACTTCTCCTCCCCAGCTATGGGTTAATTAGTAATAATTGTGTCAGTAAATTATTATTATCTCCAAAAATGAAGTAAAATCGTGTACAAAAAAATGTTTAGATTTCGGCATTAATTAACCCGTAGAGGTCTATATGCCGCTAAACCAAAAACAACCAACTAATTTGTGATATTTAGTTGTTTTAGAGAACTATTACTGCAATACAGAATAATGTACTATTCCATTTTTTCATACTTTCAGAAAATTAGTAAGACTACGAGAAAAGTTCTGTAATTCTCATGACTTTGGTTTAATCATCTCACTGCAAGCAAGACAATAATACCACTAAGACGTCAGGTTAGACTGACAGTGAAAGAGAATGAGAAGACTTTAGTGAGGACAAAAGCCAATAAAAAACAGAATTCTGGAAAATAGAAGATGGCGGTTGACGCTACATTAAAATTTTTGAAGATCGTAGGTGGCAGAGAAACAAGAAACTGGAATAGGGTCCAACATTTTAATCCAATCACGTAGGAGACTCTTAAAATATTTTTAATATTTTATGGTGTGATAATAAAATTAGCGCATCCCATCTCCCCTCTCGCTTGTAACCATCCATCACAGTAAAATAACTTTTTTTCAGCACTGAGTCAAATAAAGGTTCATAAGCTTCTACTTAGAGTCATTGCTATATAACAATCTGATATATAGTGAAATAGAAAAATTAACAAATCTGCTAAAAGCAAAAATGAAGCAAGACATCTTGAATAATCTTACAAATAAAAGACAAGTTACATGTTTATCTACAACATGCAAAACTCTCAAATAGGTTCTAAGCTGAAGAATATATGATTTCATTTAATTCTGAAGAGTCAAAAGGATGCAAAAAGAGTTCTTACGGTTGCAAAGTTCAATTCTCTATCAACAAAATTCTGTTAAAGTTTGCCGTTCAAAAATGATTAAGCTGATTTTTTTTTTTATGTCACTATAAAATTTTTCCCACCCACGCAGTTTCTTTTGGTATATTTTCTCGTTCGTTATGTTTTGAGTTAAATATGTTTTTAGAACTTTTTTTTTTTTGAGTTAGTGTGTCATTTTCTTCTTTTATTTTATATTTACTTTTCGTTTTTAACAATTTTCTGATTTCATCTTTTATTCATTTTGATAATATTAAGATTGTTCCGAAATCTATTTCACTTTCTTTGCTACAAATGAGTTATATAATAATAATTGTTTAGTCATTTTCTGTTGTTTTCCTTGTTTTTTGTATTGATATTGTAAGGACAGCAGCAGAGAATATTACTTTAATTAAGGTGGTTAAATTGAAGTCACTATGTGTTTTTACTATTTCTTTAAATGTCTTCTATTTCATTAATGCTTATTGTTTTTATATCATGTCTTTTGTACCAATTATTTCACTTCCTTCCGTCTTATTTTGCTATTAGGTTGGTGCAAAAATAATGACGTAATAATGTCGTTTTTTGACGTATAACGTCAAAAAACGACATTATTACGTCATTATTTTTGCACCAACTGAATATATATATACATCCTAGTTGCCAAATATTTCTTTTCTTTTCCTCCATTTTCCTTCATGTTACTTAGCGGTCTTTTTGTTTTATCATCAGTCATAATATCAACTTATCTTTTTTTCCCGTTGATGTCCAAGTGGACAACGTAGTGTGCTGGAAAGAAACTATTTCTCGTTTTTATTCTTCGTGTGAAATAACTATATAATAACTTTCACGCTGTGTAGAACGAGCAGTTTAACCATCAGTAACAGAGGACGGAAAACACGAAATCAAATTCAAAAGGCACATTGGGAAAGGTGCCTTCCAAATGTTAAACAAAGTATTAAGAAACAGAAAAATATTCTTAGAAACAAAGAAAAGGGTACTGAACTGTTATGTAAAATCCGTCATCCTGTACGGCAGTGAATTTTGCACAATCCAATCATAGCATCTGCACTGACAAGCTATTTTTCCTTTCTTCCCGACTGAATTTAAGCGTGCTACTAGGTTGGCATCTCAGTCCCACTCTTTTACTGTCGAAACAGTTACATGTAACCGCCTCTTCAAATCTAACAGTGTCTTCTCTCGCACTTCCCGACAGTGGAATTCCCTTCCTCTTACTTGCTTCCCTGATTACTATAATCTGCAAAAATGTAAATGTAATGTCAATCGATATGTTCTGGTGCTTTGATCCCCGTTCTTTTTATCCTACTCCGTTCTTCCTGTTATCCTTTGAATCCCCACCTTCTATACCCAAACTTACTTACACTCTCTGTAGTCCTTTCACTCCCGCCTTGCTCGGGGTGAAATGCTAAGAAAAATGTTAAAAGGGTATCATTTTTTGGCTGTAGAGGGATCTTTTCATCTTTCTTCTTACCTAAGTCACAATTTTCCTAATTACTGATCTACATTTGAGCTAACATATATCTACCGGAGATCCACTTCGATCTCCCCTTAATTATTGTCGGGATTTCAAGTCTGACCGTTTGTCGAAAGGGAAGGTAGAAAAACTATAATGGCGACTATTCGCATTTATAGCGAAACTCAGCACAGAAAAAAAGAAATGATAACGAATTCTTACTTGTAACTGGTGGAATCGCGCGGTGGCAATCGTTTGTCTCAAATTGCAACAATTGACTTGATTCCCGTTCTTCTTTTTATCCATTCCCCAATACCCCCCCCCCACACCCATATCCAGTTTTTTCCTTAACTCTGTAATCCCTCGCGTACTAGTGGCACTTCCGTCTTGCTTTGGGTGAAATGCTTATAAAAAAGAAAAGAAAAATCAATATATTTTGACTGGCCACTTGAGAACACAAAAATTGAGAGTAACACGCAGCTCGCTTGTTTTTATGACGTCACTAGTTTTGGCGGGAAATTTAAAAATAACTTTGCTTCCGTATTTTCGAAAGGGGGATCATTTTAGCTGCATTTCTGTTTAAACCTGCAATCACCTCATGGTTAAAAATATTAAATTTATATTAGAATTATTTTTAAATTCGCGGTTTTCTGTTTGACCGACAGACAAACATTGATATTCTGCTTTGCATTTTGTAGTAAGCAATTACTTATAGAGATGAATAGTGTTCTGACATATTCACGTACCAATTTCTTTTTTTTTTTTTAAAGACTAGGCTAAAAAAAACTATTCAGTGTAGACCGATGAATAACTGTCTGAATGGAGAGTAGGTAGATAAATATTTACTTACTGAATGAGTAAAAAAAAAAATGTAAACAAAGCATAAAAGCTACAAGCGAGTGAATGCGTCTTGAAACATCTACCAAACTTCCAACTAGACAAAAGTATTTTTCTTCGTTCTTCAGTAATGAGTAAGTAAAACTTGAGAAATAAAAACAATAGGTAAACAATAAGTAAGAGAAAACAGACACCTACGATATTACCTGACACCCAAATGTTACAGTCTTCTGCAATCCGTTTACCTTTTAAAACTTTGCAGACCCCACCAACTAGACATTTAAATCTAATCCTATCCACTTAAGAAAATTCTTCATCGGTGCCATATTGGCAATCAAAGTCTCCTCTGAAACAGCATAGCAGTAACCCCGGCCCAAGCGAGAGTTGATGTGCACATGCATGAATTAACATCAGCGCATATAACTTGCGCCTGTATAAACTCATGCTATGTGACATAGCATAGTGTTTACGATATATAGAACCACATCCCGATTTTAAAAAAAACTAAACAATAATCCATAATCTAAATTTAATAAACTTTCTTTTCAAACTTTAGAACAAAAGAAAGCAACGAAAACCAAAAAATAAAGAAAAGCGTAATCGAAATAAAAAAAATTCGGTATTCATTTAAGAATAAAATATAATAAATAAAAAATCATAACATATACAAGAATACAAGATAATTTTAAAAAAAAATATATATACAGGACATAAGCGTTTTGCACTTCACACGTAAAAATTAAATTTTCAGATGGACACACCAATTTTGTCTTATAAAATGAGGAACATAATTTGACGACATTGTACTAATGTCGAAACTATTCAGAATGAAATGAATATGTACCAACATAGAAATTTTCTTTCTTCTTTTAATAAGGATACTAAGAAATTTGATCCGTAATTACGAGATCTTATTTAAAATAAGTAGACAAGTTTTGTCTAAAACTTGTCTAAATTATTTAAAATGTCTGAATGAAAACATGCTGCCAAATTATACGCATTATATATATATATATATATATATATATATATATATATATATATATATATATATATATATATATATATATATATATATATTATATTATATTATATATTATATATTATATATGTGCAGTGTATATATATATAAACTGATCGGGTATGCCAATTCTGTGGCAAAAATTGTCGCAGTTTGGCTGACCTGAAGAGTCACCTGCGAATACATAGAATTTGAGGGGAGTGAAAGGGAAGGTGAGGACATGAAATAAAGGAAGTGGTCACGCTCGAAACCGAGAGGACAGCCACGATATATATATATATATATATATATATATATATATATATATATATATATATATATATATATATATATATATATATATATATATATATATATATATATATATATAACATTTAGCATTATTTTCAGTGGATATTCGTATTTGCTTTTCGGCAATTTTTCTTTAATCAGATATCTCGAATATTTAGGCCGGTAGAAGAAAGTAAATAAAATATACTGCTTAATAAATAAACGGAGCGTCTATTCAAATACGAGTATCCACTGAAAATAGCGTTTAAAGTGCTAAAAGTTTGTCGGAATGAATGATAACAAATTTATTTCGATATATATATATATATATATATATGGAGAGAGAGAGAGAGATGTGTGTGTGCATGTAGTAAGTAGTATATATATATATATATATATATATATATATATATATATATATATATATATATATATGTAAAATCCGTGAGTAAGTAATTCAAGTGAATCCTATAAATATAAGATAATAAAAATGATCCGCAAAAGAGAGATCAATATATTTATTATAGAGCACAGAAAAGTATTACATAAAAATGAAACTCAATTGTACCTAATGGCCATCTTCTTTCAACATTTCTTGTGTCTTGTCAACTGATGGTGTTGATTGTCAAATAAAATGTTTTAAAAAGTTCAAAATCAACCGCTACCCTCACTAATGGGAATATTTTTACGTAAGATGTAATGGTCAATCAAATTACAAGTATATGATAATTCAAATAACGCAGATACAATTTATTAATGCTTTAAAATTAATATTAGATTATATAAGAAATCAGGATAACTAATTAATATCCAATTTATTATGTAATTAAAAAATAAAAGTTGCGAATATTAAACTCTAAAATCCACCATGCATCAAATTTAGAGACTTACAAAATTATTAAAAAAAAAAAGAAAATGGAGAAAACATGCCTAAATTTTCATGTATTGTTTTGATTAATGTGTTAAGTTTTCCGTCCGAATTTGAACGGAAGTAAGAAGTGCAATCCTATCCTGATGTCCTTGAAGCATTATACATCAAACAGTTGAAACCCAACCTAAACAAAATCAATTATGGCATCTCTACAAATATTCTTAAATGACTATATTTGGTAACAGAAGCCATTCGTTTATACCAACGGCTCCCGATATCCAACACTTCTCGTTTTTACTCTCTCGTGGTCATTTGTGACGTCACGAGCTGCGACGTGATTTTCGCTTTTGCGTCTCGTATACACGAATAAGTCGTTGCTTTGAAATTTTTCATGCTACAAAAACAGACTATCATTATTGTTTCGTCTGTGTATTGGTTGATATATTGAAATGTAATTGTCATCTTTGATAATGGCTTATGTAAGCCGAAAGCTTAGATTGGATTTAAACATGTATCAATATGGTGATTTCCTTTCGTCTTTCAATGATAATGTTATTAAGCTTATCAGATAATATGAAAGGAATTTACTTAAAATAAATGGATACAACTTGTCTATTTATTTAATGAAACATGCATCAATGAAAAATTGCTGCCTAAATATACACAATATATATATGTGTGTGTGTCTGTGTGTGTATGTGTGTGTGTGTGTGTGTGTGTGTGTGTGTGTGTGTAAGCAAATATATGGATATGGATCCGACAGTACGAAGAATAATATACCGAAAAAACAAACAAAAATCCTAATATGCAATTATGCTGTTTTAATGTTAATATAATGTCAACGTCGGACGTTTCGGTCTAGTAGACCATCTTCAGGACATATTCATAAAACATGATTAACATTAGACTATATTTAATTCAACATGAAAAGACGATGGGCATAAGGATAAGAGTAATCAAAACAGCCAACTGAATTTTTTCAAATCAGCGTTCCGTTTCAATATGATCATGTGACGCCGACGTGATCATATTGAAACGGAACGCTTTTTGTTTTTTCCGTATATTTTTCTTTATATATAAAATTAAATGTTTGCATGTGTGTTTCTACTCTGGGTTTCTCGGCGATTAGATACACTTGTCTACAGAATTATGAAAACTTCCAACCTCAGTAAGAACTAAAATGGATAGCAACATGTTAACTGGAAGAGAAAATAATAAAACGAACCAGACGTTGTCTTTCTGTACTAACTTAAACGAAAAGTTAGCAAGGAAACTCGTATCAGTACTAAAAAGAGTGTTAACAGCGTCCTTGAGAAAATTCTTTTCCATAAAAATCTGTTTTAAGAGAAAAATCTTATAAATTTCAACTGACATTAACGCTAATTATTCGGCCAATGTCTGCCCAAAGTTTCCTGTATAGAAACGATTAATGTCATCATTATTCTTGCATTTATTTTTAGTATACATATGTAGGGGTCATTAAAACATTAAAAGATAAAATGCCGATGAGTAATTCATCATTTCTCTTGTTTCTCTTGGACCAACCTTAATTGTTTTATGACCCTACGTGCAGAACTCTTCACTGCCAATTCAAGAAAGACATTCGGATTACTAACACAAAAACAGAGAATGTCTCATATCGAGAATATTTTACATTGAAAAACATAAGGAAAAAATTAATTATTTTTAATAATATGTGGAAATCTCCGCCTTTTACCTGAAGAAGAACGCGAGTCCAGAAACTCGTGCAGTAAAATTATGGAAAATAAAGTGTAATATTTTTTTTTTTTTTAAATCCACATTACAATCAAAAACGTTTACGGCACCTCTCTTCCCTTCTTTTTAATATACACACTTTTCTCTCGTTGGAACCACTTTCTTTTACACACACATATATATATATATATTTATTAAAGACATTTTTATGTTTAACGTTCTTTTTATAGATACAAGTATTTAAGTAAATGCTCTGTTTATAATAAACAGTATTAAATAACATTCACCGGCCTGAATGTCCGAGAAATTTTCATAGAAAATATTCGTCCTTTGACAGGATTCTAACCTGCATCATATACGGAACCGTCATTTACCTTGACGTGCCTAACCGTTCGGCCACAAAGGATCGTTCGGTTGGCAAGTTTATAAGCAGTAGATTCGACCTTGTCAACCGAACGATCCTTTGGTGCCAAGAAACAAAACACGTTTTTTAGCTAATTTGTTGATGCTGATTCCGAAAATGACTTTAGTTTCTCATAGTTAACTACCGATTTTGCTGTACTGAAATCGCTCATTTTTTGAAAAAAAGATCAATTTACAATCTTGGCTAATCGTAAAATTTAGTTAATAAAGTTTGTAGAATCCCATCAATTTTCAGGTAGGCCGAGCAATTTATGTCAGCCACCTGAAAAAACATTTTTATAAAAAAAAGTGTTTTTGAGTCAAACATTTTAAAATAGATGTACCGAAGTTTTTCAATTTATTACCAAAATTCAAATTAACTAATAAACTTTATCAGTAATACACTTTAGTAAACTTGATCATTAATGTGACATCAAAAAAAATGAAACCCGAAAATCTTCTGTTTGATATTCATAAATTTATCTCATCACTTTTATTCCAATTCTACGGAAAGAAACTATTATGGGGTCCACCCTTTTCTGATATAAATGGACTCGTCCTGCTGCCATAAAATAGCTACAGTCAGTCAGTCATGTTGTCTGATAGTAGAAGAACGTGTAGAGGAACAGGGTGGAAAGTACATAGACACTGTGATTGAGTTGACGGTAGAAGTCAGTTACAAGGACGCCCGACTCTAAGGAAGTTTACTTCGAGACTGTATATAGCGATCTTTGATTAATACTAGCCGGCGTTCCTGGATTTTACTAACAGCATTACCTTTTGTATTTTGTGTAAATACATTTAATTTCTTAGCTTAAATACTTGCGTTTGTCATTTATTGGAGAACGATTTTTCACGCGGAATCCACAACAACTTGGCGAACGAGGATTCGAAACTCACGCGGATAACACACAACTTGGCGAACGAGGATTCGAAACTCACGCGGATAACCCACAACAACTTGGCGAACGAGGATTCGAAACTCACGCGGATAACCCACAACAACTTGGCGAACGAGGATTCGAAACTCACGCGGATAACCCACAGCAACTTGGCGAACGAGGATTCGAAACTCACGCGGATAACCCACAACAACTTGACGAACGAGGATTCGAAACTCACGCGGATAACCCACAACAACTTGACGAACGAGGATTCGAAACTCACGCGGATAACCCACAACAACTTGGCGAACGAGGATTCGAAACTCATGCGGATAACCCACAACAACTTGACGAACGAGGATTCGAAACTCACACAGAAAGAAAAACTTTTCGTACGTCTAACAACAAAAACTAATCAACAGAAGAAAAATCCTTCCCTCGTCGTCCAACAACAAATTAGCGACAAACAATTTCGAGGAGTAAAAATACATAAAATTGAGTTATCATGGAAGATTTTAAAAATATGTTGGTAGAACTGATAAAGCACCAAAATGAGCAACAATTACAAATGCAGAAATACCAAAATGATCAACAGTTACAGCTACAAGAAAAATGGCAAAAGCAAACATTACAAACGCAAAAGGAAAATCAAGATAGACAAACAAAGCTCCAGGAACTAATATTGAAAGTAGCAGGCAGCAAGCAATTAGATATTGAAAAAGAAGCAACATTTTCGCAAGACGCAGTCTGGAAAACCATAGAGATTTTCAAATATTCTCTAGATGAGGGCAAAAATTTTGGAGATTACTTCAGAAGACATGAAGACACCTTTAACATAGACTGTCAAAATTGGACAGAAGCAAAAAAAGCTACGTCTATTGCTTAGAAAATTAGGAACTGAAGAATATACAAAGTTCGTGCATTATATCTTGCCAAAAAAGACGAACGAATTAAAATTTGACGAAGCAGTGACATGTCTTAAAGAACTCTTCAGCCCCAAAACATCACTCTTCCATAGGAGGTGGAAATGCCTTAACTTGGTAAAGGGCGATAATGAGGATTATTCCACGTTTGCCGCAATCGTAAATAAACATTGTGACGACTTCAAACTAGCGGAATTAACACCGGACAATTTTAAATGTCTCATCTTTGTTCAAGGGCTAGTTTCTACAAAAGATAGCGAAATGCGCAGAAGAATGCTTGCAAAATTACAAAATGAACCGGGTCTAACATTACAGCAATTATCAGAAGATTGCATAAAAAAAGACGCAATGGACATTGAAGATCAGCTGTTTCTCATATACGTAAGTTAAATAAAAGTCTACGTTCTTCACCCTCCCCGGAAATAAAACTAAAATTTTACGACAATGAAAAGAAAAATAAAACATTATGATAAGAGAAAAAGTACAACATACAGGACAAATTATGACGAATATCGAAACAAATATAAGCCCCCTCCATCAGCATGTTATCGGTGTGGAGGATTAAATTGGAACAAGGATTGCCGCTTCAGATATAAAAACTGTCATGAATGTGGAAAAAAAGGCCACAAGGCATCCCAATGTAGAAATAGAAAAGATACTAATAGAATAAGAGCTACAAGGATGAATAATGAGGACAACACCAATGTAAGGAAATATGTAGAACTGGAAATTTTAAACAAAAAGATTAAATTACAACTGAATTCGGGTTCCGACCTCACGATAATCAACTTACAGACATGGAAAAACTCAACAGACCTACCATGTTACACACTCAAAAAATTGCCAAGTCGGTTACAGTCAAACGAATAAAATTTGAGGGAGAAATAATCGTGAATGTTAAATTTCACGCCAAAACAAAAAACTAAAGATATACGTCATGAAAGATACTGAAAATTTAGTAGGTATCGACTGGATGCAGAAATTCAACGTTTGGGACCTACCTATCAACTCGTTTTGCAAAAAGTTAGAGGTTGAACTATCAGATACCATAAAATTGAAGGAAGAATTATACAAGCAATTTCCTGGGGTATTTTCAAGTGGGTTGGTATGATGCAACAAATTTAAGGCCAAAATAGAATTAAAAGAAAACGTCCAACCAATTTTCCGAAAGAAGCGAAATGTACCGTTTGCTACTATAGAAAAAATAGACAAAGAATTGGAGAGACTTGAACAAACTGGGATTTTATCTAAAACAGAGTTTAGTGAGTGGGCTGCGCCGGTGGTTTACGTAAAAAAGAAGTCAGGAGAAATTCGCGTATGCGCAGATTTTTCGACGGGACTCAACAAGGTAATAAAAGACCACCATTACGCACTACCGAGCCCAGAAGAAATATTTACAAAGCTCAACGGCGGTAAGATATTATCAAAAATAGATCTTAGCGAGGCTTATTTACAAATCCCAGACAAGAGAGTTCGAAAATCCTTTGCATTAATACGCACAAAGGGTTGTACAAGTTCAACAGACTACCATTCGGAATAAAAGTTGCACCTGCAATTTTTTAGCAAACGATGAACACAATGCTCACGGGCCAGAAATTCGCGACTGCTTATCTGGATGATATCCTAATTAAGAGCGACAATGTTGAAGAGCACATGTCACACATAACAGAAGTTTTTAGACTTCGGCTTCAAAGTAAAAGGAGAAAAGTGTGATTTTTTTAGGTCAGATAATAAATGAAAATGGCAGGAAACCGGATCCAGAGAGGGCATCGGCAATTAAAAATATGCCGGAACCAAAAAATATTGCAGAACTCCAAAGTTTCCTGGGCCTAGCTAACTACTATGGCGAATTTATTGATAATATACATAAACTGAGGGCTCCATTAAATGAGTTACTAAAAAAGAAACATAATTGGAATTGGACAGAGGACTGTAAAAAAGCGTTCAAGGAAATAATACAGAAATTAACTTCAGAGCTAACACGGACACATTTTGATCTCGAACTCGAAATAATTATTGCAAGTGACGCGAGCTCACATGGGGTAGGTGCGTGTATTTTACACAAGATGCCGAACGGTACAAACCCGTTGCACTCGCATCTAGATCATTATTACCGGCGGAAAGAAACTATTCATAGATTGAAAAGGGGGTATTAGGCATAATTTTTGCAGTAACTCGTTTTCACAGATATATATATGAGACAGAGTTCACACTTCAAACGGACCACAAACCACTCCTTACGATATTTGGTTCGAAAAAAGGCTTACCAGTCTATACAACGAACAGACTTTTAAGATGGGTTACTGAACTATAATTTTAAACTGCAATTCTTACCATCAAAGAAAATCGGACATGCTGACGGACTATCGCGATTAATACCTGCAAAAAGCGAACCGTTAGAAGAGTCGGTAATTGCCGCATTACAAGCGGAAGATGAAATCAGCAAGGTACTATGCAACACAATAAAGGAACTACCTGTAACGCTGCTAGAAATAAGACAAGAAGCAGAAAGAGACGAGTTTATCCAGGATACCAAGAAAAAAATGGAAGAGAAAGTAAAGAATTTAGCAGACAGTTTCTCAATCTGTAACAACATATTGTTGCATAACGAGAGAGTTGTAATACTAAAGTCACTACGAAGAAGGATCTTAAAAGATTTTCACTTGGGACATCCCAGAAAAAACCGGATGAAATCACTCATGAGGAGTTTTGTATACTGGCCGAACATGGACGATGATATCACGCAAATGGTGGAAAGTTGCAAAGGCTGTGCTGCTGCGGCGAAGGCACCACCCTCTATACAAAAGCCATGGCCTAAAGTCGACAGACCGTGGTCCAGAATACACGTGGACTACGCAGGACCCATTGAAGGTTATTATTACCTAATAACAGTAGATAGTTTTAGCAAATGGCCAGAGGTTGCCAGATTCAAGCACCCAACAACGGAAAACACTATACATTGTTTAATTGAACTATTTGCTAGATTTGGTGTCGCAGATTGCGTAGTAAGCGATAATGGCACACAGTTTACATCCAGCGATTTTAAAGAATTTTGAGAGATGTACCAAGTAAAACATATTAAGATAGCGCCATACCACCCGAGGTCAAATGGACAAGCCGAGAGATTTGTCGACACATTGAAAAGAGCACTAAAAACAGCAGAGGACGTACCGACGACAAAATCTCTACAGCAATTTCTACAAGTATATAGGATAACAACCCAACGCAAACACACCATCGGGTCTTTCTCCAGCAGAGTTAATGTTTGCGCGGAAAATAAGATCGGTGTTCGACAAATTATTACCAAGCAAAAGCAAAAATCAATATACACCGATGTTGCCAAAGAGATCATTCAAACCTGGAGAACGGGTTTATTTAAAAAAATTTAGAAACAATATGTCGTACTGGGAGCCGGGTACAGTAATCAATAGAATCGGGAATCTAATGTATACCATAAAAGGCAAAAAGTTCACACACAGAAGACATATCGACCAGCTACAGAAAAGACGAATTGAGGAACCAAGCTCGTCAACCACAGATAAGGACGATGCTATGAATACAATCTTTGAGGCATTCGAGATACAAAGACCGCAAGAAAATAATATAGTAATGAGAAGGTCAAGCAGGGAAAGAAAATTCGTCGGACCACTAATCATCAACCACAAGAGACAAAAATATTAACTCCCCGCAAAAAGGGATCTAAGGAGGGGGTATTATGGGGTCCACCCTTTTCTGATATAAATGGACTCGTCCTGCTGCCATAAAATAGCCACAGTCAGTCAGTCAGTCATGTTGTCTGATAGTAGAGGAACGTGTAGAGGAACAGGGTGGAAAGTACATAGACACTGTGATTGAGTTGACGTTAGAAGTCAGTTACAAGGACGCCGGACTCTAAGGAAGTTTACTTCGAGACTGTATATAGCGATCTTTGATTAATACTAACCGGCGTTCCTGGATTTTACTAACAGCATTACCTTTTGTATTTTGTGTAAATACATTTAATTTCTTAGCTTAAATACTTACGTTTGTCAATTATTGGAGACCGATTTTTCACGCGGAATCCACAGCAGAAACCAAGCACATTGAAAACATTTTGTTTTCACAGTTGGTAAGAAACACCAACTAAAGACATCCTAATTGAATGCACCAATTCCATTGTACATGATACTCTGTTGGACTATCAAAAGAGACTTAAATAACATTGATCATGACACAATCAAGAAAGTGAAAATTTTTACCATAGTTATTTTCACGAATGTTTTATTTCTGCTTTTAGTTTATTAAATGATTTGATGAAAATACTTGTTGGTCTTGGTATATTCAGTCGGGTTATTTTTAAAGATTTAGGGTCTGATTGTTATTGCAAAAATAGTATTTCTCAATAAGTAAACCAATATTTGTTGTTTTAAACACGAATTGCCAGGTTTCTAAGATTTTATTTTGTGAAATATTGCCATCGGTCAACAAATGAAAAAAATGCTTTTTTACCAAAAATGAGGCATTTTTGTATAGTAAAAATGGTAGCTAACTAAAAAAAAAAGTAAAGGAATTTTCAGATTCAACGCCTTTGAATTAGCTAAAAAGAGATGTTTGGTGTCTCGACATCATTTCAAAGAATTTTTTGTTGACCAGTGTAATATCTTCACTCAATCCCCACCGGCAAGCTTTCATATCTGCATTGACTTCAATATCAACCATAAATAATGAGTAGTCCATTCTAACAAAACCGATGTTGAAGGCAGCGACTAACCCAGATCATTGAAGAATTTAGCCGGGCCCTGGACACAACTGGGAATCAAGCGAACCTCCTCGACTTCTTCCTAACCTCCTTCCCTGATAAATGCTTATCAAAAGTTCTACCGCCACTGGACATGTCATACCATTCCCTAATCAGTGTCCAGATTGAGGTCAAACCTAAGGCATCCCTTGATATACCGTTCCATAGAACGATTTTTCGCTATGCGAAGTTAGACTGGGACATCTTTCAATCCTACATGATGAAAGCTTCCCTCCCAACCTTCTTCATTCATATTGCCTCAAAAACTGCTACCCTTGTCTGATTGGATCATTTCTGAACTGGAGAGTTGTATACCCACCAAGAAATTCCAGCAAAAACCAAAGTCAACCCTGGTTCACGTCTGAATGCGCTGCAGCCATAACACCGGAGCCATTACTTCAATATCTGTCGCATGGAGCGATGAAGTTCAGCCTTTACTGCATTCAGAACTGCCCGAATTCGCTGCAAAAAAAGTTCTAGAAAACGCCAAGTGCAGCTACGTACGAGCAGTCCTGATTAAGGTTGGCAAGAAACAAATTGGATTCCATGAATTCTGGTAGATCACCAACCACATCATGAACAGCGGTAAAGTGGCTGTACACACACAATGATATTAGGTTGGTGCAAAAATAATATCGTTTTTTGACGTATTTTTTAACGTCAAAAAACGATATTATTTTTGCAGCAACCTAATAAATAGCCCCTAGGTCATATCTTTCTCGACATATAAAGCGAACCTCTTCGCCTCCATCACCTCCCCAGTTCCCACGTCACTCTGAGCACAATGTCATTAATATTACCATCGCAACACGAGAAGTCTCCAGAATTATCAAAGGTCTTGGCCCCAAGAAAACCTCTGGTTCAGACAAAATTGCAGGGTTTGTCCTTAAGAATATCAACCCGGAATTATCCACAATCCTTACAAAGTTATTCACCCGTTGCTTAAAGTAAAAGTCCTTCCCAAGCCCGTGGAAAGTGTGAAGCTTATGTCGGGTTTTCAGTAGGTCCCTGAATATAGTTATCTGGAGGCCTAGAGGTCAATGCAGGCGTCCCCGCAAGGATCACCCCTTGAATCAACTCACTTTTTGATTTTCATAAATGATATGCCTAACAATATTCTCTGGTCATTTATAAACATCTATGCTGATGATACGACTTATATACGGGAGCACTTCTGAAAATCTTGATGGTCAGGGATTGGCGACTGATCTCTTTTCCGATCTTGCACAAACTAATCAATGTGGTAATAAATGGCTGGCTACATTCAATGCCTCGAAGACAAAGCTAGTTGCATTCCAAAATCGCCGATATGACCCCGAATTACCACCAATCAGGATGAACAGAGGTCCTCTCGGAGAATCAGCGTTCCTTGAAAGACTGTTGGGCCTCAAACTCACACCCGATCTTAAGTTGAACTCGTACATACGATCAATTATTAAGGATGCAGGTAAAATGGTCGACCCTCTGTAATGTTACAATAAGTGTCTGAATCCTTCTGCTATCCTCTACCATTACAAAAACCAGATCAGGCCAAAAATGGAGTACTATTGTTATATTTGGGTGGGAGTTGCCCAGAACTCACCAGATTTGACAGAGTTCAAAGGCGTCTCCATGCCCTTGTGGGTAACGAATTATTCTTCACTCTTCAACCTCTCTCCTACAGGCGGGATGTGACAAACCTCGCTACCGATTATTAACCAACTGAAATTTCTATTTAACGTAGATCTGACTTTTAATTGGATAATCGAGACATTCCTACAAGTATAATTTTAATTCTGACCTTATGCTTCCCTTTAACTTTCAGAAAAGAATTAGCGATTTGTGTTTAAATTTCCCTAAAAATTGATATTTATCACCAGTTACCAACCATCGCCTGAGAAAGTACAATAGTATTGAAACATGAAAGCTTTTGTGTAGCGGTTTAAAATGTTTTTATTATAATCTCTTATAATAGAAATATAATAATATTTTACTCTACTTTGATTGAGCACTTTTTAAAAGTAAATATTACGAACTGTGGATTTTTACGCCTTTTCTTATTTCTCATATTTGGATATACATACATAGATACATACATGCATATATATATATATATATATATATATATATATATATATATATATATATATATATACTAGCAGCATGGTCCGGCGTTGCCCGTGCTTGATTTAAAATATTTTTTCCCTTCCTTGCCTTTAAAGGAGTGCACTTTGCCGTGCTGATGTTGCTACATGCCTTACTTCTTGCCTATCTCACACTGTGAATTTATTCTAAGCTCTATACTAAACATTAAATCTGTTACAAAAAAAGAACTAAACAAAATGAACACAAAACGATGAGCTTTAAAAAAGGACTCGTACCTGGAAAAACCGAATGAAAATGTTAGCAACAAATACTTTTTCACACCCAACCCACTTTTGAGGAATCAGAATCAACTTTGAGTTTAAGCAAGCGAATGAGCCAATTGAAATAAAGTCCCATGCAGATTTAAATTTTTCCCACTTGTGACGAATGCAGCTATCGATTTTTTTTTTTTGCATGCTAGCATGCTAGTTAACATTCGTGTCAGTCAGCTGTTGGCTCTCACGCTGGCCAGTAGAATCTTCCTGCCTATTCGTGGCAACCAACTATAGGCTCTCACACTGGTCATTAGAAAATGGCCACAAACTACATGAAAACTACTGTAGAAGCATGAAAAAATCGATTATTTCCACTATCGATGGGAGCTGGGAAATGCAAAGTCGGTCTTGGCCTTTCCGCTAACTTGGAGCATGTGCATGTAAATTTTGGTGCAAATCCGTCGAAAATTGCGGCCGTGCATTCGTTGCACACACGCACACATCCTTATATATATATATATATATATATATATATATATATATATATATATATATGCAAATAATTCTGTAGTCTAATGATAAAAAAACAACAAAAAACAACATCCTAATATGTTTTGGGGCACTTAACGCTGAAACATTATGCAGTGAAAGTTTTAACACAAAATTCAGTTGATACTTGTGTTAAGTTCTGGCTACAGTTTTATTGATGCACCCTTGTATATGCACACATTTACTATTTTACTAAATTCATTTCCTCTTATTTCTAACAAGTGATTTTCCCTTTTCTTTTCGTTTATCAGAAAGAACATATCGTCATCAAACAGTCATTGATGAAGAACACGTCCTCCTGGAAATTCTTGATACTGCCGGACCGGCCAAAGTAAGCATAACCATTTTATTATCTCCTGTGATTGTTTAACTAATGGTACACTCTGAGAGCAAAATAGATTGCTACACAGATTCTTCATTTCTCGCGTCCCTGAAAGACTTTACGCTCATATTGTCAATGTAGGTATTCTCCAAGATTCTTTTCTCAGTCCTATATTCTTTTTACATTTCATTAAGGATCAATCAAGGTATATTCAAATTATTGATAAATATCTATGCAGATGATATCGATATTTGTGGACGCATTAACATAAATCAAGATGATCGGAGCATTTACAGCTGTTCTCGCCTCTGACCGAGCTTAATGAGGAAAACTAATTTGTAACTTCCAATAATTCAAAAACCAAGCTAGTATCGTTTTATCATTACCTTTCGGGTCCTGAGTTTTTTCTAGTAATGACAAATGTTTCCACACTCAATGAGGCTTATACTTTGAACATCTCTTGAGCTTTACGTCCACTCCTGAGCTTAAGTTGAGTCTATTGCCAAAGATGCTGGAAATATGATTGACGCATTATAACGTTCCATCTTACTCCTCTTAATATGTTTAATCTTTATAGGTGTAGGATTAAGCCAAAATGGAGTAAAGCCACAACATTTAGGTTTGAGCTACACAATCCCCATTTTCCAATATTGATAGAGTTCAAAATTGTTTCCGTTGTCTGTTGGATGATGACTGTTTTTTGGGACTTGTATTTATCAGCACATTTTAAAATAAAATGTGAATACCATAAACCATGTAACCGTGATAATTGTGGTAACGATAATTTTGATATGAATCTTTCATAAAGTTGCATTGCATATATATATATATATATATATTGTGTGTATTTAGGCAGCATCTTTTCATTCATACACGTTTCATTAAATAATATAGACAAGTGTCGTCTATTTATTTTATGTAAATTTTTTTCATAACGTCTGATAAGTTTAATAACATTATCATTGAACGAAGAAAGAAATTCACAATATTGTTCCATATTTTATACAATCTAAGCTTTCGGCTTACATAAACCATTATCAAAGATGTCATTTGCAACATATTAATTACAACTTATGTGTTGTCCGTATATTGCTTATATGTCCCTGTTATAGATCAACATTTTATTATTGTTGTTTATTTTTCTTCCCACCATAGATAATTTTTCAGAAGTTCGTACGCCAGTTCACTCCTAGTTTGCTGCTTCTTTCACGCCTTCTATTTAGAAACGTTGTTTTCGGTCTCTATTGTCAAGATGTCATAAATGAAGATGATTAATAAATGGGGATTAAATTTAAGCAAAAGTGCCGCGGCTCCAATAAACAACCGTGAAAGCAGAAGAAAAAAGATACATTCAAAATTAGAGGCAATATGCAATACGCCAGATAAAATAAATGCCTAAGAAAAAAAACAAAAATGGCTGGCAGTCACAAGGCGGATATCTCTCATTAGAGAATTAACTGTAATTGATGGCAGATTTGAATCTTCAGCTGTAAATTACACTCACTCGCATACTCGTGATCACAAACATACCCCAAAAAACAAACGGATATATATATATATATATATATATATATATATATATATATGAAGAAATATAGTTTTAAGGTGTGCTATATTTATGGGATAAAGTGCCCAATATCAGAGATAGAGCGTATGTGAATATAAATATAAAAGTGAACATTGACGTCAACACTCAGAGGCGACAGGCTGTTTCATCGATTGCATCCATTTGGGGAAAGGGAGTTCCACAGACGGAAAGTGCGGGAGAAGAAGCTGTTTGAGAAGAAGAGACGGTTACATATAACCGTTTTGACAGTGAAAGGGTGGGACCGAGATGCCAGCCTGGTCGCTTGTTTAAATTCATGCAGTCTGGGAACCAGCGAAAGTAGTTCATCGGAACTGTTGCCATAAAAATATTCGTAGAAAAGTCAGAGGGAGGCCACATCACGTCTGTGGGATAGCGATTGTAGACTAGATGCCAGATCAGGACCTATCAACTTGCATATTTGTCTCTCGATTTTGTCAAGGACCTCGAAACGTACAGCGGGAGTACCAGACCATATATGATAGCAATATTCCGTGAATGGACGGATGATTGATTTATAGATTTGAAGGATGGACTCAGACGAGAAAAACTTTTTGGCACAACACAGGGAACCAACTTTCTTTGTGGTAGATGAAGCTATTGATTCAATGAATTTATTCCACTTCATGTCAGTGTAAAGCGTGAGAACAAGGAGGCGTTGGGAATAAGTCATTCTGATGGGAGGCAGAAAGGGTCATCTGTGGTGGGTAAAGGAGAGCAGTTTCGTTTTGGAGGCACTAAAGTTTACAAGTCATATCCTGACCCAGTCAACCACAGATTGGAGGTCCTTTTCGAGATCAGCCGCCAGGTTATATTTGTCAACGATACTAGATTTACTAGTGAGGCAGGAGTAAATTGTGGTGTCGTCCGCGTAGATGCCAACTTGGGAGCTGATGATATCGGGAAGTTCATTGATGAAGATCAGGAACAGTGTATGGCCCAAGATAGAGCCTTGAGGAACACCAGCGTACGTGATAAAGGAGCCAGAGGAGAACTCGTTTAGGACGACCTTCATTTCACGCTTTGACATGTGCCGGTGTATCTATCTATCTATCTATCTATCTATCTATCTATCTATATATATATATATATATATATATATATATATATATATATATATATATATATATATATATAAATATGTATGTATATATAAATAAAAAGAAAGAACAGTAAGATATAATATAATAAAAATTAATAGGGAAAATATTTTTAAATTGTAGTTAAATAAAACGTATTCTAACCTGAACAACCCCCCCGCAAAAAAAATTGATACTTAATAATATACATACTTATAGTTGATGTGAAAATAACTCTACATACTGTAAGGGATTCTAATACATTTAATTGTTCTTTAAAGAAATATAGTATATTAAAAATTAATAGTGAAAATATTTTTCAAATTGTAGTTAAAAAAACGTATTCTAACCTGAACAACCCCCCACCAAAAAAAATCTTTAAATATACAAATAGAAAAAATGCCGTAAGAATTTTTGCCGTTAACAATAAAATTTTTGAAAAAATCCAGACGACATGCATTTAACGGATGTCAGATTTCATTGAAGAATACATCCCTTCCTCCTACCAAAACGTAGCTAATAACAGATACATCAAAATATAGACATAAAGAACACGCAAACACCTCTGTCTAGTAGAAGTGAATTAATCTGTAACCTTGGAAACGTGAATTATGATTTTAGCTGTGTCTTTAAAACCCAGTAATTTTAAAAGTTACTCCAAAATTCGCTTGAGGATGAAATGGAACTAATGTCTTTAATTTAATTACAAAATTAAATTCGGACCTTCCATTTTTGAAACATGGTTAGAACTCTGTAGCGGAAAAACCATATTTTAAATCAATTAATGTATAATATATATATATATATATATATATATATATATATATATATATATATATATATATATATATTCCTATTCCTATATATACACATTTAGATATATATCATTGTAGGTAGGTATGAATACATGAGATATCTAAATATGAATTGACTGAAATCGATTTGCCTCTATTTGGTAAAGTATTCGAGGTTCCGATCAACTCCAAATTAAACATCTCACTTTGCACGACCTTCTTTCGAATAGAAAATATGGCCGATGTATTAACCGTTATTACTAAATTTGTCTATTATGCTTTAGATAAAAACGACATGGTTCGGGCTATTGTTATAGGTATCTCGAGGGTGTTTGACATGGTTTCCCTGCCAAACTGAAGTTGCTATGGTGTTTCTGGCTGAATATTTGACTTGATCTAGTCTTTCTTAACAAATCGTATTATGAAACTGGTGTTGAAGGTTCACACTTCCAGATGATTTTGCATTGGTCCTCGATGGCCCTAAACTTGGACCTATGTTGTTCTTTATCTTCATCAACAACATTGCCGATTTAATCAGTTACCAAAATCCTATTTACGCTGATGACATAGCTATTTAATCCTATCTTAATAGTAAGTCCGATAAATTTCATGACTAATTCTTCCTTTTTAAAATTTAAAGTGCGCCCCAGAATTTTCGTTATTCTACAAATGAACCGTGAAATAAAAACGCTTGAGAAGCACTACATTATTCTGACAGTCATTTACAAAATCTCACTATGTAGGTTATGCACTGTTTTCCTCTGTCCTTCTTGCCTTCAATATGCCTTGTGAGTTTAAAATTTTCTAATCTTTCTTTTCTCATTATGTAACGTAGGAATTTCAAGTCTCACTTTCTGGTTCTAAATAAAAGTTTCCTTTTTGTTGCCAGCTTCTCTAAAAAAAACTTCATCTTTGCTCACATATTAATTTTATGTTATTCCTAATATAATCACATTTCTCTTACCTCACGTCTCTTCTCCATTTGTGATCAGATTGTCATATAAGAGAACCTATATTGCCTAAAATTTAGTACGCTGTTTTTGTTTCAAATTAAATTTTCCTATTTCTTAATATCTTGCTTAGATTTTGGAAGGCAATTTTCGCTATCCAGATGCTGTTTTTATGTCCTCTGTTAAAGCCCTTCCTAAACATTTAAATTTTTGTACTTCCTGGATGTTGGTATCTTTATTATTTTATTATTATTATTGCTAATTCGTAAGTTGGGTTGTTTTATTTGCTGAAAACTGTAGACTCTTCCTTCTATAATTGATGTTTAGTCTTTTCTTCTCGCTTTCTTTTACTAACTTCTGTAGGAATTCATGTAGTTTCCTTTCTGTGTCTATTATCAAACACTGCATATCTATGGCCGTTAATAATAAATCCTGGTAGACTTATAATTCTTTCAGGGGTGCTTCATTGTGATGGTTCAATATGTCCGATGAGAAGACACGTGCTTGTCTTTTCGCCCATCTCTATTTTTGTCTATTTACTAAATGAGTTTCCTATCCTTAGGCAGGCGGTTTGCTCCCAGAATAAGTTCTTTATTATTCTTATATCATTCCCAAATAAATTAAGCTAACCTAGTAGTCCTAACAGTTGAAACTATTTAATCTATTAATGAATTGTGTTTATTTTTTGTTTAGCGTCGGGGTTACTTAAAATTATAAAATATTATCAAAGGTAAATTAAGATAAAATCTTAATGCATTAATGGATTAATTTTAGAAGACATCTTCCGCTGTTCCCACAAAACCTTCAGATTTAGTGTCGCATTTTCCACCCGTTTTTAAACAAACACTTCCTAAATCTTTACATTTTTGTATTTGTTTAATTTTGGTATTTCCTTTTCTTAACAACCAAGCATTCTTATGTGTCGCAATTGATGTAAAGTTCTTTCTTCTCATTTTCCTTCACTGTAGGAGATCTTGAATCTTCATTTCTGTGTCTACTATCAAGACTCTTTTGTTTACATATCTAATGTTTTTAAGTAAGTACCTCTACGAAATCGCTAAAAAAAGAGCATAGTCTGATGAAAAAGACGCCAAACTTTATGAAAACAAAATTTTATCGTCTAAATGCTTATGTTTTTATGAAGAGGATAGACCAAATTTTTTTTTAATTATTTTTCAAAATTTTTTCCATCTTTTTAGAATATTCTAAATTTTGTTTTAAAAACTTTGTTTATCTTTGTTGCAAAAAGGGGTAGTAAATAACATAGATAATTTTAGCGCGTTTTTTTTGTATTTACACACATTAATTTTGAAAATCTTGTAAAAATAAAAATAATTGTCAGATGTTAATGAAAGTTTCAGAAACTATTCACAGATGATCGAAATTATTATAAATATGTTGTTTTTTATAAAAGTCATGGCAGAAATATTTTTTTTTCATTTTTATTAACACCCCATAACTAATTTTATGAAAAACTCTAGAAATTAGATCTTGCCGCCCCCTACAAATTGCAATAGTTAAAAGCACAAGGCTTTGAAGAATGCAAATCATGTATTTTTTTTTTTTTAATTGTGGCCAACGTACCTGAAAATCAGCTCTGAATTGTAACATACAAAACTCAATAAAACAAATATATTATTTAATTTCAAATGCTTTTATTTGCTTCTATTTGTTTTTATGAATATGGACAATATTTTCTGAAAGCAAAAACTTTTTCCAATGAAAATTGAATTTTTAATACAATTATTTGTTATTTCTTTTAATTATAATAGATTTTTACATTAAGTATTTAAAAATATTATAAAATTAGTTAAAAGCAGTGCCTAGCTTTCAATTGTGTCCAGATGAGACCGCCATTGTCTAGCGCTTTGAAAATTGTATCGTTTGGACCAATCCGATTAGCCAACGTCATTAAAAATGTAACTTTTATGCTTATAATAGAGCGTTAATTACAAAGTACGGAAGATCAACCAGGATACAATCTCTAGTTGCATTATTTGAGTTCAGCATTGTTCTCCGCTCTTAAGGCCTTTACTTTTGCGAAACACGTATGGAAAAATATAATTATATATAAAATTATAGTATTTTATGTACACTTCTGATAAAAATTCATAAGGTACGTATAAATAATAGATACCTCTTTCTTATGAAATTTAATCTCACTCTTAACAGTCTTATTTTTTAATTTCTTTATATTTTCCATAAAGCATCGTAAACGTAAAGATGAAAGCTAAGTACAAAAAAAAAAAAAAATGAAAAATTAGAGCGCTGAAAGTTTTTCTTAAAAGTAACGAGGTAAATAATTTGTTCATTTAAATCTAAATAATTTCACTTCCTTCCATCCGTAGAAAGAATTATCCTCCCGTAAGTTATCTAAACGTCATAAATCACAGCTGTCAACAGCTGTCAACAGCTGTCAACGAGGCGAAAGGTTATGACCTGCTTTGTTTTATTTTCAAATTACATTTTTTCGGCGCAGAAGCTAAGTTAAGCTTGGTTCAAAATGTTTTAAATAAACATTATAATTTCTGATTTTATTAAAATCAGTTTTGAAAAAAATGATAATTGATTTTTAAAAGAATATCAAAGTCAGATTTTCATCTTTTTAACAAATGATTGAAAATGATTGATTATCTGTCCTTTTTTGGTGACAAAAAAAAAACAAAATTTGTAACGAAAATTTCGGACGTGCTAGGAACGATTAAAAAATGTAAAAAAATACCCCAAAAATACTTTGATCTTTCCTCTTTAATAATAATATGAACATTAGACGATAAAAAATTGTTTTCGTCAAGTTCGGCGTCTTTTTCATCATGCTATCTCTGTTTGTTTACATTTTCGTGGAGGTACCTATTTTTAAGATTGTTGCCGCTAATAATAAATCCTTGCAGAGCTTCTAGTTCTCTCAGGATTGCTTAAACATGTTTAGATATATAAGTATAGACAAATGAATACTACTGCTGGTAAGTTCTTTGATTCCTTTTTTTTCTTTTTATATATCTTGTCGGGCTCATGACTAGAGTTTAGAATCTCGTGCACAGTCAATATTCTCCTGATCCGACGACACATTAATCAAGGTTATTTTCTCGCTCAGCTTGAGAAGAGCCGAGGTTGGTGATGGGGTTTCGTATACAGGGTGTCCCAAAAAATTTGACATCAATTCGCAGGCCAATAATTTTGTCAATTCTCGTTGAAATAACCTCAAATTTTCACAGAATGTATAGAAACAGATCAAGATTTTATATTTAATGTTTTATTTTTGTTATCTCAATGAGAATCTGTCAGAGTGAAGGATCGGATGCGGTGGAGATGAAGACAGTTTTCTGATGAAATGGCCGCCGCTGTCACCAGACCTGTCCACATGTGATTTCTTTTTATGGGGATATGTGAAGCGACTGGTCTGTGTCTCCTCTCTTCCTGCTAGCATTGATGAACTAAAGCAGAAAATAATTTCCGCAGTGGATAATGTTACTGGAGACATGTTACAGCGTGTTTGGCAAAAGCTTAACAACCGACTTGACGTGTGCCATGTCACAGACGATGCACACACTGAACACTTATGAAATCTGTCCCATAATAAACTTATCATGTTCAACACCTAAACTGTTCAATTTCATTGAGCTAGACTTAGTAGTTTTCAAGATAATTGCTTTTAAAATGATGTCAAATTTTTGGGTCCCCTGTATTTCATTAATTAGTACAATGCATTTTTAGCAAAATTTTCTTTTATTGTCTTTTTTTAAAATATTTCTTTCATGAATGTGTTATCAGCCAAACATATTTTCTCTTTTTCTATCTATTATTTTAGGATGACAGTATACAAAGAGAAGGGATGATCCGTTGGGCTGATGGATTTGTAATTGTTTATGCCGTTAACGACAGGGAAAGCTTTGACGAGGCGCGGGACACGAAACAGTACCTAGACCAAGTGAAAAGAACCAATGTCCATTGTGTACTTATCGGGAACAAAACTGATCTGCTTCATGAGCGTAAAGTCACGACGTCTGAAGGGCGGCAGTTAGCTCTGGAGTTGTCCTGCGCTTTTGTCGAAACGTCAGCCAGCGACAGCATGACAGAAATATCCGAGGCTTTCCAGGATCTCCATCGGGATATACGACGCCGGAAACAGATGGAGGGGAAGCCTAGACGTCGTAGCTCTGCGCAACAAATGCGTCAGGCCTTTAGCAAAATGTTTAAAATTCAGGGCCCAACGTGAGATGCTCGAGTGCGAAAATGGGTTAGAATAATTGTATAAATCATTTTTCGCTTAAGTGAAAAGAAAAAGAAAAGAAACGAAAAAAAAAAAACAAATAAAAAGAGAAAGAAAGCCAGAAAGTAAAGAAAGAAAAAAATGAGAGTCTCAGAAGAAATTAAGGAAAACAAAGAAACACGCTAAATATTAATAAAGGCGTTATTTTTGGTTTCATTAAAATCCAGGTACATATTCTCACTCGGACTCACGTTCTCCATTTTGATATACGAGGGTTGATTGATAAATAAATTATTAAACTCCATAAAACACTATAAAACCCTATAAAATTATCAAATCCTATAAAATTATCAAACCTTTTAAAACCCTATAAAATTATCAAATCCTGTAAAATCATCAAACTCTATAAAACCCTAAAAGAAATCTAAGAAATAAGGTCTGGCTTCAGAAGACGCTTTTATAAGGAAACACAAACGTATATATGATACCCTATAATTTTTCAAAATTCAGTTTAACATAAATCCTGAAGATGGACACTTTTCATTGAAAACAACTACTTTTAACATCTGTTTCCTAATGTTGTAAAAAATAGCAAAAAAACATGACTTGAAAAAATCAAATTAGACAGTATGAAATCTTTAAAACCCTATAAAATTATCAAATCTTATAAAGTTATAAAACCCCATAATTTTTTTTTTTTTTAAACCAAATAGAATCATCAAACTGGTCTTAAGATGAAACAGAATTATTTCTCTTCAAAATTAGGAAATATTTTTTAACATTGTCAGTGTTTAGTGTTTATTTTTTCTAAAATTCTATCCATTTTTTCATTCCATTCATGAATTTTATGGTTTGATTTTAATTCCAACCGAATGGCAATTAATTCGTTAACTTATTGTGAATTATTACAAATATTCAAACAATGCACCAACGGAATAACACCAGAGATAACTTCTTTTTTTTTTTTTCTTTTTCTTTCTTTTTTCTTTTTCTTTCTTTTTTTTTGTAATATAATAGGAACTTCAAAGAATGAGAGAAACAAAGAAATTAAACAAACTAAGTGAAATTTCAAATTCACAATCGATGCACACTCTTCGTAGAGTCCTGGTTTGAAACCATAAGACTTTTGGTTCTTCCTGAAATTGTTATAAGCGTTAAGACGTCAATATATTTTTATTCGATGCTGTGAATTTGCTGCGTGCAAATGGATAAAAATAAATAAATATGAAATATTCTACATGGACGGAATGAAAAATGGGGAAAATGTTTGGAAAATTACTATATAGTGTATATACTGACGATTAGGCTTTTAATTTCAATGAGAAATAAATTTACTTCCGGTACCATTATTCTTCATGGTGTAAAATTTGTGTAAAAACTTATTTATCAATCAGCTCTGCTAGTTTTAAAAAAGTCTATTTTTTACATTTTTAATGCGACTTTTTCATGAACAATCATTCATAGCTATTCTCGACTGAATTATACTTATGAATTTGCTAGCTTCAATTCTTCATATGTTCAACGTTGGTTAATTTATGGCGCCTTGTGTTTTATGTTGCATTACAAAGGGAAAAGTGTCGAAAATTTTCGCAGATTTGTCTGTCTTTCTCGTGGCTGAACATAAGCAATTTTTCTCATAAAAGCGACATCTTTATGACGATAACAGCATGCAAATGTAGTCTACTTAAACTATTACATGTGCAGACGATTATAATCTTCGTAAAATCCGTACTGAATTTCATTATGACTTGCCGAATTCAGATTCTGAAACTTTTATAAGTCTTTTGTTCTTTCTTTGACTTGATTATAAACCATGATGCGTCAAAACAATTTCACATACATACTTAAGCAAACATTTATGTACGCACAAGCGAACAGATTTACGTATAAGTATAAAAATACACATGCAGATATTTCAGTATGCTGATACTACATCTATCTATCTATCTATCTATCTATCTATCTGTCTATAATACATAAAAGGTCAATGGTCAGAGATGAATCGGGCCAGGAAACAGTAGTATTAACAAGTGCTCAATACACGTGTAAAAATAAAATAAAAGTAAAAAAAATATGTAATAGTTTTTAACTAAAAATCAACTGACTTTTAAAGTTATCGTTATATATATATATATATATATATATATATATATATATATATATATATATATATTAGGTTGGTGCAAAAATAATGACGTAATAATGTCGTTTTTTGACGTAACGTCAAAAAACGACATTATTACGTCATTATTTTTGCACTAACCTAATATAAAGGTTAATAGTCAGAGTTGATTCAGACCAGGGAACAGTAATATTAAAAAGTGCTCAATACACGTGAGAAAAAAATAAGTAAAGATAAAAATGACATGTAGAGCTTTTAAGTTTAAAAATCAGGAAGTTAATTAAAATACACGACCACGGTTACGACCTGGCGGTCTCGTCGGGCGTTAATTTCAAAATGTTGAAATTAACGCCCGTTTTTTTCACCTACTGATTTTTAAAATGCATATATATATATATCATATGACTCAAGAAATTGGAAATCTTGGGTCATATTTCTCCAAAATGAACTTTGAAGTTTCCTTCCAAACGTTTTGTTTAAAGTGATGTGGAAAGTCAACACATTGATTATTTCCTGTTCGAGTTGCATGTGTTATTCATTTTAGTTGTTGCTGTTGTTGAAGGTCTTCAAGAGATATGATTTCAGTTAGTTGGTAAAAAAAAAAAAAAAGCAACTTGTTTCATACAATCATCAGTGGATGAAATGAAGTTAAATAATTAATACTAGAAGTTAAATATTTACAAACTTAATCTATTTACACAAAAGACGCACACACATACAAACATATACATGTGTACGCATATCCACATTTACGCACACATGCATGAATGACAAACTTTACAGTGATAAAAATACATTTTTCGGATGATTTTAATTAAAGAAAATATTAATTAGGTTTCCTTTTTTTCGAGCAAAATGAAAACCCAACAGTAAGTAAGTCGGTCAGCGACGCAAAGAAGAAATCTAAGAAATAAGGCCGGGCTTCAGAAGACGCTTTTATAAGGAAATACAAACGTATATATGATACCCTATAATTTTGCAAAATTCAGTTTAACATAAATCCTGAAGATGGACACTTCTCATTGAAAACAACTACTTTTAACATCTGTTTCCTAATGTTGTAAAAAATAGCAAAAAAACATGACTTGAAAAAATCAAATTAGACAGTATGAAATCTTTAAAACCCTATAAAATTATCAAATCTTATAAAGTTATAAAACCACATAAAACCAAATAGAATCATCAAACTGGTCTTAAGATGAAACAGAATTATTTCTCTTCAAAATTAGGAAATATTTTTTAACATTGTCAGTGTTTAGTGTTAATTTTTTCTAAAATTCTATCCATTTTTTCATTCCATTCATGAATTTTATGGTTTGATTTTAATTCCAACCGAATGGCAATTAATTCGTTAACGTATTGTGAATTATTACAAATATTCAAACAATGCACCAACGGAATAACACCAGAGATAACTTTTTTTTTTCTTTTTTCTTTTTCTTTCTTTTTTCTTTTTCTTTTTCTTTTTTTTTTCTTTTTCTTTCTTTTTTCTTTTTCTTTCTTTTTTTTGTAATATAATAGGAACTTCAAAGAATGAGAGAAACAAAGAAATTAAACAAACTAAGTGAAATTTCAAATTCACAATCGATACACACTCTTCGTAGAGTATATATATAATGTATGCATATATATATTTATAATATGTATACATATATATGTGTATAATATGTATGCATATTATGTATATTGTATACATATATATGTGTGTTTGTGCGTGCATACATGAAATTCATTTATATATATATATATATATATATATATATATATATATATATATATATATATATATATATAACCAACAAATACTATTCTTAAAAGAGTGCTCAATACAGAGTAGAGCAAATATAATTATTTATTCGAAAATTATAACATAAATATGTTATAAAATCACTACAAAAATAGCCATTTTGTTTCAACACTTCTGATGTCTTATCAAGTCATGGTGTTGATTTTATAACATATTTATGTTAGAATTTTCGAATAAATAATTATATATATATGCGTGTGTATATATATATATATGGTGTATGCATATATATATGTGTATAAAAATGTATGTATATTATTCATATGTCTACACACGCATATATATATATATACATATATGTGTGTGCGTGTGTGTGCGTATATGTGTGTGTGGAGAGGGAGAAAAATGACGATACAAAAATGCTGACTGACAGATACACTTTGTGTGACCTTTGACCTTTGAAGTAGAAATAAATATTGTTTGCGCAAGAATAAATCGCCGACAAAAATAATTAAACCAAAAAGAATAAATAAATAAACCAACTGATAAAAATAAATAATTCATAATAAGTAAAAGCAAAATTGGAAAACATTAAAACCTAATAAATTGACAGCGTCGTCTGCTGTCAGTATATAAAGTTTTTCGCCTTTTTTATATGAAAGAGAAAATGATAAACTATTTTACTGACATGACTCTAAATATCATTGCGTTAAAGTATATTAAACCGAAAAACTCCTATTCGGTGTGTGCAAAAGTTCTGGACGCTATTATTTTGAGAATATGTAGCTGAATATATTGTTGAAAACTGGTTTGTCTCTGTCAACTTTTGCGCATATCCAATATAAAGTATGCTATTAAAACGTAATTCTAAATGTTCATACTAAATTTAATTAATTAATTTAAATTATTTTTTTAATTAAAATGTATATTAAAAAACATGGTGTAGTATTCTTTTTCTTAATTAGACGATTATCCATAAGACTATTTTTCAGATTTTCTTTCCTTAACAAGTGAAAGCCTGGATACGCAGGCGCAGATATGAGGAGGCTAAGCTGTTTGCGTCCAAATGTGCACTACAATATAGATCTAAACCCAAGGAAAATACATATTAGAATACCAATAATAATAATAATAATAATAATAATAATAATAATAATAATAATAATTATTATTATTATTATTATTATTATTATTATTATATAGTAATTTATATAACATCAGACTCGTATAGACAGGCGCATGCACACGCGCACATACGAAACAAAAACAGCAATGGGAGGTAAGCATGAACTGGTTAAAAGTTGAAATGTTAGACAAAATAGATTTTCGTTCAGAAATTAAAAATAAAAAAACAATTATAAAATAAAATAAAAATATCGGTAAAACACTGACTGACGAGAAAATTCATTGGAAGGAAGCGAATATATATGTGTCCGGGAAAAGAACGCTGATCTTAAAACGAGGCTATTTTCACATGCATCATCCTACAAGACGAATCCTATAGCCATATAACAATAGTAATTGCCGTATATTTCCGTGTATAAGACGACCTTTAAATCCCAAAAGTCACCCATAAAAATTGGTGGTGGGTGGTCGTCTTCTACTACAATTCTGAAAAAGAAACTTTAAATTCTGACTGGCGTAAGCCTCGGTGCGATAAGCAATAATGTACATGAAAAGATTCACATTATCAAATAAACTGATAATAAATCTAATAAAACCCTTTCTATCTTATATATTACTGGCATAACTTCATAATAAATTGCCTATTCAAAAAATAATTCCATATCAATGAAATCAACTTGTATCCATGCAAGCTCAGCTGTGAAAATGTAAACATTGAGTTATGATGGCGTTCACCTTTATCTTTCGCTAAACTTTCAATAATCATCATTTTACTGAATAAAAAAATAGTACAACAGGTTGTTTGTAACTGTTTGGATATAGGAAAAGAAGAGGAAGAAGAAAAATCAGTATTCGCAAGAGATCACGTGATAAAACGTAAACAAAATAATGCTTTCCCTGTATGTAGAAAAAAACATGATATAGAATCAGTTTTGTTATTTCGTTTATTTTGAATTTCTAAGGATTCAATAAGTAACAACATTTCCAATAACATCATCTTTATATAATCAATAAGCAGTCACCTTCTACTACAGGTATTGAAAATTTGCTATATTTGTTGACTTCGTCTTATCTAAAGATCGCCTTATACTGCGAAATATGCGGTATGTTATTACATATTCATACCAGTGGCTTAACCTAGAGCTTAAATGACAATTTTTTCTCATTAAACTTTTACTCGGCATTCACGCATGCGCATTGTGTTGTAATGGTTAGCGAGGCTCGTCTTGTGAACTAATACTACTGAAACCTGGGTTCAATACTGACTGGTTCCCTCATACTTGTAGCCTAGTGCCAAAACCCTAGCTACCCCACGTAAATACCGATCGCCTCTTAGCCTTTTGACCCTGATACGAAAAATTACCAAAGTCGAGTTCTAGGGAACTTTCCTCATAGACTGCACCTTCCTCATTGGACGTAATGGGAAAAGGAAAAAATAAATCCCTGATTGCCTGTGGCATCCCCAAAATGGGAGTGCCGAGACAACTGGACAATTTGTGACCGTGTGTCAAACCTACCATCTTAGAGGAATGGGAAACTAGGCAAATAGTTTGACAGTATTCACTTAAGACTTTGCAAAAAATATCAGTGTCACTTCGACTGATGATGTCACTTCCGACCAGTATTCATTTCGACTTTAGTAATATTTTCTTAGCATGTATCCTATTAGAAAGGTGCCTTATTTATTCCTTAAGGATCCATACATTTTCGATATGGCGCAAAAAACAAAAACAAAACAAAAACGATTCTTTTAACCAGCCACGGCGAGATGATATGACCGAAATTGTCTCTTCCCAATTCATATCTATTACTAATCCTATGATTTAAGGATTAGAATAAAGTACATCTTTTCCAATTCATGTAAGCGTTGGAAATCTAACGTATTGAGATTGATTTTTCATGCTTAAAATTATTTGAATAAAAACCTTTTTAAATTAACTTGTAATGATTTCTTTTGTTTAAATTATTGTCTATTATTGTCGATAGTAATTTTTATTTTCCTCATATTGCGTTTGATTTCAGCGTTAAAATCAAAATTGTTTTCATGATAACCAAATGTTTCCAAAGAACAGTTGCCCGCTAGAAATTGCCTCCATAGAACAATACCGCCGGACAACTTGGTTTTTCAATAAATACGAATAAAACTGTTAAGGGATGCTAACTTACTTTCCCTATAAAAGGACGATAACTCAAAATACAATTGAGTTACTTCCCTTGTCCACTAGTCGGAGCATTCACTTTTGAATTCAGCATGGTGATAAGCTGACTCGCACGTGAAACCCATGGTTTAAATCCAAACAAATCCTTGTTGTTCTCAGAGAGTAAATGAATAAAAGTTGTCTTGTTATGTGATGAAATACATTTGTGACTTACTTTTATCTGGTTTTACTCATCTCAACAACCTAGGATATCACAAAAACTAATTTATTTTCATTTTTTATCTCTTATCCAATAAGAAGAATTACCCAATAATAAGATTTATATGTTTATATCACTGTAATTATACCACTAAAATTGTGGGCTATATATACAAATGCAATAATTACTAATTACATAATTCTTAATACCTGTCTGATTAAACTAATGTTTATAAAAATAATAATTACAATAATCAATTCTTACATTTCATTTTGGCAGGTTAGAATAATCCCATAATCTTCAAGATTTTTAGAAATTTATCTTTGTTATTGAAGTAAAAGCAAAACTTTAAGAAACTTTTCCGTTTCCATTTTCCTAGGGCAGTTGTACTATGGAATCAATTGTCCAGGGGACATGTGTTCAGGGGGTTATTGTCCAGGAGGCATTTGTCCTATAACCATCATTCGTTTCATCCTTTAGGACTTCATCGGATTAAAGCGATTTTTACGTTGATGTAACTACACATGCCCATTAAGGAGAGGGAAAGCTGGAATTTTAATCTTTATAGACGTTATATTGAGTAGATTATTGTACGAGGGTAGGCTGAAAAGTTCATAGGTTGACTATGAAAGTGTGATGCTAGAGTTGTGACATCGTGCGGGCATTAATTTTAAGTCTTATTAATAACTGCATTGTTTCTTTCCATGAAAACTGACATCTGACTGTTCAAAAGTAACTAGTCGCGATTTCTGTTGAAAATGGACAAAATTTGGCATTGTCGTGTTATCAAGTGCGGGCAGAAAAGTAGTTTAGGCTCCAAGGGCATTAATGTTGACATAGTTGCTACATTAAAAGATGACTCACTAGCTTTATCTACCGCGCAAAAGTGGGCAGCAAATTTGAGAGAAAAAGAGAGTCTTGAATCAAGTAGCGTGTTATCAAATACCTGCATTCATATTGACATAGTTGCTACATTATGGGATAACGCCCCAGCTTTAACAACAGTGCAAAAGTGGGCAGCTGAATTTAAAAGGGGAACTGAGAGACTTGAAACGTCCTGCAAACGAAGAAATCATTGGTCGTGTTCACAATATGGCGATGGATGACAGGCGACTATAAATAAAATATAGACTATAAATCAAATAGCCAATCCTATTAGCATATCCCGTCAAAGAGTTGAGAATATCCTGCATAATGAACTTGGTATGATGAAGGTCTCTGCTCGGTGGGTGCAAAAAAAAACAAAAAAACAAAAAAAAAAACGCACCAGCCTGATCTCATCACGGGGAAATCTAACATTTAGGCAGATCCAGCTGATTTCCTTGAATGTTTTCTAACCCAAGATGTGTGTTGGGTTCGTTACTTTGAGTCAGAGACAAAAAACAATACATAAAGTGGAAACACCTCTCCTCACCTTCTCTAACCTGCAAGGAATGTGATAGCTTCAGTTTTTTGGGGGGATGCAAAAATCATTATGTTTGATTTCTATCTTCAAAAGGGTCATACTGTCAATGAAGAGCACTATACAAACTTGCTGAAGCAGTTAGGAAAGGCTAACAGGAAAACTGACGAAAATTGTTTCGTTTTGTCAGGAAAACTCTCCAGCACACAAGTCCTTGGTTTCAATGGCTGCTGTGCTTGACTGTGGCTTTGAACTGTTTGGCCCTATCTGACTGTCATTCTGTCCGCCAATACGAAAAATACTTTTCTCGGAACCAGTATCACATTGATTATGATGTCATATCTGCTATTGATGACTTTTTTACCAACTGGAAGAAGTCCTCTTCCCTAATGCGATCCAAGCATGCAACCCCGATGGAAGAAGTGTGTGAACCGCAAGAGAGACTATGTCAAAAAATAAACCCTATTTGGTCACGTTCCATGAGAGTATCTTGGTCAGCCTATGAACTTTTCAGCCGACACTCGTATAGACTAAATTGTGAAATTTTTTTCATCATGTTTCTAGTAAGGCATCAAAATAACATTAATAATCCCTTAAGATTTTTCTGTCTTTCTTTCAAGAAAATTTCTCATGTGTGTTTATTGCTTTCTATGAGGGAAATGTGAAAAACTTATCCGTTAAATGAAGTGTATTCTAAAACAGTCATGTCTTACAGTGCAGCTCGTGAAAATATCACCTCATCTAAAACAAAAGATACCTGCTCTAAGCATTTTATTTTGGGGGTAAAATGGTCTTTACAAACGAAACAAAGTTTATTTAGCAACTTCTGCTCTTAACTGAATATAAACAGAGAGAAAAAGAAAATATTAAAAAAGCAAACAAGAATTTCGATCGGATTAGGTTTGTGCTATTTGAACGGGACTGAAATGATTGCGCAATGTTTATCTTACATTTCAAATTAACGTTTGGGCGTTGTAGCAATTTTTTGTAATTGATTCTTTTCTTTCGACGGTGGTAATAAAGATATTGTGCTACCAAATTCGGTCTTTGAAGATCAAGCGGTACTCTTAGTACGTATTGAGGTGATGTAAAAAGAAATCAAACAAGATTATTTATCTATATGAGGCCAGTGTAGTCACAGACAACAGAATATGACATGGAAATCTGAAGACACGTAGGAATAGCCAAAGACGTCTTTCAGAAACTGAGTAATGCTAGCAGTGAAATTAAATGTATCCTTATAAGGAAACATTCGGCAGGTAACTAACCGAACAGTTAGTATTATTTTCGGTTGGAATTTATAAAATCTTTCTGTTAAAGCAAACTTTTAGAATAATTTTCTCACTTTTTCTAGAATTGATAGAAAGTTCTTTCCTAGTCTTTTGTTTGAAGTTGCGTAGGTAGTCAAAATCTTCAATATATTATTATTTTCTCTTTGATTTAATTTTCATTTATTTCATTTCTAAGCAAATAGATAATGTTATTAAGACGCAGTTAAAATATATCAGAGGATTTTAGTGAGAAATTTAGGAAAGGACAATAAAAGAACAGAGTTCAGGAAAACAGAAGATGATGATTGACGTTGCATTTAAATTCTTGAAGATGTTAAGTGGCAGAAAAGAAAAAAATCGGAAGAGACTTCTACAGGTGAGATGCGCGAGAAAAGAAACTGTTACAAATAGACATAGCAGTTTCATCTAGATAGTTCAACAGTAAAATGGTGAGACCAAATTGCCAATCTAGTAGCACGTATAAATTCATGTAGTTGAAGAACTAGGAGGAAAAAAGCTCATCAGAACAGTTTCCGTGAAAATATTTTTCGAAAAGACAGAGATAAAGACACGTCACATCGGTGAGAAAGTCATTGAATTACATCTGGTCAGGATTGATTACATTAAAGACCATTTTTGGATTGTGTCAAGAATCTCAAGATATATAATAAGAGGCCTGTACCACATATGGCAACAATATTCAATGCACGGAAGAATGATCGATTTTTTGCAAGACAGATTCTGAAGAGAAAAATTTTCTGGTACGGCACAGTGAACCAACTTTCCTAGCAGTAGACCTGCACTTCCCCATTTTACTGTTAAAAGACGTCAAGCAGCGTGGTTTCTGTTATTTGGTACAATTCTTGGTTTGTGATTTTATAACTCCAGTTCATGAGTTTCGGAGAAGAATGGCGCTTGGTAAGAGCTACATGCTTCATTCGCTCGAAGCTTTTAGCCATTGATATGAGAAAGCTCTTGTAAATTTTGATTACATAGTGTTCGCTAAAGTTGCTTAAATATTTTTGTAACCCAATTAATTTGAATTAATCTTTTAATTTTTATGTATAATATATTCAAATCAATCAGCCTTACAATGACAATACTATCAACAAAAACTAATCCTAATTTTAATAGAAATTACTAGCCATTTTTTCACATCGCTAATACGCCACTGGTTTTTTGCCTTTATAGTTAAAATTTTATGATAAAAACAACATGGCTGAAGATACTGGTCTAAATAATCCATAGAATAATATAATGAAAAGAAAAAAGTTCTATGCCTAATATTAGAAAGTGTGTAATTTTGAGAAGGTAAAAGCTAATTTTAGATTGATAAAAGGCGGGAGAAAGTATGACTGCTACTCCAATCAATATATTCAATTTTGTGACGTTCTTTGCCACACAATTATAACGTTAAAGAAGTATATTTTAAGTCCATAAACTGTTCGTTTCATTTTGTATTTTAATGAAAATACAATTCTGTAGACACAAGTAATAAGGTATCTTATTCTTCGTTTCAGATAGGAGTTTCTGATAAATTAATTTGTTTTTTGCCGAATCCATCAACAATGTAAATGTTTTCGAGAAATGCCTGTTGTCTGTCACCCAATACCTTGATGCTTTTTTCTAGATCTTTAAGTGGCAAGTTTACGAATCATTCGTTAATGGTATTTGACTGATTTCTATCCTCATGTAGTCTCACAACGACCTTTTATACGCATGTAATATTACTGGTGCTCGACACTAATCGGTAAATATAGGTTCTGCTGTATTGAGACTAGAATGACATTTTTATTTGGAGGAAGCCATCTTTGAAGAAAGAAGGTCAATGAGACAATAAACGGGAAGGTGTCAAAGGAAGGCTACTAAAATTAATGGTAGACGAAAGAATTTCAAAAATTGTATGATAATCAGATTTGGGCATTTGTTTTCGGGTGTAAACGTTATCTTACGGGAAAACGTAGATTCGATTATTATGTAAAGAGTTTTATCGTCCTTACTTTGCTTACTCCAGGAAGATTGGGTAGCGCCTGTTTTTCAGAATAGATCGTAGATTCATGAATCGAAACGTTGATCAATATCGTTGGGGAAAGAAAATAAAATTCCTCGATGGTATTTCTATACATTTCAAAGAATTGATTTTGATGACGTGTCATTTTAATAGATCAATATCCTTCAAATTCACAAAGTGGTTTCCAAATGAAAGGTTGCACATTTTCTATTGATATCGGAGGTCGATATTCGATCTCAGATAAAAGCCGGGCTTTCGAATACTGATTCAAGTAGTCCTTTCGTATTTGGGAGTTTTGCGCAAAATAATCATTCTACTTGCGTTCCCGCCATATTATATCATGCCCTCACCTATTTGAACTTGCACGTTATTCAGATAAGCTTCCAAATTATCAATAAGACATATTTTTCTGGGAATATTATTCCTTAGAGTTTGGGCCTCTGTGAGCTGGCGGTTACAAAATAAATTCCAGTTGTCTGCTAAAGCCATTTGAATGTTTATATTGAAAGAGAAACTAGATAAGGCCAGACTGACTTTTTTCAGAAACCGAATTAAATGCAAGCCATTCAAAGTTTACTATGGTAGTTGCAGAAGAAAATAAACATAGTTTCTTTGAAAAACACTCGTCTAATGTCTCTATTTTTCATGATTAGATGCTATTGTCCACCAGTTATCATAGAGATAAATGGATATATTTCATATGGTATTTCATGTACGTTGATAAATGTACCGACAGAATAACTGTAGACGAAAGAATGTGTGAAGACGATCTACCCGAAACCGTCTTTCTAATTCTCTTAACCTCTCTTTTTCAATAATAATAGTAATATATATATATATATATATATATATATATATATATATATATATATATGTATGTGTGTGTTTTTTTTTTTTTGTGTGTCTATTGGTTATTTTTCTGTTGTGCCTTTTTATTATTTGTGTCATTTTCTCTTATTTTTACTATTTTTCTGGGGAATATTTTGTGGAGAGTGCTTGGTAGGGGAAAATGTGTATGTTTAATGAATATTTTCCTACGTTTGTTTTTAGGTTCTTATTATACAGTGGATTGAACCATATTATAATTTTTTCAGTGGGTTGTACTGAGTGGTGTGTATGTAAGTGTAAGAGAAAATCCACTATTTTTTAGGACTGTTTAATAAACTTTTTTTTTATTTGTTGAAGAAAGTTTCTTTAGAAGAACTGTCAGATAACCTGCAGTTAACTGAGTGTGGGATGTGCTTAATTATTGTTGACGGGTGGTGGGAAGATATGGTGTATGTAACGTGATATGTTGTTTCCCATACGTTTGATATGCACCTTCTGTTAGGTTGAGTATGACGTCTAGGAGATCTACTTCAAACCTTATATTTTGGAAAAATTTTGGAATTCTTCTGGTTTTGTCTATTCTTTGATACAGTTTCCTAATGTTATGAGACTGTCGTCCTTGTATAGGTCGCTATCTTTTCTACTGATTCATTTGCTTAGTTCATGTAGTAAACATACGCTTATAAGGTCGAAGGTTTATGCACCATAAAAACTGTCTCATGTTTGAATGTTTATAACTTCTTTGGTTGCGATGTTCTTTGTTATCGAATAATATTGATTTTCGGCTGTTCATAATCGTTTTTACTTCATTTGTACCTATTTTTTATTTGTTCTTTAGCTAAAGAGATGGCCTTATCTAGCATGAGTTCGGTTATTGAAGGGTAGACATCTTTTATATCTATTTCATAATTGTGTTTGCTTTTTTAAGTTATGGAACCAATCTATGGTTGTTTTTGTGTTTATCCACTGGATACTCAGAACTTTGTCCTTAATACTAAGTTAATTAATTCTAATATCATTTTATGTATTTTACCTAGTTTACCTCTCGGTTGTGTCTTATGAGTCTGCATGTTGAGTTTGTCTTGAATATATATACATATATATATATACATACATACATACATATATACATGTTTCATTAAATAATATAGACAAATGTTGTCTATTTTATGTAAATTCTTTCATATCGTCTGATAAGCTTAATAACATTATCATTAAACGGAGAAAGAAAATCACAATATTGATACATATTTTTTAATCCAATCCAAGCTTTCGGCTGACATAAGACATTATTAAAGATGACAATTACTATACAATATATTAAGCAATAAACAGACAAGAATCAGACGATAGTCTGTTGCTGTTTACATCACATTCTTGCCTGTTTATTGCTTAATATATTGTATAGTAATTGTCATCTTTGATAATGGCTTATGTCAGCCGAAAGCTTTGATTGGATTAAAAAATATGTATCAATATTGTGATTTTCTTTCTTCGTTTGATGATAATGTTATTAAACTTATCAGAAGTTAAGAAAAGAATTTAGATAAAATAAATAGACAACACTTGTCTATATCATTTAATGAAACATGTATGAATGAAAAAATTCTGGCTAAATACACACAATATACATATATGTATATATATATATATATATGAATGTATATATATATATATATATATATATATATATATATATATATATATATATATATATATATGTATGTATGTATACATGTATATGTATATATATATATATAGTAATGATACAATATGGCAATTCGTATGGAGTTTCCAGGAGGATATAGAGCCAGGTACAGCTCTATGTCAAAAAAACAGAGCAAAATTATTATTAATTAAAGAATATCAAACACTTAAAAAAAAACAAAAAAAACAGCTCTCAATCATGAAGACCTGTGAACAAAATCACAAATGAAATGGAAAAAATTCACCGGGTTAAAGTCATGAGATATTGCTATCATCTTTAGAGAGTGGGAACAGACAGAGTGTGTTGACCTATTTTGATATACTGACCTCAGATTAGTTTTTCATTTGAGGAAGGGAGAAAGGCATAATGTGTAGTCAAAATCTGTATTAATTGCAAACGTCTGGTTCTTCTGTCAACGGCCAAAATTTCAATTAAAGTACCCAAGAAATTTGAATGAAATGATTATTAATTATATTCAGATTATAATTTTGTATTTAGGCTGCAATCACTGTTTTCATGTTTTGTTAAACAAAACTGACAATCTTAACCTCTTCAAATCAACCGCTATCTATCCTACATATTCTCATTATATACACTTGTTGCTCCCTCCTTTTATGTCTTTGCAACAATCTCATTTAGTAATCCTCTACTCTGAGTGGCTCTTGGGCCTTTTATTGGGTGAATAATAGTTCAAAATTTACTTTCATGAAGTGTTTTATTATATTTTTCTTGTATGTGAACAAACCTTTTCTTTTCTGAAAGTGTAGAAATTGTTTAAATAGTGGTTGATTCTTAACATTTTCAGCTAATGTATTAGCTATTTACGAGGGTTTTATAATACTAAAATGTATGTGTTATTCCAGGCAATCTAATTTGTTATGGTTTCCTATATTTTTTGGAAAAAATAAGGATCAAATTTATTTCAAAAAGAGCCATATAAATGCAAATGAATGTATAACGACATGTCATAGATTTTATAGATATGTAAAAGCGCTTGATAAGCGCGTCTCGATGAACTGCTTGAAGTGCTAGGTAAGCTTGATCTATTTTAGAAGGATATTAAAATAATGGAGGCACGGTGCTATAACAGAGTTTCGGATTGAGGAATCAGAGAGCCGAGTTTGAATTCCAATTGAGTTCATTGTATTCATTTACGTAAATAGTATAGTTACGTGATTTATATTTTGGGAAAGCTATGAACCTCCCTATACCTAGCTATGTGTAAATAGCAGGACAAACTGGACCCTATAGCTTTGGTTGGCAACCAGTCTAGAAGAAGAAAAAGTCTAAATTCACACTACCTGATGTCTTGTAGGTTCTGCCTCTTTAGGCAAATGCTAGAAGAAGCTAACTACAAAAACAAATCCACTTCGCCTGCCGTCTTAATGAAATGATCTCCTCCAGTCTATTTCGAGCCGCAACAGAAAAGCGTTATTTTCTCCTCGGGTTCAATACGTGGACCTCTCTGATTTCGGACCACTCGACCATGGATATATCACCTACCGTCAGCATACAAATAGAACATGAATTCATTAAATACACAAAAATAGAAAGGACTGTGACACAAAGATGTATCTTCTTAGCAGACTTATTCGGCCTTTACAGGGAAGCAATCCAGAGAGAATTAGGCGTCCTGCCAACTTTCATTATTGGCGGCCACAATCTTAACAACATTAGAAGTTGTCTATATTTCTAACATGAGGTATTGTAACTATTTACATCATTTACATTGTTCGAACTGTTGTCTTCATCTCGGTTCGAAATTCCAACGTATATCACCTGAAGAAAGCCGGTGCGTACAACGACCGAAACGTCGTGAATATGATAATAAAGATTAGAAAAACAGTCCGAACTATGTAAATTGGCAGATTGATCCGCTATTTACTCATCTACCCACGGTGGCAGAACGTGCTATAAGATCCGTTTAATGTACTTATATATGTACATACGTTCCAAGGACAACCATTGCCCAGTTCCCTTAACCACTTTCAAGATGGAGTCGGTATCCACAAGCCCTCCCTTTTTTTAATGCAAGGAGAAGCGCTGCCGCAGGGTTGGATATTATGGAACTAAGCTTCCTTTAGAGTTTATAGAGGAGGAGACTACATACTACACTTTGATCCTAGCTCTAAGTTCGGGCAAAAAAAGAGGCGTGCTACAGATTGACCTGTGTGTCAGTAATTATTTAACTACTCAGGCTGTCAGGGCGTGAAACTAGGTTGGTTTAGCATGGAAAATAATCACCTGTATCCACCAACCCTCTCTCTCTTTAGTGCAATGAACGAGGTGCCGTTAAAGGTTTAGAATGTCCAGAACAAGTCTTCTTTCATTGTTTTATTCATTCATTTTAATCATTTATTGTCGCTCTGAACCACCACCCTCCAACCCCCGAAGTCACAGGTTCATGATGACGTTCAAAGCAGAATAGTGAAATGGCTTCCCGGTTTTTCCACTGGGATGTTTAGGCTACCCAGTTCAACCTTTCATAATTGAATTTGTTTTAAAGAGACAGGACCTACAAGGCACCAGGTGGTTTTGAATTCAGAGTTTCTTTCTCCTAGACTGGTTGCCACCCAAGACTATAGGAACAATTTTGTCTTGCTATTTTAGCCATAGATGTTGGCGCAAATGATGGATTTATACCTTTCCTAAGTGTAATTGAATGTAATAAACTCGACTGGAATTCGAACTCAGCTCTCCGATTCTTCATGCCGAGACTCTAACCTTCTACTCCACCTAATTTAGGGAGAAAGAAAGCACATATTACATTTGAATTCCAGCCGGAGGCCGGATAAAACGAGTTGAAAACGCCTGACTGTTTTGTTTAATCTTTGTGATCTGTGTTTTTAAGACTATGCCGCCGATAAATGTTTGTATTTAACAGATTCAGACACTAGATTGAAATCAGTTGACGTGAACGATTTACTTGCTTATCTCGGTTACGAAGAAGATGTGTTAGTAATAATAGGATTTATATAACCATATCTTTGTCAGATATTTCATAACATCCTAATCACCGTATGGCGGTATGAACCAAAATAAATATCTTATCTTGCTACTTAACAATCAACAGAACTGTGCCACAAACAGTAGACTTTGTTTATGCCGGAGAACTTTGAGATTAAAAAAAAAAAAAAAAAGGAAAATAAAGCGAAATTATAACTTGTAGAAATTTTATTTTGCTCTATGTAGGTAACGATGAAGTTACGCATCAATTAAGTAGAAGCCTTTGTAAGAAAACATGGAAATTAGAAACATATCATCATCATCATTGTATATAAATTAGAAACATATCGTTATCATCATCATCATAAATATAGAAATTGAACATATCATCATATATACAAATTAGAAACATATCATCATCATCATCATCATCATCATCATCATCATCATCATCATCAGTATATACAAGAATTGAAGCATATCATCATCATCATCATCATCATATACAGAAATAAGAAAACTATATCATCATCATTGTATATAGAAATTAAAAAAATATATTATAACCTTATATATATAAATTAGAAGCAGATGTTATTGTCATCATATATAAATTAGAAACATATCATCATCATCACCATCATCATCATATATAGAAATTGAAACATATCATCATCATCATATATAGAAATTAGGAACACATCATCATGTCTATATTTCTGAGATGAGGTATTGCAATTATTTACATTATTTAAATATTCGGGCTGTTCTCATCATCTTATGTTGCTATATTCACGTCGTTTCGGTCGTTGTACACTCCGGCCTTCTTCAGACGTATGAAATTTCTAACTAAACTCTATATTTCGTTCACCGGAGTAGATTGTTCTACTTCTACTTGCCAGGCTTCTTCTGGGTGTCTCAGTTTAACTCAACTCTCCAAGTTTTTGTTCAAGCCTGCACTGGGCAGGTATTGAACTCACAGCACCTTGGGTTAAATCACTGGATTCAACTAACAGTTTTATCCGCCTGAGCCATGTGCCCTTGAGGGTTCAGTTCATAATTCCAATGGCAACAAAAATGAGGACAATAGTTCGAACAATGTAAATAATTTAAATATATCATCATCATCCTCATATGTAGAAATTAGAAGCATATAATCATCATCATCATATATAGAAATTAGAAGCATATAATCATCATCATCATCATATATAGAAATTAGAAGCATATAATCATCATCATCATATATAGAAATTAGAAGCATATAATCATCATCATCATCATATATAGAAATTAGAAGCATATAATCATCATCATTATATATAGAAATTGAAACCTTATCATCATCATCATTATATATAGAAATTAGAAACATGTATAATCATCATACACAGAAATTGGAAACATATGATCATCATCGTCATATATAGAAATTAAAAGCATATAATCATCATCATCATCATATATAGAAATTAGAAACATATATAATGTCTATATTTCTGAGTTGAGTTATTGCAATTATTTACATTATTTAAATTGTTTGAACTGTTGTCCTCATCTTTGTTGTCATATTCATTACGTTTCGGCCGTTGTAGGCATCGGCCTTCTTCCTCTGACTGGAATTTCGAACTATAAATAATGTAAATAATTTAAATATATCATCATCATAATCATCATCATATATAGAAATTGGAAACATATCATCACCATCAACAACGACAACAATCATCATCAGCAACAACAACAATGTGCTGACTGGAAATTCAAACTATTACTCAACAAATATTTCGAGATCGATAAGTGCAATCCATTACTCTCAGGTACATAGGAGAAGTGGGGGGGGTCGTTTATTTATTTATTGATGGAATTTTTAGAAACCTTCGCATTTATTAAGATGTTTTTATCTCACACTTTTTGACCCATTAAAACATTTTACTTATTCCCATCTTATTAAGACCCTCGTTTATTGCATACTAAAAACATCGATCCCACAGTTATTAAGATTTTTCTTGTATTACAGCGTACGTGTGTGCAAGGACTAAAATTGCCCTGACCCCATGATCAGTGTTACCTCAGAATACTTTGCCTTTTGTGTAATGCGGAGCTGATCTCCCGTATCACTGTACTGAATGAACTTATATTATCCAAGGGACGAGATAAACGCTTTTAAGAACAACCGAAATTTTCACTGTGTAATATGATCACGCAATAGAAAACTAGAAAGAGAAGCCCAATCTCTAGTAATGGACGCTCAAAATGCTAAGATCTAATCATATAGAATCAGGAGCCTCGGTAATTGTAAGCGGATTTATTTGACTGATATTACTAATAAGTAGTGATTTCTATCCTCAATGGGTGATCCGTACGTGACCTTGTGACAAACTAAACTAAGCTTAGCAAATGAAAAATATATAGAGAACAAAATAGACAGGACAAAAGAAAATAGCATAGACTGTTTCTGTAGAGCTACAGTCAGCAAAGTAACCGATTAAAGGATTATAAGAATAGGTAATAGACTGGGCAGGAAGGGTGATCCATTGGAAAATGAAAATGATTATTATTTTATAATAAAAACCAGGAACTTTCTTTACAGAATAAAAAAACAAAATCCTGTAGAACTTTTGCGGTTCAAATGGATTATGTAATTTAAGTTCGAAAATCACACCTATTTTTAGTGAATAAAGAGGCAAAAATTTCTTGATCGGAGATGTCGCTGCTTTCCCAAACCATAAAATTAAAAGAACATTAAAATGTTGAAAGTATTCGAACTTCGCTAGAGAACTGAACAAATGGTGGAACATTGAACTAACAATCGTACCAATCAGTTTAAGAAGTGTCTGAATTAATTCACATGATTAAAGAACTTAAAATTCTCTTCGTGCGTCGTAGAAATAAAATATGGGACGATAAAATTTAAGTTATAGATTGACCTTCTAAGTAGGTTAAATAGTCGCCTATCTCCGACTAGCTGCAGTCGTCAGTGGTTGAATAAAGGCTAAAAATAAAGTTTAAAAAGTTAAAACAAAAAAGAATCATAAACTATTTTCGAATAATAAACATTCAAATCAGGCAGGACATTTCAACTTTGAACAAAACAATCTTTCCAATCCAATTTTAAAAAAAGAAACAAAATATCTTGTGAAAGAATTTTCAGGTTTAAAACTTTCTTGAATGGATTATAACGTAAGTGACTATGGTAGAAAGTTTTCTTCTCCAATTTTAAGTTCCCTCCATTATAGGTGAGGAGATATTACAAGAAAGGAAAACTACGAGTCTTGGGTTTTCCCAAATTGAGGACTGTGAGCCGGAGTCACTTTCTTATTTGGCGATTATATCAGGTGAAACAGCGAAATTGTCGAAATCGTTTAGCAGGCATGGAATAAGTGACCTTACCACAAATTGTTTAATATCCAAAAAAAAAAAAAAAACCCACTAAACTGAGTTCCTTTTTTCCAGGTTTTCAGATACGACGTTTACCCATCTTGACACTATTTGTTGTAATAATCACTGAAAAAGCCTTTGAGTTATTCAACTAGAAAGAGAACAGCTTTTATGTCAGCCTCACTGTGTCTTTCCAGTTGAGCAATAGCGGGAGGAAAAAAATAATTCAGGGCTTGAGTAATGGTACCAACATTCATACTCTGGATTCCATCTTTAAATTCCATTCAAGAACCATCAAGAGAATAGTGAATAAGTTTTAAAAAAAGAGGGAACAGTAGATAGGAAAACTGGATCAGGAAGTTACAACGACAAAACTGATCATCATTTCAACTTTTCAAAGCAGATTCCAATAGTGTTATAAAAATCATGGAGAATTCCCGTAAGATATCTTTAATCATTTCTAAGATACAACGGTTCAAAGCTTAATCTAACAATTGTACCCTGGGCCAAGGCAAAAAAAAAAAAAAAGAAAAAAAATGCAACCGCTCGTTTTGGTTACTGTAAACAAGCTGAATGACTGGCCACTCTCGTCACTGTATGAAGTGACGTCACTAAGCGATCGTCACACGACCCATATTACTTATCTTCACCAAAGGGAGCTAACCGCCTTTCGCATCCCTACAACATTAATATGTACTAACTTAACACAGTACTTGTCGACCACAAGATAACTCTTGGTTGGCAGTTCTTATTATGACGCCGACTATGAGTTATCTCATTTTTGTGGTCTTGCTATTGTGACGTCGTCCCCTGGTCGCAGCGCCAACCGTGACGTTCTATCCTAGTCTACCACGGCACCAACTGTGACGTCCCTAAACAGCACTAATTGTGACGTCCTCGCCGCGGCGCCAGCCGTTCGCTCCTCGCTGCTCCGTTCGGGTGTCGCTGCTCCAAATGTGACGTTCTAACCTTTTGGTGATTCGGGTGGGAATCTGGTTAGATTTGATATCAGCCTCGTCGTTCCCAACTCGCTTCCAATGCCTGGTTACCAAGGTAACTGCACTGATCCCCCAGTCCGCCTACCCACGTTGTGAATTGATCTTAGGCAGACGAGATCAAACAGTGGTTGGGGCCGTACTGCAAACCGAGTTCAACGGGGGTGATACCACACAAATATGCATAAAAGACAAGTATCAAAGAAAAAGGTAACAAACTTTATGTCTAGTTGTTCGATACATAGGACTGCATCTATCTCCCGACCCGTTCTATGGATTGTGACACATCGTTTTCCGCTAGGCAAGTTTTAACACTTAAGTTGTCTGCTCTCTAAGAAGTTTCGGTGGGTCTTTGGACGAAAGTCAAAAAAAAAAAACTTATTTCGGTGATCTGGATCTAAGTCGCTCTTCAAAATAATTGTTCTTGGGTTGAAGAGAGGTCCGGAATGTGCGTGAATCTTGGTCAGCTATCTGCGAGGCTTGCTTCAACTGAAGACTGACTCTGGGAACTGCTGGAACTCAACTCAACTCTGCTCGTTGTGGCTTCGTTTATATGGGCGCCGACCAAAACCGGGGTGAGTTTGTCGGCGCCGGAGGGTTTCCTCGATAATTCTAAATACATATCCACCTCTCTGGTTAGGAATTTCCACCTTTTTCCATTTTTGGGAACCTTTCCTCACTCCCACCTTCTCATCATACCTCAGAGGGGCGTGAACTTCCCTCCCCACATCTTCGTAGCAACCTCTCCTACTCATCCTCCAGATGGGCGGCAACAGCCTCCCTCGTGCGTCACGTGATCACCACTCGACCAATGATGTCTTAGTCGGGCATGGACGAATCCGCGGCTTTGTTTCAGGAAGAAAAAAAATATCTTGCTTAACTAAAAAAAAAAAGATTATCTCTTCTCTTTCCCTTTTCTTCCTCTTAATCGCCGTATCATTTCTCTGGTCGCGAACGGGACAATATGACAATGGCGGTCATAACTCTTGTTCTACACGTGGTTTACGTCAGGTATTTTATCGCTAATTATCAGAATGGGTGGTCTTCCAAACACGGTCTCAAAAAGAAACATCTCCAAAGTTTCAGTCAGTCTGTCGCCTCGAAGAAAGAAAAAAAAAACACTTCTAGGTTCCCATTCATTTTCCTTCGGTACATATTTCTGATAACATAATTTTATTATCGCAGGCCAAGGATGTTCCGTCGAAGGAAAATCGGTCAACGGACACTCGTAGGTGGTCCTTAATTTTTCATATCTGTCCAAAGTCCCTTTAGTTGCCTGTTTTTCGTCACTTATCGAAATAACATTTTCATTTGATTTTTTTTTCTTTGGCCAGCCGGTCTGTAGTTGATAATAAGATGTCTTCCCGTACCAATAGTTTGTTTTCATATCCTTAGATAACACAGCGGATGCCAAAACATATCTGATTCTTTCTTTCTTTCCCTTTCTTTTTACTTAGAATTTCCCTGTCATTGTAATGACACTCTTTCGCCATTTGTTACTTATCAAAATATCCTTTTATCCATTGTCTCTTAGCCGTGTGTATGTTCTTGCTTATCACTCACGATTCGGTCCTTAGCCTCTCCTTTTCCTCTTTTCTTTCTTTTCCCTTTCTGCCTCGTTAAATGGTGACACACTATCAAGGCTGCAGTCACAAGTGGTTTCTTTGTTTTTAACGCAAAATATTGGTAACAGGCGTCTAAGGCAATAATGAAAAATTCTACTGGCAACTACCTACAAACTTTTTTATGGGAAACATTTATTGAAAATAAAGCACATAAACAAAGGATTTGAAAAAAATGCCTAAATTAGATATTATAAAGTTGGCGTTTGAAGTAAGATTTCGCAATTGACCCCTGGCAGTCTACGTGTTAAAAATGCAATAATTTCGCCAAAGTTGTTTCAGCCGTTTCAAAAGAACAGCGCATAAAATATAATTATTTTCATGGTAATTGTTCTGTGAAACAGACTTTATGAATTTAAACGCATTACTCGATTAGAAATCTAACTTTCATCATTGTACTAAAGAAGGTTATTCATAGTTTATGTCATCCATATAAATAAATGCGAATGTGTCACACGTTTTCAACTCTACTCTTAGAGAGTGTAATCCAATATATTATACCATTTTGAAATCAGACCGACTCCGTGAGCAAATTCAAAACATTCTGAGCCGGATCTGAACGAGCAATCTTAAAATTTTGGATTCCCAATTTTTCATTATTCCGATTGTTTTTGGCGATTTTTTTTACGCGATTTTTTGCGACAAATCTTTTGTACGATAACAATTTTTATAAGTAGGAAATAAATTTGGGAATAATCGATATTAATTGCGAAATCCAGCGAAAGTCACCCATGAAATAAAAATAATTGTTTGTACGGAAAGTAAGGACCTACGTGCATCAAACTGTTTTTAAATTAAGTGGCGGCAGAAGAATTATGGTTGAACTTTTAAAAGATGAGCATAAATATTAATGCAAAACTTAAATGCAGCGATTAATTTTAGTTCTTCTGTAGTTTATTGTTGCCTATTGCATACGGCAGTAGTATACCTCACAAACAGAAATCTTTGCAAACAACACCAGATTGCAATCAAAAGAGCCAAGGCTGTAGCGAGGAAAAGAAAGTCCCGTGCAAGTGAAAAGCCAGATTAAACGGCAGCCAGGAGAGAATCCAGGGCTGAGAACATGCAAAGTCTTAAGGACACTCAAAATCCTGAACAAGCGGAAGACCCATCAAGAGCCCTCTGCCGAAGCTAGCTTAAATGCCACCCGATAGGGCGGTTTTTAAGCTAGTATTAAAGATTTTTGACCTCTCTACGTAGTCCTCAGTAATTTCATTCTTCTTTTGCAATGTGCAGTGGTCTCTTAAGGACGTTGGCGATCATGGCTCTCCGTAATTACCTGTTCTTTGTAGCTATTAAAAAATATTTCCTTTTTGTTATCTTTCCTGAAACTAATTCAGCCAACAATTTAATCATGTTCGTTTGGGAGCTTATGCGTTGTTTTCCTTTATCCTTCACGCCTTCAATCTGCGATGTGAGTATAAAATGTTCTAAGCACTTATGTGTCTTAGATGTAACCGTAAGTTCTATGCTAATAGTTTCTTCTCTCGAACTTCTCTCTTGTGGAACTCTCTTACGGCTTCTTGCTTTCCATTCAACTTTGATTTTCAAAAATTGAAATGCCATGTCAGTCGTTATATTCTGTCTTTTTAATTCTTATTCTTTTATTGCCCCATCTCTTTAGTAATGTTTTCTTTTTCTCATATTTTCTCACACTCAGTAACTCATTGTGTCTTAGGTGTTTTATTGCCTTGCTTGGCGTGAAATGATTAAAAAAGCAAAAAGATGTATAAAAAGTAATAACTCCAAGTGAAGTTATTCCCCTTGGCTAAAATGCCGCAGAAGTTATTTCCCTTGTATCATGCATCACAGTGGTAATCTATCCAATTTTCTGCGTGATATTTTCTACTAAAATTCTACGATCCAGATTAGCTTAGTCGGAGACAAATACCAACAAAAAATGAGAATTTATATAAGAAGAATTAAAGAAAAAGAAGAATCAATATTTGCATTTTCTTTCCTTTCAAATTTGTATGTATGTATATATCTATCTATCCTAGTCTGTTCTGATCTATCTATCTATCTATCTATCTATCTATCTATCTATCTATCTATCCCAGTCTAATCATATCTATCTATCTATCTAATTTTAACTTTTATCGATTACATTTTTAAATTTTATTTTTTGCATACTAACGTGTTCATTAGACCAGAGATCCCCAGCCACCGGTCCATGGATCATTTGCTACCGGGCTGCAGGGAAATAATTAATTTATTTAATATTACATAATGGATAAATTGAGTATTGTGCTTTAATTTTCAACATTTTTGTGAGGCGGTGGTTTTTGCAGTGACAATAACCAAAACAAAACTACGAAGTAGACTAGACTTAAGGAACACAATTCGAGTGATATTGTCTCCCATCACTCCCTGATGGGACAGTCTCTAGTTGCATGGAAGAAAGCTCAGGGCTTCCACTGATTTTACATCATGGTGAGGTGATATTGATGTGATAATATTGTTATAGGGATGGAATCAGGAAAACTAAGCACGCACGGATGTGGTCGGATTGGAGGCCAGACATGAGAGTCAAAAGATTATACACTTTTTCTTCCATTTCATAAATTGCTCTGTTTATCGAAATGCATTTAAATTACACATATATGCCACTATCAGTCCGCGGAAAGTGTCCGATATTTCTACAATCTTACGCGAACGCAGGGGCTGTTGTCGGACAAGAGCCGAGACATGAGAATCAAAAGATTATACACATTTTCTTCCTTTTAATAAATTGCTCTTCTTTTTTATTATTGCTTTCTTTATCGAAATGCACGTAAATTACAAATGCGATGGATAAATTATCGTCTAAATTATGCAAAAAATGAAAATAATACGGACGTCTCTTTTTAACAGGGATTTACTATAATATGCTTTCTGTCACGGAATCAAACACGATAGCATGCGGTCTACTTCATTTACTACAATAAAATGCAGTGCCGCGCTATCTAACAAGACAGCGTATCTGGCAGATTGTTCTCTCTTAAAAATGCGACTGCTCTTTCCTCGGTCAAGATGGCACGTCTATTAAAATCTTTCAGCAACATTTTAAATATGAAGATGGTTATCCAGTTGCTGTTAACAGTTTCTGACCCCGGGCGATTCTAATGTCGGTGCTTCATTTCCTTTCTTTTATGTGGACACGATTCACGGGAAGTGAGGTGAAGTGATGGTAGACTTCATCGGGATAGACCGCAGGTAGACGTCACGGGAGGTGGGGTGAGGTCACATTATAATTCATAACGAGATAGACCGGATACTATAGTCGTAAATGAGGTAGAACACGTAGCAGCTTTTAAGAGATATAGTTAGTAAAATTAGACAAAAATATCTTGAAATACTAAAGACTAAATTTATTCAATAAAATCGCCATTAGCTTCAATCACGGCCTCTAGACGACTTCGGGATATCCTGTAACTCTTCTGGACAATCTCCTTGTTTAAGTTGGTGAATGCTGCCATAATCCTTGCCTTCAGTTCATCTTTAGCGGTACAAGGAGGTTTGTTAGTCTCTCGCTCAACTGCGCCCCACACATAATAATCTGTAGTCTGGAAGTTAGATGGTCAGGGGTGATGTCGTCGCAGAAATTGTATGATATTCATGACTAGGTTCTCCAACTTGTGTTACAAAGTCCTGTTGCCAGACATAGGATCTTCCAGCATCAACCCCTTGACATAGTGCAGCATTAGCTCCTCAAGACACTTAATGTAGACCTCCGTGTAGAGGTTGAGGATCTCACTAACAAATTCGAGTTTTTTTTTTATCAGAACGATCAGAGTGAATTTTCCGAGCTGATGTAGCTTCGTAATCACCATTAGACTCATCCAACTCTTTCCGAATCTTCTGCACTGTCCTCAAACTAATACCAAAACACTCTGAAATGTTCGTATTGGAGCTTCCGGTGCGAATGCTAAGCAGTATAGCATGCCCTTTCCAAAATTTTTCTCAGAGTGAAATGTATCATGGTGCTCTTTTTCTCACACATAGTGCCCAACTGAGCCTACTAAACTGTGAAGTCGACAAAATCAAAAACAAGCAAAGCGCATGCGCGAAATTAAAAATATAATCCAGCGAAAATTTACCCATCGTACGCTGTTTAAGCCACTACCGTTCAGCGGAAAGATTGTCCGGCATGAAGCCAGTCTGTGGTATTAAAAAAACTTGAAGACAACTGTATTAGACCTTCAATAAGCATGAATTATCAACTGAATGTATTTTTAAGTATAAAATAAGTTTTGTAAGGGTCGCTGAGAGAAAACAATTCGAACATTACCATGTAAGAAAAAATTAGAATTATCTACAGAAATTACAATATATATTTGATATTATATTACAAATTATATACATATCATACAACATATACATACATACATATATATATATATATATATATATATATATATATATATATATATATATATATATATATATATATATATAGAAAAGGAGGTGAAAATTCATACCAATCGCGATATTTCTTCAATCTTACGTGAACGTAGAATGCGCTTTACAGGACGCTGCTGGCGAGCAAAACAAGAATTTGAAATGATCTACTGCTCTGGACACCTAACAATGGCGCAAAACGTGTTGGTGGCCAGCAACTACCGACAGAGGATGCCACTCTAATGACCTTCTGAACTTGATGCAGGACTGTGATGGCTGGCATAATAGACTTTTGAATGTTCGATCTAGCTTGACAAAACAGGCACGGTGCAAATGTCTCTAGTTCCTCCAACCCAAATCTATGATACGGGGTCCCAAACATATACTACATCTCAAATTTCGTAAGGTAGTGTTCATATAAAACACAAATTTTATTGTAACCTAAATATGTATAATAATGGATCATATTCAATAGAGGTGAACAATTCAACTAGAAAAGTTGAAAATAAAAACGGATCTTAATACAAATTGGAGACATAATAGATCATTCCATTTAAAATAATTCATCAATGTTTTGCGACAATTTTTAACATCAGCTTCAGATTATTCTTGTTAAACAGTTGAATTATTTTAACACATTCAACATTATGGATAAAAACAGAGAAATTTATAGTGTTTTTTTTTTTCTTTCGTGACTGAGCAAAACAAATTCACGGATTTGAACGTTTATTAATCAACAGTTCTAAAGGATTGGGATGAAGGTACTAATTAGTTGGGTAGAAGGGAATCCGGAATAATTCAAGAAATAAGTTTTTCTTTTTTTTTAATTGTTTCTGAGGTTGAGTTATTAGTTAATTAGGTGAATTAATTTCAGAGTGATTAATGGACGGCTTCGTTAAGTAAAGTTTGTGATAAATGGTGAATTGGATTTTTGGGTGGTCTGCCGGACGAAATCCAGCCAAAGTCCTGAGACGAGAAGTACTTTTCGCAAGGCTTAAGTGGATGATGTCTGCGAAAAAAACAGCAGGGAATCCAAATTCATTTTTAGTACCACTTGAGAACTAGTTTCCCGCAGAGATTCGGAGATTAGGCTGAAACACATGGTGGTCAAGGGGATTTGCATATTAAAATTCGTGGGCGGTGCCTAAAAATTGCTTCGCTCCGCCCCACTCTATATAATCCGCCTGCACGCTTGAGTTAAACAGAACGCGGACAGAACGGAGACAGAGCGCGAAGAGAACGCGGCGGAAAACGGCTTGGTGGATCTTGCTGGTCTGGTCAGTTGGTTGTCCTGCGTCAAGAAGACTGATCCAAACCAAGAGATAGAAGTAGAACCCATCCGAATCCAGATAACTTCTTCAACAAAGCTGTGAGAAAGCAGACTGCTGTATCATAGGGTGCAGATGAAGATCCACGAATTACCTCCCTTAGATCAACTGAATTCCTGTCAGCATAATAATCGTCTTTCTCTCTCTGTGACTTTCCGACCCAAACGAGTGAATCTCATTAAGCCACTTGGTATTCGTGCAATTTCGTTGGTAGTGACATAAAAGCAGTAACCTTAAAAGGCTCTTTGTACAGGAACCGAAAGTGTTGCTTATTTTTTATGTCCTTGCGGTTACGACAAGAACTTTTTTCTGCACGAATAGAAATTCCTTTCAGCGTATAACCCAGCCATTTCATCTTTTACCACCGGACCGTCCTAAAGGATCGGAACAATGCTGTTCGGATTAAAAAAAAAAAAAAAAAAACTCACAGCGTGGCGAATAGTGGTGGTTCCTTCAGCTCACCGGAGGAGGACCAGGTGATTTTCTTTTAGCGACCAGAACCACCGGAGAGACAGGGCATAGCTGCCGGCGTCAAGGATTTTACGTTAGAAACTTCAAAACACGCGAAAATTGTTTATCTTTTAATAGTTGTGGTGAGTTTAATTTGTAACATATGTAAATGTAGGTAAGAAAAAGTAAATGTTGATAAGATAACGACGTTTACAAAGCACTGCCCGGGACCCCCAATCAGGCACTCTGCCCTACAGTATAATTCTACAGTATTTCCGTCTGAATTTCTGGAATGAGCAGTTACCATTATTTACACTATTTAAATTCGGACGATTGTCCTCATTTTTCTTGTTATAACAACGTTTCGGCCGTTGTACCCTTTCGCCTTCATCATATCAATCCGGGTAACCTGCATAGAATTCCGAACTGAACCCTTTATTTAATCTACGGATATATTGTTCAGTTTTTATTGTTAACAGTGTTCACGTATCGCTTGTTCCGTTTCCACTGAGCCAAAGTATACACTATGTCACCAAATTCACAAGACAAACGCTTTAATCAACATAGGACGAATCTCTAGAGAAGTTGGAGCCTTAAACCTAACCTCACGGCTACTGATGAGTGCCACTATTTTTCATGCTTGATTGCACCCATATTAGGGTAACCCGGTTTGATATACAACTCATGAAGGCCGGAGGGCACAGCAGCCGAAACGTTGTGATAACAACAATAAAAATGAGGACAATACTCCGAATGTAAATAGTGTAAATAATTCTATATTTCTTGATATTTAAGAGACTTAACATACTATGACACAGTGACACACAGAATGAGAAAGATTATATTATGCTAGTCTTTCAAGTCTTATCCTGGTTCTTAGGGGGTGTTGTTTTTTGTGGTGGGTAGAGTAAGGTTCTCCCTGTACAAAGCCCGAGGCCACTCGAAGGAGAGGGTTACATTAAGGGGTAGTTTATATGGATAAGGGTGAAGATAATGGTTAACTCTAGACTTGAACAGGTTAAGAATGTAATGATCGGGGAAATATCCTCTTTGGAGTCTGTTCCACAAAGCAGTGGTTCGCTGGAAGAAGCCATTTGAGTGGAACTTGTCACCGATGGAATACAGAAGGAATGTGGGTGGTGTACAGTTATGTAAGTGGTATGGAGAATTCTTGCCGGGAAGAAGAAAGGAATGTAATTGGTTTGAGCATTTTCCATGGAAGTAGCGATAGAGCAGTGAGAGACTTGCCACATCTCGACCGTGAGAGAGAGAGCGAGAGAGGTTGGAGGCTAGAAAATAAATCTTATACAAGGATTCAGAGACGTTTTTGAACTCTCTCAAGACTAGAAAGTGATGACTGGACAGCTCTCGCCCAAATAGGACGACAGTCTTCCATTTTCGGCCTGATCTGTAGAGGATAGCACGAGGAGCGATACAGGTAGCTGATCATTTTACCTGCATCTTTAGCGATTGATTGTATATAGGAGTTCCATTTGAGGTCGGGTGTAAGTTTGAGGCCCAATATTCTCTCAAGGTACGGTGCTTCCTCAAGGGGACATCCGTTCAACGTGACTGGCGGTAGTTCGGGATCCGATCGGCGGTGATGGAATGTAAGCAGTTTGCTTTTCAAGGCATTGAATGTAACTAATCAATTTTTCTTCCAATGGGAACTTAGTGTTAGATCGGAAGAGTGGTCAGTTGTCAATCTCTAAAATAGTTTATCAAAATTGCAATGTTATATCTTTGAAGACGGAATGGTAACAATTTCAATTGTAGTAAAATTCGAAATCGTTACTTACTGGAACAATACAGGAAGCCGATCATTTTACCTGCATCTTCAGCAATTGATTGTATATAGGAGTTCCATTTGAGGAGGAAAAAAAAGAAGGAAATACGTCTGGCAGACTATTTACCTCTTGAAGAAATCGTTTATGTTTTTTTTTTTTCACTCGAACAACGTAATCCTTAAATCAGTGGTGCCCGAACGTTACGGCGTGCCTCATAGGTTCGTTGGAAGAGGATAGCAGGTGAGGCGGAATGATTGAAAGACAATTAAATATTTACAAGCAGTTTTAAAAAATGTATAATCAAGTTTAATTATGGATTACTTGTAATTGCATGCATGAGACCCAGTATAAATAGTTTTAAATAATTATTGACCGATTTTATCATTGTGATAGTTTTCCATTATTTCAAGTATTAAGAATATAGTAAGTAGGGTCCGCGAATTAAAGGAGAGAGTTATCAATGATAATGTTCTGACTTCTAATACGAAGTTATCTCCCTTTAATCCCCTCTCTGGACCTTCTTTGCCGTAGGGATGATTGCGCCTTTTCACCGGAACTTCCCTTTGGTGAGGCGCGAGCAAATTTGCATTCCAAAAATGCGACCCAGACAAAAAAAGAACCAATGCCTTAAGTGGTGGTAGATAAGGAACGAGCGAATTTTTCTGATAATGTACAAAAACTGTATTCCATATTATATCAAATTTTCTTATGATCAATATGCCAGGAAGTGCAGCCATGTACTTCGCTATCATCTGCATAGATATTTACTAAGGATCCGAGTTTTCTTGGTCAGATCGTTGATATAAAGCAGAAAGAGAATAGGACTGAGGAGAGAACCTTGGTGAAGGGATGCCAGCATTGACCTCATGTAACTCATGTGATTATTAATGACAACCTTTATAGACAGGAAAACTACCTGTGAGGAAAGGCTTGATAACAGTGAGGACTCTCCCAGTGATTCCATAGGGGATCAGTTTGTGTAGCAATCCTCTATGTAACACCTTGTCAAAGGCCTTCGAGATATGTAAGCCCATCACTCAAAATAGATATTTTTATTATCAAAAGCTTCAATGATTCGTTGTTTATTATCACGTCTTTAGGTAATAATATCCAGGAAATTAAAAAAACAAAAACAAAACAAACTGTATTCTATCGGCAATATATTAATATCTCTTTTTCACAAAATTTATACATTTATTTTATCAATGATAAATTTAGTGCAAACATCAAAGCAGCTGCTGTAGATACACCACGATAATAAATTAAAAAAAAACTCAAGGCAAAATTGCAAGATGTCTACTGATAAGAGACGATTGACCCAGTTTTTTTTTCAGAAGCTTTTCCTTCGAAGAATTTCGACCACAGTAAATACAAACAAACATGGCTCTACGTACTTTGCTGTTGATGTTACTGTCCATTCCTGGCAGTAAGTAAAAATTTATTAAGTTTTTATCTTACTTGTTAACAATTTTGACCTGTATTGAAGAATTTAAAATGTTTCCAGATAATCAATCGTGCCAGTAAACTAACACAATCTGCTTTATGAAGCTCTGAAATGAAGCACTGATATTTTTCAGTAATTATTTATCTTAGTGTCCTCGTCTTTGTTGTTTTGATCGATTCGTTTTGGCAGATGCGTTCTCCGGTCTTCATCACGTAATACATTACATTATGTTATGAAATGAATTATTAATGTTTTCTTTTTGGTGGGGGTTGTGGGTGGCGGTGGAAACCGCAGTGATTCATCGGAACGGTAAAAACGGTTGGAATATTTTCTGTTAATTCACCACAAAATATTAATTCACCCCAAAATAAAAAGAATTTATATTTACTAAAATTCACACCAAAATTCGGAAATGTCCTTTACAATTTGCTCCAAAATACAACCATTGTTATTTTTTACCTTATGTCTCCAAAGAAATTCAGACAAATAAGAATCTATCCTTCTGCAATGAGTTCCGAACATTGGCTTATTCTTCATTTTGGCATTCCACCAGGGACTTTCGATTATTTGCGTTTGAGCTGATGTCTCTGGGTCAACGAAATACGTACTGTGATTTACAGTCAGATGAATACAATTGGGATCATCCTTCATAGATGTAGATCCTTTCCAACAATCAGACATAATCGTAGTCCCAGGTAAAATACACCTTCGGATTGTATCCAATAATTTGGAGGTTCTTCTAACTGGCAACATCATGGCAATCTAAAGAAATTTTGATTTTAAATTTATAATTTCAAGAGTGCCAAAAATTTAATAAAATATTTAATTAAAATTCATAATTTCTTGGTGTGAATTAATATTTGCGATAAATAACTTTACGTTATTTGGAGTGAATTAACACAAAATATACAACATTTGGTAAAGAACGTCCTAGTGTGAATGATATATATATATATATATATATATATATATATATATATATATATATATAAAATATAATATAATATAAAAGGCTCAAACACTAATATTCCATGGTTATAATTTATTACATTGGAATCGTAATCAGGATCCAATTCATCAGACCTACAAATTCAAAAAAAAATTTGGAAAATATAACTCCGGCATATAAAAAACAAAATTTTGATGATTTGGATCGTGATTACGATTCCAATGTAATAAATTATAACCATGAAATATTAGTATTGGTATATATATATATATATATATATATATATATATATATATATATATATATATATCAATAAAGGTGCAATTAATTTACAAATTCATGAATTATTCATACATAAAACAAATACAAAGGTTAATGATTTAAATGGCGAGAAATGTATCTTCTCGAACAATTCAAATAATATACAAAAACTCCGAACCTGTTTATGAATGAAATATTATTTGAATTAAATTGTTCGCGAAGATGGATTTCTTGCCATTTAAATCATTAACCTTTGTATTTGTTTTATGTATAAATAATTCATGAATTTGTAAATTAATTGCACCTTTATTGAAATTAAAATAACTGATCCAAGTGCAACTTTTGGATAATAAGTGCGACATTACTGTAATTATTGAACAATATAGTTCATACCACTTTGACGGAAAATCTAGCAGTAAAAAAGAATTCTCTTATCACTATATTTATACATAAACGCAGAACCTTAAAATTTAAATTCAAACTCAGCGTTGCGACTGCACGTTCCAGAACAATAACACATTTCTCATAGCATTTTTCGGATTACAACCCTGTTTTCGTTGTCCACTTATTACTGAGAGTAAAAACAAGAACACAATCTATTTCATACCTGAGGATGTCTGTAGGAACAGACGAAAGCTTGTAAAAATAAAAAGACCTATTGCAACTGAAATTTATAAAACAGGATCTTTTCATTCATAAACAGGTTTGGTGTTTTTGTATATATATTTACCACTATCTATATATGAATCATTAGCGAGAATTATATATATATATATATATATATATATATATATATATATATATATATATATATATATATATATATATATATATATATATATATATATATATATATATATATATATATATATATATATATATATATTATTCACACTCGGACGTGAAAATATTAGTTAATTATATATATATACAGTATTTACATTAGTCGGACTATTGTCCTCATCTTTGTCGCAACGTTTCGGCCGTTGTACGCTCCCGCCTTCATCAGGTGGTTGGAATTTCGAACTGAAACCTTTATTTTGATCACTGGGGTAGACTGTTCTAGTTCCACGTGCCATGTTTGATGGATATCAGTCATCACCTGTTAATTCCCCTCTGCAAGTTCTCCACTGCCTTAACCGGGTATTGAACTCACACTCTTTGCGTCTGTCACTGGATCTAACCATCGCCTTTATCCACTGTGCCATGTGTCCTTCGGTATGCATTTCTGGATATTATAAACCTAATGTTTTCAGCAACCATTTTATACCAGTGCTCATACTGCAATTTTGCTCTTGTCATATCATGTTTTTACCAGAGCTCATATTGCAACTTTGTTATCATTGCTTTTCTCTGGCACTCCTTATTACTGGTTCCCATATTGTATTTATTTCTATGCTTGGTCGGCTCAGGAGATTTTTGTGGCCTAGCATATGTGCTGATTCCTTAAGTTTACGAATTTTCCAATTATGTTTCCTGTCTATGATCTCAACATGATCCCACAGGGGACGGTGATCTCCATTCTCTCTCCATATGTGGTCAGTCACGCCTGATTTTTCTACTTCCCCTCGCGTTACAGCTTTCTGGTGTTCTTGAAGCCTTACTTTGAGGGGGCGGCCTGTCTCTCCTTTATATTCCTTTCCGCAGCTGCACGGGATAGCGTACACACAGTCTTTATGGGAACCAGTAATAATATTATATATATAATACATAAATATGGAGACAAATTGAGAAATCCTACAAAGCACGAATATCGAACCATCTGACATTCCTACACCGATGCAGAGACCTACAACTCATCCTTGGCACCAAGACCATCAATTCAAGGAGAGCTCGTCGGGTCGCAGAGAAAGCGGGACACGCCCTTGTCTGAGAGAGAATCCAGTACAATCGTTGGATAAAACATCGACTACAAGACGCTCGAGGATTTCTTCAACAGAATTACTAATGAAGAAGACCAGAGAAGGATCCAAAATGACTTGGATAAATCCTTCAGACATGAATTTGATGTAGTCATGGCTCGCCAAGGGCCATCACCCACCAGTGAAAGCAGTAGACAACACCAGCCAATATCAGCTAAGTGCCTCTGAGGAGTCAGTATTGAATAATGGTCTCAACTTCGCCACAACCATCAGGCGGGTGCCATACTTCGAGGAGGTGGCCTTGAACTTCCCTCAGGCTCAGGCGGATGAACTAAGATGGAAAGTAAGACAGGCCTTGGAGAGAGCCAAGCTGCCCAGGTCTAACATAACAAAACTGTAGAGGCTGGCGATTGGATCCCTACAGAGGAACGAAAACATCATCATACTACCGGCTAACAAAGGTAATGCGACTGTAGTGATGGACAAATCAGAGTATACAAGAAAACTGGAAGACCTAATTAGCAATGGTAGCTACAGCAAAGTGAAAAAGGGTCCTACTATGAAAACGGAACGCAAACTGTCACAGATCCTAATCAAGAACAAGGATCACTTCGCACCTAAGACGTATAGGCAGTTATCGCAGCGTTACACCACAGCTACCTCACATATACGGTCTACCTCACAAAGACGGTATTCCGCTCAGGCCGATTGTTAGTTGCCAAGGCTCTGTGTGCCACCCTCTGAGTCGCTTCCTTGTAGATATAATTGACCCATTGATCGGAAAGTCTCCTTCATATGTCCGAAACTCCGCCCACTTCGTGGAAATAATAAAAAAGGCTCCCATCTTAGATGGTGAGCTTAGACGTGGTGAGTTTGTTCACCAAGTTACCCTTGGAGGAGCACTGGTAAAAAATGGTTGCTGAAAACATTAGGTTTATAATACCCAGAAATTCATACCCAGATGTCCTCAAGGACACATGACACAGTGGATAAAGGCGTTGGTTAGATCCAGTGACAGACCCAAAGAGTGGTTAAGGCAGTGGAGAACTTGCAGAGAGGAATTAACAGGAGATAACTGGCATTCATCAAACATGGCACGTGGAACTAGAACAGTCTACCCCAGGGATCGAAATAAAGGTTTCAGTTTTCAGTTCAACCACTTGAAGAAGGCCAGAGCTTACAACGGCCGAAACATTGTGACAAATATGGCGACAAAGATGAGGACAATAGTCCGACTAATGTAAATACTGTACATAATACCTCATCTCAGAAATATAGACAGATATATATATATAACTAATCTATTTTATGCTTTGCCGTTATCAATGGCATGGATTAGGAAAAGAAGGGAAAATATCCTGTTATAATTGTGCTAACAACTGTTAAATAGGAAAACCGTAAAAGTTTCACGGATCTTTCTAGGTAAGAGAAATGTTCGTGGGAATTTAGTTAGAAGGGAAGATAAAAGTGTTTCTTCTGTCAATCCCTCATAAATAATGGACTATTACGTTTTGATTGCATGACAAGAGGGCATAAGACACGACTTCGTTTTCAGGGAGAAACTGAAACAAAAAACAAAGAGAAGATAGAAGTCTGTTTCAGTGAAATGGAAAAAGTTGTTAGTTTCAAATCTTTCCATTTCCATCTTCTTACTTCTTAGAATAATGACCAGCATTCATATTTATAATTGTTATTCCAATATTTTGTTACAGATGTGAAGCTCAAATATTTATTTAACTACGGATATTTTATTATCATATAACTCGCCATGAACTTATTCAATCATTAACTTTAGAGATAAGAATTAAGATTCATCAGAAAATTTAAATAGGAAAATCGTGATATTTTCACGGGTCCTTCTAGTAATATTTAACTAATTTAAACAAGTTTGTTTAGTTCTTTATGTTCAAAAGAATTATTTTTCATAATCTGTGTTTATTAATGTTATCAATGTAGATTTTTATTGCATTAATAAAATAAACAAAAGAGACATATTTGCTTCAAGCGTATCGACGAACAACTTGTGAAATGATAGTTAGCTAACAAGTCTCACGGAACATTATTGCTGGATGTTGAGTCCGAACCTCACCAGTGATTCACACTCGTATCCCTAATAAATTCTACTTAAAAATTATTATATTTACAAAGTATATCTTAGTCTTATAAAAACTGTATTTTCAGTTTCAACTATGATTGAATGCACGTCTAGATAAACAAAATTTATCATTTTCTATTCTATTAATTTATGTTCCTATTCTGTTTTTATAATAAATTTCGCCCAACACAAGGCTCTAAATCCACACAAGGTAGACAGTTACAGTTAAAATGCTAATGAATAATATGGTGTGTAATATGAATAAAGACGGGTTTTTACGAAGTGAGGATTATGAGTGTAAGGAGAAAAGATTTTTTTAAGCATTTCACCCCCAAGCAAGTAGGGAGTGCTACTAGCACTCAAGTGATAACAGAGAGTGGGAACAAGAGTAAAGAAGCGTTATAGAGGAAAGGATGAAGAGAAGGACGGTGAATAGATGAAGACATCTGAGGATGTCGATTGACATTTCATTTGAATAGTTGGAGATTATAGATCTCAGGGAAGCAAGAGGAAGGGAGTTCCACAGACGGGAAGTGCGAGACATGAAGCTGTTAGAGTAGAAACACGTTTAAATTCATGCAGTTTGGGAACCAGCGAAAGTAGCTCGTCGGAGCAGTTACCGTGAAAGTATTGAAAATACTGAAAAGACAGACGGAAGCGACAGCACTGTCTGTGAGAGAGCGACTGTAAACGAGATGCCAGATCAGGGCCAATTACATTACGTATCCGTGTCTGGATTTTGTTGAAGACCTTAAGACGAACAGCGGGGGCTCCAGATTATATATGGCAGCAGTATTCAATGCAAGGGCGAATGGTTGATATATAGATTTGATTTCATGGATACGGGATAGAAAAATTTTCGATCGACACACTGGATGCTTCATGCCCGAAAAAAAAGAAAAAAAAAAAAAGTAAAAAAAAACGGAGTGTCAAAAGGACGGTTTTCCCTTGACGCTGCTATTATTTTAACTACCTTTACTCCTCGGCAGTTTTTATCATTTTTGAAAGCGATGATTAGAATTGTAATAAAACCTAAACATTTGTTGAAAATGAATTTATATATTTTTTTCTTTAGAATTTACAACAAAAATATTAAACACTATTTATTTATCAGTTGTTTACTTGAAAGAATAATTTTATATTTACAACATTGTAAAAATGAATAAAATTGTATTAGAATTACCAATTTACCAATTTCTAAAGAAATAAGCATGAAAAACATTTATTCATAAATTTATAAACATTTATTAGATTATTAAAATATGTAAACCAACTATAAGGAAATCCTTATTATTTACCATTTTATAAAGTTCGAATCGATTGGCAATTAGCTGAAGTTTTGCCAACCACCCCAATAAACAATCTAAAAAAATATATAATGTAAATAAACAATCTAAGAATAGTGTTTATTATTTTTGTTTTCACTTCTCAAGAACTAAGAAATTGTATAAATTCACTTCCATCACATGGTTAGGTTTTATTAAAATTGTAATCCTCGCTTTTTAAAACAAGCGGATAAGTAAAATTAAATTAAATTAATAGCGATGTCAAGGGAAAAACTGTCATTTGACATTCCGTTTTTTGTTTGTTTTGTTTTTTTTGTTTGTTTGTTTGTTTGTTTTTGTTTTTTGCAGCAAGTAGCTCAAAGTTTGCCTTTCTTGTTTAAAGAGGTCAAGATTATATTGTCTAGGGAAGCACCCAAAAGGTAATTCTTCGGAAAAAAGCTATCTAAGTAAGACATTTGAAACACGATGGAAAGGAGAATGATTTGACTTCGGAGAAGGGACATGACGTGTCCTAGCTGCAGAGGTCTGAACTGGTGGAAGTAAAAGAATAGAGTTCATCTGAACATTTGCCATGGAAATATTAACAGAGTAGAAATAAGCTTGCAACGTTGCGTCTGTTTGAAATAAAAATCTGCATACTGAAAAATAAATACCCACTCCAAATTGCGTAAATTATTTGAATTCTATGAAGGCTGAAAAGTTAGGATTGAGTAACTCCATTCAAAACATCGAAACAATTACTCCATTTAAAAAATAAATCTACTCTGACCCTTGTAAAGAAACAGCATAGTAGAAGGAATAAATTATTTTACGGAACGATAGCCCAAGCCAACTATCTTTTTCATCATCTTTAGTAATAGATTCTATGAGAGGAGCGTTCGGTTAGCAAGGTCTAATTATAAAAAGAATGTATAAACATAAAAATGTCTTAAAATAATTGTCGGACTTTGTCCATTTCATAATGTGTGACGTCATTTGTTTACATTTAGATACGCATCGAGCAGATATGAATGTACGTGAGAGATTCATAGAAGATTAAAGTCTAAAGACAGTATATTCGACTTTGCTAACCGAACGCTCCTTTGTGGTTAAATCGGTTAAAGGCTCGTCAGGCTATATGACAGTTCCGTATAGGGTACAGGTTCGATTCCTGTCGGAGGACGAATATTTTCTATGAAAATTTTTGTATCTATAAACAGAATGTATAAACATAAAAATGTCTTAAAAGAATAGATTCTATAAATAAGTTGCATTGGATGTCTGGTATGAAGTTGAGACCCATTCTGTTAGCATATATAGTGGGCTACTTTTTATAAATGCCCAATTTCTAGCAGAACAGTAATTACTGCATCATTGTAATGACACATAACAATTTTTTTATTGCCGATATTTACGTTTTAGCCTTTATTCAGGTCAGCACGATGGATGTGTGAAAGTTCACAGAAGGGGAATAGTAACACTGCAATCATAGGTCAATCAGCGCAAACGAGTGGGTGTAGACATCGATGTTCGAGTCGAACGGAAACATTGGGGTTAGCTGTTGTTCGTGGCAGTAATAAATTCCCAATTTCAGTTTGGGCAACTTTTATATAAATATTTCTTTTTTGTGCCAATCCCAGATTAGTCAAAGTGGTGGTGTGCTAGGCTCCATTTTAAATACTAAAACGTGCTACTATATTTATACTTTTCAGTAATTTACAGTTATATATATATATATATATATATATATATATATATATATATATATATATATATATATGCCTTTAACAATATATATATATATATATATATATATATATATATATATATATACCTTTAACAATAAATTTAAAAAAAAATCCAGATGACATGCATTTAACGGATGTCAGAATTCGTTGAAAAATACATCCATACGCCTACCTAAACATAACCGCTTTTTCGAACGTAATTAATAACTGATACAACAAAAGTTAATAAAAATGCACACGATACCACCCATTGTCTGAATGATTGGATCTCTGTATCCTTGGAAACGGTTGAATTATGAATTTTCTATGCCTTTAAAACTCAGTAAATTTAAAAAATAAGTTACTCCAAAATTCGCTTGAGGATGAAATGGAAAAAATGTTTTTAATTTAATTACAAAATTAAATTTGAAGCATTTAGCTTCCATTTTTGAAACATGGTTATTACTGTTTATTACTATTATTTTAAATCAGTTAATTTACAATATTAATGCTCTGTAAATTTACATTGAGTACTATTTTGCAATATATCTTCACACTAATGATTTGCGTCTAGCATGAAACAGCCTGTCGCCTCTGAGTGTTGACTTCAATGTTCACTTTTATATTTATATTGACATACGCCCTATCTCTGATATTGAGCACTTTATCCTATAAATATAGCACACCTTAAAACTATATTTCTTCATATATATATATATATATATATATATATATATATATATATATATCTTCACTTAAACATGTTTCATTGAATACTATAAAATATTTATTGCCAAGGTGTTTATGGCTGATATTTTGTTTTTTGAATTCAGCTCGGTATTCATTACCAGACGCACACGCCTGTAGTACTCCTTTCTTAGCTTCTCCTTCATTTGAGTATATGCTGT
>OZ010582.1:124947575-125092575 GCA_963932145.1 Acanthosepion lycidas
ATAGTAAAGAACTAATTCTTTTACTGTAGTATTGCCTAAATATGTCTTAATATTAGTTTTTACTTATCTTAACTATGCATGGCACAAGATCACAATATGGGACCTCCAATGAGTATGGAACTCACTAGTCTAGTAAAGGTCTATAATACTAGCTACTTGACCCCTGTGAGGCAACCAAGCTTCATTTTAACATAACCTGGCACAAAGTTACTTGTTTTTGCCACTTAGTGAGGATTAAATTCACTCGATTTGTAATGGCTTACTAGATCAGCTCGCTGTGCATTACTCCACAGCGGGAAGATCAATATATTGATATAGATATTTACTCAGGTTATTTTCGTCTTGCACAAGACCACAAGTTTTGGATATCCAATGACCTTTGAGTATTTTGTAATGTAGTAAAAGCCTTCGAGACAAGCGCAGTAACGATTATTAGTGAGCTAGGTGAACTGTATACTTGAATAAATTCTTAAATAAGAGACATTACTACACGCTACTCCTACAGGAAACACCTCATTGAATTGCTAATTTTGCTGTTATATTCGCTAAATCCGTCGTCTTTCCTTATGAATCTTGAAAATAGTAAGCGTCGATTGTTCTTTATTATGCTAGTCTAATTTCTTCTCACAGATAAAGAAAAGAATTCAAGCAGCAGAAATATAGTTCTAAAGAAGGATGCTGCGAACACCATATATTGTTGCCTATGAAAAGTTTTTAGCCAGGAGAAATAAACTACATCCAATTTCAAAATTTAATTGCGTAATCCCAACTCAACATAAATAAACAGGATTTGGAACTCTTATGAAGTAGGTCCTCCATTTGCTAATTTCAGTGCATGTATTTAAATTTTCATGGATTTGATCAAGTTATCAACAATCGTCTGAGCCATATTTTGCCACTCGTTTAGCAATGTTTCTTTAAGGGTTGCTACTGACGTGATTTTGGTTGCACGCTCTCGAAGCTTTCTCCCAAACGTGCTATATTGGATTCATGTCAGAACTGTGGGCTACCCATGGCAGTGACTTGATTCCTTGCGATTCCTTCCAGGCCTTTGCTACTTTGCTTGTATGACATGGCGCTACACCTTCTTGAAAAAGGTAGAGATTCTTGTCAATCTGATTGGTTTTAAATAGTGGGAGTAGTCCTTTCTCTAATATTTGACAGTATTTTGGACCATTCAACCTTGTCAACAGGAATCAGCTCAGATTTCCCTACAAGCCAGACAGCGCCAAACACTATTATTCCAATCTCTCCATGTTTCACGGTGGCCTGTAGACATTCAGTGTTTCAAGTTTCATTCTGATTTCTCCAAATAAAACCTGTCTCGAATATTGGCAGAATTTCCTTTCAACTGACCAAATTACAGACTGCCAAAATTCATAATATTTGCACTCGAATTCTTTCGCACAGTCTATGCGAATGTTCCTGTTAACCCTTTGAAATCAATGGCTTATTTCTGACAACTCTTCTTTGATAACCTAGCTCTTTCAGAGTCTTTCTCATGACATATGCTGACCAAGCTGTTGGCGACATCTTTGACGCTCTGACGACGGTTTCTGATGACTTCCTTTTTCAGTGCCATTTTCTTTCACTCAGACACGATGCTTGGTCTTCCTGAACGTTGTTTCACATGACAATGGCCTTCTTCATTAAATTTCTTGACAATATTATTAACCGTTTGATGATTAACCTGGAAAAACCTAGCAATTTCTCTATTTGACTTGCCACACTGATGCCTTCCTATTATTCGCCCTCGTTGAAATTCACCAATTTCCTTACTTCCGCGAACTTTCATTGCAAAATATAAGTCAACTATCATTCATAGATGAGAGTAGCTTGATACTAACACGGTATTGTCTGAAAAAAAAGAAGAGACGTTATTAAACAAGCCAAAGTTGCTGTAATCAAGGGTGGCTAAAAACTTACCATAGCCCACTGTAGAATGAGCATGGGAGCAATGACGATGATTTAGAGAAAATGGAAACAGGAGGACATCTATGCTTAACGCCAGAAAAAGTCAGTTCAATTTTCTCGAACACATAATGAGGAAAGCGAGAATAAAATACTCGCAGCAGGGCATATTGAAGGCAAGGGGAAAGCAGTGTATAACCGATTTAACGAATGTGTATAAATTGTTGACAGAACTGGGCTCAAGAATGATACCAAAAAGGCAAAATTTGCTACGAGCTAAAAGAGTAGGGAATTGTGGCGAAGCTCGCTAATGTTTTAGAGGGACACGACAAATAGAAGAAAAAAGATTTTCCGTTAGGATGGTGTCTATTTTTGTTCTTAAAGATCCAACGATTGAACTATTGATTGCAGAAACTCAGATGAAGTTGATAAAATAAATTTTAGTAAGTTTTCTCACGTTAGTGTATTCACTTTCTTAGATCAGGCTCTACAGAAATATATAGGGTGACCCCCAAAAAACGGGAAATTTTTAACAATCCAATAAAACGAAGAGTGATGGAAAAAAATATTTTATTCATATTAATTGAAACCTTAAAACATGCCATTTAAGAAACAATGATGGAATTTTCATTTTTAAAAAATTACGTCCTGTAGATGGCGTCCTCCTGTACGAATGCATTCTTGAAATCTGCTGTTGAGAATCCTCATTGACTGCTGCAACATCTCAGCTGGGATACTGTGAATTTCATCTTGAATTCTAAATGGCGAAATGTTTACTTGCTCAAGGTCACTGTCTGGCAATGTTGCCACTTGCTCATGTCTGGCAATACGCACTTCAAAATTTCCCGTTTTTTGGGTCACTCTGTACATCTGCTCATACGGGCATCTAAAGGAAAATTTGAGGCATTTTCTGGAGACATTATTCAAAACAGTTGTATATTTTGCTTCATTAACTTATTTATTTTAATTTTACACTTTATTTTCCCCTTCGATTTCTATGTCCTTTTATCAGGTTATCTCCTCGCTGATGCGAATTCATGTAAATACTACCAAATATCACAAGACGTTTTAAATGAAGAAGGACCATTTGAATTCAGGCTGAAATATTTCCTGAGAGGACCAGATCCTGTTCGGTTATCAGTTGAGACTTCATACACAATGATGTATAATAAAATACTTTGGTCGACTAATAACACGGACAACTACGGTTGGTGTTATAAGGACATCGTGGTATATCGCGGAATAGTAAGTTATTACCGTATAACATTTATAGTCCGTCGAAGAAAGAGTTTTGCTCTCCTTTTTTAGCTGGTGATTCTACTTCTTAAAATAAATTTTCTTTCTTTCTACTATATTAACGTATCTTACAATGAATATATTGCTCAGTCTTATCATGTTGATCTATGCATTTCAGGATTGAACAATCAGAAACAATGTGATCAATATTATAAACATGTTGTTCACATAATCTAAATATTGGGTCATGATAACTATGTTATATTTACCTGGTAATTGCACGTGAAAAGGCTTTGGTCATATGCAGCCATTATAAATGCCCCCGTTTCATCTTTTTGGCCAACACACTTCAGCCACTGATGGGTTTTGTGTTTATCTACATTGTCATCATTGCTTCGGATGACTAATTGTCTTTGTCGGGGTTTTGTTACCCGTATTTATTATTATTATTATTATTAATATTATTATTATTATCTTTTTTTTTTTTTTCTTTGATTTCTGGCGTTTACACATTTCTTTCCGGATCCGCCCAGGGACCTAAGGTTAGAAATGGCATCATGACTCTTTCCACCGACAAAAAAAAAAAAAATTACATAGATAAAGCCCTTCGTAAAGTGTGAGCTGTACTTGTCAGAACAATTTTTGTATCCCTTTGAGGTATGGGCTTCCAGGAATCCCTTCAATTAGTCTACTGGAATCTTTTCCAACCAATCCTAGGGCTCCAAATTTAACAGTGATTGTTGATGTTCCCATATGCCATATTTTTGAGATTTCTATTTCAAGGTCCTTGTATTTTGACAGCTTTTTGAATATCTTCAAAGATACATTGCAGTCAGCAGGGACTGCCATATCAATAAGGAGGCACCGTTTTTGTCTGTGGTCTTTAATAACAATATCTGGGCGGTTGGCTTTGATTGTTCGGTCAGTGTGTATTGTGTAGTCCCATAGAATTGTAACAGGTCCTATCTCCGTAACCGGGTATTATCATAATTATTATTATTATTATTTCCTTGGATTTTTGTTGCTTACATATTTCCCTCCGGGAACCAACCCAGAACTAAGGTCAGAAATGGCTTCATGACATTTTCCACTGATCATCTTTTGTAAGTAAAATCCCAAAAGCCTATGATCACACATATTTTACATAGATGAAGCTCTTAATGTGTGAGCTATACTTTTGAATATATTTTTTGTATTACTTTAAGACAGGAGCTACCAGGAAAACCCCTTCAATGAGTTTATCGGGACGTTTTCCAATCAATCCGAGGGCTCCAACTACAAATGAAATTATTGATGTCCTCATGCGCTATATTTTTTTTAGATTTCCACTTCTAGATCCTTGTATTTTGATAGTAGCTTTTGAAGATCCTCCAAGATGCATTACAATCTGCAGGGAATGCCATGTCAATAAGAAAGCACATTCTGTTCTTGTGGTCTTTGTTCTCAATATCACGATATATTATTATTATTATTATTATTAATATTTCAAAAATTATTATTTTATTATTAATATTATTTCAAAAATTATTATTTTATGCATTAACAAGCTTACACCAGATACATTATTCAGAATATTGTCCTCATCTTTGTCGCCATATTTATGGGTTAGATTGTTCTAGTTTCACGTGGCATGTTTAATGGATGTCAGTTATCAGTTATCCCCTGTTAATAAATGTACCGGTAATAAGACGTAATGTCAAAAGAGCGGTTCTTCCCATGACACATGGCACAGTGGATAAAGGCGTTAGTTAGATCCAGTGACAGGACCCAAAGAGTGTGAGTTCAATACCAGGCTAAGACAGTGGAGAACTTTCAAAGGGGAATTAACAGGAGATGTTACGTGTCACGTGGAACTAGAACAGTCTACACCAGTGAGTGAAATAAAGGATTCAGATCGACATTCCAACTACCTGAAGAAGGCTGGGGTGTACAACGGCCGAAACGTTGTAATAAATATGGCGACAAAGATGAGGACAATAGTCCAAATAATGTAAATAGTGTACATAATACCTCATCTAAGAAATATAGACAGATACTGAAAGGCCGAAACGTTGTAATAAATATGGCGACAAAGATGAGGACAATCGTCCAAATAATGTAAATAGTGTACATAATACCTCATCTAAGAAATATAGACAGATACTGAAAGGCCGAAACGTTGTAATAAATATGGCGACAAAGATGAGGACAATAGTCCAAATAATGTAAATAGTGTACATAATACCTCATCTAAGAAATATAGGCAGATACTGAAAGGCCGAAACGTTGTAATAAATATGGCGACAAAGATGAGGACAATAGTCCAAATAATGTAAATAGTGTACATAATACCTCATCTAAGAAATATAGACAGATACCGTATGAAAAGAATCAATCTAAAATAATGTGTTCATTTTTCAATCAAAAAAAAATATTTAATAAAAATTTTGTTTTTTGATAAAAAAAATTGAAAGATATGGCAAAATTATCGTAAATACTTTTCAGTAAATGACTGAAAGGAAACTTTGAAATTTAAACGGTTACATTTAGAGGGTGGGAGAGAGATACTTTGGCGTTTATCTCTGGAGATTTTGTTACCGCGAGAATTCTTGAATATCTTTCTTAGTGTTTTTACAAACCAAGGCAGCGCAATAGTCTGAAGTCTCTCAATCTTTAATGGAATCTCATATTCCTTTATTCTGAATTCTAGACTTCTAACCCCGTTCCGAATGCACCGATTATTATAGGCATAGCTCTTAATTTCTTGTACTACTTTTTTCTAAAGATATTAACATTTCATCGATACTATTCCTGTTGAAACGAAAATTAGAATTTAGTTTTGAAAGAAAATAGCAAAATTAACGGTAAATTTGAAATGTTCGGTTGTATAATTCTGTTTTTCATTATTTCCAGATCGATTATTTAAATACAATTTTCATAAAAGTTTTTGTCAGTGGTTCGTCATCTGTGGCAATTGGATCAATATCAAAAAGTAAGTGAATCCAATTTTTATTAAACACTTGAAACACACACACAAATATGTGAAAGAGAATGCACACACACACACACACACACTCTCTCTCTCTCTCTCTCTGTTTCTCTCTCTATAACTCCTCTATACACATTAATTATTACCTACTAGCGATCCACCCCAAGAAATACCAGTTGCTGAAATCGAATTTAATGTTCAACAGTAACCTTCTACTTTAGAGGTTTTGGCCTGTTGTAACCCCCATGATATCCTGGGTTCACCTTAAGAGGGGGCAGAGTAGGTTTTGTACTCGGTGTCACACCGGAACCTCAAAAGAACTAGTAGACTCGAGAGTTGACATAAAAGGTGTCTTCGAAATCATCAAGTGCAGAGTCGAGCACCGAAAGGTGTCAGTGTGTTTGCCAACATCAATAAGGAAGTGAACCCAGCTAAAGTTAAGATATATACACGCAAGACACCCAGACAACAAAAAATTATATAAACGGCTGACCTATGAGGGGGCGGGAGAGAATATATCACATCACCGCAACAAGATTAACCGTTCAAAAAAAAAAAAATGGAATCACAGACCCATGATTCGACTAATGTTAATTTGACGGATTCTAGAAATAAATGCATAATTATTTTACGCATGAATAATTTAATCTAGTTTTTATGCCAAATGTTTTTATAGAGCATAACACTCTCTCTATCTCTTTTAATTGTCATTTGATTGTTGTATGTCGTTCATTCTCGTTTGCGCGTAGACACAGTGGATTCGAATTCAAGTATAAAATCTTTTGATTACCGTATATATTCGTATATCATGCGATTATTGGAGATCTAATTTTGAAGCTAATTTTAAGGGAGTCGCATCGTACACCAAATATAAAATTAGCGTATGGACTGCTGGCCCTGGATACCCCATTCACCAAACAATATATCCACTTACCGTTGTCAAATTAGGTCCAAAATTAGGTCTTCAAAGCGAGTATATACGGTATGACCCCATGCGTGCTAGTGGTTTCCCGTCTTGCTTGAGGTGACACGCTTATGAATATATATATATATATATATATATATATATATATATATATATATAAGTGAGTATATCCGTTATTTATTTTCAATTTGTTTTCCTTTCATTTCTTTGTTATTTTTAGTTGCACCATTTTAGTTTATTTTAATATTGCCCTGTCGACCGGCTCTTGTATACACCGATAGCATTCCCTAAAGTGGCTAACAGTTTTCGGGAGGATACTTGCACGCAAACCAGACCATTATTTACCTGTTGTCTCAAGTATGAAACCTGACAAAGTTTTAGTATAGACTGACGAATAAGCACAGCCAGTGTTTATCAATATACTCAAATATAGACTTGATGAATGTTTACTTATACATTTAAGTATAAACACTAATTAATGTTCGACTCAAGTATAATTAAAAAGGTTAAATAACCCCCCAAAGATTTTATATCTCGTAAACCCCACCCATTTTTACATTTTACAATTAATTATACTTGCATTGAGCTCTCATTTCTACTCCTGTGTGCTGAAAAAAAAATCTATTTATAAGATAAATGAAAAACTAGCCTGATTAATGCTGATATTTCACGTAAGAAAACAACTATATTTTTTAAAGAAATTGCCCAATACCTTTGTCAAATAGGGAAAAAGAGAAAGAGGAAGAGGGAGAGGGAGAGGACATTAAAACAGGAATTATTCGGCGATAAAACCGCGCATACTTACAACATTACCAGAAATGTCTGCTTCAAGACAATGCTCGGCCAGGATGAGATTGCAAACGCTCGCCAACTTGGGATACAACATTTTGCAACCTTCGCCCTATTTCTCTGATCTCTCGCCCACTGAGTACTACTTTTTCAAGTATCTTGAAAATATTTTCAGCCCCCAAAAATTCCGTTGAAAAAGAAAAAGCAGAAACAGCATTCTAAAATTTCTTGGAGTCGTAAACTTTAGGCGGTTCAGAAAATAATGTCGCATTTTGGAATAAGCCTGTGTTCTAATCTATTATCATAATAATCGCACAACAATATATTACTCATTGCTAATGCTTAATGTGTCTTCTTTGTTTATTTTGATAGCAATCTTTTTAAGAATTTAACTCAAAACATTATACACCAATTATGGCGAAATTGGCTACGAATGGCGCACGGAAATATTTGTCAACACTAGTGACATCCGGGTTTTCTCTGTTAGCAGCGGGACGGCTTTGCACCATCAGAGGACTATGATGACTGTCTGGTGGTCGGCCATTAGCGTTATTCATTAGAGCTTTCTGGAATCTAATCAGAGCATCACTGCCGAAATTTACTGTCATCAAGTGAATGAAATGTACATTCAGTCAAGCAAAATGCAACCGGCACTGGTTAATCGATGACGTCTAATTCTACTTCCAGGACAATACTCGGCCACATGTTGCCAAGGTGACACTACAGAAGTTCACCGACTTCGTATACAAGACTTTGCCACGCCCATTATATTCCTCTGATCTCACGCCTTAACTACCACATCTTGACAATTTTGAAAGTTAAAAGACATTTCTTTGCAAAGAAAATGCAGAAACTGCATTCAAATATTTCTTGATGTTCAAACCTTTAAAGTTTTATCGTAAATACATAAATGAATTATTATAACTCGATGACAAAATGCATAGATGATCAGGGTTCTCTTATAACTGCAGTTATAAGGAAATAAACAAGTTGAAGATTGCATATTGCTATTAGTATTATTTAAACCTTTATTTTTGGTAAAACCCACATGTAGCCAGCAGATGAGAGGCAATTGAATAAAGCCGTGTTTTTCAGGTCTGTTTAAGTGTCCACCATTGATGTTGTCTTTCCAGACCAAACTCACCGATCAAGGCCGATAACTCCGTATGGTTATCTCTCTTAGTTGGCTCCACTATAGTAGGTTCCTATTTTGATTGATTTAAAACATTGTTTAATACATTAATTCAGGAACAAAAACTGTTTCTAATATCGGACATTATTTTCCGAACAACCTAATAGATAACACAAGTTTAAGGATTATTTTGTGTTGATTTTTGTAAAGTTAAATTTATAAGTTGATATGCACTAATTACTATATATATTCGTTTATTTTTTACAGTTGAACCTTTTAAAACAACTACATTTTCAAATCGACTGAACAACAGTATGAAAGCACCCACTAAATCCAAGATGTCTAATACGAGTCTATATATTATTGGGGCAGCATTTGCTCTTGTAATATTAATTATCACGTTTGTATGTATTTTCTGTTCTGTACGGAAATAATGTAATTTTATTTCAGTTTTCATGGGTATATACGCAGAAAATAAATACCTTTTTATGTCGGAATGATTTATCAAAGTTTTATGCAAACAAATAGAACAAAGCTGTTTTGCAGTCCACCATATTCGTAGACAATTTTGTGTCTTGGCACTAAGAATTTATGCAAATCAAATAAAGCATATCCAGGTCCCTTTTTTAAAAGAAAAATATGATTATTTATACCCCGAATATTCATTCCAGTCAATTATAATCGTTTTTTCTTGGGGAGTTGTCATCATTTTCGTTAATTATATTCATACTATTGTCCTCTTTGTTTTTTTTGTTTTTTTTTTACATAGAAATAAATACAATATAATAAAGAAAAGAAAAAGAAATGACATCAAATCTTCAAGAGCAGCAGCAATCTAAACATGGTCAGCAGCAGCTTAATCAGCAGTGGCATCCTAATCAGAATCTGAAAACTTGAGTCATGTTCATAAATAGCTTAGATTGAAACTTTCACATGGATGCCATGAATGGCACCAAATCCGTTGAGAAATATCGAAACTGTCTGCTGCATACAACCGCTTTCTCAGATCAATGCTTAATAATAGGGGCTTTTGAAGTGAAGCCTGTGGGTCTTGGAGAAGGCCATCTATCTAAGAACTTTGGGGACTGGCGCTATAAAATCACAAATAAAGAACTGTACCAAATAACAGAAACCACATCACTTCAATAATAGCAACAACAAAAATAGATACCACGAAGAGAAAATAATGGCATAATCAAGATGTTGATGTTCCACACGACTTCAAACAAAAGGTTAGTTGGGAACTCCCATCAATACTGGAAAGAGCGGTAAAAGCTGTAGAAATTGTTTTAAGAAAAATATTTTATGAATTTCAACCGACAGTAGTACTGGCGGCTCAGTCAATGAATGCCAAATATTTCCTAATAAGGAAACATCTAATATTAAGATTATAATTAACAATTCTATCAAAGTATATATTTTGAATACATCCAAAAATTATTTAGTTCACGTACGATCACCGAAGTTAAACAACGTCGAGCCTGGTCAGTAACTAGATGAGTGACTGCATGGGAATACCAGGTTCTGTGGGCTTAGATGTGTAAATGGTGTAATGGATAATGGCTTGGAATTGGATCACGTAGTTCCATTTCCCGTCGAGGTCGTTATATTCACTTACGCGCAAATACCCTTGGAAAAGGTATGAATTTGCCTCTTCTCTCCAAGCTATGGGTTAATTAGTAAATATTGCATTACTAAATCATTATTATCTATACAAAAATATTCTTACAATCTAAAAATAATAATCTAAAAAAGTAATGATTATGTCTTTTGTAGACGTACAGAAAGTACAAAACATAATTTTTATGTGAAATCATAATCTCACCACTTAAAAATCCGTGTGAGCATTACATGACTAGCATCATTACCTGGATCTGTATATACACAAAATTTATTAAATTTTATATAAACCTACTTTCACGGTACATGTTATTTATATAGGCATATTATTCAGGGTAGATTTATATAAATTTATATAGTTTTATATAAAACTACCCTGATGGTAGTTTTATATAATGAAATGTCACGTGACCAAGTGGTTAGAAAGTTCGCATTCTGGCCATGAGACCTGCGTTCGGATCTCATCATTGTTGATTTGTCAGTAAGGAGACTTCCTAATGTTATCGGACTGGAGGGGTCGATCCAAGCGTACGACACCTTTGGGTTGACCCAAGCCTTGTGAGTCAAACTTAGCAAACGCAACCCTTGCTAGTCACAAGTCTTTGTGGCCGAGGGCTTGAGCGTGCTGGCTTTGTTTAAATTGTTGATCACGCTACATAACACACTCTTTTCCAGAGGCTGAAACTAAGGTCCGCTCAGCACAATTGCAGTATAAACCACAGGTGGGTTCTGTGGGTGTTGAATAAACTCAAATGCTCCTGAGCAAAAGGGATTGGCTAGCCGCCCTTGTAAACAAGTATCATCGAATACGAGTGGCAAGCTATACCTTCAGGGTATATATATATATAAGCTGTGTCATGAAATTTAAAGGGATTATCGTGTTTATGCCTGGGTTCCATTCCTAAGCTGCCCCATATGCTATATAAAAATTAAATAGACTTTATTTCTAAATTGAAAACAATCGGAAAACCGAAGCACTTCCGGTCCCAAGAATTTCGGACAAAGGATTCTCTAACTTTATTAAAATTGTCATCATCATTATTATTATGCTGCAAAAAATTTTTAGTGTAGTTTTTCAACTGATAGTTGCACAAACGGTAAAATAAAGCTCACAACCGTAACTCCGTCACAAGATAAAGCCTCATTACAACAAACTACCCGAAGGGAAAAATTACTTTCAAACGATACTAAAAAAAAAAAGCATTATTAATTAAATAGATTTGATGACTCATATGCAAACTCGGTAATTGTTATAAAATAACTTTTCTCCAACTTAAAATTAAAATAAAAATATGTGAGAAATAATTTTATAACACTGAATCGATATTTGAGTTTTTCAGTGACATGGCAGTAAACGGTACAGAAAGTGGTTTTGACGAACCGAATTCAAACTCCAAGCTGGACTGTTACGTTCACTTTCACACAAATGCCCCTTAGAAAGGCATGGATCCATTATCCCACCTTTGGCCACGAGTAAACTGATACCTCTAACCTTGAGTGGAAACCAGTCTGAGATAAGTCCACACCATAGAGATGACAACAGGAAACCACTACACTGTCAAGGAAATCACAGATAATAAGTTTGCTGAGTTATAATCGCTTATATTCTGAATGGGTTTGGCATTAAGAGTCAGATCAAGCCTAAAATCCCGAACTGTTGCCACAACTGCTCAGACATCACTTTCCAGTCTCGATAGAGTTCAAAAATGTCTCCGAATCCTTGTGGGAGAATAATTATTTTCTAACCTCCATGTGACGAGTCTCTCAATGCTCTGTCGCTACTTCTATAGAAAGGAACCGTCATGCCACTTACATAGTAGCAAACTCCACCCACATCCCCTCCATATTCCATTAACGACAAGAAAGTTTCACTCAGATAGCTTCTTCCCGTGAAGCACTGCCCTGTGGAACCGACTCCCAATATGATGTTTCCCCGATCACTACAGTCTGAACCTATTCAAGTCTAGAGTCAATTTAGTCAATATATTCCATATAAATTACCCCTTAACGTAACCCTCTACCTCGAGTGGCTCTAAGGCCTTGTATAGGGTGAATCCTATTATAGAAGAAAAAATTAAAAGATGGGTTGATAGTTTCACAATAAATTAGCCAAACATAAGAAAAATGGTTTAAATAATACATCGAATTCAGATGGTTATATTTTTCCTTGTTTAACACGGCTCTGAGTTTATCACATAAATTAGTGAAAATAATGACAATGGCTGTTAAACCCATGAAATAATCATTTAATATCTATACAAATATTCTTCTTGCTTGTTTCGTCGGCCGCTACGCTTTCCTGTCTCACATGTGGATGTAGCATCTACCCGATCTTTATACCATTCTGAACTAGTATAATATTAAGAAGAAAAGAATCAGAGTAAAAAAAAAAGATGTGAATAAGGAAGAGTAAAAAGAAAAAAAAAAGTTCAAGGAAAACGAAAAGTAAATCAGAAAAAACTAAAATTGCCACGGCTAGAAATGAAAGAACGACATAGACGGACAAAGAGGTAAGTATGAATCTATTTTTGTATATAGCGCCCGTTAAGGATTTATGCGATCGTGGTTCTCCACAACATCCTATCTTTTGTAACTCCAATGCCTGCTTAGAGTTTCAGAAAATTACGGTGTCAGAATTGTGTCCTAGATTCGAAAATCAAAAATTTATGTAAAGAAAGATGAAGAGCAGAGCAAACGAGGCCAGTCGAAGATTTGTGGGGATAGAGACACCTATTCTAGAAGTGAGGTGTGGACGAACCATACCTCAGGAATAGGTGAAAAGGGAGATATTCTTATTAATTTGTATTTCTTTTCTTCTTTTTTTTTAATCATTCCTCTCTACGTGAGGTAATAAAAACGCAGGTGGCGGGGGGTAGAAAGTGAAAGAAACAGAGATCAATAAAGGAACAGAATTCAGGCAGATAAATGACGACGATTGACATTGCATTTAAATTATTGAAGATTGTAGTTGACATGAAAGTAAGAAGCCGGATGAGAGTTCTATCAGCGAGAATTGCGGAAGAAGACACTATTAGCAGAGAACTTACGGTTACATCTAGCAATTTCAGTAATACTACCCTTAATATTCCTCCTTATCCCTGCTATTCCATCCATATAAAAAGTTTCTTAGTTTAATTATTCGCTGTTTTCCACAGCTCTCAATGCGTCTTGTGAGTGTCATATTCTCTAAGCACCCTTTTCTAATTCTGTGGGCCCAAAATTCAATTTCTTTCTGATTCTAACTATAAGTGTCCTTTTTGTTTTCACCTTTCTTAAAACCTTATCATTGCACACATGTTTATGGTATTCTCACTATTCTTTAGCAAAAAATATATTTTTATTGCTCAATTCAGCATTTATCATATAGAAGAATTGATATTACGTAGAAATTCAGACAGAAACACGCCACAGACACGTACAGGCACACGGTCAGACAGAAACCCGTCAGAGAGGGTGAAATACAGATACTTCATTTTTTATTTACTCGCTTCCCACAAAGTGACTGGTTATGGGACAAGGCCGGTTTAAAGTAGACAGCCCAAAAGCGCGTGCATACGGGCCAAGATTCAAAATTGCCCAGTCCCCGCAACCATCGCTGAGCTGGCGTCAATATTCCATCTACCCTACTTCTTGGGTGCAATGAGTGAGATCTGCTGCTCAGAGATGAAATCTCCGGAACCAGACATCCCGAATTTATTTGTCTGCGTCCGAAGACAGAAAAACAATTAAGAGATAAAATGTAGTTGTCCAAAGGCAGATTGTATTTATTTGATATGCGACACTGGCAAGATGTGACACAAGTTCAGTTTGTGAGAAACCCGAGCACGCGCAGCCGAAGCAGGTCCAAAAATAGCCCAGCTCCCGCAACCCTCGGTTGCCCTGGCATCGGTATTACTAGCGATCCGTCCTCTTTCAGGGAGGAAACGGGGACCTCTCAGTATTTTTAGTTGCACTCTACCCGAAGACAAAGCCACAACTGAGTTGTACTCAAGACACATTTGAGAGGTAAATTGTAGCTTGTCCACCCAAAGGCAGATACTTCACTTTGATCCTGATGCTTACCTGGCCCAGAGATGCGTCTCTGTACTGGTGGTATCACGGCTACGACTAGCTTGGACAGACTCTGATCAGCTTGGACAAGCTATGACCAGCTAAGACCAGCTTGGACCAGCGGCCCGAGTGAAAACACTCGGGTCCCCACGTTAAAAACTGACCTTGTGTCACAACCTGACGTGGTGGTGGTGGGGGGTCAAGTAAATATCTACTTCACTTTGATCCTAAACAGAAGGCCGAATAATGTAAACCATGTTTGTATAATGTTTAAATGAAACAAAAACGAGCAAGAAAGTATTAACTCGATAAGGAAATGAAAGATAGAACGCTGCGACGAGTGGCAGAGGAGTCAAAGTTACTCTATTTAACAACAGTGCGGAACGCAGTCGCTGTTTGTTAGAGCTGACAGCGAAAAATGTGAAATGAAAAAGAAAAATAACACTTACTTTTATTGGATGGTAAAGCAAAAGTGGCGTAAACAATCGGAAAGGGAGAGTAACAGAATAATTATTGATTGTATTTTTATATTCAAGGCTCTTTGATCAAATTGATTAAGACAACGTCCATGAAAAACGAGCTTTTTTTCCACTAGAAATCAGAATTTTTAATGAAATTTTCCTTTCAAAACAAACGATAATAGCTGTCCACATTTTCCTTCTGGGGTGGGGAATGGTGAACTTTTTTCCAGTCTTTACGGTTTAAAATTTCAGAATATTCCTTCTCTTAGATTGTTTGCCATCCAAGGTTTGAGATCCTGGTCTACGCTATTATCCTTACCTAGAGGAAAAAAAAACAGTTCCACGCGTTTCCCCAAGAACACTTGTGCGAAAGTGAACACAGCAGACTAAGTTGGGATCTGAACTCTGCTCGCCGATTTCATTCCCCCCACCGATTACTATTAATCTAACCGCACTTCCTATCAGAAGATACTATATTTTTTTTATTTCATTTCCAATTCCGTGCTTTTTGCTCTCGCAGACGAAATGGCATGAAGTCTAAACGTGAATGAAGCTAGGATTTTTTTCTTTGCACTGGAAATCTTTTCTACGCCTAATAATAATAATAATAATAATAATAAACTTCATTTGTAAAATAATAATTATATTCATTTGAAAATAAACTGAGGATAAAAAATATTAATTCGCAAAATTTAACGCTTGTACCCGCAATAAAACCGTATGTCAGAAGGACAGCTTTTTCCTTGACACCGCTATTAATTTAACTACCTTCACTCCGGCAATGTATATGATGATTAGAATTTTAATAAAACGCAAATAGATGAAAGTGAATTTATACATTTTCTTTTTCTTTCTTTCTTCCTTTTTTTTTTTTTTTTTTTTTTTTTTTTGAGCATATATAATAAATATCGCATTGTACTTGGTTCACATATCGTTATAATCTTGTAAATAAAAATTGTCGTGGGAGTCTCACTAATATACAGTAATGGTGGTGTCAGCAGAAAAACGGCCCTTTTGAAATCCTCTTTTTTAGCGGACACGATAGTTAAGCATTGCTACTTGATTATACTTAAAGCTATAAGGATAACGCTTTTAAATAAAATCTTTTTTGTGCGATTTATTTAAATCTTAGACAAAATTCTTTTTTTAAGATTTATTCCCTTCATTGTGCTAACGATTTATTCCATCTTCTGACATTTAGTTTGTAAACACTTTTATGGCTGCTTATAATAGGTAAGCTAACGATAAAATTTTAAAACAAAATTTTAAAATATCATTAAGAATAAAGAAAATTTAAGAGGCTTTTACCATCAACTTCATATACATTCAGTATTTCTATCTTTCGTTTATAAATAATTACACCGAACATAAACAATAGAATCAAAACTATGATAGCAAACAAAGAACATCCAATAACCACTGACCATCTTATGTTTGAATCGGACTGAGATGCTTTGTCTGTTAGCAAGTCGTCTAAACCCGTGGGCAGTGCATTTATAGCCGTGATATTAAAAATACTTAAACCTTTCTTCGACTGCTTGGATTCCGATCGTTCCAGAAATTCATAAAGAATTTTACGTTTGTCCGAATTAAGTTTTGCTGTATTCCGATTTGAGATTGTCGTCTTTTTGGTAGACGACAGAGTCGAGCGACTCGTCGGAAATTTGAAAGTGGAGCCAGAAAACTTGGCCGCGTTTTCAACTCCCGCCATGATTTCTGTTATCAAAGTTGAGTTGAAATCTTTTGTTCCCAAAGAAGCGCCGACATTATTTTTTAATGCTTCTGTTGCTGTCAAAATTGCAGGTAAGCTTTTTGCTGTTTTCGACAACTTGTCAATCTTTGTCGTAATGTTAAGCCTTTTAGTAGCCGGATTCGATGGACATGACGTCACTCTTGTACCGTTTACTGCTGCAAGAAAGCAAATAGAAAAAATAATAACATTCTATCATTAATATTAACTTTGAATTTGTCTCATTTAGTTAGTTCATTATTATGATCACGCATGCGCGCCTACATATAACGCGAAAAACTTTATAAGCATACGTTGCCCGTGCTTGATTCAAAATTCGTACGACCCATACAGCAATCGCTATCATTTGACATAAATATTTTTGTCCTTACTTACCTTTAAAGGAGTGCCCTTTGCTGTGCTGATGTTGCTACATGCCTTACTTCTTGCCTATCTCACACTGCGAATTTTTTCTAAGCTCTATACTAAACATTAAATCTGTTACGAAAAAAGAACTAAACAAAATGAACACAAAACGATCAGCTTTAAAAAAGGACTCGTAACTGGAAAAACTGAAAGAAAAAAGAATGTTAACAGCAAATACTTTTTCTGTGGAATCAGAATCAACGTTGAGTTTAAGCAAAAGTGCCATGCAGATTTAAATTTTTCCCACTTGTGACGAATGCAGCTATTGATTTTTTTGCATGCTAGCATACTAGTTAACATTCGTGTCAGTCAGCTGTTGGCTCTCACACTGGCCAATAGAATCTTCCTGCCTATCCGTGGGAGCCAGCTATAGGCTCTCACTCTGGCCAGTAGAAAATGGCCGCAAACTACATGAAAACTACCGTAGAAGCATGAAAAAATCGATTATTTCCACTATTGATGGTAGTTTGGAAATGCAATGTCAATCTTGACCTTTACACTAACTTAGAGCATGTGCATGTAAATATTAGTGCAAATCCGTCGAAAATTGCGGCCGTGCATTCGTTACACACACACACACACATCCTGCCTTTTATAGCTAGAGATAATAATACAAGGATGTATTAACGTAGAGATTGTAAGTGTTCAGAAATATTAATAATTATCCATAGAACTTTGTATAACACTAGAAATACCCGTAAAAATTTCACTATTTTCCTATATGAATTTTCTAATGAATTGTTATGTAGGGTGGCCGTTAATGATTAAGTATAACTCAAGATTTTAATGTTAAGATAAAACAGTATTTAATTATAACTGCAAATAAATACTTAACAAGAACAAAGAAGAAAAAGTCAACCAATGATAATTAACCATTTCAGTGAATACCTTGTTAGTAGCGCGGCTCGGTTTAACGTCTGGTAAATCCCAAATCAAAATGCAAATCATCGATGTACACTAATTCGACTAGATAGTTCCACTAAATAGTCACTCAATAATTACTGCAGTCAGTAGCCTGACACCGCTATTTATATACCTGGGGGAAAACATATATCCATAAGTCCAGAGTGTCACGCTCGAAAGCTTGCTGTCGGTAGTTACTCATTTTCTTCCTATATGACAATAATTGAATAAGATTATGGCGAGTTCTATAATAAAATATCCGTAGAAATTTCTCTATCGCATCGTTAAATATTTGAGCTTAACAAATTTAACAAAATATTGCAATAACAATCACAAATATGAATGACGATTATTATTTTAAGAAGTAAGGGGGTACAAATTAAAATATTTTAAATTGACAATTTTTTTTTTTTCTATCTGCCGTTCTTTCTTTAATTTTCTCACTGAAACCAAGTAGTTTCTCCGTTATCTCTTTGCCGTCTTTCCACGGAATTATTCATTATTTATAATGTAATGGCAAAGCGTAACGGTCACGCCAAGGGAAGGGCAATCAGGATTATAATAAGATAGTTTATATTTTGAAAAGTAACATGTTCCGGTTATAATGATAGACCCATAGTTCATAAATTATCGTGATTTTGTAATTTTTTTGTTTAAAGTTTAATTAAATATGGTGGCAAAAAAAAAAAAATGGGGAACAAAATGTCGTCTTGAAAATAGCTGGTGTGAAGAATTGCGAGGTGATAAAACAGCAGAATGTCTACAGAAAACCCGCCTTTAATATATGGAAAAGGTTTCAAGAGAATCAAGAAATCACACCAAATCCAATTCCATGAAAGAATTGTTCGGTTTGTATCAGGAGCGACATTGAAGCCGGCAAGAAGATAATGAAAGGTAACCCACGGAGAAACATGAGGAAGATGGCAAAAGATGAGGAAGATGTCGGATAGGCTGCTGGGGAGGACCATGAAAGAGGATTTAAGGCTAAAACCATAGAAGCTTTAAACTTATAGACGACAAATGCTCTCAAGTACCTCCAAGCAAAATCGGCTTAGCAGAGGGAAGAAAATGTTGTAGGAGACACATCATATTGCAGGCAAAGACTTCGTTTAGAAGACGAAAAGCTTTTCACTGTGAAAAATGTCGTCAACTACGAAAACGATAGGGTTTACGCCACTTCACCATAAACCATTCCAAACCCCTGTGCAAATTAATTGAAAAAATCGCTTTAGTTTCCTTACTTTTACCATACGGTCAGTTTTAGAGCAATCAGAGTGACAGGGTGTAATCGATTTCTATTTTTTCCTCGGATTAAGTCATTTGCAGTGGTGTCCCATATGAATCTATTTTCGGGGTGCATGATGAAATTCCTTTGGCCTTGAAAAATATTGCGTCATCCGTGATTGCATCAGATTTTCATAACGCCCAAACACTATTGTCTCGACTGTCCATTAGTTGTCCTTCGGTCATTGTCTACGATGCAAGTTACTCCAAGGAAGCGTACGAAAATTGTAACACTGACAAGCCTTACCAGCGAGCAAATCAAAGTACTGGCCTGGAATCTAAATCAAATCGAGAATCTCTGGTCAATTTGCAAGGAACGATTTTGTGTAATGGACATTACATGGTTGGAATGTCGAACTGAATCCTTTATTTCGCTCACTGGGGTAGACTGTGCTAGTTCCACTTGCCATGTTTTTAATGGATGTCAGTTATCAGTTATCTCCTGTTAATTTCCCTCTGAAAGTTCTCCACTGCCTTAACAGGGTATTGAACTCACACTCTTTGGGTCCTGTCACTTAAGGCAGTGGAGAACTTTCAGAGGGAAATTAAAAGGAGATAACTGATAACTGACATCTATTAAACATGGCACGTGGAACTAGAACAGTCTACCCCAGTGAGCGAAATAAAGGATTCAGTTCGACATTTCAACGACCTGAAGAAGGCCGCCGAAACGTTGTGATAAATATGGCGACAAAGAATTCGGAATCGCCCTATATGTTCATTGAAGGAGTGAAAGTCAATGACATGGTTTGCTAGTAAATGTTGAAGAGAGACGTGTTGCCCTGTTTGTCAGCCATATTTGGATGTTACTGTTTTCACTCAAGACAGAACCCCCGGTATATACAACTAATTTAACGCAGAATTGGTGCAAGAGAGATTTCTATGGCTTTTTTGATAATTCAATTTGGTCTCTGTAAATCACTGGCATTTAGCCTATGGACTTTGCAATATAGCTTATATTGGAGAGCGATGTTTTAATTATCTCATACTTGAGTGTGTCAGTCCTGAAAGAGGCTTTTACGACGTTATGGTACAATCTGAGCGAAGAATTCCTGCACTTCAAATGAGAAGAGATTAATGTCTATGGTGAAAGTAAAGGTAGCCATTTTGAATTGTAAATATATGCAAAATGGTATCAATAAATGTAGCAGTCAACCTATAAACTCTCATTACTGAAAGCCTAAAACTTTTTGAGATGAAATGAATATGAAATAAATGTGTATGCGGAATCCTGTAAATAGCTTTCTCATCGTTTGTAATACAAAGGTATCAATTTAGATCTGTCCGATATATTATAAAAGGGACTGGAAGGATTTTGTTAGTAGGTTTTGATTGTGATTAGGATGATTTCCTGGTTTCAGTGCAAACCTCTGCAACCGTTGATATGTCAGACTTTTATCAATATCAATGTCTTGTATTCTCAATCACTATTGGCCATGTAAAGGGGTTTTTTTCTCATTTAGTTTAAGGTTAGTTAGGCCTTATTTTTCTTTTATGTATTTGTCTTCTATTTTTGGCATGTCACATCTATATTATTGACTAATAATATCTTGTACATATCAGCATTAATTCTATTATGTACAAGTGGCGATGTACCCAGATTTGAAAACATGCCGAAAACCATTAGGCTGCCTCCGACAAATTTGACTGTCTTGGTATACTCTGAACTCAAGCTTTCGTCACTTTGTCTTCTTACATATTGTGTTCCATCAGAATCAAATGCATTAAATTTACTTTCATCACTGAAAAATACGCTGGACCACTGTTCTTCTGACCAGAACACGTACTTGTTCGCAAATTGCAGTCTTTCTGCTTTGTTCTTTTGGCTTATGAGCGGCTTCTACTGCGGATACCTAGCATAAAGTCTCATTTCTTGCAAGCGTCAATGAACAGTGGGCTGCAAATACATGAAACCTAATATCCAGTCTGATAATGTTATATCAGGCACATGCATCACAGACAAATGTGCGCGAGATATGGTGACACGTTTTATAAAACGTAGCACTTAATCTAACCCCGTCCGTTTATACGGTCTCCGATTTAGGATATTCCTAATATAGATGGAACTCACAAGTCGCCTTGGTTGCCTCTTTTGACGCCTGTCGGTGATACTCCTTTTCTATTCCCAATCCTAAACAGAGAGCCAGAATGACTCAGACGCGAAGGTACATGCTGTAATGTTTAAGGTTAGGCAACTGACAAGCAATTCTGAACCTGATATTTTATTGAAGCTCATCTTAATTCATCAAGACAAACATGAACGTGTTAAGACTTCCAATCAATTAAAATCATAAGATATTATTGTCCGTCCTGGGTAAGACGATAAACTACATCCAACAGTAAGGCCTCTGATCAGGAGGTTTTGAGGAGCGTGGAACCACCTCTTAATTGCTGGTGTTCTTAGGTCCACCCTGACCCGGGGTAGTAGCACCTGTTAGAGTGCCAGCTATGGGAAAATAGTTGACCCTCGAAATGGTGTCAAAACACTATGAAAGTGTAAAAAAAAGGTTTTAATACCAGCAATACATTTTTGAAGGAAAAAAATACCAGCAATACATTTTTGAATAAAGAAATATTACCAACAACACATTTTTGAAAAATAAATTTTGCCAGCAATAAAAATCATTTTGGAATTAAATAACCCATTGAGGATGATATGGCGTAAAACAAATCAACCGAAAATATTGTTGTTGTTTTTAAAATACTCAAATTGATATTTTGTCCGGTTCAAATTTATGAATTAAAAGTTTTAATGAATTAGACAGCTTAAAAACGAAGCTCATGAATTTTTTTTATAGTCAAGTATTACGAATGAATTTTAATTTATTTAAAAGGATATTATTTGAAATTTAACTTTTATGTTTTAACTGCAATTTTACTTACCGGGGCTAATATTTCCAATCGCAACAGTGGCATCTCCTTCAACAACAGCTTCAATGACGATGGACCGCAACTGATCAAATAACTTAAAAGAAAAAATTTAAATCAGGAAAACTTATATATATATACAGAGGTCAGGCAAATGAGATAACTAGATATTAGAGACCGTATACACGTGTGCTGGCGTGTATACGCTGGTAAACAAATATATATATATATATATATATATATATATATATATATATATATATATATATATATATATATATATATATATATATATAATATGCATCATGGATAATTACTACTTTTTAAAGACAAGATACATGACTACAAAAATGCTAAAAAATTCAAAAACGGTTAAATCCATAACATAATTTTATTCACAGATTAATCACAAACTAAAATAATTCAAATATCAATTTGCATAACAAATTTCAAAAATCATTTCCATTTATTAGACATTGAATTGTATCCCTTCGTGTCCTCCATAGCTTTCATACACATACACACACACACACACACACACACACACACACACACACACACACATATATATATATATATATATATATATATATATATATATATATATATATATATATATATATATATATATATATATATATATATATATATGCAGTCAAGATCTCAGTATCACCCTTCATATTCGTGCAGGCAAGGTATTCGTTTTGTTTATCTGAGTTGAATAAATTCTAAAATCTTAGTGAATTAAATTCGTTTTAAGCTGATCAAAATCAGTTATAAATCTATTTGGACTTGTGTCACTGCGTTTTCTACTTTTTAATAAAATGAATGTTCGTGTTATGTTCCTCTTCATATGTTTTTACCTTAAAAGCTGTAGGACAACATTAGTTACCAATAATATGTAATGTTTTAGATTAAACTGAGATATATTATAGCTTTCTATAAGTTATTTTTTATCAGACATATTTTACTTCATCTAATATGGGCTTCTGATATGACAAACTGAGTGATTTTGGTAAAACCTGTTTAAATTTATTTGTCATCCATATGAAGAAATAAAAAGATGCTATTTTCAATAAAATTTTCATTTTATTTGCATTTAATTTTAATGATTCAAAGAATGTTCAGCAGAATGTTTGCCCCTCACGCAAATTCGTCTCATCAAATCTGGCCCTATTTGAAAAAGAATTTTCACACCCCTAGATTATGCAGTATCATAAAATTAACTTGCAAATATTAAATTAGTCAGATCGCATTGAAACATTACTGATGCTAAGAAACGGGCGGAGGAGCAACATTTTGATTCTTAGACAGAAATCAACATAGATATAAATAAATAATATACACCGTATATTTATATATTTAATTATTCACGTGTGAAAAACCTAATAATAGTAGTGACTTTAAATATACTGTCCTTTTTTTTACAGCATTGGTAAACAAAGAACTAACTCTCAAAGAGCTATTTATGGGAAAACAGAAATCAGGAAACTTGTTCAACTTATCAACACACACACACACACACACACACACACACAAGGTTATTTCATAAAATTTCCTCCAGCTTCGATACAACTTCCAAAAGGGATTTCATGATTTAAAGCGGTAAGGTGAGGATGGATTAGTTAAAATTATTTAACTTAGTTTGGGCGTAAGGAATCGCTCGGCCCAATTTCACGACGGCTCAAGGAGTCGTGAACACCCAGAGCCATGTCATATCACCGCCTACATCAAATCGCTAGACATATTTGTCAAGCTATGAACCGAGAGAATAGCCATGTGGTAACTCTTCGAGAATTGTCACGGTTTGGTCGCTCCCAAATCCCATGATTTGGATCTCCAGGATCGCTAAAATATTTAACTAAATATTCGCTCGGTTCAACTCTAGTATACGGATTTGTCAAAATGAAACAAGAAATCTAAGTTTAAAATTTCAGTATTAGTAACTTGTTTGCAATTTACACACTGTAGTTGAGTAACAAATGGAGTCACTTCCATAGTTATGCGATTTGAACAGGATAAGTCTTTTGAAAACCCAAATTCTTTAAATGTTATTGAAATGCAAAAACTATAATTATTTAACTATTGCAACAGTAGTACCCGTTTGTCATTCACTCGCACTTCTCACATGTGGAACTTCTTTCCGATTTCTTGCTTCCCTTCTACCTACAATCTTCAAAAAAAATAAATACAACGTCAACCGCAATCTTCTATCTTGCTGAACCATGTTTCTTTAGTGTCCTTTCTTCTCTAAAATCTTCTCATCCACTTCCATGTCGCCTTGTTTGGGGTGCAATGATTTTAAAAAATGTATATTCATATCATAATTACACTGTAAAATATTACAATTTCTAATGGGTTAGTCGGCTACTTTTCCGTTTTACAGATGTTATATTATTTAAAGCGGTATAAAATCAAATCAGAAAACTGAAGTAGTAGTTGGCTCAGAAGAGATCCGATCATATCACTCTTCGTTCTTATTTTAAATCTCTTTGATTACTAAGGCCAGAGCATCGTCGAGTTGGAGAAAAGCAATCAGAGACCGCATAATACCAATGACATGTTGAAAGTTGTCATCATAAATGCGACAGACAAAGCGGCCAAGAACCATTAGATTCGATCATGCAATCACTTTGGAGACCGTATTGAAGTTGAGGGAAGTTTTATTAAATAAACTTCTATTTCCGTATTGCTATGTAGAACAGGTGTACATACTAATTTTTCTAGTTGATGTCGTTTTCCTTACTATAATTTGTTCACAATTACCTGATGCAGCCTATACAATACTGAATCAAGCAATGAATAAAATATGGCAATTTACTAAGCGTAGCTTAGATGTGGCACAAGGCTGAACGTATGGGGCACCCTGTGAGGATCTAACTCACTACTCAGTCGTAATTGCTAACCATTGCACAATGTCGAGTTGCCCTTTGATGATTTTCTAAGTGTAGTTTAGATATGGCACAAGGCCTAAAGTATGGGACACACAGTGAGGATCGAATTCATTGATTATTTAAACGTAGCTTAAATGTGGCAGAAGGCCGAAAGTATGAAGCACCCAGTGAGGATCGAACTCTCTACACAGTCGTAATTGATCTTGTGCGACAAGCCTGTTAACCATTAAAACCACTCCGAAATGACCGTCAATAAAATATGTATCTTGGATATTTACTTACGGCGTCTTTTATAAAAATCTGTGCATTATTCCATTTAGGGCCTTGTTGGGTTCTGCACGTCCAAACATGACGTGGGCCAGCCACAACATATTCAGCTATTACAGTTATTGATGCCTGACCAGTTCCATTAATAAAATAGTCCATTTGAAAAAAATGGATATAATATATTTTTCTATAAGCTACGGCCGCTTTTTTGCAAGTATCTTTCGATAACATCAAGTAACCTGAAATTAAAGAAAATTGGTTATGTAACCGTGTTATATTAAAAATGTAGGACAAAATAATAGAGGCTGCAATGGAAGTTTATTGACTGAACAATAAAGCTATTAAAAAAAGGACGTGTTCTTCTTGGCTTTCTCTATAAAAATGGATCGGATTTGCATTTCTTTTAAGGTTTAATCAATATAGATAAAGTTGATTATGCTTTTTGTTCCAGTAGTAATTGACAAGGTGGTTTCATTGAAAAGTATAAAGATATATTAAGAGATGACTGAACTGCAATGTAATATCTAATCTCCCATATGGCAGTAAATATTACCGGACTGAATATTCGAGAAATATTAAAGAAATGTATGCGGTCTCTGGTAGGTTACATATATATATATATATATATATATATATATATATATATATATATATATATATATGAAGAAATATAGTCTTAAGGTGTGGTATATTTATGGGATAAAGTGCTCAATATCAGACATAGGGCGTGTGCAAATATAAAAGAGTGAAAGTAGAAGTCAACACTTAGAAGCGACTTAGAGTGCTGTTATATATATATATATATATATATATATATATATATATATATAAATGTAAAAGAACGAAGAGTAAGATTTCAGCGTTCAAAACATTCATTTAAAACAGGGCTCAATACAAATGTAAAGCAATAAATATTTATTTATTTATTATGCAGTGTTACATTAGAACATGAACATACCCACTACAAAACTGTACATCCTGTTTCAACGTTAAAAATATAACGTTTCATCAATATATATATATATTGGAATTGTGCATAATTATCAGGCGTTTTTTAAACTATATTTATTATGAAAAAACATATAAAATTCAACAATAACATTTTTAAATGATTATTCCGGATTGTATCATTATCGACACGCATTTTTATAACCTGAAAATAAAATAATATTTTTATTAAAACAGCAATTTTTATTAGTAAATAACTCGCCTAGAAAAATGCCTGATAATTATGCACCAGCCCAATATATATATATATATATATATATATATATATATATATGACTATTTCGGCAGCATGTTTTCATTGAAACGTGTTTTGTTGAATAATTGAGATATGTTCTGTCTACTTATTTTTAATAGGATCCTTTCAAATTTACGGATAAGTTTTTTGTGTCATTATTTGAGGACGAGAGAAAATCGCTGTGTTGGTACATCTTTCCTTTATTTCCGAGTATTTTCGACATAGCACAATGTCATCATCGGGCTATTGTTTATTACAAGATAAATATTAATTATTCTTGAAGCTATCTACATTACAAAATTAAAACCAAACCTAAATAAAGTTAATTATGAATTCTCCACAAATGTTTTAAAATATGTACAATAGATATTTTTGAAATGCCCAATTTTACAGTAATGTTTCTCTTTTTACTACTGATTTCGTAAAAAAAAAAACTCTCCACACTATACTTAGTTACCTCCTCTTAAACGGTTTCAGCGGTCACGCACTAACACAGGGTTCCTCACTCCACTTGTAAGAAATTTAAGTTTCAGATGAACACAACAATTTTGTCTGTGACAATAATGAACACTACGATATTCGTCTTGTAATAAACAATACCCTGATGATGACATTGCTTTGTCGAAAGTACTCGGAAATAAAATAAATATGTATCAAGACGGCAATTTTCTCTTGTCCTGCAATAATGGTACCAAAAAGCTTATCCGTGAATATGAAAAGATCCTATTGAAAATAAGTAGACAGAACATGTCTAAATTATTCAACGAAACATGTCTCAATATATATATATATATATATATATATATATATATATATATATATATATATATATATATATATATATATTGTGTGTGCGTGTTTGTGTGCGTGAGTGTGTTTTATTGCTTCAGAAGCTAGTCTTGAAGTTCAAATGCTATTTTGCTGTTTGATTTTGATTCCCGCATGGTTCCTTCTACTTGTGTCCTTATAGCAAACACGAGCAACGTTTTATTAAATATCTGGTTTTCAGTTTCAAGTAGACGGGCTCGAATTATTATATTATTTGGTGGAAAAATCTAACTGGGATTCTCTTTAATTTAACACTCCTTCGATTAAATTACGGAAGTTTTTCCTACACATTAACTTAGACTGAGAGCATTCTAAGAGAAAGGGATTTCATTTGAATATTTAATAAAAGGTGTAGTACGGATAAGGATTTTCCGGGTGGAATTTTTTCCCCAAAAATATATCTGTACTGCTTCGTCTATTTGAAATTCAAAGTTAATATGGATGCAAATTATATTTTAGGTTAGAGAAATTTCAATACGGTTACATCTGTCTAAAAGTTATTGATTGGTTGAAAAAAGGGAGTTGAGCTAAAATGAAACTGGGAGGGAAAAGTTATTGAGAATATTAAAGGCGCGTTTTACACCAGCAACTGTGTGATTCGTACGTGTTTTTTTGTTTTTTTTCGTTAAGAATTCAATCAAAGTACCGTACAACTTACCCGTTTCTCCGGCAAGTGATGTATTCATAATATGCGTAAATTTGCAGGGGTGAATATTGGACCACTGACAAAGATTTGATTCAAAGTCACATATTTCCTGGCTTTGGCCTGTGATAAAATTAAGAAAAAAATGTTTACTCGCGTGCAAAACTTCCTAGTCATTTTTTTTTTTTTTTTTTTTTTAAATAAGAGACGGAATACAAAGTTGAAACTCAGTTTTCGCTGGAAGATTTTGAAGACACTAAATTATATTTATTGTATATAAAAATACAATTATGGCACAAGACCGAAAAAAGCGAGGATTTGAGTCTGGTCTTACTAACTATCCTGTACCTAACTAATTTGATTCACGACCCATTCACTCATTACAATTTGCACATTCACCACAAAAACTCGTCCGTCGCCAACCAATCCTCTATAAACCATAATACCATATCCTCTCAAGGGGGACCTACAAAACGCGCCACATACCATAAAAATTTAATGATCATAAATTATATATAAAAATCTAAAGATGAAATAATGAGTAGGAAGGGAGATGAACCCAATAATAAACTAAGCATGAACACAAAGTAAACTAAACCTAACTGATGTGAGTAGGGCCCGTCCAGCCCTCAAAAAGGAGAGGCCGCTGTATTCTGCCAATTGGACAGAATCAAGAAGCTCTCTCGCTAAGGGAGTTGGAAAAGGAGAAAATATACACGGACATGGGAAAGAAAAACCTGACCCAATCGAGGTAAAATGGGGCCAAAACAAGCTGGGGAGGTCGTGAATCTCGGCTTGGATCATAACCAAAGAGGCAGCCGCGAACAGGCCAGGAACAACACTTACTCACATTAACTAGGTATACAAAAGCTTGTTTAACCTAACCAAGGCGAGGGCATCACAGGAAACCACCCCGATGCGACGTAGGTTGACCTAAGAGAAAATCAAGGCTAGCCCCGTTCACACGAACCAAGCTCGCCTCAGTCATCCACGTTTCGCTAAAGGCTGTCGAATGCAAGCGTTTTCTATCAGTTCTAATCTTCGACTGGAGCTGATGCTCAAAGAATCGGATCATATCCTGATGAGAAGACGGATACCTCGCAAGACTTCCTCCATTCGCGTCGTCCAAATCACTATTCGAGCCGTGGTCAGCAGCGAAATAAACACCATCCGTTTCACCCCGGAATACGGGGCCACACATTGTCACACGCATATGCGCGATCAATGAGCACGAGCTTTTCGGGAGCGAGACGAGCCGTCAGCTCGCTGACATGGTCCCATAAGGGGCGGACTCGGGGACAATAGTAGAAGGCGTACGAAGGCGTTTCTTTCAAACCAAGGCCACACCGTTCACAGTCTGGCAAATTCACCAAGCCCCATATGAGGACCTTGTCATTGAGAGGCAGCCGATTCCGAGCCAATCGCCAGTAAGCGAAAACTCAGGGTTACTGAGATTATCCGCCGCTGGTGACCAATACCAGAAAGAGCGAAATTCCTCCTCCGACAAGTCGAGCTGCTCACGTAGGGAATACTTCGCGACCCCCTCCACTAGAAGATGATAGAAGACCTTCCTAGGCTGTGAAAGGTCACTGGACCGAGGAACGGCCAACAAGGTCGACCGACACTCGCGAAGGAAATCCGATTGATCCCGGGGTTCAACCCACGAGATAGGGGGACTGATAGTAAGGAAAGGGAACGCGTCCCTAACAATCCCCGCTATAATTGAATCTCCTGTCAATGAGTGGCGTAGGAAAGCCAAACTCGAGGCGAGTTTTTGCAGACACTAAATATATATACATATATATAAATAAGGTAGTTTCTCTAAATATATAAAAGATCCTTCTCAAGGACATATGTGGATAAAAGCGTTAGTTGAATTCACTGACTTAATCCAAAGAGTTGTGAGTTCAATACTTGGCTACAGCTGAGGTGAACAATAAAAACTTGGAGAGTTGAGTTAAAGGGAGATAATTGATACTAAGACATCCGGAAGAGACATGACACGTGGAACTAGAACAATCTACTCCGGTGGACGAAACAAAGAGTTCAGTTCGAAATTCCAATCATCTGAAGAAGGCCGGGGCGTACAACGGCCGAAACATCTTGAATATGGCAACAAAAATAAGGACAATAGTCCAAACAATGTAAATAGTGTAATTAATCCTTCTTTTCATTTAGCAGTAAAATACGAAGGATAAATAGACACGGTGAAATTAGGAGAGGAAGATTAAGTTATGAGGTGGCGAAGACCTTCGTGTCTAGAAAATAAGCATTCAAAATCCTGCCTTTTACTAGGCAATAAATTGAGACCATTAAATATATTGTCAATTATCCTTGGAGCAAAGCCAAAATACAGTGTGCTACTAAGATTATGGAATTTGAAAAATACCTTGCGAATCTAATGTAATACGGACATTTGCCACTAATCTTTTTAAGCTAAGGAAGCTATTTTTAAGGATAGTGGAAAATAGGTGTGATGACAAGTAATCTTTTCATAATCAGATTCCGAGATGTTTTTGATAGTAAAAATATCTAAAACTTAATCTTTATCTAAAAAGCTTAGTGAGAATTTCGAACCGAAATCTTTATTAACTACACAGGGATAGAATTGTTCGTATTTTGCTGTCTACGCTACAAGAGAATTCTTGTATCAATGATTCCTTCCTTGTCAATGGATCCTTGTGATTCCGCTTGTTCCCTCCACAAAACAAAAAACATATGACATTTTTTTTACTCTGCCTGACTGAGGAATTGAACTCAATGCTGTAAGATAACTTAAGCAGCAAATGACTTTGTGGATAAACGCGTTCGTTACGCGTATCTAATTACCTGGTGCGTGAGAGTTCAACCTCTTAGCTGGTTAGTGCAAACATGTATATTGCTTAAAATTTGGTATATTTTTGAGGAAGAGTGCTCAGTATCCGGGATAGGGTATTTATACTCATCTCAAGATGAAACCAACAGTCACTATGCAGTCTTGAATAATATACAGGGAGAGGTAAAAGTCGCGCAACATTGAGATAATGTTGAGTGGCCATCGAGATTACCAGACCTCACAGCCTTAAATTTTCTTCTGTGGGTTCATTTGAAATGAAGACAAATTGAGGAAATTAAAGAAAGAACTAAATATGAATGCAGTAAAATGGCAGGAGAAACTCGACTTGTTAATGAATCATGTAGGTACAGAATTCGAAAAAGGGGGAGGACATTTCGAACAGCACATATAACGATTAAATAACTAGTAAATAAAATTTCCATGCTGTAATTATAATAAATTATCCCTATGGTGCTAAACTTTTACCTTACTCTCTCTCTCTCTATCTATCTATCTATCTATCTATATATATATATATATATATATATATATATATATATATATATATATATATAACATATTTATATTTATATACACACACTTTTCACACACACACACACACATGTATATATATATTCCTATATATATAGGTATATATATATAAATATATATATATATATATAAATATATAATATATATATATATATATATATAAATATATAAAATATATATATATATAAATATATATATATATATTTATATATATATATATATATATATATATATATATATATATATATATATACCTATATATATAGGAATATATATATACATGTGTGTGTGTGTGTGTGTGTGAAAAGTGTGTGTATATAAATATAAATATGTTAAATATGTATATGTATATATATATGTAATATATTATATATGTTATTATTTATATATCATATGCGCGTTAATTATTAGAAAGCGCTCAATATCAGAGATAGAGCTAACATATTTGGTTGGATTGATGTGAGTTTGTGACCCTGAGTTTCAAGCTTTTGAAACTTATTAATTTTTTTAATATTTTGGATTTATTTAGATTTCGTATATCAGTATTATTATGGAAGTGGTGGGGGGAAATCTACATAAAACCAAAATTTAAAAAAAAATAACCAGTTTGTCTGACGATCGCAAAAGCGTGAAACCCAAGGTCAAAAACTCACATCAATCCAACCAAATATATATATATATATATATATATATATATGTGTGTGTGTATGCATGTATGTATGTATACATACATATATATATATATATATATATATATATATATATATATATATATATATATATATATATATATATATATATATATATATCTGTATGTATGTATGTATTCAGTCGAGCTAGCTCGGACATTCATGTGTCTATAACGTCAAGCCATCAAGTTCATCCATTAAAGTCTGAAGGAAGCATTCTGTGTCATAACATAACTGGTCAATGTAGGCGGTCGGTGGACGACTAACGTCTTGCTCGATGCCTAGGTGTCCAGAACAGTATCGTGAGTTCTTGATTTTCTCGCCAGCAGTGTCTTACAATGCGCATTCTGCGATCGCGTAAGATTGTAGAAGTATTACGTATGGATCCACAGTGCTGTGATTTATTTGGGTGGCGTCTCCAAGATATTTTAAGTGTATCTCTCAGAATCCGAATGTAGATTCCATCAAGCTTTTATACCGTGGGGTTTTAGCTAATGACCAGCTAGCATATATTAGCACCACCTCTACAGTGGTTCGAAATTATCTCCCCTTGTGGTTCTCTGGTAGATCAGATTTCCAGATTACATTCATTTTATTTAAAGTGACCCATGCTTTAGCTATACGTATTTTCATATCCTTTTCAGTATAATTTATATCGCTTCCTAGCTATGTAAATGATTTGACAGATTTCGCACATTGAATTCTAGTGCTAATAAAATAATGCTTGATGTAGAATAAGTGAACTATGATTTACATATTAATAATAAATATACAGTTTTGTCCTCACAGAGTGCATAACTCATGCACAACGCGATCTGTAGGTGCAGATTGGGAGGATTGTATTATGTATAAAACTCAGAATTGTGCTGCCGCTAAGGAAAGAAATGTATATTTATTATTGACTAGCTGACGTACCCGGTAATTTCCGGGAAAACGGATGTTATTCCCAGTTACCGTTCTCATATCCTTTCTTCGGTTATCCGAAAGTAACAATTCAAAGTATCACTGAAAAGAGTTTTTGTACATTCACAGAGAATAACCAACCGCCACTCCCAGGATTTTGGGAGGAAATACCAATAAGTTATCACTAATAAAATCGTAAAGCAATTTACGTAATACAAGCAAATCGGTTATCCGAAAGTAAGAATTGTAAGTAAGTATCACTGGAAAGGACTTTTGGGCGTTCGCAGAGAATATATCCCTTAGGAGGGGCTAGTGTTAAAATAAATTTACAATAGTTATATAAATAGAATATCATAGTTTTACACATAGATTCATATACAGATTTACAAATAGAATAACATAGATTAATAAAAGATTTACAACACTGAAAATAGTACAGTTAAATCATAAACACCTGATGATTGGATGTTTCGTATCAAGTTTGCAGAGCCTCTTGATAAATAACATTTTTGGTCTTTCCGTGTGGGGTATAAATAAACAAATGATTGGGTTTGCCGACTCTTGAACATCCCACATAAAGTTAGCCATGGAAGAAAACTGGTTCTGCAAGGTTAAGGCCTACCACATCCAAGATCTGCCCCTGAGCTCTGTTAATGCTGATTGCAAAACTCAGTTTCATCGGGAATTGCAGTTGCTTAAACTGGAAAGGAATATCTGAGAGAATAAGTTGAATTTTGGGGAATAAATACAGCCTCGCCGCTTGATTTGCCAGTTAGGATTGTCGCCTCCAAGACTATTGGCATCATATTCTTAATTATAAGTTCGTGTTTCATTGCAAAGCTTCGGCGGATCAAGGTTTCTTAGTAACATCAGTGGTGCTCCAATCTTAAGCTGATTTTGCGGGCCGACCAAAATTTGAAAGGCTCACCCAAGCCACATGTCGTCAACATGATTGAAAATAGCTGGCGCAGTTGCTCTAATGACTGCTGTTTCTCCCCAGTGTTTGATCCCAGTGGGCATCGTCCTCCAGTTGTCCATGTTTGGCGCAGGCTTCTCTGTAGGTCATACAGAATTCTCCAGTGTATCTTCGAAGGTCTGTGAATGATGCAGGACCTATGATAACGTGCAGTAGCAGATGCAGGAAAAACAGTCCTGTTGACTGGGGTGCACAGTGTACACCCGCTTTTGAAGCCCTCAGCTGGTCCTCCTTGCTTGCGCCTGCTTCATCTGTTGTGCGCCCAAAGTGTATTATACAGGGACTTCAAAATACAGACGTGTTAGGGCAAACAGTTAACTTTAGCATAATTTGAAGAAAGCTATCAAAGTGGTTTCTGGAGTATTCTTAACTACGTTTCGAGCAGTATCTTCTGTGATATATACACGCTGGCCATTTTCAAGATAAACAGCTAGATTTACCAAAAAACATTTCTTTATTAATTTTTTTTTTTATTTCAGTTTCGTTTTTCGTCGCGATTCGAATTGATATCATCTAATTAAACCGTCGTAATTAAAAGTAAAACTTAACAGAAGTGGGTACGTGGCTTATACCAATTAAGTATGTTTGGAGTTTTAAAGAAGGATGTCTATTTCCAAAGATAGATTTTTTTCTTTGCACAGACAGTATCTAGCGCGAAATTGTCCTTCAAACAGGTTGTAATTCCAGCGACAGCAACAAAAATCACGATATAAATTTTTAAGAGTAGGCTGAAATATGAGCTTAGGGAAAGTTGCTATTCGCAAATAAGCTCAATTTAAATGTTGTTTTACGTTTAAATAACCGAATTGGTCGAACCAATTTCTTTATATTAAATAAATTTGAACCTGGCGAATTTAATGATGCACATCGAAAAATTTGAAACGAATTATTTTTTTTGCAATGTAAACGAATTAATTTTTTTGCAATGTAAACACACCACGGAGATTGTATTTAATTTAAAGATGGATTATGCTGAATTAATGTGTTAAATAAAGATTTTATTTAGAAAATAACCTGCGATTCGTTCACATGTCGCCCATTAAATTTTTTAAATCTAAGAATCATCCATCTTTGTCTGGAATTTTAAGCTTTATAAGAGTTATTATTTCGCAACAGTCATATCTTAATTTCTAAAATGTTTGCGAGATGAATTATCTCCCTTGCTTAAACACATGTAAACAGCGTTTTTCAGCGTAGACACTGCAGCGAGCTGCGACCTAGGGGCCTGTTGGAATTTAATTTGAGAACAACAATTGCACAAGTTCACATTCTCGCTATTTTTTCTATCCTCACTCTAACCTCTTTTTAATTTCAAAACTGGCTCCCAAGGCCTTCATTCTTATCAGAGATAAGAATATATTTTCTGACTAAGGAGAGAGCTGGAAAATAAAAAAGAATTCCACCACCATTATTCTTTCCATGGAGCCATAAAGTCTGGGAGAAACCTCACAGCTTCTTCACTTCAACCTGTCTTCAGTACCTTCGAAACCGGCTCCCAGGGCCCTGATTCTTATCAGAGATAAGAATGTGTTTTCTGACCAATAGAGGGGCCAGGAAATTTGTACAACAATTTTGGAAGGAAAAGTCGATCCATCGGAGCCTCTCAAAACTCCATAAATTTGGAGAATCTTGCCTATTTCAACAGTAAGATTTCTGCCTACCGTCTGTGAGGTCGACATTAGGGACCTCCAGCACTTCTTTCACCAAAGAAGAACTACTAAAAAGGGCTGTCAAAAACGAAGTCGGTCCACTATTCAAGACCAATCCAAAAAGCTGCATCCCTTCACCACTCCTTCTGACGAGCCCACTGGACTTCTGTCGTCGACCAAAAAAAAGTCACTCAGCTGCAGGATTCCTTCATCTGCGAACAAATTTTCAACTCTACAAGAACTGTGAATGTATCTATCTGAACCTTAACAATAATCTCTAATCGCTTAAAGGACTCTTTAGACACTCAGAGAAATATTTTGAGCAAGCCTTTTTTAAGTTAAGAACATTTTCTTTTTTCTCTTTCTTTCTCTACTAATCGTCCTTTTATCCCTTTACCTTTTTTTTTCTGTATATGTTGTAAATAAACACTTTCTTCTTTAGTTGTTACTCACCGAGCAGGAGTTTTTTCTTTATTTGTACGCGCCTAAAAGAGAGAGTTTGTCCGCTCTAATCTTAATGTTTTACTTGCGTTTTTTCGCAAATTTTTAAACCCCAACCCTATTTTTAAACTCAACCCTTTGATGCGGGAAAGCTGGGACAAATTTCCTAGCATTTTGCTCAAAATAAGCCTATTGCGTGTGCTGCTAAGTACAACATATTTGTTTTCTTTCGAAAGACTCTAGTGCTCGGTGTGTACGTCAAGTGGAATAATTTGTTTGTGATATACGTCGTTTCCTTTCTTTAAGTGAACCGTTGTTTTGTGGTTCTCTCTCTTTTTTCTGGATATTTTTCAGAGTTTGGGGAATTTTGTATTTAGTATCAGACGATACACCTTTCAAAATGTCCACTATTTCGGGTTTAACTAATAAACTAGCCAAAAGACGCAATACATTTAAGCGCAATATAGTTAATACTCTTGATGTTCTGATAAACCAAGAAAAGGTAAGTTGGGATTACTTTAATTCGATAAGGAGTGATATTTCTCAATGGTTAGCCACGGTGAATGAAATCAATGGGGAGATAACAGATATATACCATTGCTAATGAAGTTGATGAGGAGCAGTGCTATAGGGAAACGAGCAGTGAAATAAAGCGGGAACTAGATAAATTAGAGCCTAATTTTTCGAAGAATTCTTCTCCTATCACGGCTAGGGATGATGAGAATACAAATAACCCACAGTCCTTCCCATTTATCTCCCAAAATGCGTTCTGGACAAGACATTAAACTGTAACCAAATTGTGTCCTTGGCACGACGTTAAACTAACCTAGCGGTCCCATTATAGATTTTATATGAAATAAAGAAAAACAAAACAAAAAAAAAAGACAAAAAAAAACAAACAATTAGTCTAGTAACAAACAGGATGTTTAACATTTTTACAAAGTTTCATCAATATTGGTGGCAACTTGATCCAGACATTTATGTCATTCTCTCTCTCTCTCTCTCTCTCTCTCTCTCTGTATATATATATATATATATATATATATATAATAGAGTAGATAGATAAGTTGGTCAGTAAAACAAAATCAAACGAAAAGTGTACCGGTACGTACGTACAGTACGAAAAACATTTATTAATATTAGCCACGTGACTTCAATCTTCGTGCCTCATTTTTGTCACGTGGTTAATATTAAATGTTTTCTATACTGATTACATCCGTACCCTTTCGTTTGATTTTGTTTTATTAACCAACTTATCTAATCTATTATATATATATATATATATATATATATATATATATATATATATATATATATATACACACCGCGTGTAACACCAATATTGTTCAAATAACAGCATAATTATCCATCCCACAAAACATATATATATATATCCAGCATTAGTTCTTGAGGTGAGTAGCGGACTCAAGAACTAATGTCGGATAGTTTCTACTGTCCCTCTGTTTTTATCTCACATCCGCTAATGAAGATCACAGGCGTGTTCGAAAATTCCGAACTTGGAACCTCAATCTCCGGGCTTCATTTTTGTCACGTGGTTAATGTTAATAAATGTTTTTCGTACTGATTTCATCGGTACCCTTTCCTTTGACTTTGTTTTATTAACCAACTTATCTAATCTATTTTAGAAACTACATGAAGCATACGTGGATTCTTTTTTTTCTAATTATATATATATATATATATATATATATATATATATATATATATATATATATATATATATATGCTTATCTCTCGTCTTATTTGATGTACGTGGGTCAAGCAACTCAGTTCCTAGGAACCGATAGCCAGACAAGCTGTACATATGATTTGATTATAGTGGTGAAGGATTTGTGCAGAACCAATCACACTTTTTGAAGAGACGAATACAGAGACCTGGTCCTCCACGTGCCCCAAGTTTCCAAAACGACCCTCCGCAGGTTTTGAATTCAGAGTTGTCCTTCTCCGAGACAAGTTGCCAACCAAGGCTATAAAACTATAGTCTGTCCTGATATATATATATATATATATATATATATATATATATATAATAAAAAGGCTTAAACACTAATATTCCATGGTCATAATTTATTCCATTGGAATCGTAAATACAATCCAAGGCGAGCAGTTTTTTTATGCTATCATACATAAAAACCAATATTTCAAGCGCTAATCTTTAAGGTAAATTGATGCTACATAATATTCCCTATATCTATATAGAGTTGTAGTACACTACATTAAACCGAGTAAATAAGTAAATGCCCGTTCCTTTCTGTTTTCTCTATTCTTTTATCTGTGGAGTGGTGGCTGCTTGAAATAATCGAATGATTATTTGCGTAGATTTAAAGATAATATTTACTGATAGAGAACTGTGTATTTTATGAGTTTTTACAAGCAAAATAAAAAAGAGGTAATTTTTCCTCTTCATAAAATTACAGTCAACAATGTCCACTTGAAAACTTGATAAAAAAATGTTAGCACGAACTTCAAACTTCTAAACAAATTTATCCTCTCTTTCATCGGGAGGGGGAAAACCTGGATATGTTGGCGTTATATAAAAACAATTACATGACCCAGAAAAAAAATGAAATTTGTACCGCAGTAATCAGATAACAAACGTTACCAAAAAATTATTCCTTCATTTCTCTTTCTTTTCTTTTTTTTTTTATTTGTTTTGTTTTCGTGCGATGGCCGAATACTCGAACTCCTATAGAGAGAACTGTCATAGGGACCAAATATGCTACAAAGATGTCTGGCATCAATCCAGATACGCAGAAAACTGGAACTTCGAGTTATCACCCTGGAAGCAAAAGATTTCAAATGACAGTTTGATGAAAACTGATTAAAATGTCAGATTATGGATAAAATAAACTTAAACGTATTAGCAAACTTAACGTAATATTTTTTGTTTAATCATATATTAGATATAAATAAAATGTTTTATTTTCGGTCTTTTAGTTGAAACAAATAATTAATTAATTAATTATTATCATTATTATTATTATTATTATTATTATTATTATTATTATTATATTTTCCTGGATTTCTGTTGTATACAAATTTCCTTTCGGGTCCCAACCAGAGACCTAAGGTCAAAAATGGCTTCATGACATCTTCCACTGATCATTTTTTGTAAATAAAACAAACCGAAGATCACACATATTTTACATAGATAAAGCTCTTCGTAATGTGTGAGCTGTACTTATAAGTACATTTTTTTTGTAGTTGCCCTTCAATGAGTCCAATCAATCCGAAGGCTCCAAATACAACTGGAATTATTGATATCCTCATGTGCCCAATTTTTAGATTTCCACTTCAAGATCCTTGTATTTTGATAGTTTTTTTATGATATTCAAAGATACATTACAATTTGCAGGAATTACCATATCAATAAGAAAGCACATTCTGATCTTGTGGTCTTTGAACACGATGACTGAGCTATTGGTTTTGATTGTTCTGCCTGTGTGTATTGATAGGTCTGTGTGTATTGTTCGGTCTGTGTATTATTATTATTATTATTATTATTATTACTACTACTACTACTACTATTATGATCTTTATTATTACTATTATTAATGGTTCGATTCAATTTCATAGTAGTTATTTTTTATGAAAACACTCTGAGTCGGTACCGTTATGCTAAAAACAAATTATTTTATTGCGAATTTATTCAGACTCACTGTTATTGCTTTTTATCTTTACAGCCTTCTTGGTCAGTATTGTTAAAAGAGAAAACGATAATAATATTTGAGTAGAATTAGTGATAAAATAATAGTGAAAATACAATTAGGTTGTTGCAAAAATAATGTCGTTTTCTCACATAGTAACATATATGAGAAAACGACATTATTTTTGCAACAACCTAATATATTTAAAGTAGTTAAAAACAAAACATGGGGATTTCGGAATTGCCAGAAATGATATAAATTTATTTAAATTATTTAATTTATTTTAATTTATTTAAATAACATTTATCAAAAAATGCTAATTTACAACAACTGTAGACTATCCGGAAGGAAATGTATTTATTTATTTTTTTACAATGAGGTTCATCCTGTACGAGGCAAAAGAGCCACTTGAGGAAGAGGGTTACAGTAAGAGGCAGATTATATGGATAGGAGTTGAAGGATAGGAGGGGAAGATAAAGGTTAACCCTAGGCTTGAACAGGTTATGATTGTAAGATCGGGAAACATTCTTTTACGTGTTGATTCCACAGAGCAGTGGTTCTCCGATGAAATACGGAGGTAATGTGGGTGGTTAGCTGCAATATGAGTGGCATGGCGGGTCCTAGGCGTCAAGGTTCTAATTGGCGGAATCAAGGAACTTGGCATGGAAGTAGCAACAGAGCAATAATAGGCTAGCTACGTTCCGCCTGTAAGAGAGAGAGAGAGAGAGAAAGAGAGAGAGAGAGGGGTTGGAGGGTAGGAAATAGTGTGTCGCCTACAAGGACTCTGAGACGCTTTTGTACTCTATCGAGACTGGAAAATCAGAACTGAGCAGCTCCCGCCTAAATATGACAACAGTAAACCATTTAACGATTCCTTTATTTCTGAATATTCTGGCCTATCTGAAATGTTCTTATGATGAAAACAAACAAAAACGTTTAGGTGTTAAATCTGTTGTATACGGAGGATGTAAACGAATCTCATATCTTAACGAAGTTATTTTTTTCCTTGGGTTTGCTTTGCAGGGTGTTTCCCTTGCACTGCCATACGGAGAATAAAATCTTTTCTGTTTACCACACGACGCAATGTTTCGTTTAACAGATCAAAGGGTATTTTCCTCAGCGCGCCCGCGTTGCTGCCGAATATGAAACAAGGTCGAGGTTTAAAGTGTGTTTATCGGCAATTCCGTGCAAAATTGCCCAAGCCCTCTTGTCACTTCCCCTTTTTGGCCGCCTCAGGCACCGGGTAAAAAACCCAGGTCCCTTACGAAAGAGGAGTACTGCCTGAAGGAAAAGCCCCTTGTGACTTGAGCTTAATATTTTTTAAACTTCCCTGACATGTGCCAGGGTTGTATTCGTTTAATCGATTAGTCCTGGCAATAAAAGTCTGAAGAAATGGTCTTTCTGTGTTCTAATAGACCGTAATTCACACTGCTTTGTATATTCCACCAGACACAAAATAAGGACACCTGTGGATATAGTTCTCGTTTTAGCGTTAGTACTCGTTTCGCATTTTGTGATGACCACTGATTTTTTCTTCTTTGGTTGACAAAAAAAAAACGTTTTTTTTTTATCAGCTCTCCGACACAAAAATGCAATTGTAGCGTTCCTGACAGACTCCTGTTCATTTTCCGTTAGGGCTAACGCTGGAACGTTACATTCAATCTTGAAGCGAAACTTCATGAGGAACTTAAATTCCCTCTTTGCGGGTTTGAAGTATTCGTGTAATATGACACATCATGCTTTTGCGACAAATTTTCGGCGCTTTGATGTGAATGCCATCTAATGGTGTTTTTAAAAATCTTCAGAGTAGTTCGTCTTTCAATCGCTATTTTAAAAGGTTCGAAAGCTCATCTGACATTTACGAACCTTCACTGCATCTGTATACACTGTATAAATGTTTTAAATACCTCTGTGGCAGTGCTACACCTTTCAGAATTCATACTGTAATAAAATATAAATATGAATATAATACTTTTTAAAGTCATAATTCTCCATGACGTTAAACAGCAAAACGCACTTTAAACGAGTCATTATTGAACAGAAGAAATTATAAAGAAATTATAGATGCATTTTGGTACCTATTCAAACTTGCTTCTGTCTTGGTTGGTTGACTCAGTTGGTAGCGGTGTATTTTTTTAATCAGTTCACCGCAAGCAAAACGATCACGCTTCTAAGACGCAAGTAAGCTACTGGAAGTGAAAAAGAAGGTAAATACTTTAGAAGGAACCAGAGACCCAATCCTACACAAGAGATAAACCTCTATTCCTGTTCAAAAGACTAGGGAAGAGTGTGAACTGGACGATAGGCAAACCTATATACTCCTATTGAATATGCAATTGCTTTCCACAAAGATTAATATTACTAAACCTCATAGGGTAGTATTCATATAAAATACAAATTTTATTATAATCTAATTATGTACAATAATGGATCCTATGCAATATAGGTGAACAATTCAACTAGAAAAATTGAAAATAAATTCAATGTATCTAAATACAATGTATGTCAATACAAATTAGAGACCTGTCATAATAGATCATTTCATCTTAAATAAATCAATGTTTTGCAGCAATTTTTATAACGTCAACTTGAGCTTTTTTGGTTTAGGTTGAATAATTTAATATCCAACATTATGGATAAAAAATAGTGATTTTTTTCAAAATTTAACTTGAGTAAAACAAATTCACGTATACAGACAAAAAAAAAAGAACCTTCCCCCCCAAAAAAAATCAAAATCCGAGAAAATGTTTCATCTTTTAATCGCCAGTTATGCTTAGTTTAATTTGTAACATATATTAATGTTAGTAAGAAAAAGCAAATATTGATAAGATAGCGAGCATCACAAAGAACTGCCCGGGGCCCCCAACCTGGCTCGGTAAAAATGACCAACCTGAGCGAATTGATTGAAAAGAACACTCGAAAACTTTCGCACATTATTTTTCGATAATACTATTAATTCTTTTTTTCTTTTTAATTTCGTAATATTTTATTTATTTCGTTAAGTGATATCATGAAACTGTTTCTGTTGCCATCACTGTATAGGATATTTTCTCATCAATGTATATAATATTTTCTCATCGCTGTATATGCTATTTTTTCATCATTGTACATGATATATTCTCATCGCTGTATATGCTATTTTCTCATCACTGTATATGATATATTCTCATCGCTGTATATGCTATCTTATCATCACTGTATATGATATATCATCACTGTATATAATATTTTCAGGGTCATATTTTTAAGGCAGCATCAGTGTTTTATTATTACCATTCGTTAGTGCTGACACATTTGCTTTCTACACGTTGATGAATATTACTTTAGTATCATATGACTGTTTCTCTTTGAATATACTTGTAGCGTAATGCTTATTGGAGCGGAATCGGTGACCAGAGTTCAAATTCCGGACTCGTCCATTGCGTTCATTTTCCGTTAGGGCTAAATCGATTTTTTTCTTCTTCCATCTATTAACAAAATAGTAGATGAGACTGTTTTCCCTAGCCTTACTTGGCAGCCAGTCTTGGGAAAATATTATTTTGAGTTCAGTACCGTGGAGAAGGCAACGGAAAAATACCTTCATTCTTTTTCCCAAGAAGTTCTATTTCCCAATATCGTGGAAACGGCAACAAGAAACCATTCCAGTTTATTTTCTAAGAAATTATGACATTAATTCATTATAATGGCGATAATAAAGAAAAGCAATCTGAAAAAACGAACCATGACCATGAAGGTCTTGAAAGGAAACGATACTGAATTATTCTTTGAAAAAGTTTTTTTGAACGTAATATAAAAGGCAATAAAAGCGTAAAATCACAAATGAATTCAGTGTCGCCTTAATTTTATTATAAATGCGGCTGAGATAAAGGACATTAACAACTAACTATAATTATCATAAAAAATGACTATATCAAAATGTATAAAATTACGTAAAAGACACGATTAAATTTTAAAATCTTTTTTTATTCTACTTTTCTTTTTACTAAAGTTAAGATTTCTGATTGTTAAATTATTTATACATCACTTAGAAAAAAAACTTATTACGAAAACTAAATAAAAATAAGTAATTAAAAAAAAATATTTAAACATCTTTGTTAGTTTTGGGACATAAGGTACATAGGTGAAAATTAAGCGAGTAAAAAAAAAATAGCATTAACGCCATTACAAAATTGATCAAACATTTTACACCTGCCCCGTACATGAAGATTGTGAAAGTCAGTGATGACTAAACGGATATTGAAACCAAAATGATGAGGGAATTATTTACTTACAAACGACGGCCAGCACCAAGAAGAGTAGGGAGTATCGTATGATCATGTTTCTTTTTCTTTTAAAAGACAAATAAATTTCAATAAAACAAAGCTGCTACGACAACGGTCCGACGTATAAAATAAGTATTTAATTAAACGTATTTGTTGTGCAATATTCTTGATTATAGATAAAAAATAAACATACAAGCGCTTACATTTATAAAAGTATATATATATATATATATATATATATATATATATATATATATATATATATATATATATGATAAAGAGGTACGCTCGTCAAAGGTAAATAAAAGATAAAATGATAAAATGTAACTTAAACAAGAGTGTTTAGATCAGGTAATATTTTTAGCCAGTTATCTCCACCGGAGAGAAATAAGCATGAAAATATATTGCTCTTCAATAAGCTCTTTATAGCGGAATAAAACCTTCTTTTTCTTCTTGGCAGTCATGGCTCTTCACAACTTCCTGTCCTTTGTAGCCCTTAGTATGGTTTGTCGTTTTGTTATCTCTCTCAACGCCTGTTCCGCCATCCATTTACATAGTATTATATAGTTTACTTGCTACTTGCCTTAAATAAGTCCTGCGAGTGTCAAATTCTCCAAGCCCTCCTTCTTCCTTATATGCCCCAGAAATTTCAGGTGTCTATTTCTGATTTCAAGCACGTGTCATTTTGTTTCCATTTTCTTTAAAACTTCTTAGTTACTCCCATTTTCAGTTCATAGTATTCTCAGCATCCTTCGGTAGAACTACATTTCCGTTTCTTTAAGTCTTTTCTTGTCTGTGAGATTGTCCGGCATTCATTGTTATATAGGAGACCTTATTACATAACAGAATAATACTCGTTTCTTTGTTTCTAACGAAATTTTCCCGTTTCATAATACTTTAATTAGCTTTTGGAAGGCATCTTTCCCTATTTTAATGCATCTTCGGATTTCGGTGTCATATTTTCCGTCCTCTGTTAGAACAGATGTTCAAATTTTCGTACTTTCTTGATTTTCACATATCCAGTTCGTAGTACGCATTTTGAACCGGTGCTCTTGATAATGACCATACATTTTGTCTTCATACAATTGATGTGTAATCTCTTTTTCTCACTTTTCTTTATGAGTTAGTCGATGAGTTCTTGCATTTGTTTTCTGTCTGATATCAACAACTGTGTTTTTAACATGTCTCCTTATATTGTTCCGGTTGTGTCCTCCAGTAATAAATCCTCTTATGACTTCTAGTTCTCTCAGGATTGCCTCACTTTAATGGTTCAATGATGAGAAAACATTTCTTTATCTCATTCCTCTTTCTATTTATGTGTATTTAATTAATTTTTAATTACTCCACCGTGTCATAGCGGCTTGGATTGAGGAACCAGAGAGCCGAGTTCGAATTCCGGTTGGCGTCATTATATTCACTTACGTGCTAATACCCCTGGGAAAGGTATGAATTCTTCTTCCCCCCCACCAGCTAGGAGTAAAATAGCAACTCAGACTGAGTCCTGCAGCCATGGATGGCAACCAGTCTAGAAGAAGAAATATCTCTGGTTTCAAAACCAGCCTGTAGAGGGTTGGGCTGCGTCTGGGTATCTTGCCTAGGAAACATCACTGCTACTGCGGCTGTAGTATATGTTGTGTCCCTATGACCCTCAGAGGTTATGGGTCACGTGATCGTGGATTCATTTTACATCCGTAGGCAGGTGGTTGTCTCCCAGTAAATAAGCATAGAAGGAAAGAAACTAACTAATGAGTAACAACTAGCAAAATAGTCTGCGAATCTATTCCTGGCAATGTGCTACATTCTTTAGTTCCGCCAGTTCAAGTTCTGCGACTGACCATCCTACTTACACGGAGTCGAATCATCCTCATTTCCTCTGTAACCCAATTGTAAGGAGAAAGTTCCACTCGGGCGATTTCACCTCCACCCCACAAAAAAATTGCAACTTTGTAGAACAGACCCCCACGCAGATCCATCCCAAAACAGTCGTAACTTAACCACTTCGAATCAAGTGATATCTTTTGGTATCTATCCTCCTTATCCTAATCATCTTCACTTTCTACTACTTCCACTTAAATGCGTATCAAACATATCATTAAACAACTCTCTACATTGAGTGTCTCTCATGACGTTTCCAAGGCATTAGTGAGTATATCCATTAAAAATTAATTATTCCTTCAGGTTTTAAACATTTGAATGTTTTTGGCCTAAGGTTCTGAAACGCATTTTGAGTATATCCTTAAAAACTGATTGTATATTAAGAATAATTCATGTATATATTCAGAAATAAATAAGCACTAAATTTATAACACTCCAAGAATATTTAATAGTCTATATTAGTTTTTTCTCAACCGCCGTGCCGCAGCACACTAGTATACCGTGGCACACTAGTATTCACACTAGTGTACCGCGAAATATTGTCACTGCATACATATATATGTGTTTTAAGACATTTCTATGTTTATACATTATTTTTATTTTTATTGTCCATTTCATAATGTGGGACGTCATTTGTTTACATTTGGATGGGCTTTGAGCAGATATGAATGTACGTGAGAGATTCATGGAAGATTGAAGTTTAAAGGCAATAAATTCGACCTTGCTAACCGAACGATCCTCTGTGGCCGAATCGGTTAAAGGCACGTCAGGCTAAATGACGGTTCCGTATAGGATACAGGTTCAAATCCTGTCGGAGGACGAATATTTTCTGTGAAAATTCCTCGGAGATAATAAAGAAAAGTAATCCGTAGAGAGCCATGTTTAATAGACAGCAGTTTAGTTTTGGAGGTGTTAAAATTAACAAGCCATTTTTTGCCCCAGTTGACAACATACTGAAGGTCATTTTTTATATCAACCACCGATTTGTCCTTATTGAACTGATCAGACTTCCTATCGAGACAGGAGTACTAAGTTAAAGCTTAATTATTTTATTTTAACTCCCCGGCGCACAGGTATGTATACATGTTTGTGCAGAGGCATATATGGGCCGCAGATCGACTCTCCAAATAAGTTATCTGAAAGCTCATTTTTTGAAATAATGTATCTGGAAGTTAAACCCGAGATTGATTTCTGTTTATTTTTAATAGAAGTAGATAGGCTCTCATCGCCTGGTTCACACTCCTCTCCCTTCTTTTGAACAGGAGTAGAGGATCATCCCTTGTTTCTTGTTTAGGAGGAGGTTCCCAGTTAGTTTTTCCTTTTTCCTTAATAGTGGTACTGTCATGATTTTTTGTGATTGGTGTCTGCGCGGGTGGTGTCTACGTTTCTCATACTGCGGGTACCGAGTTGGAAGTTTTCTGGTTGCTGTTCCCGACTGGTAGGTAGAAGACGGAACCCTTGCGTAGCGTCTTGAGAGGTTGCTCTGATCAACAGTTACCATAATATCGGGGTTCTTGCAGTGCTATGGCTCACATAGAAGGGTGTCCTTGCAAGCACCTTGAGGCCATACTATATTGCGGTTTGCGCTAGTTCGCTTCCTGCACATGTTACATTAGACGGCCGCTTGCTGCTACTAACCTTAGCCTTTTCTTATCAAAATAGTACACTGTGACTATAAATAACCATAGATATAAACCTAAACCAGACCAACAAAATCACTTACATTCCTTAATCTTTCTTTCTCCAACATTCGTGTTATTCATACCATCTTCTGTGGAATTGTCCCACTTCGAAAAGTATCAGGACATTCTAGCTCTCTGCGAAAATAACTCTTCGATTTCTCTGATTTCTCGATTCATGGATATCTTTCTCTCTTTAGGAAGGACTTTAACGTCCGCGAACCTCTCTTTAATCTCCTAACCATTCTTACATGTGTCTCCGTCTCTCTCTATTTACCTCAGTCAACTATCTCTTCTTTCTCTACCGATCTCCTTCCCTCCATGACTGTTACGTGTTAGATAGTATTTCCGATTAACTTCTCAATCACTCAATCTCTCACAAAAGTCGTTGACTTCCTCGCGCATTTCCCCAGTAACCCTGACGAACACGCATCTCTTCTCGATCTTGTTTTTATCTCTCTCTCTCTCTCTCTGACTCTTGTTATACTACTCAGCTCTGCTCTCTTGGCAACTCTTATCATGCGGTAGTGTCTGTAAACATCTCTTTCGCTCTTCCACTTGCCAAGAAGCTCCTACCATCAGAATATATTTCTGTTAACAACTAGCAGATCTTTCCGTGATTGCTTTCGTGGCGTCCCCTAGAATGAAGTTTTTAATCGTCTCGTTCAAAAATGCTCCTCTGAGATCTTCTCCTGGGTGAAAGCCGGCAACAATGCTTTCATTCCAGCAAGGAAATGGCATGTTAAACTGTGTTTATCTACTTGGTTCTCACCAGCATGAACAGCCGCTATAGCCCACAGTAATCACTTCTTTCCACTGTAGCAGAGCGACACGACTGATTGCAACGGACATCGCTTTGTCTCTGCTCGCAATGAGTGCAAGTGTACCCTCAATGAAGCGAAGTTACTATTTACTGATAGAATAATATAATGCATATCCCCCCGCAAGTTCGGTTCTGGAGATTATTGCCGGCTCTGCAAGAGTGTGCTAAATAACAGCAAAACCTCAATCCGTCCTCTAGGCAATCAATTCGAAGTCCTGACATAAGATAAGGTTTATTGCTTTGTTCGGAAATTCTCTTCCAACACAACACTCGACTCATTTGAAATACCCACACCTGATTCCTCACCCACACTCCACTAAATGATACACGCATAACTCCGTCACTCGTCTTGGGCATCCTTCCTAAATTAGACTTCCATAAGTTAAGTGGCGATGTCGGAATTCCAACCGTTATCTTAAAGAAATGTGCTCCCGAGCTGGTTCCAGTTCTCTCGAGACTCTACAACCATTGTGTCGCTGCTTTCCCGCTTGTTAGAAGTCCTCTTCTGTAGTTCACGTCCTGGGTATGACGGTAAACTACATCCCCGTCCTGGGTATGGCGATAAACTACATCCGCGTCCTGGGTATGGCGATAAACTACATCCAACAGCAACGCCTCAGATAATGTTTTCGGAAAAATAATGTTGCCAGCTATACGTTTTTGAAACAATAATGTTGCCAGCTATAAGTTTTTGAAACCATAATGTTGCCAGCTATACGTTTTTTGTAAAAAATAATGTTGCCAGCTGTACGTTTTTGAAACCATAATGTTGCCAGCTATACGTTTTTGAAACCATAATGTTGCCAGCTATGCGTTTTTGACTTTTAAAGTCACTCAAAATCATTTTCGGCATAAAGTGACCACTAAGGTTGAGATGCCGTTAAACAAAACAATCAACAATCAAATGGAAATTCTTGACTTAAACAAAAAATATTTAGGATTATTTTGCAGTGTACAAGCAAATAAGCCCTAGCTTGCTAAAAATGTTTTATACAAAATGGGCATTTAAAATTCATATATTTGGCATATATATATAAACTGGATTTGGCATTAAATAACCCACAGTGGTTGATATGCCATAAAACCCAAACAAACAAACAAACAAACAAACAATCTTTTGTAGTTCCTGTTTGTAAGAACTCTTAAAAAAACCTTCTGACCCCGCTAACGATCGCTCCACTAGTCTCCTACCGCTTCTCGGCAAAGTATTCGAGGCTTTAATCAATGCTAAAGTGGTGAAGTATCTTACCTCTCACGACCTACTCTCTAACAAACGATATGGATTCCGTTTTGCAAGGCCTACCGCTGACGTTCTTACGGCCATCACTGAATATGTATATCAAGCTATGGATAATAACGGCTAAGCTCAAGTCCTGGCTCTAGATTTCTCGAAAACGTTTTGACAGGGTTTAGCAATGCTGGCCTTCTACGTAAACTTCAGAAGTACAGTATTACATGTTGATTGATTGTTTTATTTAATCCAGTCATTCCCTATCAAATCGTAAATGAAGGGTGATTTGAACGGGCACGCATCCAAATCTTTTCACACGAACGCGGTTGTCCCCCGGGTACTTTTCACTGTTCATAGTCGGTTTCCTTACTTTTTCAATCACTCAATCTCTCACGCAAGTCGTTGACTTCCCAACGCGTTTTTCCAATAACCCTGACAGACACCTTTTTTTACCTTTATTCTTGACTCTTGTCGTACTACGCAATTCTACCCTCTTGGCAACTCTTATTATACGATATATTATCTTTAAACATTACTTTCGCTCCTCCACCAGCCAAGAACCTCGTAGCAATAGAATATCTTTTTGTTATCAATTTGAACCGGCTCGCTTCCAGATCATTTCATACCAACGCGGTTTGTCTATATTTCTGAGATGAGGTATTATGTACATTATTTACATTATTCGGACTATTGTCCTCATCTTTGTCGCCATATTTATTACAACGAGATCATTGACAAGGAACACCATTGGAAAATTCGTAAACTTAAGGAATCAGCACATATGATAGGCCACAAAAATCTCCTGAGCCGACCAAGCATAGAAATAAATACAATATGGGAACCAGTAATAAGGAGTGCCAGAGAAAAGCAATGATAACAACATAGTTGCAATATGAGCTCTGGTAAAAACATGTAATGATAACAGCAAAAATTGCAATATGAGCACTGGTAAAATGGTTGCTGAAGACATTAGGTTTATAATACCCAGAAATTCATACCCAGATGTCCTCAAGGCGTTGGTTAGATCCAGGGACAGGACCCAAAGAGTGTGACTTCAATACCCTGTTAAGGCAATGGAGAACTTTCAGAGGGAAATTAACAGGAGATAACTGATAACTGACATCCATTAAAACAGTCATTAAACAGAACTAGAACAGTCTACCCCGGTGAGTGAAATAAAGGGTTCAGTTCGACATTCCAACCACCTGAAGAAGGCCGGAGCGTACAACGGCCGAAACTTTGTGATAGATATGGCGATAAAGATGAGGACAATAGCCCGAATAATGTAAATAATGTACTCGGTTGTCTCGCAGGGCTCTATCCTGGCGCCTTCGTTCTTTCTGATCTTCATCGATGATCTTCTTGATGTCATCAGTTCCCAAGTAGACACTACCATTTCTCAACAGAAAATCCGTCAGAGCTGACAAAGATAAACAGGCCGCTGCTCTTGAAAAGAACCTCCAACCAGTGGTTAATTGGGGCAGGGAATGTCTTTTAATTTTTATTGCTTCCAGAATTAAGCTGTTCTCATTTATCCACCATAGAGAAACTTCCTTGGTCGCCATCAACATGGCTGATACTAGACTCCTAGAGAGCAACACACTGTGCCTTCTTGGCCTCACGTTTTTAACTAACTTAAAGTGGAACAACTACATTGAATCAATAGCTGCATCTAATGCAAGGAAAATTTGTTCATCGTGTCGTGCCAGAAGATTTTTTTCTCGCCAGTGACCATCTTGCACATTTACAAATCTACCATTCGGCCATACATTGAATACTGTTACCATATCTGGCCTGGTGTTCCTTCTATTCGAGATTCTTGATGAAACCCAAAGAAGGATCTTCAATGTAATCGATTGAGACATGACATCTCGATATTAGTCACTTTCTCACAGACAAGATGTAGCTTCCCTCCAGCATTTTATGCTGAAATAGTTAAATGTAACCGCCACTTCTACTTCAACAGTTTATTTTCTCGCACTTCCTACATGTGGAATTTCTTTCTGTTTACTTTCTTCCCTGAAAACTACAATCTTCAAACATTTAAATGCAACGTCGATCGCCATCATCTGTTGTCTTGAACCCCTTTCATCTTTTATCCTTTTCTCAATCCCTCTATACCCAGTCTTTTATCTCTCTTTCACTCCTGTAACCCCCCTGCGTAATAGTGACATTGCCGCCTTGGTTGGGTGAAATGATTAAAAAAATACCATGTTGAGACTTGATACCATAGAGAAGATCGTTAGTGAAAATTCAAAACAAATTAAGCTGAAGGATAGAGATCTGAGAGATGCCTGCATTAGTACAAAATGGTCTAGAAGAGTGACCTCTCAGGATAACTTTCATTACACGATTTGGTAGGAAAGACTGGATAAATGAAAATATTTGTTCGTAATTTTTCAACTTATGAAGAAGACCTGTCTAAAGCTTTCGAGATATACAAAGCAACAGCCCGATCTTCACCATTCTTATCTAGATCTTGATAGACTGTTTCCTAAATTATCTTCAATACATCAACAGTTGACCTAGCGAAACGAAAGACATATTGCGTGTTTTGCTGCAGAAAATTCTAAACCGATTCCTCTGGTAACGATCATTAAATGTGGCGAGAATTTCAGAAATGGAAATGTCCCATCCAACTGCCATTTTGAACTCTTATAATTTATGTCTTCTTACAAAGGTGCAGCCTATCCGTTGTTCATACGGACTCACCAGATTTCAGAGCACAACTGATATCGGTCTGGGTAATACAATGACTTCAAAATCTAGTGGCGCTACCTGTCCTTACCTTTATATACTACCTTCTCATGGCTGTTGGTATATCACTGTAGAATAGGTAACAATCATGCGCAGTTGATTGAAAAATAAGAAATGAAAAAAGGAAAGTAGGAAGAAAGAAAGGGGGAGGGAAGAAAGAAAGAAAGAAAAAAGGGAAGAAGGAAAGGAAGAAACAAAACCAAAGAATAAAGAAAGAAAGAAAAAAAAGAAAGGAAGGAATAAATAGAGAAAGGAAAGAATAGAGAAAAGAAGAAATGAAGAAAGAAATGAAAAAAAGAATGAAATGAAGAAAGGAATAAAGAAAAGAAAGAAAGAAAGAAAGAAGGAAAGCAATGAGAGAAGAATGTCAAAAAGTCAGTTTCAATTTCTTGCTTTCCTGCCACCTACAATGTTCAAAAATTTAAATGCAACATCAACTACAATATCTTATAGTCCTTCCTCCTCATTGAAGATTTTTCATCCTCTTCCACTCCCCGTACACCCCATTGCATCTTAGTGACATTATCCAAATAGAATCGAACCCGCAAACAAGAAGCCAAGTTTCAGTAAAATTGAGAAAAAACAAGATTCAACACCATATACACTTCACGCCATAAGAAGAAAACATAATTGATGTGATGTCCAAAGTTTTTTTTATCCTGAGATATTAAATTCTGTGTTTGTTTATATTAAGAATATCTAAAACGAGTATATCTTTACAGAAAAGAGTGCCCCAAAACCTCTTAAATAAAGAAGCTCAACTGAAAATAATTAAACCAAGAGAACCACGTGTTTTGTAAAGGATTCCCTAAAATTAGGGCTGTCGAAGGTGCATAAATGAGATCTATATAAACAAAAGTCCACAAGACTCCAGACAGAAGGAGGGTCGGGCTCAACAGTGTCCTCAGAGATTTGTCGGGGATTACATCGTAAGACAGCCAGCGCCTCACAAGAACACACAAACACACGCAGAATAAAGTCGATTGGCTAATTATTACCTAAACAATTCCTACTGAATTTCTCAATTCCTCATCTATTGAGGGGTAGGTGTGGAACTACTGTAGATAATAGAGACATTTTATTGACATTTTTATATTCAACTAACCTGTTGTTAGGGTTATCAACAGTGGTTGCTATTAAAGAAGTTCTTAATCAAGACCAGATTCCTGACGTTGTTTCAGACACAAAGAAAAAATTACCAAGACCACAAGTCAAGAATTATTCATTTCTTAACTCCGGAACACAATGTACGTTTTTGGTCCACTACTAGACTTCACGATTTTTCGGATTGATAAGCTATAGACCATATTAAATGCCAGACAATAACTAACTGGCTAATTTTGGGAGTGATGGGAAACCAGAATCAATCCTATCGAGAAAACACAGTGGTCCCAACTAAGGAGAATTTACTGGACAGTAACTAAAAGTTATACAGAAATATTCCACTGAGATTTCCATTACTAATCGTCATAAAGATGATATTACAGGACTTTATATTAAAGAAATGCAACCAAGATTACAGATTCACAAAGTTACGAGGAAATGTACTCTGCTTCATAATAACCTGAATATTTTTTGCCAAGAAGTAAAATGGAACCGGAAATATTTTTACAAACAGCCAGAATTTTCGGCGAAGATATCAGAATAGAATTTGCCACTGAGATCTTGTAATAAATAGTCATACAGGTTTTTTGAAATATATCGTATTTCTGAAATGCGAAATTTCTTTCATTGGCTTCATATACGGAGAATATGAAGCCAGTGAAGACTGACAAAGTAATCGACAAAATGTCCTTACCAGGGATAATAAAAGTAGCCAATATAGGCCATATGCGTTTTATCGATAAGAATACTCAATGAATGAAGGAAATAAATGCAAACGCAAAAATGTTTAGTTTTAGATTTTTCTTTTTACTTATTTGATGGGTTCTTAAAACCAAACCCAGATGTTGACTTTAGTACATCCGCACTTTCCTTTTACGAAAGTACAGCAAAAGGCTAATGATAATTAAAATTATCACCAAAATCACAGCAGACACCGATCCTCCAATTATTAATGCTTTTTGTTTCGATTTAGATCTTTGTTGCTTTTGCAAATTGTCCGGTGTAAAATTATTTATGCCATCTGATATCGTTTTTAAAGTGGATTCTTCTTGAAAAAGTGTGGAATTTTGAGGACTAGTCATCATTGGATAATGTCTAGTAGTCGTTGATTCTGTTGAATTGGTAATGAGACTTGAAGCTGTCTGCAAAGTTGTGTTAATCTTCGGCGGATTATGTGTTGGCTTTATAGTGCTTTCACTCTTTGGTTTATTCGTTACTCGAACGCGAGGACAACTACTCATTGTATTTCCTCCATAGTCTGTTAAAAAGGAGAAAAGAAAATTAAAAAAGCATTAGTTCCCAATGATTATCAAGCATTCATTGAACGTTCATTCATGTTGACAATATATTCAGTTGATCAAAATAAGGGATGTGTAACGGAATGAGAAATCGGAGAGCCGAGTTCGAGTTCTAGTCGAGTTTGCTATATTCACTTACGTGCAAATATATTTGTGAAATGTATGAACCCATGTCTTCATCTCGAACTTTGCGTTAAATAGCCGTGGTTGGCGTAATAGATAGTGACTCAGAAAGAGAAATCCGAGAGGCGAGTTCGAGTCCCATTTGAGTTCGTTACATTCAGTGAACCCATCTACTTCTATTGCGAACAAATATGCAGTAAATAATATTTATACGGGGAAGTTAGAAGTAGAGCGTTGAAGCCGATTTATAAGGAACTGGAAACCCAATCCTAAACAGGAAACTAGATAAACCTCTGCTACTGTTCAAATAACCGAGGGAGAGAGTGAACTAGACGATAGGCAATGCTATCTACTCCTATGTCTTTAACTGTATATATATATATATATATATATATATATATATATATATATATATATATATATATGCTAATGTTCACCCAATAAAAGGCCTAAGGGTCACTGAAGATAGAGATTTACTGTGGGGGAGTGTATTAGTGTAAGAATGAGCAAGAATTGAAATTCTTGGCGCTATTCAGGAAAGATAACAGCTAATTCTAGACTTGAAGATGTCATGATTTATTCAGTGGATGAAAGAATAGTCAGATGTATAGAGTAGAAGTACATTTTAGAAGGAACCGGAAACCCAATCCTAAACAGGAAACAATGTATAAAACTCTACTCCTGTTCAAAATATGTTGAAGTGGGAACCGGCCGATAAGGGAACACATCCAGGCCTATTGAAGAAAAATAAATAGTAAAGAAAATTTCAGATTTCAAGCGCATAGACTTAGATAGAAGTAGAGAGTTGAAGCAGACTTTAGAAATGATCGAAAACCCAATCCTAAACAGGAAACAAGGGATAAACCTCTACTCCTGTTCAAAAGACCGGGAATGAGTGTAACCGGACGATGAAGAGTTAAGAATCTATTTTAATCATGTCATCATATTTTTACAAACGTGTAACATTCCTTTATCTATTAAATTTCAAAATCGGAATTTCTTTGGCTCTATGAATTCTTTGAATGTCTCTTTCGTCATTTTTAATTCGCTTATATGTTTTAAATCATGTAACATGATAATCCGTAGGGAAAAAGTCTGGAAAATATGGCAGATTCCTAGTTACTTCACCTTTCGGGGAATTAACATTATAGCAATAATAAAATCGTTATTAAACTTCTGAATGTTGTCTTTAAAAGAAAAACACTTATTTCTGATCAACCTAAAAAAAAAAATGAAACATTCAAACTATATCGATATGCGTACCTCCGTGCGCATAAACTACATATTCAATTTATTCCTTAAATATTGCCTGTAGATTAATTGATATAATTCTCGTAAAACATTCTGATGATACGACAATATATGGGAGCTCCTCCAAAACTGTAGCTGACAATAGACTGGCAGCTGATATCACCTCTGATCGAGATCTAACATCTCAGTAAGGGGAAAACTGGCTATTTATATTAAATCCCTAGAAACCAAAATTACTTACATTCTATTATCGCCGATTGGACCCTATACGACCACCAGTTACGATGAATGGATCCACCACGGCGAGGGTCCCGTGTCTAGAACGACTATTAGTCTTAAAGTCAACCCAGAATTCATGCATATATTTCATGGATAAAGATGCAGAAAAATGTCCGGTTCAATGTATAACCCCAGTAACTACCTTACACCTCCTGATATCTTCTATCCATACAACAGCCAGATCAGGCATAAAGCAGTCACATTGGGACAGGAGCTACCTAGTCTCGACAGGGTCTAAAAGTGTCTCCGTGTCCTTGTAGGTAACAAACTATTTCCCACCTCGCAACTCCTCTCCCATAGACAAGTCTCTCACTGCTCTATCGCTATGAAAAGTGCTCTGGCGAACTACATTCCTTAGTTCTACCAGTTTCACGGTCTGCTTCACGGCTAAAATCCGACTTTATTGCGAACCACCCTCATTTACTCTGTATTATATTAGCGAGAAGTAAGTTCCACTTGAGCAGTTTCTTCCCATGAACCACAGATTTGTGGAACCGACTCTTAAAAGGGTGTTTCCCCAATACCTACATTCCTAACCTGTTCAAATCTCAGGCTAACCATTATCTTCCCCCAGATATCCGCATAATTTGTACATTTTACTCTGTAACACTCTACCACAAGTGACCCTCAGGCCTTGTACAGGGGGAAACTCATTTTAAAAAAATCTATAAATAATATTAAAAAAATGAATTGAATATGTAGCTTATGTAACTGATGTTAACCTGGAAAATACGTCTGTTGGATTATAAGGTCAGAGCCTGACACATCAATGTGTTACTGCTGGGGATTCCGTGGCAACTCCTGCGCATTAGTAAGTTTTGCGTGGTGGAGCTGCTAGCCCCACCTCTTTTCTTGCAGAAAACAAAAATATTAAATACTGTTTATTAAACTGTTTATTGGAATGGTTGTTAAAACAGTGGCTAATTGTAAATACACAATCTAATAAATAAATAGAGTTTATTATTTTTATTGTCAATTCTCAAGAACAAAGAAAATCTATAAATTCAGTTGCCGAAGTTTAGGTTTTATTACATTTCTAATTATCGTTTTTAAAACAATAAACATTACCGAGGAGTGACTGTATTTAAAATAATGGCGATGTCAATGGAAAAACTGTCTTTTTTGACGCTTCATTTTTCGTGGGCAAGATTGTCAAATATTATTGTGACTATCTGGTTTACTCTTTTGCACCAAACACATGTGCCGTCTGTGATAGCCATGTCGATAGGAATCTTTCAAATAAGTGTGGTAATAAAGAGATTGTTGAAAAAAGCATGACACAAGTCAATTTTAATCCTAAAATAAATCAAATAGACGGTCAGTATATTTAAAACACAGAGGTACAAAAATCTCACAAAATCAAGTCTTTCGCTCATTCAAGCTCATAAAATGATTAGTTCTCTTTACCAGCTAAGTAAAATTAAAATTTCAATATTTATTTATATTTTTGACTTTACTAAATATATGTAGGCTGCCAAGGAACTGTTTGACATCGTTACAATTGTTTACCAAAACATTTATAATGATAATAAAAAATAGAGTCGGCTACAGAGATTACGGAAGAACGTAATTGTTTTTAATTTTCTAGAAAGATAACACGCCAAGAAAGTTTGCAAATGTGTTGCATGAATTCTCTCAAATCGTGAACAGGAAAACTAGTGAATATTAAAAACGCCCTCTTTACTCACTTTGTGATACTGTGTTTGCCCAAGAATAAGCAAAAATACTTTTCGTTGCGTCTAACTGAAGATTGTCCTCTGTCTTGCAGGGACACCGGTGATTGGCCGTTGACGCTCACATGATCATCCGAACGAGGGACATATTAATGAAGGTAGATAAAGTAAAATTAACACGAAGATATTCAAACAGAAAAAAGTTGTTTAACTTACTTGATGATATATTTCCGATCGCTATTGTCATGTCCCCTTTAACGACTGCTTCGATGTCTATATACTCCAACAAGTCAAACAGTCCCTGTAAATAATTGAAAGCATATATCACCATGACATTTATACAACATGTTCAGATCATGTAAAAAATCCTATAAAAATATTTATATATGTCTTTTCTTTTTTGTGTTTCGTGTCTCTTCTGGTCATAAGCGATTATGGCCCTTACCGTTTCTATTTGTCCCTGTTCTGTCATCCATTTGCACAACCAGTTTAGTAGGTTACTCACTCTTTCACTTTGCTTCTCTTACCTTTAATATTACTTGTGTGTATCAAATTCGTCAACCGTTCTTTCTCAGAACTTTCAACTATCTTGTTCAGATAGAAAATATAAACGCCATTTTTGTTTCGACATTCCTTAAATTTTCCAGCTTAGATTTGTCGAGAAAGACTTAACGAAGTAATACAAACAGGTAATCGAGCACGATGCATAGTAACTTATAGATTTCTTTCAAAAAATAAGTTTGATTATTCATTGGTCTACTTACCTTGTCTACAACCAGAATATCTGCTTTATTCCAAAATGGACCCGTATTTAATCGACATGACCACAAATAATTGCGTCCATTAAAAAAGTAAATGGCGCTAACGGTTAGGATTCCACTGCCAGTTCCGTTAATTAAATAATGAAGCTGGAATTTATATACGGATTTCTCGATTTTGACGTGTATGCCAGCTTTTTTACAGGTATTGTTCGACAAATATAAGTAACCTGAAAGCAAGAAAGGGAATATGATTTTATATGTGCCAATATGTGTTAATATAGTAAATATGTGTGAATATAATCTAACATGAGATAGCCCTTAAACGATAAGAAAAAGGCTGACCAAATACGCTCGAAAAATGGATACAAAACGAAAAAATTATATTTTTTTATCTAATTATATAAAACTAACTACTAAAATGAAATTTCAATTATTTTAGATTAATTTTTTTTAAAAGTGAAAAGGGGAAACAAAATAAATCCGAATTTGCTAAATTTAATATTTTTAACAGTATAATATTTCTTAAATCATTCCATGCACAATGGGGTTGTATATTCTTGGAGCAAATTTGTCAGCATTTTCAGAATTCTAGAATTGCCAAATACTTATTTAGACTCGAATTATAAATGAATGATGTTTGTAACATTGGAGAAAAAAATGAAATTATCAATTGATGATATCCGCTGAATTCCAACGAAACATTAATTGATCATGTCCGCCATTTAAGTGTTAATAGCCTTTTAAAATAGATATGCCTATATCCATATACATGGATAAATCAAAGATTTTCCGCACTTACGCCATAACATATCATTAGGTTTGTCACATTGCCTTTCTTCTCACGCGTGCTTATAGTTGCCACGATTGTGGTCATGTAATCGAAGTTTGAGCTTGATCTCGCCAGTTTTCTTGCTACTGTAACGGTGTAAACATGGACTCTCCGCTAGCAGTGTGCACCAAGAAGGAAGAATATTATTTGTACCAAAGGTCATTGTATTGAGGCAGCAGAAGGATAGTGCCGTCGTGCCTGATCAGAATAGTCAAATTTACAGCTATTTCGAACAGATCATCGTGTTTGTGTGAGGACGATATGGCATGATTGATCTCGTTTGTCAAAAGGGTGTTGCGCAAGCTGGTGATAGCTCTTGAATATTGTGAAATGCTTTTTCATGAAGTTGAATCTATCTTGGCAGGCCTGTCAAACACAGATCTTGTTGAAAACCATTTGCATTTCTTTCTGCTTACAATCACTTCCAATGATGATAGTTTAAATTACTTCTAGAAAGCCGATACAACCCCATTGTGTGCTGGTGACACAAAACCAATTCCAGACAAAAAATGATGTTTTTTATGTCCCCATTGTCTCCAGGTACTTCAGATATAACTCACAGAATGTATACATGTTGTAAATCTCAGTAGCTACACCCTATACAGCCCAGCTACAGAAAGCCCTTGAAAATGCCATGCAACGACTCCAATATCTTGTAGATGCTTTGTTGTGTCACGCAGCTACTGTTATTCAGGCTAAGGAAGGAAATATATATATATATATATATATATATATATATATATATATATATATGTTTAATTTTTTATTTATCAGTTGCGCAGCCTGATCTACACTTATCCGTAATTAGATATTCCGTTGTAATTGTAACCATAGGCGTTACTTGAAGTTATTAAAGCGACTTGTCTTTTGTTATCGTAACCCCAAATGATCTCATTGGAATGTAATTGATGGACTACTTATTCATTAATTTATATTTCTTTTCTTTCTAATGTATTTAGCTTTACTTTCTTTAATTTTACAGTAAGGTTCTCACCCTGTACGAGGCTCGGGGTCCAATCGAGGTGAAGGGTTATGTTTGGATGCCATTTGTGTGTTTAGGAGTGGATGATAACGGTTAACCCTATCAATGAATAGTTTAAGATTGTGATGATCGGGAAAACATCCTGTTGTGAATCGGTTTCACAGAGCAGTGGTTCGCGGGAAGAGGCTGACCGAAGGAACATGGAGGCAATATGGGTGGTTAACTTCTATGTATGTGGTAAATAGGTGTTTCACTTGGCGGGCAAGGGAATGTAGTTCGATCGAGCACTTTCCGTGGAATCAGCGGTAATGTATCGAAATTATTACCAAATCCTACCTGTGAGAGCGAGGCTGAAAGGTGAAGAACAATTTTTCTGCGACAATGTCCTCTCCGCTAGAAGTGTGCACGAGGGAGAAACAAAGAGCATTGATCCGACTGGATGCCATTTGTGTGTATAGGAGTGGATGGTAACGGTTAACCATAGCCATGAACAGTTTAAGATTGTAGTGATCGGGTAGACATCCTGTTGGGAGTCGGTTACATAGGGAAGTGGTTCACTGGGAACATGGGTGGCTTGCTTCTATGTAAGTGGTATGAAGGGTTCTTGGCGGGAACAGGAAATGTAGTTCCCCAGAGCACTTTCGAAATTATTACCAAATCCCACCTGTAGGAGAAAGGTTGAAAGGTGACGTATAATTCTTCCTCCACAAGGGCTTGGAGACAATTTTGAACTCTATTAAGGCTGGAGGGTGATGTTTGAACAGCTCCCACTCAAATATGACAACATTACTCCATCTTCGGCCTGATCTGTCTCTTGTAAAGATAGAGGATAGCAGGAGGAATTAGGTACTTACTGGAGCGGTACAGAGAGTTGACCATTTTTTATCTCTATCCTTAGCATGGATCTTATGCACAAGTTCCACTTTAATGATAAAAACAAGCTTCATTGTTACATACGACAACCGAGCAAATTCTTTTTTTGATACAAATCCTACATAATACGTAGAGAAATTATAACAATTTCATTTGCAAAATTACTGATATATTGCTGCCATTTGTTGAAGATTCGGCTAAATTAGTAATTCCGTAATATAACTAAGAGTACCATTTTCATCTACCATCAGCATGGTTGCTGTTAACCTCCAAGACAACAACACATTGCGATTTCTCATTCTCATGTTTTCCACTGACATGAAATGGAATGGTTATTTGGTTCACTGAATCCGTGATAAACCATTTTTCTTGTCATAATCCATCTTGTACTTTTGAAGATAAATCTACCATTCGTCCACGCATTGAATATTGTCGCCACATCTAATCTGCTGCTTCTGCTATGCACCCTTGTGCAAATTAATTGAAATAAAACGAATAATTCAATTATTATTTACTTTTCTTCGTAGTTTTCCGATGAAACAAGACCCAGTGTACATGTTAGTACTCCGTATGTTCATTCCACGAAGTTATTCCTTGCAGATTGACTGCAGATTCTCGATTGGATTTAAATCAGCAGAGATTCCGGGCCAGTCTAGTACTTTGATTTGCTCACTGGTAAGTTTGCCAATTTGTTCGTGCAGTGTTACAATTTTCGCACGCTTCCTTGAAGTAACGTCCATCGCAGACAATGCTGTAGGACAACTAATCGACAGTCGAGACAATAGTGTCTGAGCGTGATGAAAATTTGAAGCAATCAAGGATGACGCAATATATATATATATATATATATATATATATATATATATATATATTCTTTGCAAAATCAAAAAAAAGAGTGTGTAAAGTTATTGGTCCTGACTTGGCATCTCGACCGCATGAATTCAGACGTAATACTAGTGCGGCAATTCATTCTCATCGTTTTGCTTTTGAACTTGGTAGATATAAACAGAAATTCTATTCTAATAGTTCCTTTTTTCGCAGTTATCGCTTCCGGAAATTTCTTCCTTCTTATTTTCCTGTTACCTTCGATCTTCAACGCGACATCATTCGCAATATTTTGTCTTCATGAATCCTGTTCTCTTATTGTTCGTTCTTTCCACTAACGTTTTTGCCTCTCCTGTCACTTTCCATAACTTTTGCGTCTCAGTAGCATTAACGCCTTCCTTGAGGACAATATATGTATAAAAAAACACGAATGACGCAATATTACTGAAAATGTTATTATCGTCATAATGCGTGCTAATTCTAGGTCTACTTAATGGTTGAGGTACATATTTTTACGTATTTCACCACAAGCAAGGCTAGACTGACAGTAGCACGCAAGGGGTTACAGAGAGTGATAGAAAGCGTAAAAAGGGATGCTTGAGGAAAGGATACGGAGAAGGATGGGGATCAGTATCAAGGCATCAGAAGATGTGGATTGGCATTACATTTGAATATTTGAAGGTTATAGCTATCAGCGAAGCAAGTAAGAGGAAGGGAGTTCCACTGTCGGGAAGTGCAAGAGAAGAAGCGGTTACATTTAACTGCTTCGACAGTGAAAGGGTGCGTCCGAGATGACAATCCATTAGAAGCTTAAATTCATGTTTAAGTAGAGGTCAGTTTCTTTTATTTAGTTTTTGGTAGAGTTGTTATTGATAGGAGTGGAACAAACAATTTCCTTTCATCTGTTACTTAATATAATCTGCTATACTAGAAGAAGACGAATAATATGAAATTCTTCGGAGCGGAATGATTAATCAAATTGCACAAGTTTAATGAATCATCATCATCATTAAAACAAATTATAGTAACAACAAAAAAAAAAGGATCCTACCAAACAAATAAACTGTTTATCGAAACATTAAAACAATATATTAGAATTTAAAAGTGATTGTTGTGTATATTCTTACAGTAGAAGAAATAACGGATAACAGTTTTACAATAGTGAACAGATGTGAAAAAATTATGTCATTTTTCTTACCTTTTTCTCCTGCTAGTGTTTTATTTGTTTCATGAATAAAATGGCAATTGTGGGTATTAGACCATTTGCAGAGATGTTTCTCGAAGTTGCAGATTTCATGACCTTGATCTGAAATGAAAAGAAATTTCTACCATTAACTTTATTATAGGCTAAACGAAAACTGCTCTCTCACCAGCTACCTAATGACATGATTGCAAAAACTGTTCTAGCGTGACAAGCTTGGTAAGCAATACACCACGTCGAGGGGCCCAAAAATATTTTCTAAGGGTAATGTAGATGTGACAGAAGGCCGAAAGTGTAAAATTAAAATAAAAACGATCATTTTGAATGAAATCTGATAAGACTAAATGCCATGCTATAAGAAAAAAAAAAAACAAAACAAAAAAACAACGAACACTTTAAAACCTAATATCTACCTATGTATCTATCTCATTTTTTCATTATCTATGTATCTATCTATCTATCAGAAATGTATAAAGTAATATATTCTTAATTCTGTCAATAAACAAAAACTAATCAGTATTGGTACACTAATTATGGCTTCACCTTTGATCACGAATTCTGTAATTCATTATTGTTGTATGAGCGTCACGTGATCTGCAGTGGGTGTGTCTCACGCAAGATAGAATTGCGGCATTCATTATTTATCAGAGTTATCGTTTTCAGAAAATAATTATGACACAAAACAAAAGATTCAGTCTATTCATTTTTGTTTTTTTCTCTTTTTCTTTTTTACCCACTAACTGGAGGAAGAGAAATACATGCTTTTTCCAAAGGTATTTGTTCGAAGTGAGAAAAAAAAAATAGACTTAGTCCTTGTTGGGAGGAGAATTATTTTTTCCTCCCCCCCACTAACCTATCTCTCACGGGATATGACGAGTCTCTCACTGTTCTACCGCTACTTCCATGCAAAATGCTCGGACGAACTACATTACTTGGTTTCGCCAGGTCTAAACTTCATGGCTTCTTACATAGTAGCAAAACACTCACATTCCCTCCCCCTAAGTTCCACTTAAAAAGATTCTTCCAACGAATCACTGCCCTATGGTGCCGAACCCTAAGACGATGTTTCCCGTATCACTACAATCTTACCCTGTTCAAATCTAGAGTTAACCGTTATCTTCCCTTCCTACCCATATAAACTACCTCTTAACGCAATCATCTACCTCGTTTGGCGTCCGGGCCTTGCTCGGAGAGAACCTTACTCGAAAAAAATGGCAGAATTTGTTTTCCGCTTCGATAACCGTGACGACAAATGCATAATCCTATGACTGTCATATAAAACAGAAATTATAATAAAAGAATTCTCATCTATATTATAATAATCCCAATCCTGTTCTGGACATGTTGTAACCTAGAAAAGTTTACTGAATGAGGAATAACTAAAACGGAGGTTGGAAATGAAATGGTAATCTTTATAACATCAACAAAATAGAATACTCGCCAGCGGTATGAAGTAGGTAAACCACTGCAAGTTGTGGACTACTTAGACAGCATATTATTCACCCTTAAAATAGTGTCCAACTTATTTATGAGGATTGGGACATAACCATTAGTGTTCATAGGTATGTTATATAACATTATCCAAAGACTGTTCTAGGCATATTATCATAACAGATCAAGAACGGCAAATCGTAACTATATATTTAATGTAACGTCTCTAAAAATGTAATATATATATATATATATATATATATATATATATATATATATATATATATATATATATATATATATAATTATTTATTCGAAAATTATAACATAAATATGTTATAAATTCACTACAAAAATAGCTATTTGTTTCAATATCTCTGGTGTCTTATCTAGTGATGATGTTGAATATAGAATAAAGGTTTTTAAAAGGTTCAAATCAATTAACCACCCCTTGCAAGTGGAAACGCTGTTACGTAAGCTGGAATGACCAATCAAAATACAAGTATACGAGAATTCAAAAAACTTGACAACAAACTAAGGTTATAATAACTATTTAATGCCTTAATGTTGGGGTTAGACTAAAATAGAATTTATTCTAATAAGTATTAAATTATACGATAAAATTTGAAATTAAAAATTACCCATTTTAAAATTTAAATTTAATCTCTATTAAGTTTTAAAATTATAAAATTACTGAAGAAAAAAGAAAAAAATAGATATGTTATTCTATTTATTTTGTTTTTATAGAAATTAAGTTGGAATGAACGTTAATATCAACTGTTGTTCTGAGCTTCATGCCAACATAGATACATTTGAATTCTAAATATAGGTATGGGAGGATAGCATCTTGCAAAAGACAATACATACACAATCAGATTATAATCCATAAGCATGCAGATATATTTAGATATATACACACACATAAAGTGACGAGACAGGAAATATCTCCACGACTCTTTACAAAAAAAAAACAAAAAAAACCTACATACACAATGAAAGGTGCATCCAAGTTACCATACACACAGAGACACCGATAGAGACACGTACATACACCCACATACATTGACATAGACATTCCGTCACAACAGCCAAGAAATATTTAAAATTGAAAATGTTATTAAACGAATTCTAGCCACTTATTAAAATATAACTTATACGGGCGAATATATACATAGATAAAATGGTCTAATAGAACAGAGAAACAAACAATAGGGAAAGAAAGGACATTAAAACAGATATATACGTATAAAAATCACACCATTTAATATATAAAAAACAAAAATTCCAAACACACAAATATATATAAAAATATTTTTTCATATATATCTACATACGCACTACTGCACAGTAGGCGAAAAAAATAAAAACTACCTTTTACATCGTTATTCGTTAGTGACAATATCAGATATCTTAGAAAAATCTTAAATGAATAATTAGTCTAGTAATTCAAGAAAACAAAACTAGTAATCTCTGTACTACTAAAAAAGCATATATATTGACCGAATTCCTGGAATGACGAGTTATTTTTACACTATTTATATTCGATCTATTGTCCTTATCTTTGTTGTTTTTATCATAACGTTTCGGTCGTTGAGCACCCCCTGGCATTCCTCAGAAGTATAAAGATTTAGGCAACATACAGAACCCTGAACCCTAGACATTATCCCGAGACATGAGCAGTGGAAAGAGAACAGTCTACCCTATTAGATTAAATAAAGTGTTCAGTTCGGAATTCCCTGTAGGTTAAACAGATCGAAATACAAACGAGGAAGGCCGGAGAATACAACGACTGAAACGTTGTGATTAAAACAACAATGATGAGGACATTAATCTGAATATTAATCGTGTAAATAATTTACTTACCTTATCAGGTACAGAGTTAAAAAAAAAAAAGAAGTAAGGCACTATTGTAATTGATTCCGGGTGACTCAACACGCTACGGGAGTTACCTAACAATAGCGATTTACGAAGCTTAGCATTATATGCCTCGTGGTCAAAAGAGTACATAGTGAAGATCAAAGTCACTAGTAATTGCTCTTGGCATTAGTATATTTTATACTACTCTACAGTAGTCACTTCAGATTGGAAAACTTCTAACTTGAATTAATAGAAAATAGTTATATATGGAACAGAATAAGAAATACATAATCATACACTTACATCCAACGACAAGTCCCAAAAGTAGTAAGCAGTATTGTATTAACATATTTTAAGTGAATGCAAGCAAAAGACTTATTACGTTTACTGCTTTCACTGTGGTTGAAGAAATGTAAAATCTAGATTCAGTCTTCAGATGCTGAGTACTTACATTTGACCGTAGATTAAAAGATAAAGATCTGAATATGAGACATGTTTGAGCCGAAGAAAATAGATAAGAGAGCATAGAAAAAAGGTCAATTTACATTAGTTTTAAAAATTATAACATCTGCATAGAAATACAATAATCTGTTGATAAGGTATGATACTTTTATGATAAAGTAAAATTATTTATAATGAAAATGGCAATGATTGTCCGTTTCCACGCGCCATTCGTTAACCGTAATTTTAGTATTACTATTAGTTGTAATTGGTAAAACCTTTTTATTAAAACATATTTTTCTGAAAATTACACATCTCATTTTTGTTTGCCGAGTCTCCGCTTGCAATACTCCATTTTGGATTTTATAAAGAATCTCAAACTATATAGCAGAAGCACTAGTCTAGATGTGATAGCAAAATATTCTAGGTTTGGGCAAATGGCTAAGGGCGTTTTTTCGACTTGTCCCGAGTCATCATAATTGTTTTAAGTTTATCCAGATTTTCAAGGACGATATTTTGAACAGGTTAAGATTGAAGTGATAACGAAAAAAATAATCTTGCGATTTGGTTTCACAGAGTCGTGGTTCTTGGGTAAAAAAAAATTGCTCGAGTAAAATGTACTTCTCGCCAATGAAATAAAAACCTAATGAAGGTGGTTTGCTAAATGAAACCGTTAACCTTCCACACTCTACCCAAAACCTAAAGACTGAATGGAAACTTCTGTCAATATGAGAAAGTACTATAACATTTAGTGGACTTGCGAAGTATACATGAGGAAATACAAGACCAAATACATGTCTTAGACGTCACACCAATTAAAATCTTAGAAGACTTTAAGTACCTGTTCTTCCGTCCCGTAGATAGTTGCCATAAACCGAGTTTTGACGCCGTTTCTTCTGGATTCGTCAGTCTTCATTCTTGTGAATGCTAACATTTTCGAGATTTGATTTCTATGAAGTTTCTCGTTTAGCACTCTAACCTGTCTTCTTATGGCTGGCCACTCGAAGGAGGATGTTTGTCTACTAAAACGTGTAGCCAATCCTTGTTGCAGACGCATTCTCAGGCACATTTGTATTTGTTAGTTTATACTGTAACTCTACCTAGGGGATATTAGTTACAGTTTCTGAAAGAGAGCGCATTATAAGATAAGAAATGATAAGAAAAGGCTATTTTACCGGTTCCGGTTAAATAGACACAAACGATTTTTAGCCGGTCCCTGTAAAGTAATGCTTTTTTGTCGGTCCCGGTGAAATAGCCTCTTCCTTTGAATTACTGTTTTTTCAATCTTTGCAGAATTGTCTTAATGAAAAAAAAAATTTAGTTACTTGTATGACTTCAAAAGTGATATAAAGCATTTTTCTCTGAGAAAAAAAAGAAATGTTCTAGGAGAAGGGAATTAGAAAACAAATTCTGAATATTAATTTGGGGAAATGTGTCGGGCCATGAACTATTCCGAAAATATTCGTCTGCAAAGAAGAAAATAGTCTAACAAAAATTAAAATGCAAAATGACAGACAAATAGATTAATGAAAAGAGCGAGATTTGTTTGCTGTATGTCGTCTATCTGAAAGAATCAAAGTTATATACTAATTGACTAAGCTTTAATTATCTGTGTCTATTTCAATATTAAGAAGAATGTCGGGTTTATTCATCAAACTTTTGTTGGGCAGTTTTGAGTATCGAACAAAAGAAGCTAAACAAATGGCCGACTCATACCCGTTATTACAGGAAATATCTCACTCTTTTTCAACAGTCAGATTAGGCTCCAAAGGGATTATCGCTGTCATATCTGGGTTGGAAATGATCAATCCTTAATTTCTAGCCCTGACAGAATTCAAAATGATTTATACGGTCACCTGGGGAGATGACACATTCCACTGTCTGTCGCAATGACGTAACCTTGGAAGTCTGTCACTGTTTTATGGGTATTTCCATGAAAAAAACATTTGGAAATGGACTCCGTTCTCTAGTTCCACATATTCAGATATTTATAGCCAAAAAACTTCATGCTACTTCGACAGAGTTGAATCACATTCATTTCCTCCATCTTCCCAATGTAAGAACGAAGTTTCAAGCGCACAGCTTCTTCCCAAGAATTTCTACTTTGCAGAACACACCCCCAAGTAGCTGCTTCTATGAACATTTTAATCTTGACCTCTTTAAGTCTAGGTAAGCTATCCTCCTTATCCTCGTAATTTCTACTTCTTAGCACGTTTTCTTCCACTCACATATCGCACCTCATTCATTATTACCATTTCAACTCTAACCCTCTACATTGATTGCTTCTCGAGCCTTGCATTAGATGAAATTTAGTAAAAAAAATGGACACTACTAAGTAATAATCTTCTGGTATACGAACTACTTAAAAATTACCCTATGCCAGTGCTTTCCAAGCGGTGCGGTGCGCCTCATAGATACGCCGGAAGAGGATAGCAGGTGAGGCGGAAGAGGGTAGCAGGTGAGGCAGAATTATTGAAAGGCAGTAAAATATTTAGAAATAGGTTTTAAAAATTTATATGCCAAAAATAAATATGATTTCAAAATTTAAAATATTATTATGGATTACTTATAATTGCATGCATAAGTCCCAGTATCAATATTTATATATAATTATTGACGGGGTCACTCCGAGGCGGTGTAATGGTTAGTAAGCTTGTCTCGGTAGGACAGTTACGACTGAGTAGTGAGTTCAATCATCATTGGGTGCCCCATACTTTCGGCCTTGTGCCACATCTAAGCTACGCTTGGAAAATCACTATATAATTATTGACCGATTTTATCATTGTGATATTTTTTTAATTATATCAAGAATTTATTTACTATAGTGACTAGAGTTTGCAAATTGAAGAAGATAGTTATCAATAATAATTTTCTGACTTAGAATCCGCGGTTATCTCCCTTTAACACCCTCTCAGTTTTTTTCTTTTTAAATGTACTTTTTATCACATGAAAAATTTGGTAGGATGCGAGCAAATTTTCATTTCGAAAATTGCAGCACAGAGAAAAAAAATTTGGGGACCACTGCCTTACATTGTTGATGCTTAATATTCAGTAACCTTTAGTATGGTACAAGGACACATGTATAGCGAACTCAGTGAGAATCTAATTTCCCAAACTATAATAATGGTTTACAATTAGGATCGGCAGGAAGAAAAATTAAAATAGTCACCATTGAAATCTATAGTACTGAGCTGAAGACCTGATATGTTTTTTGGGGTTCCACGATCAATAACGGAAAGTAAGCATAGCGTAGTGGACGTCAGTGCAAAAAAACAAAAAAAATGAGATCGGCGATTCAAGTTCGAATTCCGGTCAATACTGTTGCATTTATTTTCGCACAACGGAAATTGGGAAAGGTAGAAATCCAACTCTTCTCCCAAAAAGCTATGGGTTAAATAACCAATTAGACTGATCTCGCTAATTTTAGGGGGTATCCAGTCTCAGAGAAAGAAAACTCTGAATTTAAAAACCGTGGAGAAAGCAACAGGCAATCACTTTCTCAACTTTACTCAGCTTTATAGATCATTTCACACGAACGATATATCCTGGCTCTTATGGTCTTATTATCAATGTTCTTCCTGATGTCATCAATTCCCAAATAGGCATTTATGCTGATGACACTACCATTTACTCCTGTCGCAATAACAAATCCTTCAGAGTTGACAAAGTTAACCAGACCGCTGCTCTTTAAAAAGGACTTCCAATCTGTGGGTAAATGGAACAGGAAATGGCTTGTAAATTTTAATGCATCTAAAACGAAACTGCTCTCATTTAGCTACAATACAGAAACATTCTTGCCTGCCATTAGCATGGCTGATGCTAGACTCCTAGAGAGTGTCTTACTGCGCCTTCTTGGCCTCACGTTTTTAGCTAACTTGAAGTGGAACAACTACATTGAATCAATAGCTGCATCTAATGCAAGGAACATTTGTTCATTGTGTCATGACTGACAATTTTTCTAATCATAATCCAGTGAGCAAATGAAATCTTCCAACCAAGGAGAATTTACTGAACACAGTGAGCAAAAGATATACAGAAATATTCCACTAAGATTTTCATTACTAATCGTCATAACCATGATACTGCTGGACTTTAAATCGAAGAAATGCAACCAAGATTACAGATTCACAAAGTTACGAGGAAATGTACTCTGCTTCATAATGACTTGAATATTTTTTGCCAAGAAGTAAAATGGAACCGGAAATATTTTTACAAACAGCCAGAATTTTCGGCGAAGATATCAGAATGGAATTTGCCACTGAGATCTTGTAATAAATAGTCATACAGGTTTTTGGAAATATATCGTATTTCTGAAATGCGGAATTTCTCTCACTGGCTTCATATTCTCCGTGACTGACAAAGTAATCAGCAAAATGTCCTTCCCAGGGATAATAAAAGTAGCCAATATAAGCCATATGCATTTTATCCATGTGAACAACAAATGAATGAACGCAATAAAAACAAACGCAAAAATGTTTATTTTAGATCATTCTTTTAACTTATAATTTCTTAAAACCAAATCCAGATTTTAGCGCATCCCATAAATTCCTTTTACGAAAATATAACAAAAGGCTAATGATAATTAAAATTATCACCAAAATCACAGCAGACACCGATCCTCCAATTATTAATGCTTTTTGTTTCGATTTCGATCTTAGTTGTTTCTGCAATTTGTCCGGTGTTAAATTATTTATGCCATTTGATATCGTTTTTAAAGTGATCCCGTCTTGAAAAAGAGTGGATTTTTGAGGATTAGTCATCTTTGGATAATGTCTAGTAGTTGTTGATTCTGTTGAATTGGTAATGAAAGCTGTCTGCAAAGTTGTGGTAATTTTCGGCGGATTATGTGTTGGCTTTATAGTGCTTTCACTCTTTGGTTTATTCGTTACTCGAACGCGAGGACAACTACTCATTGTATTTCCTCCATAGTCTGTTAAAAAGGAGAAAAGAAAATTAAAAAAGCATTAGTTCCCAATGATTATCAAGCATTCATTGAACGTTCATTCATGTTGACAATATATTCAGTTGATCAAAATAAGGGATGTGTAACGGAATGAGAAATCGGAAAGCCGAGTTCGAGTTCTAGTCGAGTTTGCTATATTTACTTACGTGCAAATACATTTGTGAAATGTATGAATCCATATCTTCTCCCCCAACTATGTGTTAAATAGCCGTGGTTGGCGTAATAGATAGCGGCTCAGAAAGAGAAATCCGAGAGCCGAGTTCGAGTCCCATTTGAGTTCGAGATATTCACTTACGCATGAATACATTTGGGAAATGTATGAATCCATCTCTTCTCCTCCAGCTATGGGTTAAATATATAGTTAGACTTTGCGCTATATCCGTGGTTGGCTACTAGTGTATGAGAAAGACAACTCTGAATTTAAAACCATGAAATCATATTACACACTTCGATAGAGATAACTTAAAAAACTCTCTGTATTAGGTTTCAACCAAAGTGATCAACAAAAACAATTCACATAACAAAGATTGGGGGAATTCGATGATGTGTAATGCTTAGCAGTCTTTTCTCGCTAGATAAAGCCCCACTGTGTTCTCCATACTATTGGCCTTGTGCCACATCTAGTCAACGCTTAGAAAATCACCATATAACAACAGTTTCACAAGGATCCTCTAATCGATTATGTAACCAATGAAGAAAATAATCATATATAAATCTCGTATCTGTCTCTATTTCTGAGATGAGGTATTATGTACACTATTTACATTATTCGGACTATTGTCCTCATCTTTGTCGCCGAAACGCTGTAATAAATATGGCGACAAAGATGAGGACAATAGTCCAAATAATGTAAATAGTGTAAATAAAGGTCACAATAAAGTACAGACCAGGAAACCAATTAAGATTCCTTTTTTTTAATTTGTTAATCACTTCATACCAAGCAAGGTGATAAGATGCAAGTGTCTAATGTGTTTGAAAGAGAATGAAAAAGATTTTTGGAGAAAAACCGGAAACCCAATCCTAAACTGAAAAGAAGAGATAAGCCACTCTACCTGTTCAAAAGACCGGGGAGCAGTGAGAACCGTGCGATAGATGAACCCATCTATTCCTATTGAGGAAAACTAAATAGTACATAAAATTTGAGATTTCAGGTATAGACCTTAGACGTAAAGAATTGAAGCATACTTTAGAAAGTACCGGAAACCCAATCATAAACAGGAAACAATGCATAAAAAAATTACCACCACCACAACAAGTCAAGAATTATTCATTTCTTAACCCCGGAACACAATGTACGTTTTTGGTCCACTGCTAGACTTCACGATTTTTCGGATTGATAAGCTATAGACCATATTAAATGCCAGTCGATAACTACCTGGCTAATTTTGGGAGTGATGGGAAACTCTAAATCAATGCCATTGAGAAAACACAGTGGTACCAACTAAAGAGAATTTACTGGACAGTGACTAAAACATATACAGAAATATACCACTGATATTTCAATTATTAATCGTCATAAAGATGATACTACAGGACTTTATATTAAAGAAATGCAACCAAGATTACAGATTCACAAAGTTACGAGGAAATGTACTCTGCTTCATAATAACCTGAATATTTTTTGCCAAGAAGTAAAATGGAACCGGAAATATTTTTACAAACAGCCAGAATTTTCGGCGAAGATATCAGAATGGAATTTGCCACTGAGATCTTGTAATAAATAGTCATACAGGTTTTTGGAAATATATCGTATTTCTGAAATGCGGAATTTCTCTCACTGGCTTCATATACGGAGAATATGAAACCAGTGAAGACTGACAAAGTAATCGGCAAAATGTCCTTACCAGGGATAATAAAAGTAGCCAATATAAGCCATATGCATTTTATCCATGTGAACAACCAATGAATGAAGGCAATAAAAACGAAGGCAAAAATGTTTATTTTTAGATTTTTCTTTTTACTTATATAATGGGTTCTTAAAACCAAACCCAGATGTTGACTCTAGTACATCCCACACTTTCCTTTTACGAAAGTACAACAAAAGGCTAATGATAATTAAAATTATCACCAAAATCACAGCAGACACCGATCCTCCAATTATTAATGCTTTTTGTTTCGATTTAGATCTTTGTTGTTTTTGCAAATTGTCCGGTATAAAATTATTTATGCCATCTGATATCGTTTTTAAAGTGGATTCTTCTTGAGAAAGTGTGGAATTTTGAGGACTAGTCATCATTGGGTGATTTCTAGCAGTTACTGTGTCGTTCCGATCACTGTGATCTGTTCTTTGTGCAAGAGTGGTCGAAATATTTGAAGTTCCCAAACTATTTTCCATTGTTTTCATTTTTTCACGGGTAGCTACAGGAGATTGGCTTCTCACTCGTTCAGTTGTGGCAACACGAAAAAAAGTTATATTTGGGGATTTTGCTTCATTGGTCGTCAGTTGAATTGGCTGATGAGTTTTTGATTCTGTTGAATTGGTAATGAGATTTGACACTGTTTTTAGTGTAGTGTTAATCTTCGGCGGATTATGTGTTGACTTTATAGTGCTTTGACTCTTTGGTTTATTCGTTACTCGAACGCGAGGACAACTACTCATTGTATTTCCTCCATAGTCTGTTAAAAAGGAGAAAAGAAAATTAAAAAAGCATTAGTTCCCAATGATTATCAAGCATTCATTGAACGTTCATTCATGTTGACAATATATTCAGTTGATCAAGATAAGGGATGTGTAACGGAATGAGAAATCGGAGAGCCGAGTTCGAGTTCTAGTCGAGTTTGCTATATTCACTTACGTGCAAATACATTTGTGAAATGTATGAATCCATATCTTCTCCCCCAACTATGTGTTAAATAGCCGTGGTTGGCGTAATGGATAGCGGCTCAGAAAGAGAAATCCGAGAGCCGAGTTCGAGTCCCATTTGAGTTCGAGATATTCACTTACGCATGAATACATTTGGGAAATGTATGAATCCATCTCTTCTCCTCCAGCTATGGGTTAAATATATAGTTAGACTTTGCGCTATAGCCGTGGTTGGCTACTAGTGTATGAGAAAGACAACTCTGAATTTAAAACCATGAAATCATATTACACACTTCGATAGAGATAACTTAAAACACTCTCTGTATTAGGTTTCAACCAAAGTGATCAACAAAAACAATTCACATAACAAAGGTTGGGGGAATTCGATGATGTGTAATGCTTAGCAGTCTTTTCTCGCTAGATAAAGTCCCACTGTGTTCTACATACTATTGGCCTTGTGCCACATCTAGTCAACGCTTAGAAAATCACCATATAACATAACAACAGTTTCACAAGGATCCTACAATGGATTATGTAACCAATGAAGAAAATAATTATAAATAAATGTCGGTTTTAAATAAGATACAAACCAGGAAAACAATTACGATTTATTTTTTAATCAATTCACCTTAAATAAGTCGATAAGATGCAAGTGTCTACTGTGAGTTAAAGAGAAGAAAAAAGTCTTTAGAAAGAACCGGAAACCAAATCCTGAACAGAAAACAAAGGATAAACCTCTCCACCTGTTAAAAAGACTGGGAAATAGCGTGAACCGGATGATAGGCAAACCTATCTACTTCTATTGAGAAAAAATAAGTAGCAATTAAAATTTCAGAGTTCAGGCAGAGACTTTAGAAGTAGACATTTTGAAGCTGACTTTAGAACGAACCGGAAACCCAATCTTAAACAAGGAAGAAGGGATAAACCTCTATTCCTGATCAAAAGGCCGGGGAGATGTGTGAACCGGACGATGGACAGTTAAGAATCTATTTTATTCAGGTCAATATATTTTTACTTCATCTTTCGGGCAATTAACATTATAGCAATAATAAAGTCATTACTAAACTTCTGAATGTTGTCTTTAAAAAAAACAAAAAAACACTTATTTCTGATCAACCGAAAAAATGCAACATTTAAACTATATCGTCATGCGTACTTCCGTGCATGGAAACTACCTCTGTTGGAGTAAAATGCTATTTATTAGACTGTTTATTGGAATGTTTGTTAAAATAGTGGCTAATTGTAAATACACAATCTAATAAATAAATAGAGTTTATTATTTTTATTGTCAATTCTCAAGAACAAAGAAAATCTATAAATTCAGTTGCCGAAGTTTAGGTTTTATTACATTTCTAATTATCGTTTTTAAAACAATAAACATTACCGAGGAGTGACTGTATTTAAAATAATGGCGATGTCAATGGAAAAACTGTCTTTTTTGACGCTTCATTTTCCGTGGGCAAGATTGTCAAATATTATTGTGACTATCTGGTTTACTCTTTTGCACCAAACACATGTGCCGTCTGTGATAGCCATGTCGATAGGAATCTTTCAAATAAGTGTGGTAATAAAGAGATTGTTGAAAAAAGCATGACACAAGTCAATTTTAATCCTAAAATAAATCAAATAGACGGTCAGTATATTTAAAACACAGAGGTACATAAAATCTCACAAAATCAAGTCCTTCGCTCATTCAAGCTCATAAAATGATTAGTTCTCTTTACCAGCTAAGTAAAATTAAAATTTCAATATTTATTTATATTTTTGACTTTACTAAATATATGTGGGCTGCCAAGGAACTGTTTGACATCGTTACAAAACATTTATAATGATAATAAAAATATAGACGGATACACAAAATACGGAAGAACGTAAGTTTTTTTTGTTGTTTTTGTTTTTGTTTTTTTTTCTAGAAAGATAACTCGTCAAAAAAGTTTGCAAATGTGTTGCATGAATTCTCTCAAATCGTGAACAGGAAAACTAGTGAATATTAAAAACGCCCTCTTTATTCACTTTGTGATGCTGTGTTTACCCAAGAATAAGCAAAAATACTTTTCGTTGCGTCTAACTGAAGATTGTCCTCTGTCTTGCAGGGGCACCGGTGATTGGCCGTTGACGCTCACATGATCATCCGAACGAGGGACATATTAATGAAGGTAGAGAAAATAAAATTAACACGAAAATATTCAAACAGAAAAAAGTTGTTTAACTTACTTGATGATATATTTCCGATCGCTATTGTCATGTCCCCTTTAACGACTGCTTCGATGTCTATATACTGCAACCAGTCAAACAGTCCCTGTAAATAATTGAAAGCATATATCACCATGAGATTTATGCAACATGTTCATATCATGCAAAGAATCCTATAAATATATTTACATATGTCTTTTCTTTTTTGTGTTTCGTGTCTCTTCTGGACATAAGCGATTATGGCCCTCTACAATTTCCTATTCTTTGTAGCTCTATGTAATGCTTGTTTCCTTACCATTTCTATCGGTCCCTGATCTGTCATCCATTTGCACAACCAGTTTAGTAGGTAATTCACTTTTTCACTTTGCTTCTCTTACCTTTAATATTACTTGTGAGTATCAAATTCGCCAACCGCTCTTTCTCAGAACTTTCAACTATCTCGTTCAGATACAAAATATAAACTTCATTTTTCTTTCTACATTCCTTAAAATTTGCCCATTGCTCACATACGGTATCCATGATATTGTCAGTATCTTCTGTAGAACAGCATAGGATCAAAGCAGACTTCACTCAACGTTCTCTTCTCAGTAACACCTTATTTTTCCTTTTTATTTTATTTTATTAAAGAGCTGCCTAAGATCATTGTCAGACCATTACCAAACCTCTCTGCATTTGATACCAGAGTTTATGACCGCATTTCCCCAAATCAAGATGATCAGAGTTTTGCATATTGATCACTCATCTAACCTATTTCTCTTTGTTCTCTACGTCCTGGGTATGACGGTAAACTACATCCGCGTCCTGGGTACGGCGATAAACTACATCCAACAGCAACGCCTCAGATAATGTTTTCGGAAAAATAATGTTGCCAGCTATACGTTTTTGAAACAATAATGTTGCCAGCTATACGTTTTTTGGAAAAAATAATGTTGCCAGCTATACTTTTTTTTTTTTTGGAAAAATAATGTTGGCAGATATACGTTTTGGAAACAATAATGTTGCCAGGTATACATTTTTGAAACAATAATGTTGCCAGCTATACTTTTTTTTGAAAAAATAATGTTGCCAACTATACTTTTTTTGGAAAAAATAATGTTGCCAGCTATGCGTTTTTTGAAACAATAATGTTGCCAGCTATGCTTTTTCCGAAACAATAATGTTGCCAGTTATGCGTTTTTTGAAACAATAATGTTGCCAGCTATACGTGTTTTGGTAAAAACAATCTTGTCAGCTATGCGTTTTTGAAACAATGTTGTCAGCTATGCGTTTTTGAAACAATGTTGCCAGCTATGCGTTTTTGAAACAACAATGTTGCCAGCTATGTGTTTTGGAAAAAATAATGTTGCCAGGTATACGTTTTTTGGAAAAAATAATGTTGCCAGCTATATCTTTAATAGTACTGTACATTTAATATATATATATATATATATATATATATATATATATATATATATATATATATATATATATATATATGCCTTGATTTTGCATTATATGACCCACAGTGGTTGATATGCCATAAAACCCAACCAACCAACCAACCTTTGTTCTCTAATCTAGTTCTAATAGATAAATGGTGAAGAATGTTTGTAATTTCAATACCTCAAAAGAATTTATTATTATCAACGATCAGATCTTGAGTTTTCGCCAGTCACAATGAATGATTTCATAAGGAAGCTCTATGCTTTAAACTATTATTCCGTCTCAAGTTCATTACAGACCCCAAGTGGAACCCAAATATACAATCCATTCATAAAGAAGCTAGAAAATTGGTTAGTTCATTCTATCACTTCAAGTAGTTCCTGACTCTGTTTTCCATAATTTATCTTTACAAAATTCAAATCAAACAAAAATCGAATATTGCCGCCATATCAGTGCTGGTGCTGCTGAATCGTAAACACTCTAGCCATGACAAATATTAAAATCTTTTACGTGATCTTGTGGAGGAAAACGTTTCCACTCTGCAGCCTCTTTATTCCACAGACGCAACGTCGCAAGCCTATCGCTTCTCTGTTGCTATCCCATGGTAAATGTATAGATGAGCTTCATTCTTTACTTTCACTAATTCAGACCTTTACATCGAATATCTGCTATACTACTTCCACGGATTCGTATCCCCCTCATTCCTATCACACACTTCATTCATTCCTACCTTGAGTGTCTCTCTTGTTTTCTATTGTGATGTGAACTTTAGTATCACTTGCTTTAAATTCCATCTTCATCCGTGAGGAAGTTGTAGAGCATTAATTGCCACATAAATAAATATAATAATAATAATTGAATAATTAACGTTAAATAAATATAATAATAATAATAATTGAATAATTTCTCGCCGTTCCCAGACCTGCGTGCATGTAGTTTCAGATGGTAACACATCTATAAAGAAGTACTATAAGCAAGCTTGGAATTCAGTGTATGTCATTTCACCGAAGTGTAAACAACTTTGTTTTTCATAGCGTCAGAACATGTCGGATTGCGTGACAAATAGTGAATTTTACTGCACTACTTTATTCAAAAGAAATTTGCAGTTGAAGCATACAGAATTCTTGTTGAGACTTACGGCGACAATGCTCTGTCGGAAACAACATGAGACATGAGTAGACGCTTCAAAAATAATGATTTTGATGCTGAAGATAAAGAACGCGCTGGTGCACCAAAAAAGTTTGAAGAGAAAGAAATCGTGACATTACTTCATGAAGACTCACGTCAGGCACAAGTTGAACTTGCAGAATCATTAGGAGTTGATCAGACAACAGTTTCGAAACGTGTGAAAGCATTATGAATGATTCAAAAGCAAGGACACTGGGTGCTGTACGAGTTGAAGCCGAAACACGTCTGGTTACGTGTGAACAGCTGCTTCAGCGTCAGAAAAAGAAAGTTTTTGCATCGTATCGTGACCCACGATGAAAAGTGGTCACACTACGACAACCCTAAGCGTAGAATATCGTGGAGTAAACTCTGCCATGCATCAATATCGGCGACAAAGCGGAATATCCAAGATTCGAAACTTCTGCTCTGCATTTGGTGGAATTAGCTGCGTGTAATATATTATGAGCTGCTCAAACCGACCGAAACCATCACGGGAGATAGCTATCGACTAAAATTGATGCGTTTGAGCCGAGCATTGAAGAAAAAACATCTGCTATACGAGCAGAGACAAAACAAAGTGATATTGCAACATGACAACGCTAGGCCACATGTTGCAAAACGGGTGAAGACCTACTTGGAAACGTTTAAATGGGAAGTCCTACCCAACTCATCATATTCATTAGACGTTGTTCCATCCGATAATCATTTGTTCAGCTTGATGGCACATGGTATGGCTGAGCAGCACTTTCATTCTTATGAAGACGAAAAAAACAAAATGCTGTCGACAGGTGATTCACCTCAAAAGACGTGTCGTTTTTCCGACGTGGAATTCAAATGCTGCCAGAAAGATGGGAAAAAATTGTGGCTTTCAATGACATGTTTCTTATTAATTTTTGTAAATAAAACATTACTTTTTATGAAAAATCAGCGAGAACTTATTCAAAGTCCTAATAGTAAGATTGATATTATATAATAGTTCAGCAATTCTTTCTTTGTTGCTAACGAAATATTATTGTTTTTTTGTTGCTTACTTTTTGGAATGCACTTTCGCGATTGCAAGAGAATTTCCGTGCCACATTTTCTCCGCCATTAAATATCTCAGATAGTTAAATTTCTTTATTTACTTTTGATTTTGCAGTCTCTAATGCGTGGCTCGAATCTTGGGCTGCAATTGATGTTTAGCCCTTCCTTCCCGCTTTCTTATTCTCGGACTCCCAGTATTTTCATTTCAATATACTCAACACATGGAATGTAGGCGCTATAAAACCCTCCTGTATCCATTTTTCCTAACTTGGACTGAAATGTACGGGATGCGATGGATACATTTTTTACTAGATTACGCAAAAAAGACAAAATTGAACAAAAATATTTAAAAATACTAAAGAGTAAATTTATTCAATAAAATCGCCATTGGCTTCAACCACGGCTTCCAGACGACTTCGGAATCTCCTGCAACTCTTCTGGATGATCTCCTTGTTTAAGTTGGTGAATGCTGCCATAATACTTGCATTCAGTTCATCTTTGATGCCATAAGAAGTTTTATTGATCTCTGATTCAACTGCGCCATACACATAATAATCTAGGGGGTTGCAGTTTGTGGATTCAGGTGGCTAGATGTGAGGGGTGATGTGGTCGTAGAAATTATCTGACAGCTATGCCAGGGTTCTCCTGCTTGTGTGGCACGATGCAGAGTCTTATTGGTAGACATAGTGTCTTCCAGCAGCCACCCTCTTGGCCCAGGGCAGTACTACTATAGAACAGACACAGGGAATATATATATATATATATATATATATATATATATATATATATATATATATATATATATATATATTCCTTCCTCTATCCTGTTGTCGTTATTTTGTTTGGATCGAACTGTATATTTTATTCTTTTGAGGGATGTGTTAATAAATTTTAGATTAAGGGCTTTTCAATGTTGGCTTATTATAATTCCATCGCATCGATAAAATAAAACCAGGAGTTATCATAACTTTTTAGAATCTGTAACTCCCAATTCCTAACCGAGTTAGAAAAATACATTTGAAACAGTTTCAAACTTTTCCAATACTCGAATTATTTCCTATATAATGCCAAACGCAAAGCCTACAAAATCCACCGAAGAAAAATAGAAAAATCCATAGAAATTTTTACACTAATCATTTTCGAGTTGTGGACTGCATCAGATACGATCATAAGGCGGGCCACTGGACTAAAAAGATTCAAGATGATTTTTCGTTGGATGTGTGCCTCGGCCATTTTTACTACAGAAGACTGTACGCGTAAGTATTTGTCTTAGAAATGGATAAATGTTGATCGTTTTTAGAAAAGATTTCTCAATATTTAAAAATGAATAATATTATCACTGATGACAATGTATTTAACTTACACTGCTGTGTGTGATTTGTTTCTTATTTATTGAGTCGAAACTACAAAAAATAATTTTCAAAATAAAATATATATTTCATCTCCAGAGAAAAGAAATGATTATGAACGTACTGTTTCTAAAGCAAAAGATGATTAAATGTATGATCATCCTTAGTGAAAGTCGCCAATGGTTTAAAATGATGAAAATGTTACCTTTACGAAAAGTTACAAAATGCAAGAAATATTTTATTTAATTATTGTTTATGTATTTGGTTGTATGTGTGAGAATGTGTGAGTGAACAAGTGAGAACAAAAGAAAATCTTTTGATAAACGTTATCTTCTGCATGAAATTAGTCGTGCCATTCAGAAAACGAAACGCGTCGCATGCGACCGGCGGATTGCAGTTCACCCATAACTTCATTACAGCATCTCTAATTACCCGAAGGGGATTAACTAAGATAGCTTAGATGAGGCACAAAGCCGCCAGTAGGAAGCATTTAATGAGCAATAAACATACTAAATGGTAATTGATCTAGGAAGACGAACTTTTTAGCTATAACATCACGTCAAATTACTATATGCAGCTTAGATTTGGCGAGAAAAACTTACGAAGCAATATAAACAGGTCATCGAACACGATACATAGTAATTCATAGATTTATTTCAAACAAATAAGTTGGTTATTCATTGGTCTACTTACCTTGTCTACAACCAGAATATCTGCTTTATTCCAAAATGGACCCGTATTTAATCGACATGACCACAAATAATTGCGTCCAGTAAAAAAGTAATTGGCGCTAACGGATAGGATTCCACTGCCAGTTCCGTTAATTAAATAATGAAGCTGGAATTTATGTACGGATTTCTCGATTTTGAAGTGTATGCCAGCTTTTTTACAGGTATTGTTCGACAAATATAAGTAACCTGAAAGCAAGAAAGGGAATATGATTTTATATGTGCCAATATGTGTTAATATAGTAAATATGTGTGAATATAATCTAACATGAGATAGCCCTTAAACGATAAGAAAAAGGCTGACCAAATACGCTCGAAAAATGGATACAAAACGAAAAAATTATATTTTTTTATCTAATTATATAAAACTAACTACTAAAATGAAATTTCAATTATTTTAGATTAATTTTTTTTAAAAGTGAAAAGGGGAAACAAAATAAATCCGAATTTGCTAAATTTAATATTTTTAACAGTATAATATTTCTTAAATCATTCCATGCACAATGGAGTTGTATATTCTTGGAGCAAAGTTGTCAGCATTTTTCGCAAATTTTCTCTTCGTGGGGATTCCATGCAGACATAGTCGTCCTTGGTGTAAAACAAAACTGATGATGTCAGCTATTTAAGGGTTAATAGCCTTTTAAAATAGATATGCCTTCATCCATATACGCGGGTAAGTCAAAGATTTTCCGCACTTACGCCATAACATATCATTAGGTTTGTCACATTGCCTTTCTGCTCATGCGTGCTTATAGTTGCCACGATTGTGGTCATGTAATCGAAGTTTGAGCTTGATCTCGCCAGTTTTCTTGCTACTGTTACGGTGTAAACATGGACTCTCCGCTAGCAGTGTGCACCAAGAAGGAAGAATATTGTTTGTATCAACGGTCATTGTATTGAAGCAGCAGAAGGATAGTGCCGTCGTGCCTGATCAGGCTAGTCAAATTTACAGCTATTTCGAACAGATCATCGTGTTTGTGTGAGGACGATATGGCATGATTGATCTCGTTTGTCAAAAGGGTTTTGCGCAAGCTGGTGATAGCTCTTGAATATTGTGGAATGCTTTTTCATGAAGTTGAATCTATCTTGGCAGGCCTGTCGGACACAGATCTTGTTGAAAACCATTTGCATTTCTTTCTGCTTACAATCACTTCCAATGATGATAGTTTAAATTACTTCTAGAAAGCCGATACAACCCCATTGTGTGCTGGTGACACGAAACCAATTCCAGACAAAAAATGATGTTTTTTATGTCCCCATTGTCTCCAGGTACTTCAGATATAACTCACAGAATGTATACATGTTGTAAATCTCAGTAGCTACACCCTACATATTCCGGGAAATGGCGTAACCTCAAGAATCCTTATAAACAGTAACAAGGCAGAATTCTAGAATTGCCAAATTCTTATTTAGACTCGAATTATAAATGAATAATGTTTGTAACATTAGAGAAAAAATGAAATTATCAATTGATGATATCCGCTGAATTCCAACAAAACATTAATTGATCATGTCCGCCATTTAAGTGTTAATAGCCTTTTAAAATAGATATGCCTTCATCCATATACGCGGGTAAGTCAAAGATTTTCCGCACTTACGCCATAACATCTCATTAGGTTTGTCACGTTGCCTTTCTGTTCATGCTTTCTTATAGTTGGCATTATTTTGGTTCTGTGATCGAAGTTTGAGCTTGATCTCGACAGTTTTCTTGCTGCTGTTACGGTGTAAACATGGTCTCTCCGCTAGCAGTGTGCACCAAGGAGGAACAAAGAGCAGTGATCCGACTGGATGCCATTTGTGTGTATAGGAGTGGATGGTAACGGTTAACCATAGCCATGAACAGTTTAAGATTGTAGTGATCGGGTAGACATCCTGTTGGGAGTCGGTTACATAGGGAAGTGGTTCACCGGGAACATGGGTGGCTTGCTTCTTCCTTCTTACTGGAGCGGTACAGAAAGTTGACCATTTTTACCTCTATCCTTAGCATGGAGGGTGATGTTTGAACAGCTCCCACTCAAATATGACAACAGTACTCCATCTTCGGCCTGATCCGTCTCTTGTAAAGATAGAGGATAGCAGGAGGAATTAGGTACTTACTGGAGCGGTACAGAGAGTTGACCATTTTTTACCTCTATCCTTAGCATGGATCTTATGCACAAGTTCCACTTTAATGATAAAAACAAGCTTCATTGTTACATACGACAACCGAGCAAATTCTTTTTTTGATACAAATCCTACATAATACGTAGAGAAATTATAACAATTTCATTTGCAAAATTACTGATATATTGCTGCCATTTGTTGAAGATTCGGCTAAATTAGTAATTCCGTAATATAACTAAGAGTACCATTTTCATCTACCATCAGCATGGTTGCTGTTAACCTCCAAGACAACAACACATTGCGATTTCTCATTCTCATGTTTTCCACTGACATGAAATGGAATGGTTATTTGGTTCACTGAATCCGTGATAAACCATTTTTCTTGTCATAATCCATCTTGTACTTTTGAAGATAAATCTACCATTCATCCGCGCATTGAATATTGTCGCCACATCTAATCTGCTGCTTCTGCTATGCACCCTTGTGCAAATTAGTTGAAATAAAACGAATAATTCAATTATTATTTACTTTTCTTCGTATTTTTCCGATGAAACAAGACCCAGTGTACATGTTAGTACTCCGTATGTTCATTCCACGAAGTCTTTCCTTGCAGATTGACTGCAGATTCTCGATTGGATTTAAATCAGCAGAGATTCCGGGCCAGTCTAGTACTTTGATTTGCTCACTGGTAAGTTTGCCAATTTGTTCGTGCAGTGTTACAATTTTCGCACGCTTCCTTGAAGTAACGTCCATCGCAGACAATGCTGTAGGACAACTAATCGACAGTCGAGACAATAGTGTCTGAGCGTGATGAAAATTTGAAGCAATCAAGGATGACGCAATATATATATATATATATATATATATATATATATTCTTTGCAAAATCAAAAAAAGAGTGTGTAAAGTTATTGGTCCTGACTTGGCATCTCGACCGCATGAATTCAGACGTAATACTAGTGCGGCAATTCATTCTCATCGTTTTGCTTTTGAACTTGCTAGATATAAACAGAAATTCTATTCTAATAATTTCTCGATTCTGAAAATCTCTTCGCCTTCTTACTTTCCTGTCACCTACCTTCTTGAATGTTTATATGCGACATCATTCGCAATATTCTGTTTTCTTGTCCTTTTTTTTTCACTAACGTCTTCGCCTCTCCTGACATTTTCAGTAACTTTTGCGTCTCGGTAATTTTAACGCATTCCTTCATAAGAAAATATTTTAAAAAAAGAACTCGAATGACGCAATATGACTGACAATGGTATTTTCGTCCATATTACGTTGAAACACTGATTCTCGTCCGATCACTGGAGTTAAGCAACGTTGAAACAGGTCACTACCTAAATGGGTGACCATTCTGGAATATCATGCTGTAAGGTTGGAGGAGCTGTTGGTATATTGGATAAAGACTTGGAATGTGACAATACGCCTGGAAATGTATTAATCAACCGCTTCTCCTTCCATCTATGCGTTAAATAGTAAGACTTGCAACTGATTATTATTATCTATATATAAAATATTGTGACTTCCGTTAGTCTGTCCGTCCGTCGCACCCTCTGAAATAGCCATGCATTGCCTGATAGTAACCAAATTCTGTGGAGAAGTGAAAACAGGTAAGGGAGTACAAAGTACAGTTGGTTTTACACGGGGGTGGTTAGCTTACTACAACAAATTTTCATTAATTTTGCTGAAAAATTAAAAGCTTTATTATTTAACATACAAAATATTTCCACTATTTTAAGAACAATTTAATGATTAAAAAAAGAAATACTTATTTAATAAAAATGCAATATTGTTTTTTGCGTATGTTTTCTTTAGGTTTTTATATCCAAGAATTTAATTTCCAGTTCTTCTTGCGTTTACGAGGACTAGAAAGAAATCACAAGGCCAAACGCTTCAAAAAGTTAGAATTTGGCTGCAGAAATTAATATATACGCCTTGTCAGTTGTGTGGTGAATGCTCAAGAGTTAGAAAACTTTAAATACTTGAGGATTTCAACACGCGTGTTACACAAAAGATCTAATCTCCATAAATTCTTATAATGCAGCTTTAAATAACCTTAAAAAAGTTGATAAACTGTAAGAAACGAATCAATCAATCAAGTTTCCCATTCCCGGTTTCGTTATTCTATAGACATTGAACATTGTAGATTTTTGTCTAAGTAGAATTATGTGTCTTTTACTTCTCTTTTGGCAGGATGGTTATTAGTAGGATTGAAACAGGCAATGTCCTTTCATTTGTTACTTAATATATTCTGCTATACTAGAAGAAGACGAATAATATGAAATTCTTCGGAGCGGAATGATTAATCAAATTGAACAAGTTTAATGAATCATCATCATCATTAAAACAAATTATAGTAACAACAAAAAAAGGATCCTACCAAACAAATAAACTGTTTGTCGAAACATTAAAACAATATATTAGAATTTAAAAGTGATTGTTGTGTATATTCTTACAGTCTAAGAAATAACGGAGAAAGGTTTAACAATAGTGAACAGATGTGAAAAAAATTGTCATTTTTCTTACCTTTTTCTCCAACCAGTGTTTTATTTGTGACATGAATAAAATGGCAATTGTAGATATTAGACCATTTGCAGAGATGTTTCTCGAAGTTGCAGATTTCATGACCTTGAACTGCAACGAAAGAAATTTCTACCATTAACTTTATTATAGGCTACACGAAAACTGCTCTCCCACCAGCTGCCTAATGACGTGATTGCAAAAACTGTTCTAGCAAGACCAGCCTTGTAATCAATACACCACGTCGAGGGGCCCAAAATGATTTTCTAAGGGTAATGTAGATGTGACACAAGGCCGAATGTATGAAGAGCTCAATGAGAAGCAAACTCATAAGATGGTCGTTACTGATCGAGTGAAATAAACTTCCTAACCATTACACCACGAGAAAGTGCATATATATATAAAAACTTGTATGATAGCTGGCATAAAAAAATAAAAACGATTAATTTGAATGAAATTAGATAAAACTAAATGCTATGCTGAGAAAAACAACGAACATTTTTAAACCTAATATATATATATATATGTGTGTGTGTGTGTTCATTATCTATCTCATTTTTTCATTCTCAGTCTATTCATAATATCTATCTCATTATTTTCATCCCCTATCTCAGTGTAATCATTATCTATCTATCTATCTATCTATCTATCTATCTATCTATCTATCTATCTATCTATCTATCTATCTCAGGGTGTTTATTATCTATCTATTTATCTATCTCATTTTTCATTCTCTATCTATCTAGCGCAGTGTAATCATTATCTATCTATTTATCTCATTATTTTATTGTCTATCTATCTATCTATCTATCTATCTATCTATCTATCTATCTATGCACTTGTGTACTTTCTAAAACCGTCCTCGATATGTTAAGCTTTGTTTCATGATCACAATAATGAAGCAGATGGCTCCTATAAATCTGAAATATTTGTTAAATTTAAACTAGTCTGGCACGAATGAAAATTAAATGATTTATGAGAGTAAAATTATTTTCTATCCCAACGAAAAGCGAACAAAAGAAGAAATGTATGAAGTATTATATTCTTAATTCTGTTAATAAACAAAAACTAATCAGTATTGTTACGCTAATTATGACTTCACCTATGATCACGAATCCTGTAATTCATTATTGTTGTATGAGCGTCACGTGATCTGCAGTGGGTGTGTCTCACGCAAGATGAAATGGCGTTATTCATTATTTATCAGAGTTGTCGTTTTCAGAAAATAGGAAGAGAAATTCATGCCTTTTCAAAAGGTATTTATTCGAAGTGAAAAATCCGACTTAGTCCTTGTTGGGAGGAGAATTATTTTTCCCCCCTGCCATCAACCTCTCTCTCACGGGATGTGACGAGTCTCTCACTGCTCTATCGCTAGTTCCATGGAAAGTGCTCGGACCAACTACATTCTTTGGTTTCGCCAGGTCTAAACTTCATGGCTAGGACACGCCATGCTTCTTACATAGTGGCAAAACACGCACATTCCCTCCCTAAGTTCCACTTAAACAGAATCTTCCAGCGAACCACTGCCCTGTGAAACCGACCCCCCCCCCTTATAAGATGTTTCCGCTATCGCTACAATTTTAACCTGTTCAAGTCTAGAGTTAACCGTTATCTTAACCTTCTTATCCATATAAATTACTCCTTAATGCAACCATCTACCTCGACTGGTCACCGGGCCTTGCACAGAGTGAACCTTACTCTTTAAAAGTGAAACAGATTTAGTTTTCCGCTTCGATAACCGTTATGCTAAATACACAATCCTATGACTGCCATAATCCTATGACATTAAACTATCTTCCCTTCTTTCTTTCTTTTTAATTTCTTCCATTTAATCATTGAAACCAAGTAGCGTTTTCTATCTTTCAATGATCAAAACTGAAAAGTCCATTATTTATGAGTTATTGATAGAGCGTAAAGTTTGTGAAAACTAGTGAAAGGACCATTATAATATATGATTTGATATTGAGCCTAAAGGAAGCCTTCAACAATCTTTGAGTGACTATTACATAACAAATCCACGGTGAAAATCCATAATAAAATTACGAAAAGACGCTTTTCCAAGTGTTAGCAATAAATTAATACAGTTATTTTTTTTTAATTCTGGATTCAATTAAATAAAATGTTTTGCCACTCTAATAGTAATCTACAGGTATTTTGAAATCAGTTTCTTTACATCAGTTCATAAATATTAATAAAACAAAAGATAATACTTTGAATTCTAATGCATAATATCAGGTCAGGCTAAAAAAATGTTTCGCATAGAGTCAAAATAATTGATATCTAAAGATAGTCAGAAGGTATTCGGTTGAAACGTCGTGACTGTAATATTTAATATAATCATGTTTAAGTTGAGATCAGTTGTTCGAATAAAACAAAATATATATTTCAAAAAACTTTATACATCGTTATTCGTCAGTGACAAGATCAGATATCTTAGAGAAATGTTAAATGAATGATTAGTCTAGTAATTCAATAAAACAAAACTAGTAATCTCTGTACTACTAAAAAATAAATAGTGTCTGGTTTTCTGGGATGACGAGTTATTATTTACACTATTCATATTCGAATTATTATCCCCATCTTTGTTGTTTTTATCATAAAGTTTTGGTTGTTGAGCCCCCTGGCATTCCTCAGGAGTATAAAGATTTAGGCAACATACAGAACCCTGAATGTTAGACATTATCCCCGGACATGAGCAGTGGAACGAGAACAGTCTACCCTAGTAAATTAAATAAAGTGCTCAGTTCGGAATTCCCTGTAGGTTACACAGATCAAAATACATCCGAGGAACGCCGGAGGACACAACGTTGTGACAAAAACACCAAAGATGAGGACAATAAACCCGAATATTAATAGTGTATATAATTTACTTACCGTATCAAGCACAGAGCTAAAACAGTGAGGGGTCAAGTGAAGATTGAACTCACTACGCATGTAATGGATTCCGAGTGAATCAATATGCTACGGGAGTTACCTAACAATAGGGGTTTATCAAGCTTAGCATTATTTGGCTCGCGGTCAGAAGAGTACATAGTGAAGATAAAAGTCACTAGTAATAGCTCTTGGCATTAGAGTATTTTATACTACTCTACAGTAGTCACTTCAGATTGGAAAACTTCTAACTTGAATTAATAGGAAATAGTTATATACGGAACAAAATATGAAATACATAATCATATACTTACATCCAACGACAAGTCCCAAAAGTAGTAAGCAGTATTGTATTAACATATTTTAAGTGAATGCAAGCAAAAGACTTATTACGTTTACTGCTTTCACTGTGGTTGAAGAAATGTAAAATCTAGATTCAGTCTTCAGATGCTGAGTACTTACATTTGACCGTAGATTAAAAGATAAAGATCTGAATATGAGACATGTTTGAGCCGAAGAAAATAGATAAGAGAGCATAGAAAAAAGGTCAATTTACATTAGTTTTAAAAATTATAACATCTGCATAGAAATACAATAATCTGTTGATAAGGTATGATACTTTTATGATAAAGTAAAATTATTTATAATGAAAATGGCAATGATTGTCCGTTTCCACGCGCCATTCGTTAACCGTAATTTTAGTATTACTATTAGTTGTAATTGGTAAAACCTTTTTATTAAAACATATTTTTCTGAAAATTACACATCTCATTTTTGTTTGCCGAGTCTCCGCTTGCAATACTCCATTTTGGATTTTATAAAGAATCTCAAACTATATAGCAGAAGCACTAGTCTAGATGTGATAGCAAAATATTCTAGGTTTGGGCAAATGGCTAAGGGCGTTTTTTCGACTTGTCCCGAGTCATCATAATTGTTTTAAGTTTATCCAGATTTTCAAGGACGATATTTTGAACAGGTTAAGATTGAAGTGATAACGAAAAAAATAATCTTGCGATTTGGTTTCACAGAGTCGTGGTTCTTGGGTAAAAAAAAATTGCTCGAGTAAAATGTACTTCTCGCCAATGAAATAAAAACCTAATGAAGGTGGTTTGCTAAATGAAACCGTTAACCTTCCACACTCTACCCAAAACCTAAAGACTGAATGGAAACTTCTGTCAATATGAGAAAGTACTATAACATTTAGTGGACTTGCGAAGTATACATGAGGAAATACAAGACCAAATACATGTCTTAGACGTCACACCAATTAAAATCTTACAAGACTTTAAGTACCTGTTCTTCCGTCCCGTAGATAGTTGCCATAAACCGAGTTTTGACGCCGTTTCTTCTGGATTCGTCAGTCTTCATTCTTGTGAATGCTAACATTTTCGAGATTTGATTTCTATGAAGTTTCTCGTTTAGCACTCTAACCTGTCTTCTTATGGCTGGCCACTCGAAGGAGGATGTTTGTCTACTAAAACGTGTAGCCAATCCTTGTTGCAGACGCATTCTCAGGCACATTTGTATTTGTTAGTTTATACTGTAACTCTACCTAGGGGATATTAGTTACAGTTTCTGAAAGAGAGAGCATTATAAGATAAGAAATGATAAGAAAAGGCTATTTTACCGGTTCCGGTTAAATAGACACAAACGATTTTTAGCCGGTCCCTGTAAAGTAATGCTTTTTTGTCGGTCCCGGTGAAATAGCCTCTTCCTTTGAATTACTGTTTTTTCAATCTTTGCAGAATTGTCTTAATGAAAAAAAAAATTTAGTTACTTGTATGACTTCAAAAGTGATATAAAGCATTTTTCTCTGAGAAAAAAAGAAATGTTCTAGGAGAAGGGAATTAGAAAACAAATTCTGAATATTAATTTTGGGAAATGTGTCGGGCCATGAACTATTCCGAAAATATTCGTCTGCAAGGAAGAAAATAATCTAACAAAAATTAAAATGCAAAATGACAGACAAATAGATTAATGAAAAGAGCGAGATTTGTTTGCTGTATGTCGTCTATCTGAAAGAATCAAAGTTATATACTAATTGACTAAGCTTTAATTATCTGTGTCTATTTCAATATTAAGAAGAATGTCGGGTTTATTCATCAAACTTTTGTTGGGCAGTTTTGAGTATCGAACTAAAGAAGCTAAACAAATGGCCGACTCATACCCGTTATTACAGGAAATATCTCACTCTTTTTCAACAGTCAGATTAAGCTCCAAAGGGATTATCGCTGTTATATCTGGGTTGGGAATGATCAATCCTTAATTTCTAGCCCTGACAGAATTCAAAATGATTTATACGGTCACCTGGGGAGATGACATTTTTCACTCTGCAACCTCTTTCGCAAAGCTTCGCTTACATTCCGAAAATATATTTTATTCGAAAGATAAACTGGAAATAATAAACTAGAAATATTGATGAACGTATTTTTCGAAGTCCGAGCTCATCTTCTCATCCGAAAGAAAGTTTGGAGATAACGGAACTAAAAATAAATAAATAAAAGGCATAAAAAAACAAAAACAAAAAAAGTCTCTACTTTTCATAAGATGTGAATATTATAATCATTTGCGCTAAAAAAATCTGTTACTGTTATTACTCCTAATTTAGCACAAACTATAAGAATGAGATTGTGGATTAGGTTTAAATGGGAGAGAAAAGGAAGTAGTAGCAGCGACTAGTAGAGTGTTGCTGGTGTGGAAAGAAACTCGTTTACCCTTAATGGAATATTACCATTATGATATACTTCTTATTCATTTATTCACCGCGCCCTTTCAAAACATTGGCGAAGCACAATTTCCTGTCCTTTGTAGCTCTTTTGGTTTTTATTGCTATCTCTCGTAAACATTGTTTTGTCGTGCATTTACTCAAATCCGACAGGCAGGTTATTGCTGTGTAGAAAGACGACCGACCTTCTCTACATTAACTATCGAAAATAGACTCGTCCACATTGGCTATGAGTAGAACGATTGTTCATAGAATCAGTTATCACAAAGTTGGTCTCAAGGCGCAGTGTTGAGTCGTATGCATTACTGCACTAAATACATTATTCGCTATTATTGTCTTTATTAATTCAGGTTCTTCATGCCATTAAATTTTTTCTTCACTAATCTTTTGTTCCAGTGTTTTCCTTTAAATAGTATTAACCAGAAACCACGAGCTTATACGAGCATTAAAACAGCTATGCTTGGTTTTCCTCTTACCTTCAATATGTTCAATGAACATTACATTTTCCAAGTGCTCTTTCCTCATTATGTACCCTAGAAATTTTAACTGCCTCTTCCTGGTGTTAAGTATAAGTGTACATTTTATTTCCATTTTCTCTAAAATTTCGACGTTGCTCACATAATCGGCCAATGGTACCCTGAGTATGTTTTTGTAGACCCACTTTTCTGTTGTTCAAATCTCTATATGTTTACTATTTACTTTTCATTTTTCAGTTTGATCAATCTAGAGGTAATACTGTGTTTTTTTAGACGAATAACAGAAAAGCTATTTTTCCTTCGGTTGCCAATTCTGAACATTTTGCCAATTGAATTAGTCCGATAAGCTATCATTGTTGTCTATTGACATAGTTTTATCTTTATACTATCTTTGATTAAACACGTGTATTCTTTTTTAAGTCGATAATGATTATAAATCCACAACAGCAATAAACTCATCTTAAATATGGAAATATTAGTTATCTCTTTTTTTAACATTATATAATCTTTTTGTTTGTTTTTTACAATAATTTAAAAATTTTTCTTAGTATAGACCACAGATACTCGTGCAACGCGAGATGTTTATTTTAAATACAGCTGTACATTTTGACTACTGTAAATGGATATATATTTGGGTCAACGGTATAGCCAGGGCCAGCCTAATTTTATATCTCGTGTATGATGCGACCTCCTTAAAATTATCTTCAAAATTAAGTCGCAAAAACACGTGAGTATATATAGTAAATGTCTTAAAAGTTCATTAAAAATGATCCTCCATCAATCAACCAATGGTAATTGTTATATTAGTTATTTCCTTATAAGGAAACATTCCGCATTGACCGATCAGCCAGAACTACTGTCGGCTGAAATTTATAAAAATTTTCTCTAAAAGTTATTTTTTATGAAAACAGGTTCCTCAAGCCCAGTAGCTGTTATCGCTCTTTCCAGTAGTGATGGGGGTAGTCCTTCTTAACCTTTTATTTGGAACAACATCTTCATTATGTCATTAATTTCTATCCCGATTAAATAGAAATGAAGAGTTGCTGCCGACACTTAGGTTTGAACATGAATCGCTAGATAGCAGGTGCACTCGACCTCATCTTGAAATAATTAGATCACTTGACGGGTAAAGGAAGAATATATATATATGGGAATTAACCGTGTCTAGCCATATTGAGTTTTTATTAGGTTATACGTATTGTTTGTTTCGTATTTCTTTTTGTAGATTGTCGTTTTCATTTTAGTATTATTCAAAAAAAAAAGATTTATTGTTATTTAACGGCTTTCTTGTTTGCCTTATTTTGTGTAATATTTTCTCTGGGTCTTCGCTTGTATAATCATTGTTTTTGTAATTCCGTTTGAACTGTTTAATTGTTATCTGAATTAATTTTGTTTTTGTTTTTTTTCTGTATATCTAATTTTTCGTTTCTTTCTCTAACATTTGTATTATTCTGTGACCACTTGTTCACTTTTTTCTTGCCAAATATGTTTGCGATTTAATTTTATTTGTCTGAAAAGTTTACTGTCTTTATGTTTCCGTACAATTAGGAAAAGACCCACTCACTCCAACATATTTTTTTTAAATGGTTAGAAAAATATCTTCCCGGGACAAAAAAAAAAGACCCACACGATAAACAACATGAAAATAAGGAAGATTTGTAGAAAATGATGGATGCTGAAAAGAGCCAACAGTTGAAAGTTGTTGGCGGAATTAGTAATCCCAGCGAAAGTATGGTAGCTGGAAAAGAACAAAATTTGGAAAAACCAGACGAAACGATGGTGGCTGAAAATTTTCACAATATACCATGTCAGATAAAAGGATCCGAAGAAAACAAAAGCAAAGACAAAAATGTAGCAGTCGGAGAGAGGCACTCCTGCTGGACGTTTCCACCAAAGAATTCTGACAACATTACGGAGTTCCTCGAGAAAGCCAAAACTTACGCCCGTCTGGTCAAAGCAGATAGGCTTTTGGTAAATCCAAACGAATTACAGAAAGTAAAAAAAGAAAAAAGAACAAAGAATTGTGTCAGTCTTGTGGTGAGCAAGCGTTCGCGCAAAATTTGTCGCTCCACTAAAGACACTGTCAAAAAAATCACTGATTTTTCTGGAGGTGATCAAAGGAAAGAGAATTTATGCGGGACGTACTGATACCCACCCCTGCTGACTGTGAAGCCGCATCCAGTCGCGATCTTATTACAAAAGACCTTATTTTTTGTACAGAATATGAAGACAGTATTTGAGGTTCCTCCTTAGATCATGGGGGAACATTTGACTGCATATCTATGCCAATTGCGACAGATACTCAGTGCTTCCTCTGACTATCTGACCGGGAGATGGAGTTTCGAAATAATGATCGATCGGAAGGCCTTCGTCTTCATCCCCAAATGTCTGGATCTAGCTGGCCAGAAAATGCCAATTATTGCCACCGGGCGTAGACAAACTTTCTCGAAGTGTCAGCAGACTTGTCACCTGTCCTTTCCTGTACAGAGAAGGTCTCTGAAGTTCTGGCCCCAGTTCCCCTTTTTACGGAGTTCGTTGTTTCCGTCTGACCTGTAATGGGCATACCAGCAATCGGGACAGGTGTGCTTAAAACCCCGGTTGGATCTGTTTCTCAGTTCCCATTCCCTGAAAAGCCTTTGCCTGCTGCTAGTGCGGTTTCGGAGAAGGAAGAGGGGGAATGGCAGGTCGTTGTTAGAAGTCCTCATGGCTAAAGACGCACACGGCCTCACTCCCTCTACCCCTTCTAAAGGCGACTCTCCGACTACCTACTCTGACACACTTCGCAAACAGTGTCTCAAATATGAGCTTTCCTTTGACAAGAAGGAAAAACTAGAAATAGTCCTTAAAGAAACACTGGCATCAACCTGAGAGGATACTTAGGCCCTCTTCATCAACTCCATCTTCGCCATCCACAAAACAGCCCCAATACGTCCATACCCAATGTTGAAATCTATAACTCTGACCCCTTCCAAATTGACTCCTCTTAAAAAAGCCTTCTTTTTCAAATGACCCTTAAAAACACTCCGTCTGTAACTCCCAATCCATTTCTGCTCAAAGCCTCAGCAATTCACCCCCCCTAATAAATTAATCCCCAAAAAGATAGCTCAGACTCAGACTCAGCAGAGACTGACATTGAGAAAAATTGAAACAAGAGTCATAATTTAATAAGGGGGAAGATGTCTGCCGGCTATCTAAACTCCAATTAGACAAAGGTTTATCCCAATCGCGGTAGGAAAAAAACTTAAAATACTATTAAATATGAAAAAAAATATTAACTTGGACATTGAAAATCGCCAGAACTTTCCTAAAGGAAAGAGAATATTTACGGTCGTGAGAACTCGGCAGGAATCGGAAAAAATATGTGCTATGCCCCAAGAAGCTATTGGCTTGTTTGATGTTTATCCATCCTTGGCTTTCTTTGACAATGAAAATGTCAAAAAACTGAATCAATACTCTTCACTGAAGCTCCCACTTTTTGTTCACCCCCACCCTGGATAGAGCACTTAAATTAACTTTCCCCTTAGACATTGGCGTCCTGTCGCTTGATGGCATTATCAGGACTGAAATGTGTAATGGGCCAATGGAAAGGCCGTCGGTGTCCTAACCCCTGCCATATTCAATTCAGGAGAGCAACCCTAATCGGTTTCATTATGGCAATCTGGTTAGCAAGTGTGAATGCCCGAGGCCTGAGTTCAGAGTCCCGCAGGGCGAGGCTCTCTCGGGACCTTCAGCCCTTTGGGGTGAATGTCTGTTGTGTACAGGAAACCCTCTTTTCTACTGGTAATTATGAGGACATTGTCTCGTGGACTTTCCCTCTATTCAGCATGTTTTGATGGATGCTCGAGAGGTGACTGTTGGCAGGTGGACAAGTCTTTGAAGGCTGCGTGTACTCTTGTCTTCGAAGGTCCAGCTGGTAGGCTTTGCGTGCTGGATGTCACCATAAAGGATAAGGCTCTACGTCTCATTGGTCAATAAGTATTTTGAGCGGCCTGCTTTGTTTCGGCAGATCGAGTCGTTTTTGACGACACCTCGTCGGGCAGTTTTAGCGGTGGATTGGAATGCCGTCATTGACCCCGACATAGTTCGTATAAGTTCAGATTCGGGTACTAACAACTGGGACGTAAAACCATTTCGGGGCTTTATCGATAAGTTCGATCTTGTCGATAAGTATAGGAATGAGCACCCTCGGGAGGTAGTATGGACAAATAGTGGCGGCTCGACTACTGGGGTGCCTTCTAGCTACCTCAACCGAATCTTAGTCAGGAGAGTCGATGTAGGGCTCTTAGTGTGTCCAAGTTTCCAGTACATAGTTTATTCGGTTCATAGGCTTGTCCAGGTCCGTGTAAACTTTGTTATGCCTAAGGTTAGGATGCCTGGCTACAGGAATTTAAACTTTTCATTATATGGTGAGCAAGACTTCCAGCTGCAGCGGGAATTGACGGAGGCTGTCGTTAGAAATGCCTGGTGGGATAATTTAAAATCTAAAATTAGAACCTTTGCTGCTGATTTTAGTCATCGGCTTAATCTAGATAGATTAGCAACACAAACGGCTTGCGAGGAAAAAGTAGATTTAAATTTATTTATTATTTTTTTAAATTAAATTCCGTGGTAGTGGGGAAATAGCTTTAGCTAAGGCAGAGTTGGCCTCTTTGCTTATTAAAAAGGATCAAGCTCTGGTAGTTAGAGCTAGGTTAAAAAGAATGTTCTCTGAGGCGACGAATATGGCCGCTGAATTGCGTGCAGAGGAGTCTCGGAATGCGTCTCGGCGACGTATCGTGTGCATCATATTGACGGATAAGCGGACCGTGACGACAAACGCGGGCATATGTGAGGCTTTTCTTTATTACCCCGAGCCGAGTGCTCCTTCTCTCGGGAATACCACCGTGCTCTGAAACGACTCTTACGGGCGTCGTATGATCTCTCGAACGTCATGTGTTTTCTCGTTAGGCATTGTATCAATCGTTAGTTAGGGGGCCTTACGTGATGAGCTGATTGATGAGCTCGGTTTTACGAAGAAGGAGGCTCGCTCAAAATCGCCTTGTGCGCTCGAGTTGAAATGTCTCAATAATGATGAGGCATTACTTATCTGGCTGATGATTCGTGGGGCCCTCTGGGTCGCCAAAAGACTTTGTTCAACGGGACTGGAGAAATCTCTAAACTGCGTTCATGTGATGGAGAGGTCGAGATCCTGGGTCACGTCTTCTTTCATTGCAGAGTCGTAGCACCGTTGTGCAAGTTTGTTGAAGGCCTCATGTTTCGCATGCTGCGTGGAAAGTTCTTTGTCCTTGAGGCCATTTCTCTTTGTAGGAATGTGCTACCGCCGATGACGAAAGCTGATTATTATGTGTTCTTGTGTTTACTATGAGAGTCGTGATTTGAACGACGCGTCAGAAGGGATTCTATGGAGGCGAGAAATTCACTTATTTCCAACTGTTCTTGTACTTTAAGCATCAGCTTAGTCAAGATTATAACGGAAAAGCGGCGGCTCTCTTCATCTGAATTTGGCTAAAGGCGGTTGGATCTTGCGCGTTTGCGTAGAGTGAAAGGGGTTGACTTGGAGTGGCACTTTGATGCAGGATTTTGTTCTCCCTGTGTTAAGCATAAGCTAACTCCGCCCAGATTTAGTTTGGTTCAAGTTTTCTTTTTTATCCTTATTCTTCTCTCTTTAGGTTAACTTAGCTAGCAGATGTTTGTTCATTGGCTCCTTTTATTTCTCTCCCTATTTTTCTTTGGTTTAATTCTCCATTTCCTCCCGGGTTAGGTGGTCAATGACGTCACTTCTCTGGTGGGGGTGGGGCACCTTTTGTTTCGGGTGTGATTTTCGTATTTGTTGTGTCTGAATGAGTGCATGTTTGAGTGAGTGAGTGATTGGATAAATGAATGTTTTTATATTACTGAAGTCCCGCATTGATTTCGTCCGGTTAACTGATGTTTCTGCCACATGTAGAGACTGTGGCGGCTTTATTACCTACATTATTTTGTTTAGTTTCTTGTAAATAGTTTTGTAAATCTTTGTAAATAATCAGTGGGGCAAAATTTTTAATTTGTTGTTTTATTCCCCTTCTTCCACAGACAATGAGTTGTACATATGGCGGTCTAGTTAGCACTTTCATAGAGACCATGTGGTATTATGGTGGCTGTAGTAAGAAAGGTAAGGAATATTGTTGTCTGTTTGGGTCAGTATTTGTGGCTAGCTAAGTTTAAAATTAAGACAGATGAAGACCGTCCCTTTTCTCCATTCCCCTTTTGGCCTTGTGCCACATTTTGTATTTATACAAATGAATATCGTATTGTTCGAAGGCGTGAGTAATTGGGATTCATCACTCGTTCATGGTGAATCACACATTTTTTTTTCGCAGTCCGCTAACGACCAGGCGTGTTTTCTGCTACACGTTGAACTGATTTTTATTTAAACACTTCATTACATTAACTTCTTTTAATTTACATTTCCTTCGTTCTTTTTTACTGTTTTTGCTAAAAGATTAATTTTTTCTTTTTTTTTATCTCCCCCCTCATTTTTTTTTATTATTTTACTCCTTGTTGTTCTTATTCTTTTATTATTATTTTTTATTTCTCTCTTATCTTATAGTTATTTTTTAATATATTTTCTTTCCGTTTTATTTTTCTGTAACCCACCCCGAAAGACTTTACTTTTTCTTTATTTATTCTATGTCCAACTTTGTTTATTTATCATTTCGACGTCTTACTTCGTTCTTTGTTTTTATTTTTAAATATCAGTTAAGTCTTCTGTATTTTATTTGTTAAACCTTCTGTGTGCTTATTTTTTCTCATTTTTCGCGTTTATTTTGTTTAATTTGTCCATTTTTTTCTTAATTTTATTTTCGTGTTTCGTTTGTTTTGGAGTTTACTGGTTTTTAACGGCGGCTATATTATTTTGCAATTTTGTTATTTTTTACGAATTTCTTGTTTTGTATTTATTTTTGTAGCTTATAATTTCAATTTTGTAATTTTTTTTTTAAAGGGGAGAATTGCCTAACGGTTTTTGTGTCTATTTCCTTATTGGATATTTGTCTTTTATGTTTATTTAACGTTTACTTAATTTTTCTTTACTTGTTCCATCTTCAAGTCTAACATTTTCTCGTCTGTCTTTTCCGTAGGTTTCCTTTTTAAGTAACCCGTTTTGCACGTCTAACTGTTTTTGTGTTTCCTTTTGTCTTGTTGAATCTGTTTTTATTGTGATTATTCGTATTCATCTTTTTGTTTTTTATTATTTTAATTATGTAAAAAAAAAAAAAGAAAAAAGCTTCTTTTAAAAGGATACAAAAAATGGGCGACAAAAAGACAGTTAAAAATCTATTTGGGACCAAGAAAAAAATCTCCCGATAAGCAACCTGGAAATAATCAAGATAAGGAATTAGTGATGGCTGCCGAAAAGGGCAAAAATTTGGAAGTTATCAGCGAATATCAGTATTCCACCTAAAGTATGGCGGCCGTAAATGACGAAAATTTTGAGAAAACAAAATTTTCAGACTAAAATATGGTGGCCGAAAACGGCCAAAATGTACAAATCAGAACCAAGAAGCTGACGGCAACTTAAACAAAGACGGAAATGTAGCTGTCGGAGAGACGCTCTGTTGTTGGACGTCCTCGCCGAAATGCAAAATCAACATCACACATCTGGTCACAGAAGATGGGCTCTTGACAAATCCCGAGGAACTACAGAAGGTTGAAAAAGAATTGTGTCAGTCTTTTTGGTTGACAAGCGTTCACGCAAAATTTGTCACTTCATGAAAGACAGCATTATTAAAGCTTTGGCGTCTCTGGAGTTTAAACCACAGAGAGCCATCAAAGGAAAAGGGTTTTTATGTGGGACATACTGTTATACACGCCTGCCGACTGCGAAGCCACCAGTAGTCGAGACCTAATTACAAAAGACCTCATTTTAAGGACTGAATATCAGGACATGGCCAAGTTTCAGTATATGAGGACACTCCTCAAATTGTTGGGGAACACCTGGCAGCTTATCAGTCCCAATTCAGTCAGATACTCAGTGGTTCTTCTAACGATCTGACCGGGGGATGGAGCTTCGAGATAATGATAGATAGCAAGGCCTTCGTCTGCATCTCCAACTGTCTAGATGTAGAGGGCTAGAAAATGCCTATTATCGTCACAGGCCGAAAAGCAACTTACTAGCCCGGAGAAGAAGCCCACTAGAGATCTGCTCCCGCCGACCTAAATCCCCCTCTGGCCGAGTCCGTTGTTTCCGCCTCGCCTGTAATGGGCATGCCAGCAGCCGGGAACGGTGTAGTGAAACCCCCGGTTGGCTCCGTCTCACGGCCCGTATTGTCCAAAAAGACTTTGCTTGCCGCTTATGCTGTTGCGGAGGAGGAAAAGAGTGAATGGCAGGTTGTTGGTAAGGCTAGAGTGTTCTTGGACTTGCTAGGTGTTGTGAGAGTCGTGATTTGGACGACACGTCAGAAGGGATTCTATAAAGGCGAGAAGTTCATTTCTTCCCAATTGATCATGTACTTTAAGCATCAGCTTAGTCAAGATTAGGACGGAAAATCGGCGGCTCTCTTCATCAGAATTTGGCAAAAGGTGGGTAAATCTTGCGTGCTTGTGTCGAGTGAGAGAGGCTGACTTTAGTTACATTTTAGTGGCACTTTAGTGGCTCTTTAGTGCCGGTTAGGCATCAGGATATTGTTCTTTCTGTGTTGAACATAGGCTAACCTCGCCTAGTTTAGGTTTCCGTTTTGTCCTTAGTTTCTCTCTTTAGGTTAACTTTGCCAGAGGATGCTTGCTCATTAGTCCCTTTTATTTCTGTACTGATTTTTTTCTTTGGTTTAATTCCCCACCCGATCTCTCCTTAGGTGGTTAGTGATATCATTTCTCTGGTTGATGCGGAGTGCCTTTCATTTTGGATGTGATTTTCGTATTTGTTGTTGTCTCGAAATGGTAAGTAAGATCACGTTGTTTTGGTGAAAGGAATATTGTTGTATATTTGAATCCGTGTTTAGTGGCTAGCTAAGTTTAAAGTTAAGACAGAAGAAGACAGTTCTTTTTCCCATTCCATTTTTGGCCTTGTGCCACAGTTTGTATCATTATACCAAAAAAAAAAAAAATAATGTATTGTCTGGAGGCATTACTATTCTGTGATTTAGAAAGTCTCTCCTACAAACGGGCATTACTAAAGGTACCCATTTTAATTGTTGCTACTGTTGATAGTCCGCTGTTATCTGATACAGTTTTTCCGTGATTCTGTAGCGCCATAACTCAAAGAAGGATTGTCTTCGCCAAGACCCACTGGTTTCACTCGCTTTAAGCCATCTTTAATCATTGATCTGAGAAAGTGTCTGTAAGGTTGTTTTATTGACCTACTAATTAAAGATTTCTTAATTCGGATAAGCTCATTTTACTACAAATTTCTATATTGAAAAGTGTGGGTATTCTGGGTGTGTAACTGTTAACGGTGTAGAAAGTGGAATTGGAGGGTCGAGTTCAAATTCCGGACGAGTTGGTTGCGCTCACTTTCTCACATATGCTCTTGCGAAAGGCATGATTCCATCTACAGCTACGAGTTAAATAGAAGGTTAGGTTGGGCTTCCAAGTCTTAGTTGAAAACCAGTCTAAGAGAAAGAAAACTCTAAATTTAGAACTGTGGAGTAATCAAATGAAAACTTTACTATACTTCCTAAAACAATCATAGCAGTTCACAGATAAGAAAAAAGAAACCGCGAAAAGTCAGGAAAGGAAATAACATTTTGTTTAAATCCATATTTATTAAAATGGGATCAAAAGTCTGATAAAGAATACTGTAAAATAATCCACGCAATTCGAATGTCTATTTTTCAACTACACGAGTGAATGTTTGACCTTCAATAAGAAATTAATAATATAATTAATATAATTAGCAATAATTAGCAAAATGTATAATTGAAATAAAATGACAGAAAACTTTTATAGTGGTGTTTTTCAAAATGTTCTTGTTGACGACCCTTTGGTTCTCAAGCTAGCGCCGTCCTCTCCCCACACCCATATGTGTGTACATCTTTCTTATTCAGAACTAATCAAGCACTGTATATAAACATATGTTAATGGTAATATTAAACGTTTGGTAATGCTAATGCCAATATTAACCATTTGGTAATGATATTTGTAATATTAGGCATTTGGTTATGGTAATGTTTGCAATTTGGTAATGGTCATGGTAATATTAACTGTTTCGCAATAGCAATGGTAATATTAGCCACTTAATAATAGTTATAGTAAAAGTAACCGTTTGATAATGATAATGGTAATGGTAAGCGTTTGTTAATGGTGATAGTAATATTAGCCATTTCCCATCAAGGAAACTTTTGGCATTCATTGACTGAGCAGCTTGTACTGCTGTAGGTTGGAATTTATAGAATCGTTCTCTTAAAACAATTTTTCAGGAAAATGGGCTTCTCAAGTCCAGTAGCTGTCATCGCTTTTTCATTATTGATAGGGGTTTCGATCCTTAACTTTCGTTGGAAGTATTTTGGAAAGTTACAATCTTGAATATGCCATTATTTTCTTTTTGAGTTGCAAGTGCTATCCATTGTAGTTGTTTCTGCTGTTGATAGTCCTCAAGTGATGTTGTTCCTGCTAGTTTGATATAGTTCTTTGTTTATGATAACTTCAGGCAGGATATATATATATATATATATATATATATATATATATATATATATATATATATATATTTATTGTGCTGCCCTGGACAACATGCTAAAAAACACGCTGCTTTAGACAGCCAATGTAAACTCGAATTCACAAAACACGGACGAATTTCATTGAAAAACGAAAGATTTTATTCTGTGAATCAGGTAAAAAATCAAAGTTATAAGGCAAGGCGGAGCGGTGAGCAAGTGTGCACGCATGCAGGTCCCGAACCAAAAAGAACACGAAGATCCTGCCAAAGGAAAACACAAATCGCGTGAGAGAAAACACACATCACATGGCAATCACGTTGCCGAGAGTAGATGAAAACGGTAAAGCGTAATCAAAAAAGGAATTAACGCTAAGGAAGACTAGTTTTTGCTGGCTGTTCCACACACGGAAAGAAAGAGGAAAAAAAAAAATAGAAAACAAGAAAAGGAAGTCGCAGTGAGACGAGAGGTAAAAAGGTAAACAAAAACGAAAACGGTGTACAGTGAGATAAGTCCCAGAGGACGGAAGGCCGACATTATAAACGTGACATATATATATATATATATATATATATATATATATATATATATATATATATATATATATATATATATATATATATATATATATATATTTCTTTTGGATATTACTACGAAAATACAACCTCTTTTTACAAAAAAAAAAGGACAAAGAAAAAGAGGCCGTAATTTACTTTTAAATGTAAATAATTCGTCTACTCGCCTGATGAGATGCATTGATACGCATCGAAACATGATTACAATTGTGTAGAGATTTTGACATGTTTTCGATGTAACATCCTAAAATAAATAATATTGCTCTACTTTGTATTGAGCCCTCTCTTAAATTAAATGTTATGAACGTTGAAATTACACTCTATTCATTCTCATCTTACCTGGATATCTATCTATCTATCTATATATATATATATATATATATATATATATATATATATATATATATGTAAAAGTGAACATAGAAGTCAACACTTTGATGCGACAGTCTGTTTCATGTTAGATGCAATCGTCGTGGCCTGACGATTGCATCTAGCATGAAACAGACTGTCGCCTCATGCTAGATGCAATCGTGGCCTGACGATTGCATCTAACATGAAACAGACTGTCGCATCAAAGTGTTAACTTCTATGTTCACTTTTATATTTGCACACGCTCTATCTCTGATATTGAGCACCTTATCCCATAAATATAGCACATCTTAAGATTATATTTCTTCATATATATATATATATATATATATATATATATACTTAGATATATATATATATATATATATATACATAGATATATATATATATATATATATATACATAGATATATATATATATATACATAGATATATATATATATATATATATATATATATATATATATATATACATAGATAGATAGAGAGATGGGGAGAGAAAGAATAAAGGTAATAAATCCATTGGTATATAATCCAAGTGGGTCATAGTAATATAAAATGTTAAAACAGATCCACAAAAAGAGCTCAATGTATTTATTATTACAGAGACAATAAATAGTATTGCACAACAAAATCCAAAATTACCTCATATGGGGCGGATAGATCTATTTCAAACGACGAAAACTACATCAGTCTTCAACCCAAGTGTATACATGCGCGCGCGCGCGCACACACACACACACACACACACACACACACACACACACACACACACACACACACATATATATATATATATATATATATATATATATACCATCGTATTTACTGAATGTTATTTGAAAGAATGTTTTAATCAGAACAATTATTTATTAACTTTATTAACTGTATGATATAACGTCAGTTTTTTTTTCCTAAATGATTGTCTAGTGACTTTTGTGGTCAGCTTCCCAACTGATTTACGAAACCTTTATAAGGTGTTTCAATTTCGTGGTTTGTTGCCTTTTGTATGTTCCACATTCTTTTGTTCCGTTTGAACATAAAAATGCTAAATAGAGCCAAAGCTACCACAAGAATGCCACCAGCGACTGAAGCCCCAATAACTGCTCCTCTTTTAAATTTATGACTTTTTTGTTGCGACCATCCATCAGTTTTTACACTGTTATTTGTGCCGTTCGAATCTGTTGTCCCATAATTTCTATCTTGAAGGATATCAGTCGTTATGGTCGGTTTGGAGTGATGGTTTGTGTTCAATATACTAATAGGCTTACCACTACTGCTCACTACTGTTGGTGTAGTACCTCCTGGTGGTATTCGTCGAGTGGTAGAGAATTCTAACGACGTTGTCGGATTCCCAAATCTTGATTGGCATTGTTTCTCCTTAGAACCGTCTCCAGCTGAGGAAAAATAAAAACTAAATTATTATTAGATTGATTTTAAAGCATTTTTTGAAATACAACTCGCACTAAATTTAAGAATACATACATACATATTTATATATATAAACAGGTTCTTTTTGCTACCACACCAAGTCAAAGCTTATTTAAATATAAGGATCATATTTCCCATTTTATTGTTAAAATAGATACAAAAGTATCTCATTGAAGAAAAAAGGGGGGATTTTGGGCGCCTTTCGGCCGACACTTCTTTAGAAAAATAATTGTCAGCTGTATAAAACAAAGAAGTTGATAAGAAAAATGATTATCCTTATATTTAAATCAATCAATATATATATATATATATATATATATATATATATATATATATATATATATATGTATGTATGTATGTATAAGAGATTTCTGCAATAATGTAAGAATTCCATATTATATAGAGTATTACTCTCTCATACCATTCCTTCTGAGCAAAGAAAACACACATTTGCTTTGGTTCAATTGTGGTCACTGAAGTCTCTTCCCCTATACAGACTGTGATGTTTTTTTTTTCTTTACTATCAAAGATGTGTTTCCTTAACAATCTTTCACGTAAATTTCTGACACAGATTCAAGTGTTAAGCACCTGGAAATATTTAGTTTGATTTTTCTATTCTGCTAATATCTTATATAACATCGGGCTACAATCATCAAGTAATGATGTAGCTTCAGAAGCTTTTATCTATTTAACAGAGTGCTGTTGCAACATCTATGACCAAACATCTAGGTTTCAACTTAGCAATGTTTTTTTTTTCTTTCTGAATGCAAAGCAAGTGTCTTTGTTATTTTTTTTTTATCTTTGTTTGGTTTGGTTTGTTTTTTTAACGGCATATCAACTACTTATGGGTCATTTAATGCCAAAATGTAATTTTCTAGGGAGACTTTTGCTTTCTATGAAAATGCTTTGGTGGTAATTTTTCTACAATATATATATATATATATATATATATATATATATATATATAGTTACACCTAGAGAGCGAGACAAACCTACCAAGTTTTCACCTAAGCGAATCATCAGGGAAGCCAGCCTTCCCTGGCGATCCGCTTAGGTGAAACCTTGGTAGGTTTTTCTGGCTCTCTAGGTTTAACTAGGTCTCCTCTACTTACTTGAGCACTTTATTTAGTTATTTTACTTACTCGTATCGGGTCTTTTTCTTTGGGCTTTCGACTTGCATGCTGGACGATTATTTTCGGCTGACGCACTTGTTCTTCGTTCTTTCTTTTTTATACCTTTTTTTTCCTTTGGTATTGGCTTGTTTATTTGCAAATCAAGACACCGAAGGTTTTCCGAACGTGTATAATTTCTTATACTTATAAGATTACTACTAATAATATATATATTATATATATTTGTATATATTTATTTTTATATTTTCATGATTTGACTCCAGTTTTGGTGGGGGGTAACTATTTGTCCATATCTGGGATCCTAACTGGTGCTGCCAACTCGAGTAAGGGTTGATCTTGGGAATAAAAGTAATTAAATGGTGGTTCCAAGCTCCTCAAAAATCTCCTGATCAGATGACTTGGCATTGAATGTAGTTTAACGTCTATACTCAGGACGTTTATCTTTGTTATCTTTTGTTTTGTTTTTTGTTTGTTTGTTTGTTTTCTTTTCTTTGATGCAATGTTATTGGTCCTTACCAGGCATCTCGGCTTCAATCACTGTCCTACCGCTGTAACGTAGCTTTCGAAGATCGCAAATTCGTGAAACCTAAGGTCACAAACACTTTTCCATACAACCGGATATTTACATATATAATCGCTCCCGCCAAAATAACTGTTAGAATTGGCTACCCACAAAGCACCACTGACCCATATATATATATATATAGTCGAGAAAAAAACATATATGACCTGATTATTGCGTCGAGCATGAAACAGTCTGTCGCCTTTAAGACTTCAATGGTCATATATATATATATATATATATATATATATATATATATATATGTATCATAGATGCAGACGATCCTTAAAAATCCATTCGTTTATAATTTATTTCATGAATATACAAATATTCATCTCTTCGGGCAGAATTCTTTTTTTTAATAAATGGATTCAATTTATCAGGACAAAAGGAAAAAGAAAAACGAAAGCGAGAAAAATTAACATTAAAAGAGGAAGAAAGAAAATAAAAAAAATATTTATGTATGTATATTGTATATAATAATTTCTGTATTTAATAGGAGTAGATAGGTTCGCCTATCACCCGGGTCACGGTCCTCCACGATCTTTCGAACAGAAGTAGAGGTTTATCCCTTGTTTCTTGTTTAGGCCTAGGTTTTCGGTCCGTTCTTAAGTCTACTTCAACTCTACACTCGTAACGGTTTTCCTTTTTTACGTTAATACAACTACATACTGTAACTTGAGTGGCTCTTGGGCCTTGTGTTGAGGCGAAATGTTTAAGCACGCGTGTACATACGCACACAAACATAAACACAAAAACTAGCAAGCATAATTTTCAACTCGATGGAGAACATATCATTCTGTCACACCAAAATATACGTTTCAATTTTTGTTTTCCAGTTTGTCTATCAAGTAACTAAGAGTTGAACGATGTTGAAAAATACACACATCCATCGGGTTATCAACGAATTTTACGGTATAACAAAGATGTCTTTTGAATTTTTACTGGTAAAGATTTGTTTTTTTCTCAAATGATCTATTGATCCAAAATTCGCTTTTTCTGTGAAGTTGGGATATGCAAAACATTGAAACGAAATCATACTTGCTATTATATGAAAGAAAGTGTTACACACACTAATTGAAACATAAAGAAGACAAAACGTATTGGACTTACCCTTTGCTATGTTTCCAATGGCGATTGTTGCATCTCCACTAACTGAAGCATCGATATATACATTAACTACAGGATCAAAATGCTGTAAAGAAATAAGAAATACATAAAATATATTCATCTACCAATAAATTCTCAAAGATCAGACCCATTATGCCAGCCTTCCCTTTGTAAAATACATTAAAAATTAGTTTTATTTATTTAAACACATATAGTTACACCCTTGTGCAAATTAATTGAAACAAAACGAATAATTCCGTTATTATTTACTTTTCCAAACATGAAACATGACCTAGTGCACATGTTAGTACTTCGTATGTCCATTCCACGAAGTCGTACCTTGCAGATTGACCACAGATTATCAATTGAATTTAAATCTGGAGAGTCTAAGCTAGTCGATAATACTTTGATTTGCTCACTGGTAAGGCTTGCCAGTTTTGTTCGTGCAGCGTTACAATTTTCGTTCGCTTCCTTGGAGTAACGTCCATCTCAGACAGTGGTCATTGGACAACTAATCGACAGTTACAGTCGAGATAATAGTGATGCAAATCAGATGCAATCCCGTATGACGCAATATTTTTAAAGGCCAAACAGTTTTCAACATACACCTCAAAAACAGATTCATATTAATCTACACCACTGCAAATGGCTTAATCTGAGGAAAAATAGAAATCGATTACAACCTGTCACACCAGGGGGTCTAAAAAATAACCATATGGTAAAGGAAAGGAAACTAAAGGGGTTGTTTCAATTAATTTACGCAAGGGTGTAGTTTTATTAATTTTCAAACTATATTTGGAGTATTTTTACAAGTTAGTATCCCCAAACATACAACAATTCTACCAAATTCAAATTATCCAAAGAAGTATCCGTAATATTATTGGTTTTGACCTGGCATCTAGGCTAAAGTCACTTTCCCAGCGCCATAACGTAGCTTCCCTCTGTCTTTTGTATAAATAACTTTCGGTAATTTTTCTCATGAACTTCGCTCATAGGTACCTAGACTTTTTTATGAATTTAAGCGTACTTCTAGATTGGTGTCAATGTCTCATCGTTTTACACTTGAAATGGCAAGATGTAACCGTAAATTCTATGCTAACAGTTTCTTCTCTTGCACTTCTTACTTGTGGAACTCTCTTCCAGTTTCTTACTTTCCAGTCAACTTTGACCTTGAAAACCTTAAATGTAATGCAATTCGCTATCTTCAGTCTTTTTAATTCCATTTTTTTTTGTTGTTTTCTCTACATAATGTTTTCTTTTTCTCGTATTCTCTCGTACTCTGTAACCGTTTCCGCATTAGTGGCTTTATTGCCTTGCTTCAGGTGAAATGATTTAAAAAAAAACACCAGGTATTTTAATCTATGAAAGTTTTATTTGTACAATATTTACTGAAATAAATCCGTGTATTTTATAAGAATGTTCTGAAATGTAAAATGAGAATAATCAATCAATCAATCAATCAATCAATGGGTGATTGGTTTTAGGGTTAGGGTTAAGGTTCCCTTTCTGACCATGAGACTCGAGTAAATCATGCACATACGCATGTATATATATATATATATATATATATATATATATATATATGTGTGTGTGTGCGTGTGTGTGTGTGTGTGTGTGTGTGTAATTACTCATCTTTTTATAATACATATATATATATATATATATATATATATATATATATATATATATATATATATATATTATGGGGATTGGACGAAAAAGAAAGAAAGAAAAAAACTCATTAAGTGGGTAACTCGATTTCTCCTCGCTTCTCTTTCCTTCAATATGTCCCGTGAATGTTAAACGTTCCAAGCAATTTTCCCTCATGCATCCTAGACATTTCAGAAGTGTTTTGTTTTTTAATTTAAGCGTTAATATTGATAAAATGAATGTCGCTACGATCTGGTAAAATACAATAATTTTAAATTTAATTTAATTTTAAATTTGGACAAAAATATATTAAAATGCTACTTACAATAAGTTGGACGGTTATGTCTACTTTGTTCCATTTTGGACCTTGAGATGTACTGCAACTCCAAAGCTGATGGCGACCAGCAAAGCCATAATGTACACCGACAGAAAGAGACATGTTTCCCGTCCCCTTCATTAAATAATGAAGTTGAAATTTAAATTCTTTTAGTCTAACCAATAAAGTAGCATGTTTGCAGGTATCTTTTGATAGCATTAAGTAACCTGTAAATAAACAATAAAAATGATTAACACAAACGCACATTTATCCTTATCATATATATATATATATATATATATATATATATATATATATATATATATATATATATATATATAAGCATTTCGCCCCAAGCTAGACGGGAGTGTCACTAGCATACTGGGGGCTTAAAGAGGCTGAAAATAAGGGAAAAGACTGTGTATAGAGGGGATTGAGGAAAGGATAAGAGAAGAACAGAGACCAAGGGAACAGAAGATGGCGATTGACCTTGCATTAAAGTTTATGAAGCATACAAGTACAACATATAAGTACATCTGGGAAGCATATGGGAGGCAGTGTCTTGGCTTGGGCTTGCATGGCTGCCTCTTGAACAGGATCATTCATATTTGCTGATCATGTAACTCACGATGGTAGTAGCATAATTAATTCAGAAGTCTACAGAAACATTTTGTCTGTTAATTTACAGAGAAATGACTCCAAACTACTCGGGAGGATGTTTATCATGCATCAGGAGAATAACCCAAAACATTCTACCAACACAAGAAAGGACTTGATCAGGAGAAAAACTGGACAGTTTTACATTGACCAAGTCAATCACTGGACTAATAGATCATGCATTTCCTGAAGTGGAGACTGAAGGAAGAAACTCCACAGAATAAATAAGAACTGAAAGAGGTTTCATTAAAAGCCTAGGTGCATATTGTGCCACAGAGGGAAAATGTAGTTGCAGATCTATTTTATTAACTAGACAGCACGTCTCTGATACATACATACATACATATATATATATATATATATATATATATATATATATATATATAAAGCATATTTTCTTTATTAAATTTTCTAGAATGTACGAGGCCGAATGGACGAAACAAACGCTTTTATAAAAGGCGTGAGTCGACTCAAATATACCCACTAAAAATAACGTTTGAATTAATTAATTAATTAATTAAAACACAGCAATCCCTCGATTAATGCAAATTCCATTAAAGCGTTTTCGATTAGTGCGCTAAAATTATTTTATACCAAAATTCGATGAGTGCTTACGTAATACTCGATTAATGCGGTAAAACATCTCTTCAGTTTAACCAAATCATTGAAAATTGATTTTTTGTAGTTACCGATTTAATTAAGTTTTCTAAAATTTAAAAATGGAAAATGGGTTAATATTTTGTTTGTTAATTTTGTCTATATTCATATCTGTTAATGTATTAGGTTGGTGCAAAAAAGTATTTTTAACGTCAAAAAACGACAATACACATTAGCAGCATTAATCGAGGGATTTCTGTATATATGATTGTGTGTGTGTGTGTATTTCAAACGTCATGGTTATACGATCGATATTTATTTAATATGGTCTTGCCACTAAAACTTCTTGGTTCCAATACATAATATAAACTCTCATAAGGGATTGATATTGAAAAAGTAAAAATTCTTACCTGTTTCCCCTAAAAGTGGTGTATCCTTTACGTGCTTAAAATGACATTTATGGTAAATGTCTCTCCATTGACAAAGATTAAATTTGAAATTGCACATAGTGTGAGTGTTACCTGTAAAAAAATAAATGATGGAAGCACTCAGAAAGGTTCGAACTTGTGAGCTACACTTTGCCGAAATACCCGTGTTGCTATTTATAGTCTACTGGATCGTAACATTAAGTATATTAATCTTATAATCTATTGCTTTCCTCAGTAATACATGTCTAATTCAGCAATATTTAAGCAACGATTCTCAAAGATCACTCACTAAGTGTGAACCTCATTTAAGAGCTCACTTGACCTTGTGCCAGACTAATCTATACGTATGAAAATTATCTACAGTACAAAAATATTCAGGACAAAGACTCAATAAATATAAAACGAATGAAAAGCATGCACAATTTTATTCCTGAAAGAAAGAAAGAAAGAAAGAAAGAAAGAAAGAAAGAAAGAAAGAAAGAAAGAAAGAAAGAAAGAAAGATTTTTTTCAGAATTTTTTGGGATTATAAATTATTATGTACTGATGTAATCGGACTAGAGTCCTCATTTTGGTTGTTATAGTTTCGTTTCAACCGTTGTAAACTCCGGCCTTCTTTCTTTGTCTGTTGACGTTGATAGCTTTCTGTGATATTCAATTGAATCTGTTATTCAATTCACACGGTTAGCGTCTGCTTATTCCTTTTTCCATGACAGAAAACATTGGCCACGTGGATTAAATGATGTGTTTTCTTTTATATTCCCAGGTTACCAACTACTACAGATATCTGAAGAAGGCCATGTGTACAAAGACCGAAGCGTTATTACTATAATAATCAAGATAAAGATACTAGCCCATGGATATCAGTGTATAATTCGAATTCTTTTAGAATATTTATCTTATTACTATTTAGTTGTATTATATATTAATTATGTATGTGACTTATCACGGGGTTGAGTTAGTTATGTATTTCCCATCAGTGCGAGATGTGAGTGTTCAAACCCAGGTAAAAGCAAGCATTTCGGATAGTGATTTTCTAGGCAGGCAGTCTCACCCTCTTCATTTTGAAGATTCGAGTAACGCAATCTCCCTACCGTCATTCTCTCTTTAATTTGGCCTTGTGCCATTAACTAGGTTTAGTAAATATCGATAAATACTTGTATGGATTCTCATTGCCAAAAAATATTGCTTTTTTTAGTCACCAAAATTAATTATAATCAGCGTCTGTTTTTATAAAGCAAATTATATCAAATTTATCATATGCAGATATTATATCTTTCATGGAGAGCTATCTAAAGGAGTTCCAAAAAGTTTTAAACCGTTTTTCCTCGAACGCAAAAAGTAGGTGTTGAATTATCCCAGAAAAAGACTTAAAACCACCATCCACACCTCACAATAAATCTTTGAATATGTCGAAATAGTTATCAAGAATTTTCTACGGATGCACTCGATGAGGGGAGGAAAATTGCTTATATATTTACGCGTGTTTATTTTCACTTTGTCTACCTGCTTGTGATTTGTGATGGTGCACACCATGTGGTTTTTGAAATATTTTAATTTGGGCTGAACGTTTTTGAATCCATGACACATCTGAATCAGTTAAAAAACGAGAATAATGTATATATGATATATATTTTAGTGTAGATTGATACACTAGTTGATTTTAACATACCTTATGTTTTCCAAACGCAGTCCATCCAAGGCTTATTCAACACTTTACAATGATTGATATTTTTTCTTACCTTTGATCTTTCTTTCCCTTTGCCTTAATATATTTGTATATACCAGGTTGACCAGAAAATCCTGACTCACTTACCAAGCGGAAAACCAACAACAACAACTTTTGATCTCTGGTGGAATTTCCGAGGAGTACTACATTTTGAGTTTGTTCTAAACAGTCGCGCCATCAACTCTAAACTGTATCGCCAACAGCTAGACATCGTGTACGACAAACTAAAGAAGTCGTGTCGTGCTTTGGTCAATCGAGATCGGGCATGGTTTCAGCAGGACTAGGCGAGACCACACAATGCCAGCTTGAATAAGGAGAAATTTAAACAGATGGACGGTGTTGATATTCTTCCACACCCACTATTCAGTCCCGATGCTGCTCCAAGTGACTATGGCCTGTTGCGTTCAATGGCACACTTCCTCCGCTATCAGCGATTCAATACTTTTAATGAAGTGAAGGAAGCTTCTTTACAGTTATTTTTTATTCAAAACCAACAGACTGCTATCTGGAAGAGATTCGGATGCTGTTTGATCGCTGGCAAAAGATCGCCGATAATGATGGACATTTGTTGAAGAATAAATATAGTACTTGCTCCATAAAATTTTGTTGTTTTCTTTTTCGCTTTCTAAGCGAGTCTAGACGTTCTGGCCATCCTAATATTTTGTAAATACTTGCTTTTCAAAAGTCCGTTTTTAAAGCCATAATAAAATGTACTGCTGCCATAGATTGTATTTCAGTTTAAAATATTCAAATGCAAATTAAATAATGATTTAAAAATCCAGTTTAATCATGAATCGTGAAAGGTGTATATTACCTGTGTTAACGAGCGGTGTTGTTGATTTGGTCGTTTTCATCCTTGGTATTTTTGTCGTTTTCATCCTTGGTATTTTAGTCCTCGGTTTAATAATCGGGGGGCTTGGTGGACAGCGATGCTCGATTTGACCGCTTTTAGCTACAAGTAAACGGAAGAGAAAAGTAACAGACTGGTTTAAGTATGACACAATAATAAAACCCGGTCATGATTAGAACATGCACAAAGTTAAAGTTTTTGTCTAAGCCTGACTGCGATAACGTTTCACAACTAATGTGCCTTGAAAGATATCCAGGTACGCCCCATTTAACAGAAGAATAATCTGATTTATTTTGAAATTTTATAAACTTTATTTTTTAAAAATCTAGAGATACCACACACATGATTTCCATGTCGATATCAAGTCTATTTTAAACTGTTTGTTAAATTCTTTAATTTTCAAGAAGGAGTGGATAACCCTTTCCCTTTTGCCTTTCTCGGGGGATCTAAATCTGACTCTCTAAAAAACTGAAAATAGCAGATTCTTCATAAATCGCTTTAAATGTTAAGTGTTAACAAGATGTAGATTATTGCATGTATGTATTTATATAATGTTTTCATTTTCAAAACACGGTCAAGATATTGTGTCCATGTTCATTGTTGATATTATTAAGTGTTTTTTCAAGTGTTTTTTTTTTTTTTATTAATAAGGCTTCCATTATTTGTAACCTGTTTTTGCATGTAGATGATGCTATTATATTTGTTGTCAACAAATATGTTATGAACAGGATCCAGTGGCTAAATGTATAGCCGAAAGTACTCAGATAAAAAGAACAATTGGACAATTTTGATATAATTTATCATCCGAAAAGACTAAATCAAACCACCTTATCAGTCTTATTCAATGAAATGCACGCGAACACACACACACACACATATATATATATATATATATATATATATATATATATATATATATATATATATATGTGTGTGTGTGTGTGTGTGTGTGTGTGTGTGTGTGTGTGTGTAAGGGGAGAGAGAGACGTTAAATTAAGCAGTCAATTACGAGCATGCTGCACCTCACATTCAAAAATCACAAACATACCAAATTGGCCATCATTGTGTATTGACACTTCTGATAACATATTAGAAATAGAATTTCATGACATTTTAAACTTGACAGATAAGATGCCATAATTTATATTTGTCCTAAATATTAGTTCCCAGATTAATTTCATCTTGTGAATAAATATATAACAATTTCGAAATTGTATTGTTCATTTTAAATAACTGAAAGTTAAATATATCCTTGATTTTTTTTTATATCAGACTGAAACTAATAATGTAACAGATTTTATGCAGAAAGCTAACCACTAATTGTAAATTTGATTATTAATGTGATGTTTATGAAAACATTAGTGAAAGAAATAACAAGGAATACTTACGAGGCTCGATATTTCCAATTGCGACGGTTACATCATCAATAGTGTTAACTTCGATTATAATATTTTTTAAAGAATCGTACCACTGGAAAAAAATCATTGCTTTGTGTTAGTCTAAATGAAATCATCAAAGCCACAAATCAGAATTAGAATACGCTGGAACTTTTGGCGATTCCAATATCATTGATAATATTACAGACATAATAAATAAAATATAAAGCATTAGACCGGAAACATTAAACCGGAAATAGGAAAAGAGCAGTGAGTTTTTGATAATGACAAGTAATAAGAAGGAATGAAATATTTATGTTCTGAATGATATTATAAAGAGAAATACAAATAACAAAAGGATGTATGCCTATGTTTTATAGATACTGTAAAAGCGTCACAAAAATCTGTTGTTACTGCCAGGTAACCAAGACATATTTGGGAAGGATATTAGAATAACCTAGAACTTATATTGGGAGTAAACCAATACGGATAGAAAATGAATTCATAAAATATGCAAAAATAAAAGGATGTGTCTTCTCACCGGACGTTTTCAAGGTATAGTGAGGCGATTCTGAGAGAATTAGAAGTCCTACCAGGATTCGTTATTGACGTCCATAATCTTCACAACATAAGATATGTAGTTGACTCAGTTTTAATAGCAGACACAAAGAAAAAACTAATGGAACTCCTACAGAAGTCAGTGAAGAAGGACAGTGAGAAGAAAGGACTAAACATCTATTGCATGGTTGTCAGCTAAATGGGGGGGGGGCTGATCAACATACAAATTACAAATTGGAGATAACAAAATCAAGCAAGTACAACAATTTAAATACCTGAGAAATGTTTGAAAATGCGACACTGAAATCCGGAGATGCATTTGGATAGGGAAAGTTGATTTCTAAAAGCTAATCAGAAACAAGATAATTTCATTAGTAAGCAATAGAAAAGAGTACGGAACTCTTGTATAATATCAGTCCTCATTATATGGCAGTGAATGCTGGACAATATCCCCGCAGGTAAAGAAGACATTTGAAGCAATAGAAATGTGGTTCTACAGAAGGACGCTGAGTATACCATGGAGTGATCATGTGAGCTACGACGAAGTTTTAGAGAAAATAGAAACAAAAAGAACACATACTTAGCACCAGAAAGAAGCAGTTGAATTTCTAAAGAATATAATGAGGAAAGGGGGCTTAGAAAATCTGTTACTCACAGGATATTTTAAAGGTAAAAATCACAGAAGCAAACAGCGTATAATCTACCTATCGAGCTTGTAGTAAATGGCTGACAGGAAATGTGCTAAAATTTGGTTAGAAGAGCTAGAATCAGAAAAGAGAACACGTGTTTCTGTTATTTCTGAAGCTGAATAAGACGCAGTGTCCTGGGTAGGACAATAAACTACATCCATGTCCTGGGTATGATGATGAACTACATCCGGCAGCAGCGCCTCTGAACAGGAGACTTTGAGAGGCGTGGAACCACTTCTTGATTGCTGGTTTTCCACCCTGACCGCGATGGTGGCATCTGTTAGGGTCCCAATAATGGGCGAGTGGTTAACCCCTAAATTGGGGTCAAAGCACCATGAAAATGTAAAAATAGGTTTAATACCACCATATATTTTTGGAAAAAAGTTATTAACAGCAATACATTTTCGGGAAAAAAAATATTGCCAGCAATAAATATTTGAAAGAAAAAGTAATATTGTAATATTTGAAAAAAAATATTACTCGCAAAATATTTTTTGAATAAAATATTACCAGGAACTCATTTTTGAAAAAAAAAATATTACCAGCAACATATTTTCGAAAAAATGTATTAATAGCAATAAATTAAAAAAAAAAATATGTTACCAGCAATAAAAAATATAATCGGCATTAAATAATCGATTCAGGATTAGCCCCCAAATTGGGATCAAAGCACGATGAAAGTGTAAATATAGTTCTTAATACTAGCAATACAATTTTGAAAAAAAGTTATTACCAGCAATATATTATTACTCGCAAGACATTTTCGAAAAAATTATTACCATCAAGAAATTTTAGAAAAAAAAATATATTATCAGCAATAATAATCTATTTGGCATTAAATAACCGATTGAGGTTGATATGTCGTAAAACAAAACCTACCAAACCAAACTAAATATGGCGCAAACAAACAAGTGTCGACCACTATGTGAAATTTAAAAGAACAACCATTTATTACAATACAGAAAAAAAACTACAATATTTTCAAACAAAAGCTTGCAAAAAAATTTCCTTTTTACGCCTTATACAAAAACTGAGATTGGATAATTAATCAAATATATAGGATAAAAAAAATCACAATTTTCGAAAATAAAACAAAATTGATATTAGAAAATGCAGAAAATACAAAAAAGTGTACCTACCTATAATTTGTATGACGGAATAGGAATGTTGCAGAACAAACAAAATTTTATGGTTTCAACTTATTGATATCAAAGGGATATTTTATAGTTTTCTTTTAAAGAAAACTTCAATTTGCAGACCTTGCTGCTGGATGTAGTTTATCGTCAGATCCAGGACAATCAAGAGTCAGTTGTTATTTTTGCTTCACGTTCTCTTCATTTTCATTGTCTACTTCGTCCACCTCTTGAATTAATATTACACACCTCATTCAGTCGCCCTTGATCTTGAGTGACTCTTAAGCCTTAACTTTTTGTAAGAATAAAAAGAACAACTTTCAAAATGACTACAAATCATACTTATACTTACAGCAGAAGATTCGGTCTGAATTTCTGCCGCCTTCCATTTTGGACCTTGATTTGCTGTGCATTGCCAGATGATCTTTCTACTGGACATGGAATAATCAGCGTACATATAAATCTTTGCTCGTCCTGTCCCATTAAGGAAGTAATTAAATCGAAATCTCTTTGCTGAATTGATAGAGGTGGATATTGCAGCAAGATTGCAAGTATTTTTCGTAATTTGCAAGTAACCTGCAGAGAAAATAAAATAATATATTTATATATTTTACATCAAACTCTTAATCATATAGTGGGTGGTCGTGTTAGAAATAAACATTCTATTTTAATTTTTATTTCAAACATTATGTATTAGATCTATCGACAAAAAATCTGAAAAAGTAAAATACGCCCAGGCTGATAGGCAAAATACACACTGTTTAAAATCGGATGTGTATTTCAAATACAACTTTCAACTATAAAAAGTTTTCAAATAATAAAAATGTCGAAGCAAAAAAATCCATTAATTCTTTAGAAATACATATATATATGTGTGTGTGTGTGTATGTGCGTGTGTGTGTGTGTGTGAGTGTGTGTTTGTGTGTGAAAAGTATATATATATATATATATATATATATAAGTGCAATATATTATATATATTATATATATTATTTATATATTATATGCGTGATACTTATTGGAAAGCGCTCAATATCAGAGACTGAGCTAGCATATTTGGTTGGATTGATGTGAGTTTGTGACTCTGGGTTTCACACTTTTGCGATCGTCAGACAATCTTGAGTTTGTCTGACGAGCGCAAAAAGCGTGAAAATCAGGGTCACAAACTCACATCAATCCAACTAAATATATATATATATATATATATATATATATATATATATATATATATATTAGGTTGGTGCAAAAATAATATCCTTTTCTCACATATGTTAATATGTGAGAAAACGATATTATTTTTGCACCAACCTAATATATGAAGAAATATAGTCTTAAGGTATGCTATATTTATGGGAAAAAGTGCTCAATATCAGAAGTAGACCGTATGTAAATATAAAAGTGGATATTGAAATTGGATGAAACAGTCTGTTGCCTCTGAGTTTTAGCTTCAGTGTTCACTTAGTATATATATATATATATATATATATATATATATATATATATATACAAAAACCACAATGGTTAATTTTTAAATTATAGCAGAACGCGTTCGCACATGTTTGCAAAATCACTATCACAACGAATACAGTTACATTAAATTTGTTTTCGTAATTCACCCCTGAGGATTATCTAGGACGAGATAGAAAGTACTTGGTTTAAAAAATACGACCTTCCTTGATGAATTTCGTCTTTGCATCAAGAAGATAATTAAAGAACTATAAAGGATTATTATAAAATTAAATAGATATAATATGACTATATTATTTAATGAAACATGCTTGAATGAAGATATGCTATCTAAATATATGTATATATGTATTCAATTTCCTTATCTACTATATTAAATTTCGTTATAACTGATCCATCGGCGATGTATCTGAAGTGTTACTCTTCCTGAAAGTGATGTGGTTTCTGTTATTTAATACAGTTCTTTTTTTTTTCTTTTTTTTTTGTAATTCTGTAGCGCCAGTCAGCAAGGTTCGAAGAATGTGGTCATCAAAGCCATTTTTAAACCATGATCAGAGAAAGCAGTTGTATACAGTTTAGCTATTTCTGAACGAGTTTAGCCCTATACATGACATCCATATGAAAGTCTCGTTCTGGTTATTAAGAACTTGATTCGAGTTTTTTATGTTAATGTTTTGGTTTTGTAGTAATGTGTGGTTTACGGCGAAACTATCCCTAGCACAGCTTTTTTTTTTCAGTTTCCTTATCTCGTATATTTAATTTGTTATCCATCGGTGATGCATCTGAAGTGTTAGTATTACTCATTCTCAAAACTGATTTGATATCGTTGAAGATTGATTTCAGTAGAGTTAAAACAAATTAATTCTTATCAAATAATGTTTGACAGTTAATTAAAAATAAAAAATATCAATAAAAAACTATGAATTGTAAATAATTAGAAACTTTAAAAAAATTGATAGATAAGTCATACTTTGAAGACTGCAGTTTACTGTGTCATAATAGACTATATTTATCACTAGAATCTTTTACACATATACGTCATCCATTGCCCTGTTTAGTCTGTCCTGCTATTTTGCCATATCGGCGGCAGCAACAGATAGATCCATATCTCTTCCCAAAGGTATTTCTGCGTAAATGTATGCGCAGAGACAACAACCAATAAATCCCTATATAACCCTGGTGTGAAACGAAAACAATTAATAATAAAAGAAAAAATCAAGTAATAAAAATACGTTAAAATATCGATAAGAATGAAAATTAAAAATAATGAAAGAAAAAGTTAGATTATAAAAAAATAGTCAATTAAAAAATAGAATACTCGTATGATACATCAAGATAAGAGTTTTGCCGTCATTTGAAACAAAAATCCACATCTTCTCTCTATTCGTTTACGACAGCCAAAGGATAGCTTTCTGTTAGAACTTGATGCTAATGTTGGGTTTGTAAAATTCGTCTGCTCCTATTCTCTTCAATTTTGGCGGTATTATAAGAAAATAAGTGAGTTATCTCCCTTGGTCAACTTCACTCTCTAGAGATCACCATATAGCGTATTTGCTTAGTCAATACACCTTTCAAATCAACCAATCACTAGCCAGAATATGTTGGCGCCAATTATCAAAGAACGCTATTCCCTTCTGTTTCTCTCTCTCTCTCTTTTCTGCTAAGATCTGCAAGGAACGCGAAGTTAAAATTGTCTCTACTTCTACCTGCAGTTATGACATGAGAGCCGTACTATATTAGTTACTAGTAAGTAAAAACCATTCTACAACACCAAGGACTTCAGTTAAGTGGACTTATATTGTGTCATTATAACCGCAAACAGAACAATTTGTTTGCAACAAGAACTATTATTTCAAACAGTATTTGTATAAACGAATTTCAATAATATTCCTTTAAACTTTCAATTTATGTTGTGTTCTTTCTGTATGAACTAATATTTGCGGCCTAAATCGCTATAGTATCATCACTTGAGCCTAAAAGACCATGAAATTTGCACAAATTTTAACACACAAACTCTCTGGCCTTCAGATAGATACACTTTTCTCAAAACGTAAAAAAAAAGTAAATACATAGATCTTTAACATTTTTTTATTTTACAAACAATGAAAATTATTTTTTTTTGTAATCAAACGAGTGCCAAGAAGCTACTATTTTATAATTATCATTAACTGCTCCTCCCACTTTGAAATGTTTAAAAAAGAAACCCGTAAGACGTAAATCAGCTTTTGCCTTACAACCAAAAGATGAAAGATTATGCGTTATTTAGTGTCTTGTCTCCGTTGTTGTCTCTGTGGCGCAATCGGTTAGCGCGTTCGGCTGTTATCTGAAAGGTTTGTTCAAGCCTACCCAGGGGCGATTGCTACTTTTTTTTAATCAAACTAAATCCTCCAATTTAATGGAACCTGAACTTTTAAAATGTTAATTCTGAAACACATTTTCTCGCATGAAAAGCTGCATTCATATATCTCCAAAGATTCGCTAAAAATTATTATACAAGATTAAAAAAATATCCCAAACATACTAAAAAGTTTTTATCATCAAGATCTATATAGTCTTATGAAGAGGAAACAGTAAAGGATATTTTGACTATTAAATTATATTTCTCAATTCATTTTTGGTTAATTTTTATTATTTTTCTTGCGTCAGTGAGTGACTATAAATTAGTATGGGAAAATTTTTATGTCTTTTTGCAGTGAAATCACATTAATTTGGAAATTCTTTCAAAACTGAAATAATTATCAGATTTTAATGAAACTTTCAAGAGTTATTCACAAATCAATGAATTTATTTAGAAATGTTTACTTTTTTAAAAGATCTTGGTATAATATCCTTTATTTTTACATATGTTACCTCCCACTTATTTAATTTCATAAAGCTTTAAGAAATTTATTTTTGTATGGCTTAATGCTTATATTAGTTATAAGCACAAGTCCTTGGGTCCCGGTTTACAAAAAATAAGATGATTTAAATTTTAAATCACCCGTTTTTTTTTTTTTTTTTTTTTTTTTTTGGTTTTCTTTTTGTAAAACGGGACCTTCAGTTACCGAAAATCAGCTCTGAACTGTAAAATAAAAATGCCATTCAAGTCGAGCGATAGATCGATTTTTCAATTATGCTATCATACATGAATCCATGAACAGTTTATCTTGTCTAAAATATTTCTGGTGACTATGAATATTCAGAACAAACAATCATAGTCTTGAACTGGCACTCGAAAGGCCTTGAGACAATTGTCTTCAATAAAAATATGTTTTACCCAAAGAAACTTCACTAAAAGCTAAACGAACATTTCCAGATTTTCGACGGCAGACTTGACGCAAAATTTGATTCAAGCATGCTGAAAATTTAAAATCTTTCATATACAACGTTACAAAATTTCGCATAATTATTGACTATGAGTAAATAGTACAAAGCCTCCAAAGCTGGTAGACTGACTCAACAGGATGGGTTTTCAAGGAGTATTTTACAGTCCGTGTATTTCCGTTCGACGGTACAACCACAGCACGTACAGACCAAAGACATTTCTTTAAAATAAACTTCTAAAACAACAACAATAATAATAAACTACACAAATTAAGTCAGTTCCACCAAAACTTATACTCTAGAATCGAAACTCAGAAATTGAAAGGAAAAGTTTCTGCTGACTACATGATTAATTATCTATCTGATTTATTTGAGCTTAGTGCCGTTCTTTGTGGCTCAATCGGTTAGCGCGTTCGGCTGTTAATCGAACGGTTGATGGTTCGATACCACCCGGGGACGTAGATCATTTTTCTCCCCACTTTTAACGAAATAATATTTTCGCTAAATGAAAAGGTATCGAAAATGTATCTAGATACTGTTGTATTTTTGTATCCAATGTAAAATCAATAAATAAAGTCTTCAATAATCACTTGCATCATTCAGCAGATTTCAATAAAAATTATTGTGTTCAGATTTTATCCGTGTGGAGGAATTCGGTAGCATACATTTTCTTGGTACTCACTTTCCTGTCAGAGAATATTTTGCCAGACAGTTATCTGTAACTAGGAAAAACAAATATAATTTATTGATGTGGAATTCCAGCCCGTACTGCCACGTCAATGACGTCCGAAACATAATAAAATGGAAACTCTTTCAGAGCAACACTTGCTGACTAATTTCATGACATGTACGGTTGTGCTGTGGATGTATTATCTCGTGATGTGAATCGAACTCACTATAAAGAATAGTATTTATAGTGAAAGATGCTAGCATTATTAACCATTACTCTGTGATTTCAATCACTGAAACTAAACAGCTGTTTGTAGCTTAAAAAAAATTCAGGTCATTAAACTCTATTTTCTTCTCTTCTGTTATTCATTTAATACTCTAAATTTTTCCTCAATATAAATCTTAGCTTTACATTAGCTCAGAAAATGAATGAGGAGGAGGAAACACAAAGTCGAAATAATCTGGCTTGTCGTATATAAATGCCATGGAAAAATGCCCAGGCCCCGTGACCAGTAGACAAGTCAATTTAGTGTGTAGTCGTAGCAACAAATAAATTACTAAATAAACATCGACCCTTATTATTAGACTATGTAGTTGACTTAAACCAAAATAAATAATAATTAATAATAAGACAAAAAAATAAAAGTTAAGCAATAAAAATACTTTACAATACAGATAAGATTGTTAATTAACGATAAAGAAAGAAAAGTTAAATTATAAAAAAATATAATTAAATAAATATAAAATACTCCCATGATGCATCAGAACAAAAGTTTTACCGCCAAATAACCAAAAATCAAAACGTTCTCTTCATTTTTCGACGGCCGGATGAGGGAGACGTCCTGGACAGTTCTCTAATAAAACATGTTGCCATTAACAGATAAGCAAAACTTCTTTAATTCTGTATACATATATGGCCTTTAAAATATACAACCTTTTCTCTGAAATTTATACTAAAGCACTTTATAGTTTTTGTCTGTGCTTATTTAGTTGTATCTCATATATGATTTTGTTTGTAATTTTATGACCCCGTTGTGGGCTTATGATGTCCACTTAACTCAACAAAATACGTATAATATATAAAATATGACATTCAGACAAGGCCGTAAAAATGAAATCGAAATGTTTTTGTTGTTATAGTTACATTAAAAAATCCAAATTTAAAAGGTAATTCTCATTAACCAGAAGAAAAAAAAGCTTAGACAGAAGCGTCATCCCACAATCCTTACTCTTCCTCCATATGCGGCCTGTTTTTGTAAATCACTAGCGGGTTTAAGTACCACTTAAGATTACAAAGTTCTATAACAGAATCAATTAAGTTGTCAGATACTCATACGTCGAAACCGACGGGAGAGTCCATTATATATATATATATATATATATATATATATATATATATATATATATATATGTATATGTATATATATATATATATATGTATATGTATATATATATATATATATGTATATGTATATGTATATATATATATATATATATATATGTATATAGTATATCAAATGACAGAATGGGAAAACTCCGAATTAACCTATTTTGTCTCCATTTTTGTCTTCTTGTTTAGTGCACAGCGTACAGATTGATCACTAAATGTTGCTCAACTAAATCGAGGATAAAAACACCACTGGTCTAACCATTTAGTTCTATTTGAAACAATCTTCTTAAACCAAGACCAATAATTATCAACAGATATATTGCCAAAATGTAATCTCTTTTCTCTTACCTTTTTTTCCAGCTAAAGGTTCCTCTGTTTCATGTTGGAAATGGCACGAGTAAGCATTTGACCAGCTGCACAGGCTTTTCTTGAAATTGCAAAATATATTTCCTTTACCTACAAGCAAAATAGAACAACAATATAGATCATCATCATCATCATCATAATCATGAGTCCCTTGACAGTTTCAATCGTCGAGGCTGGGGTGCAAAGGTCAGACACACACCTCCAGGAGGATCTATTGGCGGTGATTCTTAGTAGTTCCGGATTTGTCATAAATAAGAGAGAGAAAAAGAGAGTGAAATACAGATACATTCTGTTACAAATAAAAACAATGGAGTTACAAATAAATGATAGAAATTGAAGTGGGCGCTGAAGAATAGGAACAAACAAATATCATTGAGTTTAGAGATGAAAGCCTAACACTTCTGATGCTCAAACAATGCATTACCTCTAATTTTCTGTTACGATATGGGTGGTGTCTTCACTCGTAAAGAATCCCCAGGGAGGTTTGACAGCGTTCGGTTGTTGACGGTTAGATTAGGTCGAATTTAGTGACAAAGAACCAAGCAGAAGAATTAAAAATGGTTACACTACTATTACAATGTAACGAAGTACAACGGAGAAAAAGGATTAATTAAAAAAGTTTAGTAAAGTTCGATTAGTTAAACTGGATTCAAAATTCTCTGTAGATTGAACTCGAATTTAATTCGAGGAGATCCAGAATAACGGAGAAAACCACTGCACCTACACGTTTTCCACTTTCCAGGGCAGACATGGATTTTACAGGTGGTTGATTCTAGGGATTTTTTTTCAATCAGTTCTCCCCAAGTAAGGCGATAGTGCCACTAAGACACAAGGGGGCTACTGCGAGAGAAAAAGAGTGAAAAGAATTTAGAAGAAATCGGGAACCCAACCCCAAACAGGAAACAAGGGATAAACCACTACCCCTGTTCCAAAGATCGAGAAGAAGTGTAAACCGGGCGATAGGCGAGCATATCTACTCCTATTGGGTAAAAATATTAATAAAGAAAGTGCAAATAAAGTTTCAGAGTTCAGGCGGTGACGTTAGACACAAAGATTTGGTGTAGACTTTAGACGAAACTGGAAACGAAATCATAAAAAAGAAAACAAAGTATAAACCTCTATCTTTGTTCCAAAGACCGAGGAGGAGTCTGAACCGGGTGATAGAGGTTCCTTTGTTAAACGTTATTTTTGTAAATTACCAAAGACCAGGAATTATTTTGATCTTAATCGATTTTAAAGAAATCTTTTTCTCAAAAAAAGAAAAACGTTTCCCAAAGGAGAATTTTCAAACTCAGTCACTAGGCCAGAAAAAAAGATAATCACTTTAGAAACAATGGAACAAAGGAATAACTTTTCTTGGATTGAGTTGGAATTCCGGTGGAGTTCCTTACAATCACTTACTTACAAATGCCCTTGAGAAATGAATTAATCCAGTTCTCTGGGCAAGTCCAGCTTTGCGCATTTCTATTCCATAGCACAATCCAGTTTTTTATATACACAGGGTGTAACCGCCAAATTGTCCAAATCGTGTAACCGCAAAATTGTCCAAATTGTTAGATTAAGCTCTAAACCATTGTATCTTAGAAATAATTAAATATAGTTTACTGGAATTCTCTTAATAATACTATTGAACTCTAAGCAATAAGAATGAATAAATTTTTTCTAAAAATGACATGTTCATCATTAATTAATCATAGCTAAAGATCGGATGCTCATTAAGTATTGAAATAAAATTCATATATATATATATATATATATATATATATATATATATATATATATATATATATATATATCTATATATATATATATATATATATTCCAGGATCATTTTCCAACTTATTCAAGTTAATCGCCATCTCTAACCTCCTAACGTTTTGTTCTGATGTAACAAGGTGCTTCAGCCTATGATTTTATCTTCAAATCTTTTTTCACTGCTCTTTGGACAGTCATAGGTGAAACTTCTCTCTCGCGTGCCAAATGTCTTATCAATTGTATTGAATCTTTTCTCATTGATCTCTTTAGCTCTAAGATGATGATCCCTCTTCCTGTTGTGACTTCCTCATCCAGTTTTCCTCTATAGTGTTTATTCTTTTTTATTCCCCATTCTCTTGATGCTTCTTGAATGGACTTTGAAGATGGAAGCCAGTGTATGAATGTTGGTATCATTACTGGGGGCCTGAATGACATTTTTACTCTCACCATTGCTCAGCTGGGAAGCCAGCGGGTCTGACGCAAAACAATTTTCACCTGTTCTCTTTTTAGCTAAATAACTCAAAGGATTTTTTTCAATGATTTTTTACGAAAAATGGTGTAAAGATGGCTAATGGTCTTATATGATAATATGTAAAAACGAAGCTCAATTTGTTTAGTGTTTTTTAAGATAGTAAACATTTTGTGGGATCGATAATTATGCCGTTATATGATTTGGACTTTTTTACTGTTACACCCGGTATGTGTATACATATATATATATATATATATATATATATAATATAATATATATATTATATTATTTTGTCCTATATATACTGACCACTAATATTATCAATATATATATATACATATATATATATATATATATATATAGCATAATGAGAAGCCACGTATACTTTCTTAATATGTATATATAGAAAAAGTTATTAAAAAAATAATAATGTTTTTTTAATGAAAGTATTTATTTATTTATATATATATTTGATAGTTCAGAAGTAAGATTGAGGTCAATCTGAAATATCAAATATATATATAAATAAATACTTTCATAAAAGACATTATTATTTTTTAATTTGCAATTTTATATATATATATATATATATATATATATATATATATATATATATAATGGGTGGTTTTTCATATCTGAGTATACATATCTGCTATGGTGTCTAACAAATCCCTTTTGCAGACACTTTCTCAGACACATCTGTATTTGTTCAACATCCACAGATCCAACCTGTGCTTTATAATGCAACTATTCTCGGTGGGTCTTAGTTACAGTTTCTGGAAGAGACCGCATTATCTATCATAACAATTCGAACAAGTCTAGTACGTTCAAATTCTCAGCTTCTAAATAGTTCCGTCTCCCCCAATTTCACACCTAAGGCGGGATTTGACTTTCAGATATTTTCCAGATGTGTCGCATGTTAGCAATTAATATATATAAAAGCATACAATTATCAAATTTAACAGTATTACTTCCAATAAAGTGCTCACTATTAGATTAAAGAAATAATTATTATTATATTAGATATAATAAAGTCCAATACTTATTAATGTTCAATACTTCCAATAATTTTCAATAATCATTAAGGTTCAATACTTCCAATAATGTCCATTACTTCAAATAATGTTCAATATTTATTAATGTCCATTCCTTCCAATAATGTTCAATACTTATTAATGTTCAATATTTATTAATATTCAATACTTTCAATAATGTTAAATACTTATTAATGTTCCATACTGCCAATAATGTTCAAAACTTATTAGAGATTAACTCATCATCATTTTTAATCCATCATTGAGATTCTTGTATTTCAGATTCTGTGACAAGATCAGCTTCGTACGTCACACTTCTCTGGAGAGGACGAGTTTTGTAAATTTCCAACCTCAGAAAAGGGTCTGCTTTGTAGATTTCATTTCTCTGACATACACCTGTGTATATATAGCCATACATTTTCAATTCTTATTCTTTGAAGATATCTAACTTCGTTCATTTCAGTCTTGTGACAAAATCCGGATTCTAATATTTTCGCTTCCAGGAAAACTCTAACATCGTAAATTTCAGCTCGTTGAATAGAGTCAACTTTACACATTTCAGTTATCTAGCAATGAACTGTTTTGTTTTATTTTTAATTCATGTAATGTCCAGCTCTGTACATTTCTGTTCTCTGGCAAATTCCAGATTCGTAGATTTCACTCCTCTGGCGAAATCCAGGTTGGTACATTTAAATTCTCTGACAAGTTCTATTTTCCTATATTTACATTTCATAACTGGCAATATTCAACTTCTTAAATTGCTGTTCTATTTCAAAGTTGAGTTTCGGATATTTCTCTTTCTTGACAAGATCCATTCTCCCATTTCACTTGTCTGGCAAGATTTAGCGTCTTAAATTTCTGTTCTCTGTCAATGTCCAGGTTCGTACAGCTCACTTCTCTTGTTACGTCTAGCTTCTGATAGTTTAGTTCCATGATTCCTATTCTCACATTTAACTTTCTTGGTAAAGTTCAACTCTTTAAAGTTTTGTTCTCTGGAAAAGTCCAGCTTCATATATTACAGTTCTCTGGCATGATTCATCTTTGTATTTTTCAATTCTCTGGTAAGACCCAGCTTCAATGTCAAGCCCCTTAAATTTTTTCCTTCCACCTTCTTACATTGCAAATTTCTGACAATATACAGTTTCTCTGTCAATGTAGAATTTCTTACATTTTTATTTTCTTTGGTGGGCTAGGGTCTCGGCCGACCTCCCACGAAACTTCGATACGGGGCCCTCATCTCTACTACATATTGATTTCAAAATTTCCCAACATGGGGGTCACAAACCCCCGAGTGGAAAATTAAGAATTATCCAATTTAAATTAAAATTTCAGTAAATATTAATTAATTTCTTTTTTAATCAATAAGTATTTTTTTTTATTTTTAAAAATTCTGAGAAAATGTTATTCTTTTCGTAATTACCACCAATATTTTCATGACGAAATTTTAATCGAAAAAATGTTTAAGTCGCAAATCTTTACACTCCCATAAAGCATATTCGTCGACGAATCTCTGCTGAAAAACTGTTTTTATAAAAGATTCCAACACAACACAAACGGGATTGTCGAAAAATTTGTTTTAAAAAACGTATTTCAGTTTTCGGGAATATTTTTCATGTGTAAAGATTTGCGACTTAAACATTTTTTTTCTTTTTTAAGCGATCATTTCATCGGCTTTATCTTTCTAGAAATATAAAAAAATATGGACTAGAAATTTTATTTTAATTACTAACCGTAACTAAAAATATACATCTCCACACGATGTATATTATCAGTTGATGACTGACAATGTAGAGTCAGTTAAAAATAATTTCTTAAAATAGCGGATAGCAATAAAACAATGCTGAAAAAATGGCAGAGATTACAACGGGACCGCAAAAAATGTACCCCCACCTCCGATCGGGGTTCTCGGTGGTAAGCCGCGCCGTCCCTGTTGGTGAGGATAATTTTTATATTTTTACATTCGCTGGCATATCATACATTTCAATTCTTTGACAAGTGCCGACTTTGTAAATTTATAATTTTCTGGCAAGGTCCATCCTTCAGCACTGCAGTTTTTTTGATAATCTCCATCTTCTCGCATTTCAGTTCACTGGTAATATTCATTTTCGTAATTTTTTTTTCTGGCAAGGTTCAGCTTTCTATAATTAAGTTCTTTGGTAAGAAGCAGCGTCATAAACTTCTGTTCGAGTCTAATACGTACGTATCAGGTCCTGTTGAAATCCAGCTTTTAAATTATTCTTCTCTGGAAAGACCCAGCGCCTTAAATTTTCGGTCTCTGATAATATCTAATTTTTTAAAATGGTATTCTCTAGAAAATTACATCTTCGTACATTTAAACACTTTAGCAACCCCCAGCTTCTTTAATTTCTGTTTTGCTTCTTATAACAAATTTCGTACATTTCACTTCCCTGTCAAGATGCTGCTTCTAAAATCTATCTCTCTGACAAGTTCCAGCCTCTTAAATTTAGGCCCACTCGTAAAGTTCAACTTCGTTCATATTAGTTCGCTGATATGATCTAACACCTAACATTTTAAATTCTCCGAAAGGTCCAACTTCGTAGATTTTAGCAGAAATCCACGTTCTTAAATTTGTGTTCCCTGGCAATATCCAGCGAGTTAAACTTTTATTTTTTGGTAATGTCCGGCACCGTACAATTCTTGTAATATTTCGATTCATAGAACCCATTCACAGAAACACAGAAACATTAATGATGAGCAGAAAGAGAAGAGAGTAATCAGGTGGACAGTAGATAGCGATTGACATTGCGTTTAAATTTTTGCACATTAAAATTGGCGGAAAAGCATGGAGCTGAAAGTGATTTCCACAAGCGAGAAGTGCGAGAGAAGAAACTGTTCGCATAGAAGTTAAGGCTACATGTAGCCAGCTCAACTGTAAATTGATGAGATCTAGATGTCAGTCTAGTGCTGCGCTTAAATTTTAAAAAAGCTAGGTACCATAGCAGAGATCTCATTTGAACAATTATCATAGAAAAGACATAGAGAGGCAACCTTCCGGCGGTGAGAAAGTGACGGAAGCCGAGCCGCCAGATCAGGACTAATAATTTTGCAGATTCGTATGTGGCAACAATATTCTAAGCATAGATGAATGGTAGACTTATAAATATGTAAGATAGATTTTAGAGAGAAAAATTGTCTCGTCTTACATAGTGAACTGACTTTCTTAGCAGCTGACCTAACAATGGATTCAATATAGTCTTTCCACTTCATGTCAGTGGAGAACGTAAACCCGAGAAAGTGCAATGAGTCATTTTTCTGGAGGTTAGCATCAGCCATGCTGATGGTAGGCAGAGGTGGGGTTCGTAGATGATTAACAGACAGAAGTTTACTTTTGGAGGCATTCAAATTAACAAACCATATTTTGCCTCAGGTAATAATAGCCAGTTAATTATAATTAATTAGTTATAATTAGTTATAATTAATTAGTCATAATCAATAATTTATAATTAATTAGTTATAATTAAATTATGAACATTTCAATCTTTTGTCGTTTCTTGCATTTAAATGAACAGAGTAAAAATATTTCCATAAGAAAATTCAGCAACCAAATTTGAAATTTATTCTTTTAAAACATAAACATCTAAATTTTTTAAATGTAATAATTTCTTAATATGAAAACTTTATATAGATGCATTTATAAAGTTGCCAATGGATATTTAATGTCATTAAGTTTTGTATAATTAACATTCAACACGTCTTAATTTGTTAATTTCAAATAAAGGTGTTTTACATTATTAAAGCAATAACCATAGAGGGTACTTACATTCTGCTGCCAGAAACAAAAATATGAAGACTTTCAAGAACATGGTTGGCAGGATTTTACACAGTAGAATGCATACAGGGAGAAGTAAATTTACTAAATGTCTTATTCAATATAGTGTGCACATTAACCGTTATCTTTAATGTTAACTGATACAAATATAAACTTTATCATTAATGATATCAAATACACCTTTGGTCGTAGATAATTAAACCAACTTTTAAGTAAGATAAGGTAACATATCAATTCAGTGTCTTGATGGAGGTAACAAACAAAATAACAGAATTAAAATAGTAATGAATTCGAAAAACATTAGAGCGAGTGAACATTGAATAAGCGTAGAATAAAAGAAATACGGTATAAGAAGAAATATACTGTTGATAAAAAAACAATGAAAGGAAAAAGAAAATGAACGTAAAAAAAATGAAAAAACAAAGAAAGAAAAAGAAAGAAATGAAAAGAAAAGAAAGAAACGAATAGAAAAAGAAAGAAAGAAAGAAAGAACAAGGAACAGAATTGAAAAGAAAGAAAAAAGAAAAAGAAAGAGACAAACAAAAGTAAGTAAAAAGAAAGAAGAAAAGGAAAAGAAAAGTTTCACCGCATTTGTTCACACTCTACGGCGCAACGACCCAAAGAGAACAAAACGTTCAATCAGGATATATTATCTAGCTTAAAAGCCGCTCTATCGAGCGGCATGTAAGCTAGCTCCAGAGGAGCACTCTTGATTCAGCCTTCATCACAATAGTTAGGAAGGAATAGATGCGGCAGGCAACAATAAGCTACAGAAGAACTCAAAATTGATCGCTGCATTTAAGTATTGCATTAATATTTAACCTTACCTTTTAAAAGTTCAACGATAATTCTTCTGTCACCGCTTAATTTAAAGACAGTTTGATGTACGTAGGTCATTACTTTCCCTAAAAACAATTTTTTTTTTCATGGGTGACTTTCATTGGATTTCGCAATTAATTTTGATTAATTTCTAAATTTATTTCTTAGTTATAAAAGTTGTTATCGTACGAAAAATTTCGTCACAAAAAATCACGTAAAAAGATCGCAGAAAGCAATTGCTGTAATGAAAACTTGGGAATCCAAAATTTCAGGATTACAGGTTCCGATCCAGCCTGGAATGTTTTAATTTGCTCACGGATTCGGCCTGATTCTAAAATGGTATGATATGTTCGGCTATGTCCTGTAGGAGTAAAGTTGAAATAGTGTGACACAATGACACACTGAAATTCGCATTTATTATATAGATGGACACAATCTTAACAACATAAGATACACAGATGACATAGTAAACATAGAAAGAAAACCGTAGGACTTCGTAGACAAAATTGTAAAGGAAAGCAAGAAGAAAGGATTATTAACTAGCAAAATCCTGGGGTGTGGTCGTCAACAAAAAAGACAGCCCAATTTGTGAATTGGAGATGTCAGAATCCTGCAAGTACAAAGATATAACTATCTGAGTAGTGTAATAAGAGATGGAAATTGTGATACAGAAACCTGAAGAAATATTAGAATAGAAAAAGATGCCTTCCAACAGCTAAACAAAGTATTAAGAATCATGAAAATTTTGTTAGAACCGAAGAAGAGTTTAGAACTGCTATGTAATATCAATCATCGTATATGGCAATGAAAGTTAGACAATTTCCTCGAAGATGAAGAAAAGATTTCATGCAACAAAAATGTGAGTCATACCATGGACTTCGAACTAAGCTAAAGAAAAGAAAGCCAGAAAAAAGCTACGAAAAAGACAATTTTAATGCAATATTTATAGACCAGAGTTTCTCAACCTTTTTAAGCAACGGCACACCTAGGAGCAAATGAAAGTATCATGGGACACGTAGCAACATTTTTAAAGAGTATACTTTTAAATGTTATGAAATAAAACCATAGATTTAAAAAAAAATACACACACAAATATGAACTTACTTTATTGCAATGTTTCTATACAACTATTTGTGCAGCTTATTTAGTGTGAAACCTGTGTCAGTTTTTTTTTTCTTTTGCAATTTCTTCAATGTTTCGTCGAATGTGCAATAAGCAGAGGCTAATTCCTTCTTCAGTTCAGCGTAGTCATTTTCGCTTCTTATTTTTGATGTTATTTAGGGTTGAGAAGTGTAATTCATATAAATAAGAAGTAGAAGTAGAAAAATTGCAATAAAACTGATAATGAAGGATATTCCTTTTGCATTGAAACCTAAAAGGTATTAATGGATAGAGTCGAAGGTTTTATTTTGAGCCCTTGATCACGAGAAACCATGGCCAATTCGTCTTCTTCACACAACTGAAGTCCAATAATGGAAGGAACAGTTATACATTTTTTTAATTAAACAAAGGATGTTGAATACAGTTATATGAAAATAGGTTAATATTCTTTTATTAAAAAAAAAATTAAAATTAAAAAATAAAAATATTGGAAAAAAATGAATATTAAAACAAAGTATTTAAAATAATATAATTGAAGAATAAAGAAAAGAATTATTGGAAAAAAAAGTTTAATACTAACGGTGTGCTATAACTACTTCCACACACATATATGTAAGCCGTGACAATATTTTGCCGCACACTTAAGATAATCGCGCGGCACACTAGTGTGCCGCAGCACGTCGGTTGAGAATCACTGTGCTGAACCATTATTGCCTTGTTAGTCTGTCTTAGAAAAATACCAAATTGCCGTTTATTGAACATAAATGACTATAAAAACCATTAACAGCAATTCGACATAGTCGCCGCCATTTTTGTTTCGATGGCACATACCGCTGTACTGACTAAGCTAAACCACGCCCAACTAACAATATATTGATTTAATAAGCGTAGCTTAGTTGTGGTACAAGACCGTAAGTATGGGGCACCCAGTAAGGAACGAACTCACTACTCAGTCATAATTGACCTAGCGAGACAATCTTGCTCGCCATTACACCAATCCTGAGTGCCAACCCGAACAGACAATATAATTTTTAAAAATACGCCAGAAAACAAATCGTATTATATGCTACTATATGTCTACACCAGTAATTCTCAACAGGTGAGCCCCGGAGCATTAATGCGCCCTGAACGGTAGCCAGGTGTACCCCACCCAAGTTAATAGAAGAGTAATTCATGAATTGGTTTTATATTTAAAAAAATCTTTATTCTTAAAAAAGCTAAAGACACCAATCATATGGCTTCCACGTGTAAGTCAAGTCTTTGTCACTTGATATTTGAAAATGGATGCTAAATTCCTTAATCATCAAGAAAGATTGGATAATCCTTTCCCCTTTGCCTTCCAAAAAGAATTTAAATCACTCATTATCAATCTCTTTAAATAAAATAACAGATTCTTCATAAATCACTTTAAATGAAAACTGTACCACTAATTTTTCATATGTAAGGCCTGAAATTTATCACACATTCAAAAAATTGCCAAAGTACTTGTTTCAAACAATCATATTTATCTACGCAATGAAATGTCTTAAAGACAATTGCCCAATTCAAGAGATTTCTTCATTATTTTATTATTTTCAAATTTCTTGATTAATTTTTCCTTATTAAAATTTAAAGTGCAACCGAGAGTTTTAATTATTCTATAATTCTGCATTAAAAAAAAAAAATTAAGAAATCCTGGTCTACGCTGGTTTGGAAATACCGGTAAGCGCTAATACTTTTAGTTTTATCAGACAAACGCTAAGGACTGACACTACACAGTGGCTAGTAAACGTATATATGAGTTTTGTGAAGACGTATAAACGCGTTAACAACAGCGAAAGCGTTAAAGGAAAACAATAAAGAAATAAATCGTGTAAATAAAAAAGAAATGAAATTAAAGTAAAAAAGAAAAAAGAGGTAAACACCATTTATCAATTATCATTTTCTATTTGCATACAAAGGGTAGAGTTCAGCAAGCTCCTTGTTCATAGTCCAGTCTTTGTACGACATTTGTTGTAAATCACCTGTTAGAGTTATCGTGAAAGGTCCAAGGTGTGAAAATAAGTTGCTGATACTTATATCAAAGAAGTATCGTGAAATGTTACAAGTTTGATAATGTTTGTTATTATGCAAGTTTCTTATAGAGCAGCCCCTGAATTTCCGTCTATCGCAATATCTGGGTATTCTCGCCCCGGGCCTTGAATGTTTATTATGACTCAAGCCCACCCCAGACCTCAAGTGGAACACGTATATCCGATCCATCACAAAAAATGATGGGAAAATGGTCGATTCCTTGTACCACTCCAGTAAGTACCCGACTCCTTCTGTCATGCCTTTATTTATAACAGCCAGAATAGACAGAAAATGGAGTACGACTGGAGCTGCCTCGTCTTCACTTTCTACTTTTGAGAAAGCCCAAAATCGTCTACACGGTTTTTCCCGTGATGAATTGTTTTCAGCCTTGAAATTACTTCCCGCAGATGAAACGTTGCAAGTCTTTTCAGTGGATAATTTTGAATCCCAGTTGGAGTTATCGGGTTTAAAAATGAAGAAAGATTGAGTCTCGAACTTTAAGGTATAAACAGTTATACGTTTGAATGAGAGACATAATGTTTTTTATATAGATTCCGATACCGAAAACAAGAAATGAAGGGAAAATCTAATATTTTTAAACTAGAATTGAAAACGAAATGTTTTAATGTTTGTTAAACGTAGACATAATTCGAGATAACATATGCATATATGAAAGATAAGTAAAAATTATGACAGGAAATAACCAATATTTCAAAGCTAGATGGTGTGACAGCGTTTCGTAATGGTTAGCGTGATAGTATGTTTGACCATTGCGAGTTGGTAGAGAATCCAATTTTTACTCAGCGCCTCATACACATTAGTTATACAGCAGCATGTTTACAAGAAGTGCCTGATTTGACCATTGCGACTAAGTAGAGAATCTGATTTTTACTCAGCGACTCCTACCTATTATTTATAACACGGAATATTTTTTTTATCAAAAATGGGTGGGAACAAGTCTTTTGTAATCTGCACTACCTTTCCCGAGGTATCTTGCAACCCTCAATAAACCTCTGATCTGAACCGTTACCAATTTTCTTTGTAGTTATCTAATTTTGCTCTTTGTATTTTTTGACAGCACTTTTATAGTTATGACTATGATTATGTAGAGGGTGACAAGATTTTCGGACCACCCTGTATAGGACATGAAAGTGAGGGTCATTTTTGATAAAAAGAATCAGATACTACTTGAAAAGGATAGAAATGATCTGCTCGATCGTAAATACGTTTTTTCCAACGAGTAAGAGAGTAAAAATTAAAAACAAGGTGAATGATTAGGAAAACACTAGGACATTTTTAGGGAGTTGGGAAAGTACAGGGTGCTCCGAAAGTTTGGCAACCCATAAAAAAAGTAATAAGATCCGTAGAAGAACAAGTGATACAGTAATACAAAGCACAGGAACTAGGAGAGAGTTTCACATGAACGATACCAGAATACCCATCAGTTGAAGGATACCGTTCGGAGGACCTTTGCAACAATCAACAAAGCACAGGAAATGGCGCTGCATCATTTTGTGACTCAAAAATGATGGCGTTCATCCAGACCTTCTCGATGTCTGACAATGTCAACCAAAGTTAATAAACTGAATCCAGTGCATATCCTTTGTATTACTTGTTCTTCTATGGATCTCATTACTTTTTTTTTTTTATGGGTTAACAAAACTTTCGGAGCACCCTGTACTTTTCCAGCTCCCTAGAAATGTCCTAGTGTTTTCCTAATCATTCGCCTTGTTTTTCATTTTTACTCTCTTGCTCGTTGGAACAAACGTATTTACGATCGAGCGGATTATTTTTATCCCTTTCTTTCCAAGTGTTTAAACAGATTTTCTCGCTTAGATGACATGATCGGCTTGGATGTCAAAGTGTATTATTACCAGAATTTTTTTTTGACGCCGTTAGAAATCCTTACAGTATTTAATATTGTTGAAATTATCGCTAACATTTTTGTCGAGATTTACAAACTCTACGTTTCGTTTAATTTCGCATACCATTCGATGAAATTTGAATAGGCTGATTTGTTTGGAAAAATACTTTAATTATATAGGACTTCATGTTAAACAGTATTTTTTAAGAAAATTTCTTTTTTTCCCTTTTAGGTTTTCTTATATGTGACATACAACTGGACATGTGTAAATATTTCTTTCGGGAGCCAAATTTGGTTTATTGTTCTATTGTAAAAACAAACTGCCTTTTCTTTTAAAGTAAATTTTTTGCTCTTAAAGCTCAACACATTTTTATTGCTTAAGTTCTTCTGAACACTTTCAAACTGTCCTTTATCAGAAGAAGTCCTACAAACTATTGTTTCGGGACAGAAAACGAATAAGGTTTTATTTTCTTTATTTATAATTCCACATTTTTTCAGTTCAGATTTCTTTAAATTCTCTAATATCTTCTTCGTGTGAATGACATCGTTTCTTAGCTAATGATCGGGACATTCTGCCAAATCTTTAAAGGGAAGAAAATAAAAGTACCTAAGATAATGAGATACATGGAAGAAGAGAAAGAATAAAAGGAAATCTAATAAATAAGTTTCGCGTACCAGAAACAAGTCATCGGTGTGCCATATTTGGCACGCATGACAATAGTTGCGAACCTCTGGATTGAACAATACAACCTGACCTTAATCCCTGGAATTAATGTTTGATCTAGAAGAAAGAAGGCCAATATCCCTGCGTAAGGAGATCAAGTGTCCTGCACACAGCACTCACAAAACCTCCATTGATCTTACTGTGTGTGCGGTGTCTCCATGTTGAAACTATACATTCGAATTGGCAAGATAAGTGAGTTTTGTTTCAAGAAAATTTCTTAACACATCAGTCAGAATTCATTGAAAGCGCCCAAACTCCTTCATCATCCAAAAAATAAGAATCTCAAAGATAAACCTTTGCACCAACGCTGCAAACAGTAACTCGTTCGCTATGTAGGGGTCTTTGATGAAGTTGTTTAGAATTTTTTGTGGCCCAGTAAAAAATAATTCTACTTATTGACGTGGCCAGACAGATGAAGTTGGGTTTTCTTACTTGTAAAGAGAACAAAATTTGTAAGACCATTCCAAAGGATATAGCCACAAAATGGATTCTAAAATATGGTAACACGTTAGATGAATAAAGACACTATTACAATCTCTGCTTAGCTTCACCGACACCACGCCAATAAACGTGTGAGTTTTAACTGCTGCACACCCAATGTAATTTTTATTTACATATGCTTTCTACATATTAACTCATTAATTTTCAACATGAAATTTTTTGGATAAGAACTTACTAGAAAAATCCGTGAAAATTTCATGCTTTTTCTATTTGAATTTCCTGGTGGTTCTTATTTGTTAAGTTAATGGCTGATCCATTAATACATGGCGAATTCTACGGCAATAAAATATCCGTAGAAATAAGCCTAGTGCATCGTTACATATTTGAGCTAAACAACTTTAACATAACATTGCAATAACAATTATAAATATGAAAACTGATCGTTAGTTTAAGAAGTAAGGGGATACAAATGAAAAGATTTGAATTTGACAACATTTTCCATTTAACTGAAACAGACGTTAAACACTTCCATCGAGCCTTCTCCTTTTCTTTCTTTCTTTCATTCATTCATTTTCTCATTGAAACCAACTTGTGTATATTTTTTTTCTATGCAATCAAAATGGAACACTTTTTTCTACCATCTTTCTATCCAAATCCCCGCCTTACGAACATTCTCTTAGCAATAATAATTAAATAATTAAATAAACGATTATCGTACTCGGTTTCCGTCGTTTGGTATTGTGCGTTTGAAAAATGTTGCTTTTATTCCGGTCGCCATTCCACTTCGCTCTTTTGGCTGAGATCAAAATGTAGTATCTGTTCTCATGAGTTTAATTTGATTCTTTCTTTCTTTCTTTTTTTCTCCACTTCTTTCTGTTATTTTCTCACTGAAACCAAAGTAGTGTCTTTTCCCCCTCTTTCAAAACGGAATAGTCCATCATTTAGGAGGCACTGACAGGATGTAACAGTCGTGCGAAATGAGGAAGGGATGGGCAAGATCATTTAGAATAGGTGGAATCCTATTATTTATTCCTGATTTTGTGGTGAGCATTAAGGGGTTTATAGGTAGATAGATAAAATTAATTCTATATACATTGGAAATTGGAAGTCAACCTTCATTTGAAAGTGGAAAGAGATTTCAGACATCAGTGAACCTGGGAAACAAACATGCCTAAGAGGATCCGTACTTTTTCCACGTTCTTCTATGTCTGAGAGCAAGGATGAGAGCGAGGTAGGAAAATGATTATCTTCTTATAGACTTAGCCAGCGCCATCTAACGGCCTTTGACAAAGCCAAGTGGGGATAATCATATTTCCGTTTCCTTTACTCTTAGCGTCATGGGAAAAGTCATTATCATTTTATTTCTTAAATTTTAGCTAAAATTATTTGTACGATTCAAAATTTTTACTTGGTTGATCAGAGAAAAAGTATTTTCATAATGACTGATGAATTACGATTATAGGGATAGTGATTAAATGATTCGTTGGTTTTCTGCGGCTTAACAAACCTTTCAACCGGTACAGATTGAAAGATACAAGTTTTACTAATTAACCCCTAGCTGGAATGTCGATTCATGCCTTTGCACGTAAGTGAATATAACGAACCCAATGGGAATAGAAAGTCAGCTCTAAGATTAAAATTTCCGAGTCATTATCCATTACACCACCCGCACATCCATGCTTATAGCAGCTGGTATTCCCAAACAGTTACCCACCTAGATACTGACCTGTCTTGATCTTGCTTAACTTCGGTGATAGTACGAGATCCAGTGTTTCAACATTGATGTAGCTGGGGATATTGATGATTTTTTTCTTTTATATACCGTGTCACTTCAGGACGTAGGCGATCTTTACCCTCCACATCCTCCTGTCTCTTGTAACGCTTAATAAGTTTTTTATTTTTGTTATTTCTCCCAGATCCTGTTCTGGCACTACTAGCTCAAGCACATGTCACGCATTGCTTTCCTCTGTCCCTCTATCCGTCCTGTGTGTATCAGATTTTCCAAGTCCTCCTTCCTCATTACGTGTTCCAGAAATATCAACTGCCTCTTCCGGTTGTTAAGCATAATTTTCCGGTTTCCATTTTCTCCAAAACCCCGTGGCTGCTCACATGTTCGTTTTATTGTATCCTTAGCATCCTTCTGCAGAATCACATTTCTGTTGATTTGAGCCTCTTCTTCATCTTTGAGAAGATTGTTCAGCATTCGCTTTTCGTAATAAAGAGTCAAAGAGAAAAAACAAAACTAAAAGACGAATAGACAGAAAGACTCATTGACTCCTTGTGGTTGATCAGTTGGAATTATATATGTCAACATCTCCATTGTAAGTCAGAGTAGTTCAATTGTTTTAAGTTAGATATTCCTTATAATTGAATTGAGAGGGACGGTCATCAACAGGATACAGGACGTCTTGTATTGGTAGTAAAGCCCCCCCCACCACCACCACCTGCTAAAATTCTCTTTATGACAGAGGAGGTGAATAATACATGTCAACATTATTATATAGTTTAATTGTAGTCATAATAGCAGAATTATTTCCAGTTAGACATTGCCTATGATTGACTTGTCGGAGACACTCATCAACGGTTTACAGGGTTTCTTGTATTTGTATTAAGCCCCCTCCACTTCCGCTGATTTCTTCGTATGACAGAGGAGGAGAATTATATATGTCAACATCGTCATTACAAGTCAGAGCAGCAGAATTGATATGACTTAGACATTGCTTATGATTGAATTGACAGAGTTGCTCATCAACGGGTTACAGCGTTTGGTTATGGTAATATTAACTATTTGGTCATAGCAATGGTAACATAAGCCACATAGTAATATTAATGGTAATACTTACCGTTTGATAATGATAATGGTAATATTAGGCGTTTGGTAATGACAATGGTAATATTACGCATTTGCTTATCATAATATTAACTATTTTGTAATAGTAATATCAATATTAGACATTTGATAATGGTGATATTAGGCGTTTGGTAATGTTAGTGGCTATATTAATCGTTTAGAAAGCTGTCATCGCATTTAGCAGTAGTGATAGGGGTTACCTTCCTTACATTTCATTTGAAGTAGTTTGGAAAATTACCATCTTGATTATGTTATTATTTTCTCTTCGATTTGCATATGCTATCCATTTCAGTTGTTGCTGGTGTTGGAATGTTTCAAGTGATGTTGTTCCTGCTATTTGGCATAGTTCTTTCTTTGTGATACCTTCGCACAGTACACACACACACACACACACACACACACACACACATATATATATATATATATATATATATATATATATATAGAGAGAGAGAGAGAGATGAATAAAAAAAGACGAAGAACCATTCTTAGACGACGCGGTGGTTGAAAGATTATTCAAAACATATGGAGGACAAAAAGTTTCATAATTGAAACCACCTCATGAACATTCTGACCTTTCAACCACCTCAGGAAGATTTTGACCTTTCAACCACCTAATGAACATTTTGACCTTTCAACCACCTGATGAACATTCTGACCTTTCAACCACCTCATGAACATTTTGATCTTTCAACCACCTCATGAACATTTTGACCTTTCAACCACCTCATGAACATTTTGACCTTTCAACGACCTCATGTATATTTTGACTTTTCAACCACCTCATGAACATTTTGACTTTTCAACCACCTGATAAACATTCTGACCTTTCAAACACCTCATGAACATTTTGACCTTTCAACGACCTCATGAACATTCTGACCTTTCAACCACCTCATAACCATTTTGACCTTTCAACCACCTCATGAACATTTTGACCTTTCAACCACCTCGTGAACATTCTGACCTTTCAACCACCTCATGAACTTTTTGACTTTTCTACCACCTCATAAACATTTTGACCTTTCAAGCACCTGATGAACATTTTGACTTTTCAACCACCTCATTAACATTTTGACCTTTCAATCACCTGATGAACATTTTGACCTTTCAACCACCTCATTAATATTTTGACCTTTCAATCACCTGATGAACATTTTAACCTTTCAACCACCTCATGAACATTTTGACCTTTCAATCACCTGATGAACATTCTGACCTTTCAACCACCTCATGACCATTTTGACCTTTCAACCACCTCATGAACATTTTGATCTTTCAACCACCTTATGAACATTCTCAAGTATAAAAACCTTGATAAACCAATGACATCCTTGCAT
>OZ010582.1:125095075-125202575 GCA_963932145.1 Acanthosepion lycidas
TTTTTTTTTTTAATCTTTTTTAGGTTAGTTTTGTTTGTTTAATGGCATATCAACTACTTATTGGTCATTTAATGACAAAATGTAATTTTCCTGGGAGATTTAGTAATTTTCTGAGACTTTCTTTTATTTTCTAGGAACATATATTGGTGGTAATTTTTCTAATGTATATTTATGTTTTTATTTTTATTTTTATATTTTCATGCTTTCATCCCAGTTTCGGGGTGTGGTTAACCATTTGTCCATAGCTAGAAACGTAACAGGAGCTGCCACCACGGGTTAAGGCAGCAGTTGAAAGGTGGTTCCATGTTCCTCAAAAACTTCTTGATCAGATGTCTTGCTACTAGATGTAATTTAACGTCATACCCAGGACGTTTATCTTTGTCACCTCTTTTGTTTGTTTGTTTTCTTTACTTTGATGCAATGTTATTGGCCCTGACCTGGCATCTTGGCATTGCATATATATATATATATATATATATATATATATATATATATATATATAATGAGTACAGACGACCCTTAAAAATCCATTCGGTTACAATTTATTTTATGAATATGCAAATATTCATCACTTCAAACCGAAGTTTTTTTTAATATATGGAGTCAATTTATCTAGATAAAAGGAAAAGTGGAAGGAAAAAAGAAAAAAAAAAAGAAAAAAAATTAATATAAAAGATGAAGAAAGAAAAATAAAATATATATATATATATATATATATATTGTACATAATCAATTTTTTTTTATTTAATAGGAGTAGATAGGTGCGACAATCGTCCGGTTCATAGTCCTCTCCAATCTTTTGAACATGAGTAGAGGTTTATCCCTTCATTCCTGTATAGGCATAGGTTTTCAGTTCCTTCTTAAGTCTACTTCAATGTTGTATTCTTAACGCTTGTCCTTTCTTACGCTATACAATTGCACACAACTACTCTGTAATTTGAGTGGCTCTTGGGCCTTGTTTTGAGGCGAAATGTTTAAGCACGCGCGTACATACGCACACAAACATAAACACAAAAACTATTAGGTTGGTGCAAAAATAATTCCGTTTTCTCACATAGTAACATATGTCAGAAAACGAAATTATTTTTGCACCAACCTAATAACAAGCATAATTTTCAACTAGATGGAGAACATATCGTTCTGTTACATCAAAATATACGTTTCAATTTTTGTTTTCCAGTTTGTCTATCAAGTAACTAAGAGTTGAACGATGTTGAAAAATACACACATCCATCGGGTTATCAACGAATTTTACGGTATAACAAAGATGTCTTTTGAATTTTTACTGGTAAAGATTTGTTTTCTTCTCAAATGATCTATTGATCCAAAATTCGCTTTTTCTGTGAAGTTGGGATATGCAAAACATTGAAACGAAATCATAATTGCTATTTTATGAAATAATGTGTTACACACACTAATTGAAACATGAAGAAGACAAAACGTATTGGACTTACCCTTTGCTATGTTTCCAATGGCGATTGTTGCATCTCCACTAACTGAAGCATCGATATATACATTAACTACAGGATCAAAATGCTGTAAAGAAATAAGAAATACATAAAATATATTCATCTACCAATAAATTCTCTACGATCTGGAAAAAGGCAATAATTTAAATCGATGAAGAAAAATATATTAAAATGCTACTTACAATAAGTTTGACGGTTATGTCTACTTTGTTCCATTTTGGACCTTGAGATGTACTGCAACTCCAAAGCTGATCGCGACCAGAAAAGCCATAATGTACACCGACAGAAAGAGACATGTTTCCCGTCCCGTTCATTAAATAATGAAGTTGAAATTTAAATTCTTTTAGTCTAGCCAATAAAGTAGCATGTTTGCAGGTATCTTTTGATAGCATTAAGTAACCTGTAAATAAACAATAAAAATGCTTAACACACACACATTTATCCTTATCATATATATATATATATATATATATATATATATACATATAAGTGTCACTAACATTCAGGGGGTTTACAGATAGTGAAAATAAGGAAAAAACTGTGTATAAAGAGGATTGAGAAAAGGATAAAAGAAGAACGGAGAGCAAGTCAATAGAAGATGACGATTGACGTTGCATTAAATTTATGAAGATTGTAGTTATCAGGGAAGCACGTAAAAGGAAGGGAGTTCCAATGTCGGGAGAAAAGAAACTCTTCTGGATTAGAACAGGTGGTTGCATTTAACTACTTCACAAGTAAGATCCAGTAGCAAATTTATATAGTCAGAGCAACAGGGAAGATAACTCGTCAGAACAGTTGCTATGAAAATATTTGTAGAAAAGACAGAGGGAAGCCACATCACGTCTATGAGAAAACAACTGACGTATATATATATATATATATATATATATATATATATATATATATATATATATATATATATAATTGTTTTATATCAGAATTTACATTTGGAAACATTCCAAAGTTCGTTATTTTGAAATCCATGTTCTTTCGCTTCTCCTTACAGTGTTTAGTCTGCTTATAACAATTCCTGCGTTGACTTGATCGCTGGGACAAATTTTAGGTCACTTAAAGATTAAAATTTTGATTCTTGATGCCTAAATACACCATGCACACACACACATACACGCTCACTCATCTATATATATATATATATATATATATATATATATATATATATATACAAATAAGAGAAAGAACAGAAGGTGTAAAAATCCACAGTTCGTAGCATTTACTTTTTTAAAAAGTGCTCAATACAAAGTAGAGCAAAATATTATTATAATATTTTTATTATAATATATTATAATAAATCTATTATAACAAAAATATTACAATATATATATATATATGTATATATATATATATATATATATATATATATATATATATATATATATATATGCATCTATGTATTTATCTATATACAGGGTGCAATGAATAAAAATGACGTCTAAATTGCACAAAAAATGTAAATAAGACTGATATCCCAATTAAACAGCTATATTTCGCAAAATTACATAAAAATATCTTGATCGAATTTATTCAATAAACTCAACATTGGCCTCAAACATGGCATCCGGATGACTTGTTAAAGGTGAAGAATGCTGTCAGAATCTTTGCCTTTAGTTCATCTATGGTGTTACAAGAAGTTTTGTTGGTGTCTCGCACATTTGCATCCAACAATAATAATGCAGGAGGTTGCAGTCTGGCGAGTTAGGCGGACAGATGTATGGGGTGATGCGGTTGCAGAAATTGTCTGACAACCGTAACTGGGTTCTCATGCTAACATAGTGTGGTATCCTGTTGCAAGACATAGTGTCTTCCAGCAACCACCCTCTTGACGAATGGCAGCGCTACCCCATGAAAGCACTTGATGTACGAATCTGTGTTGAGTCTGAGGCCCTGTGAAAGGATGAAGAAGGCATAACGTGTCGCCGTCGCTAGTAATCACTCCAAACACCTTCATAATCACCATTAGACTCATCCAACTCTTTTCGAACCCTCTGCACTGTCCTCAGATAGACATTCAAACACTCTGAAATATTTCTATTGGTGTTTCCTGTGAGAATGCCACGCAGTATAGAATGCCGTTTCCAAATTTCTGGCGAAGAGAATTACGTCATGTTTCTCCAATTCTTATTGACGTTGTCCAACTGACACTACTTTACTGTGCATTCGACAAAATCAAAAATAAACAACGTGCATCTTTAAAATGAAAACTATAAAATGGTTTCAATTTACCCATGGCGCCTCCACATACACACACACACGCATATATATATATATATATATATATATATATATATATATATATCAGAAAAGCAAGCGGTTTTGAAGTTGGGAAATGAAGGGAAAACGAACAATGCCATTGGTCAAACATTGGGCAGAGCCAACACAAGAATTTGGAATGTCATGAAAAGGAAAGAAACTGATGATGTACTGAGCAACAGACATAGAACAGGTCGGCCAAAGGAAAACAGCAATTGCTTACTGAAACATTGTGAAGGCTGTGTGGAAAACGAACAGTCAGTGAGACCACCAACAAATCTCCAGATTGCACAGGTGAAGGTTTCACAATCAACAATTTCAAGAAGACTTTAAGAGCAGAAATATAAAAGCCATATCAAAAGATGTAAAAAATTCATCAGTAGTAAGAATCAGAAGGTCACAGATGAGTGACAAATATTCTGGAAGAAAGTTTTATGGACTGATGAAAGAAAGATTGATCTCTACCAATGGAAAGGCCAAACAGACATGTGTTTGCATGGCTGCCTCTGGAAAAAGCTCATTCTTATTTGTTGAACGTGTAACTCATAACGGTAGTAGCATAATTAATTTACAGAGAAATGCATCCAAACAAAGCAGCAGGACAATAACCCAAAACATTCTACAAACGCAAAAATGTTGCTGTATTAGGCGCATATTGTGCCACGGTAGGAAAAACTAGCTACTGATCTATTTTATTCAGAGTAGGCACTTCCTGCATTGCCTATATAGACAGCACGTCCCTGATATATATATATATATATATATATATATATATATATATAAGCCACATTTTCATTCGTAAGTTTTCTTGAGTGCACAGGCCGATGGACGAAATAAACACTTTAAAAAAAGACGGAGAATCGACTCAAATACTGTTATCGACTGAAAATAACGTTTGAAGTAATTAAAATACTGGTATCCCTCGATTAATGCGCATTCTATTAATGCGTTTTCAATTAGTGCGCTAAAGTTTGATGAGTGCATACATAATGCTGGATTAGTGCGGTAAAACTTCTCTTTAGTTTAACCATAGCAATTGAAAATTGTTTTTTTTATACTTACCAATTAATTAAAAATTTTTCTAAAATTTAAAAATTGAAAATGGGGAAATATTTTTTCATTAATTTTGTTTCGTATCTTTTAATGTACACATTACAGCATGAATCGAGGGATTTCTGTATATATGATTGTGTGTGTGTGTGTCGTACAGGACTTTCTTTCAAACGTCATGAATATAAGGTCGGAATTTATTTAATATGGTCTTGCCACTAAAATCTCTTGGTTTCAATACATAATATAAACTCTCATAAGGGATTGATATTGAAAAAGTAAAAATTCTTACCTGTTTCCCCTAAAAGTGGTGTATCCTTTACGTGCTTAAAATGACATTTATGGTAAATGTCTCTCCATTGACAAAGATTAAATTTGAAATTGCACATGGTGTGAGTGTTACCTATAAAAAAATAAATGATGGAAGCACTCAGTAAGGTTTGAACTTGCGAGCCAATATTTGCTGAAATACCCGGGTTGCTTTTTACAGACCACTGGACCGTGACATTCAATATTTTAGTCTTGTAATTCATTGGTATCCTTAGTAATAAATTTCTAATTCTAATATTGAAGCAATGATTCTCAAAGACCACTTACTAAGGTTGATCCTCATTTAAGAGCTCACTTGACCTTGTGCCAGACTGATCTGTACCTATGAAAATTATCTACAATACGAAAATATCCAGGACAAAGCATCTATAAATATAAAACGAATGAAAAATAAGCACAATTTTAAGAAAGAAAGAAAGAAAGAGAATTTTTCTGAATTATTTTGGATTATAAATTATTATGTACTCATGTAATCGGACTAGAGTCCTCATTTTGGTTGTTATAGTCACGTTTCAGCCGTTGTAAACCCCGGCCTTCTTTCTTTGTCTGTTGACGTTGATAGCTTTCTGTGATATTCAATTGAATCTGTTATTCAATTCACACGGTTAGCGTCTGCTTATTCCTTTTTCCATGACAGAAAACATTGGCCACGTGGATTAAATGATGTGTTTTCTTTTATATTCCCAGGTTACTAACTACTACAGATATCTGAAGAAGGCCATGTGTACAAAGACCGAAGCGTTATTACTATAATAATCAAGATAAAAATACTAGCCCATGGATATCAGTGTATAATTCGAATTCTTTATAATATTTATCTTATTACTATTTAGTTGTATTATATATTAATTATGTATGTGACTTGTCACGGGGTTGAGTTAGTTATGTATTTCCTATCAGTGCGAGAGGTGAGTGTTCAAACCCAGGTGAAAGCAAGCATTTCGAATAGTGATTTTCTAGGCAGGCAGACACGCCCTCTTCATTTTGAAAATTCGTGTAACGCAATCTCCCTACCGTCTCTCTCTCTCTTTAATTTGGCCTTGTGCCATTAACTAGGTTTAGTAAATATCAATAAATACTTGTATGGATTCTCATTGCCACCAAAATTTTGAGTCCATGATACATCTGAATCAATTAAAAAACGAGAAGAATGTATATATCATATGTGTTTTAGTGTAGTGTGATACACTTGTTGATTTTAGCATACCTTATGTTTTCCAAACGCATTTCAACACTTTACAATGATTGATACTTTTTTTTTCTTATCTTTGCTCTTTTCTTTCCCTTTGCCTTACTATATATGTATATACTAGGTTGACCAGAAAATCCTGACTGACTTACGAAGCGAAAAACAACTTTTGATCTCTGTCTGGAGGAATTTCCAAGGAGTACTACATTTTGAGCTTGTTCAAAACAGTCGCGCCATCAACTGTAAACTGTATCGCCAACAACTAGACATCCTGTACGACAAACTAAAGAAGTCGTGTAGTGCTTTGGTCAATCAAGTTTGGACATTGTTTTAGCAAGACTAAGCGAGACCACACAATGCCAGATTGACTAAGAAGAAATTCAAATAGATGGACGATGTTGAGATTTATTCAGATCCACCATTCAGTCCCGATGCTGCTCCAAGTGACTATGGCCAATTGCGCTCAATGGGACACTTCCTCCACGACCAGCGATTCAACAATTTTAATAAAGTGAAGGAAGTTTGTTTACATTATTTTTTATTCAAAACCAGCGGGCTGGTATCTGGGACAGATTCGGATACTGACAGAAGATCGCTGAGAATGATGGACTTTATTTTGAAGAATAAATATTGTTGTTGCTCCATAAAAATTTGTTGTTTTCTTTTTCGCTTTCTAAGCGAGTCTAGACGTTCTGGCCATCCTAATATTTTGTGAATACTTTTCAAAAGTCCGTTTTTAAAGCCATAATAAAATATACTGCTGCCATAGTTTCTATTTCAGTTTAAAATATTCAAATGTAAATTAAATAATGATTTTAAAATTCCAGGTTAATCTTGATCTTGAAAGGTGTATATTACCTGTGTCGACGAGCGGTGTTGTTGGTTTGGTCGTTTTCATTCTTGGTATTTTAGTCTTCGGTTTAATAATCGAAGGGCTGGGCGGACAGCGACGTTGCATAGGATTGTTTTCAGCTACAAGTTAATAAACAGACTGATTTAAATATGACACAATGGAATCCAATCATGATTAGAACACACACGAAGTTATATGGTCCGTAAATGATTTCGTCATAGGCCTGATTGCGATGACATTTCACAAACAGTGCGACCGGGCGTACAAATGCGCCTTGAAAGATATCAACATACGCCCCAAGATAACAGAAGAATAATCTGTGATTTATTTTGAAATTTTATAAACTTTATTTTTAAAAATCTAGAGACACCACGCATATGATTTCCATGTTGATGTCAAGTCTATTTTAAACTGTTTGTTAAATTCCTTAATCTTCAAGAGGGAGTGGATAATCCTTTCCCTTTTGCTTTTCTCGGGGGATCTAAATCTGACTCTCTAAAAAACTGAAAATAGCAGATTCTTCCTAAACCTAAAAGTTGGAATATGCAAAACATTGAAACGAAATCATACTTGGTGTTTTATGAAAGAAAGGGTTACATACGCTAATTGCAACATAAAGAAGATAAAAGATATTGGACTTACCCTTTGCTATGTTTCCAATGGCGATTGTAGCATCTCCACTAACTGAAGCATCGATGTATACATTAACTACAGGATCAAAATGCTGTAAAGAAATAAGAAATACATAAAATATATTCATCTACCAATAAATTCTCAAAGATCAGACCCATTATGCCAGCCTTCCCTTTGTAAAATACATTAAAAATTAGTTTTATTTATTTAAACACATATAGTTACACCCTTGTGCAAATTAATTGAAACAAAACGAACAATTCCGTTATTATTTACTTTTCCAAACATGAAACATGACCTAGTGCACATGTTAGTACTTCGTATGTCCATTCCACGAAGTCGTACCTTGCAGATTGACCACAGATTATCAATTGAATTTAAATCTGGAGAGTCTAAGCTAGTCGATAATACTTTGATTTGCTCACTGGTAAGGCTTGCCAGTGTGTTCGTGCAGCGTTACAATTTTCGTACGCTTCCTTGGAGTAACGTCCATCTCAGACAATGATCATTGGACAACTAATCGACAGTCGGGACAATAGTGTCTGGGCGTGATGAAAATCTGATGCAATCATGAATGACGCAATATTTTTCAAGGCCAAACAGTTTTCAACATACACCTCAAAAACAGATTCATATTACTTCACACCACTACAAATGACCTATTCTGAGGAAAAAATAGAAATCGATTACACCATGTCACTTCATTGGGTCTAAAAATGACCATATGGTGAATGAAAGGAAACTAAAGCAGTTGTTTCAATTAATTTGCGCAAGGATGTAGTTTTATTAATTTTCAAACTACATTTGGACTATTTTTGCAAAAATTCGTATTCCCAAACGTACAACAATTCTACCAAATTCAAAGTATACAAAGAAGTATCCGTAATATTATTGGTCTTGACATGGCATCTAGGCTAAAGTCACTTTTCCAACGCCATAAGGTAGCTTCCCTCTGTCTTTTGTATAAATAACTTTCTGATAGTTTTTCTAATGAACATTGCTCTTAGGTACCTAGATTTTTTATGAATTTAAGCGTAGATTGGTGGCAAGGTGTCATCGTTTTACAGATGAAATGGCTAGATGTAACCGTAAATTCTATGCTAACAGTTTCTTCTCTTGCACTTCTCACTTGAGAAACTTTCTTCCAGTTTCTTAATTTTCAGTCAACTTTGACCTTGAAAACCTTAAATGTAATGCAATTCGCTATCTTCAGTCTTTTTAATTCCATTTTTTTTGTTGTTGTTGTTTTCTCTACATAATATTTTCTTTTTCTCGTATTCTCTCGTACTCTGTAACCGTTTCCGCATTAGTGGCTTTATTGCCTTGCTTCAGGTGAAATGATTTAAAAAAAAAAAAACACCAGGTATGTTAATCTATGAAAGTTTTATTTGTACAATATTTACTGAAATAAATCTGTGTATTTTATAAGAATGCATTTTATAAGAATGTTCTGAAATGTAAAATGAGATTAATCAATCAATCAATCAATCAATCAATCATTTTGGGTGATTGGTTATAATGTTCGCTTTCCGACCGTAAAATTCTAGTAAATCATGCGCACACGAAATTTTTATTTTTAATTTTACCGTGATATTAAAACTGAATTATTTCATGTTGATTTCTCGTTTGATCTAACATTAAATTTGATCAACTAACGGTTTGTATTTAGAATAGACTGTCACGTTTTTTTTTTTTTTGTTTTTTTTTTTTATAATACTTGTATTCTGATTGTTTGTCATAGGTTACGTAACAATATTTTACCTGTTGAGAGGATTTGATTTAGTTTAGAATTTTCTAAAAAAAATTATTTCGCAATTAACACTATCACTTGGTAAGACGCTAGAAGTGTTAAAACAAAATGGCTATTTTTTAGAGAAGTTACATGTTCAAATTATAATTATTAAATAAGTATTTTATATATATATATATATATATATATATATATATATAAGTGAACATTGAAGTCAACACTTAGAAGCGACAAGCTGTTTCATGCTAGACGCAATCCTCATTTTTTAACTATATAGTGAAATTAAAAGTTAATAATTTATAGTGATTTCTAATTTAATCTAACATTAATATTAAAGCATTAATAAATTGTATCTAGGTTCCGTTGTCAAGTTTTTTGAATTATCATATACTTGTATTTTAATTGGTCGTCAAAGCTTTCGTAACAGCGTTTCCCCTATTGAGGGGTGAACTTTTTAAAACTCTTTATTTTGCAATCAACAGCGTCACTTGACAAGAGACCAGAGGGGTTGAAACAAAATGGCTATCTTTGTTGTGATGTTAAACGATGCTTATATTATAATTTTTGAATAAATTTTATTTGCTTTACTTTGTATTGACCACTTTTTTTTATATATAAATAATGGTTTTGGTTATCGGAAACTGACTAAAGTAAAAAAAATTCTTACCATAAATAAAATAATACTGTCTTCTGAATTAATTTAAAATTATTATTAAGAGAAATGTTCGCCAGATTGCGATTGGGCTAAACAGAAAGAAAGAAAGAAAGAGAGAAAGAAAGAGAGAAAGAAAGAAAGGAAGGAAGAGAAAAGTAAAGAGAGAAAGAAAAGAGGAAAGAAAGAACTAAAGAAGGAAAGATAGAAGTGGTTAACGTCTGTTTCAGTGAAATGGAAAAGTTGTGAATTTCAAATCTTTTCATTTGTACCCACTTCTTGAAATACCGACCAGCATTCATTTTTAAGTGACCATAGTTTTCAGTTTTTGCTATTCTCATAGCTTTTGACCTTTTGTCATCGTTTTTTTTTGTATGTATGTATGTGTGTGTGTGTGTGTGTGTGTGTGTGTGTGTGTGTGTGTGTGTGTGTGTGTGTGTGTGTGTGTGTGTGTGTGTGTGTGTGTGTTTCTTTTCTGCCTTCAATTCATGATACTCGTTATGGTTTGGGTAACTTGATTCGCTTCTCATTCCTTCAATATGTCCCATGAAAGTTAAACATTCCAAGCAAATTTCTCTGATGCATCCTAGACATTTCCGAAGGTTTTTTTTTTTTCTGATTGAAAGTAAATTCTTCTTTTTTCCAATTTAAGCGCTAATATTGATAAAATTGATGTCGCTACAATGGGGAAAACGTTAATAATGAACAATTAATACAAAAAATATATTAAAATGCTACTTACAATAAGTTGGACGGTTATGTCTACTTTGTTCCATTTTGGACCTTGAGATGTACTGCAACTCCAAAGCTGATCGCGACCAGAAAAGCCATAATGTACACCGACAGAAAGAGACATGTTTCCCGTCCCGTTCATTAAATAATGAAGTTGAAATTTAAATTCTTTTAGTCTAACCAATAAAGTAGCATGTTTGCAGGTATCTTTTGATAGCATTAAGTAACCTGTAAATAAACAATAAAAATGATTAATACACACATTTACACTTATCATATATATATATATATATATATATATATATATATATATATAAGCATTTCACCCTAAGTTAGACGGGAGTGCCCCTAGCATGCAGGGGGTTTACAGAGAGTGAAAATGAGGGAAAAGACTGTGTTTAGTGGGGATTGAGGAAAGGATAAGAAAAGAACGGAGAACAAGGTAACAGAAGATGACGATTGACGTTGCATTAAAGTTTATGAAGTTTGTAGTTGTCAGAGAAGCAAGTAAAAGGAAGGGTGTTCCACTGTCTAGAAGTACGAGAAAAGAAAGTCTTCTGGAATAGAAGTGTCGGTTGCATTCAACTATTTCGAAAACGAGATCTAGTATTACGCTAATATATATATATTTATATATATATATATATATATATATATATATAAATATGGATTGGAATTCAACAAAATCATAAGATAAAGAACGAATAGGAAACCTTTATCAAAGCTATTTGTTTTTTTCTTTTCATATATATATATATATATATATATACGATACTTTTATGTCAGATTTTAAATTTGTAACCATTCCAAAGTTCATTTTTGGGAATCCGTATTTTTCGCCATTCCATACAGTGTTTCGTGTATTTATAAGAAATTCTGGCCTTCGCTGGAACCAACTTTACTTCACTTAACGATGAAAATGTTGATTCTTGCTGCCAATTTCCCAAAATTACATAAAAAATATCTTGAAATACTAAAGAGTTAATTTATTCAATAAAATCACTATTGGCTTCCACCAGGGTTTCTAGACTACTTCGGAACTTCCTGCAACTCTTCTGGGCGGTTTCCTTGTTTAAGTTGGTGAATGCTGCTATAATCCTTGCCTTCAGTTCATCTATGGTCTTACAAGAAGTTTTGTTGGTGTCTTGCACATTTGCATCCAACAATGATAATGAAGAAGGTTGCAGTCTGAGGAGTTAGGCAGCCAGATGTAAGGAGGTGATGTGGTCGCAGAAATTGTCTGACAACCGTAACTGGTTTCTCATGCTGTCTAAAATAGTGTGGAATTCTGTTGCAAGACATAGTGTCTTCCAGCAATCACCCTCTTGACCAATGGCAGCGCTACCCTATGAAAGCACTTGATGTCTGAATCTGTGTTGAGTCTGTGGGACGATGAATGAAGGCGTAACGTTGTCACCGCTAGTGATCACACGAAACACCTTCATAATCGCCATTAGACTCATCCAATTCTTTTCGAACCCTCTGCACTGTCCTCAGATTGACATCCAGAAACTCTGAAATATTTCTATCGGTGTTTTCTATGCGAATGCCACGCAGTATAGAATGAGGTTTCCAAATTTCTGACGAAGAGAATTACGTCATGTTTCTTCAATTCTTATAGACGTTGTCCAACTAACTCTACTGTGCATTCGATAGAATCAAAAAGAAAATATAAAATGGCTCCAATTTAACCATTGGCTCCTCCATATATATATATATTAGGTTGTTGCAAAAATAATGACGTAATAATGTCGTTTTTTGACGTATTTTTAACGTCAAAAACGACATTATTACGTCATTATTTTTGCAACAACCTAATATATATATATATATATATATATATATATAGTACACTCCAAATGAATTAGAATATCACGGCCAATTCCTTTGTTTTTGTTCTTCACTAAAAATATTTGGGTTTAAGATGAAAAAGATGAATATAAAATAAGTTTTGAGAATTTCAGCTTTTATTTCCTGGTATTTACATTTAGATGTGTTAAACGACTTAGGACATACCACCATTTGTTTGAACATATCTATTTTTGAAGTAAGCAAATCTATAGGCACTTATGATTGACATGCGTTTCTATTGTCCAGGGGTTGCTATTGAGATTGATTCTTTAAAACTTTAATAGCTCTGAATGACTACTTCTTCGTTTGAGCCTTGGGTTTTGCCTCTAAACACTACATTTCTTTTAAAAATGATAAAACAAGATGAAAGAGAGAGAGAGAGAGAGAGAGAGAGCTGTCTATGTCAGAAAAGCAAGCCATTTTGAAGCTGAGAAATGAAGGAAAATCGAATAGAGCCACAGGAGGAAAAAGTAGATGCTATCTATTTTATTCAGAGTAGGCACTTCCTGCATTGCCTACATAGACAGCACGTCCCTGATATATATATATATATATATATATATATAGTAAGCTTAGTAATATATTTAATAAGAACACCCTAAAATTGAGTTACAGCTGCACTGAAAATCTAGAAAGTATAATAAAAAAACACAATAATAAAATCCTGAACAAACCCCCATGCCTGAATAGTATTAATAAAAACCCTACACTTAAATTAGACAAAAATACAGTGAAAAATTATGTGATTGTAGAAACCCAGAGGACTGCCCATTGGAAAATAAATGCTGCGTCAAATCTGTGGTATACCAATGTACTATCTCATCCACTGAGAGTCCTAATACTAATATGATATACATTGAGTCTACGAAGAATGAATTTAAAGCCAGATGAAGGCAGCATAAATGCTCTTTCAACAATATAAATAAAAGAAATCAGACGTCTCTATCTAAATATATTTGGCATTTGAAGGAAATGAATAAAACACCAAAAGTTAAATGGAAAATTATAAACAAAACTAGAACTTGTAAAACTTGGGATGACCCATGAGAAACTACACATTATTAAGTTTCTAAATAATAAAAATCTATTAAACAATAGACATGAGTAGACAGCATCAAATCTTTGCATTGAATAATTAGCATATAAAACTTTTTTTAAAATCCATAGTCCTAATAAATAGCTTAAATGCCCTACAAAAAGATAACCCTTTATGAAGTCGTCAAAAAATAAATGTTACGGCAGTTTTTTTTGTTTTTTGTTTTTTTATATATACACAAAACCCTTTCAGAAAAAGTAAAATAAACATATAAATAAAATCTCCATAGACACGTAAACCAGACAGGACGATTTTATCTTCCGTTTTAAATTTAAACATCCCTACCTTACCCTGACTTGACACCTATGAATGTAACTCTATACTGATACAAATTATTAACACTCTGCGCCCCTACTTGTATGAACAATCGCGCTGGCCGTTACCATGGAAATTTTGATTTCAATAATGAATCTGCTTTTAAAACACGTAAACTTCAGAAATAAGTCATTCCAAAAAAATTTCGCTTAAAGATGGAACAGAGCTTACTTTAATTCAATTTAATTCAAATAATTATATTGAAGTTTTCGGCTCTAGTTTTGAAACATGAGAACTCTTATGTAGCGTGTTGGAATCATATTTTTAAATAAATATATATATATATATATATATATATATATATATATATATAAGCCACATTTACATTCTTAAATTTTCTCGAGTGCACAGGCCGATGGACGAAATAAAAAATTTAAAAAAAGACGGAGAATCGACTCAAATACTGTTATCAACTGAAAATAACGTTTGAAGTAATTAAAATACTGGTATCCCTCGATTAATGCGCATTCTATTAATGCGTTTTCAATTAGTGCGCTAAAGTTTGATGAGTGCATACATAATGCTGGATTAGTGCGGTAAAACTTCTCTTCAGTTTAACCATAGCAATTGAAAATTGTTTTTTTATACTTACCGATTAATTGACAATTTTTCTAAAATTTAAAAATTGAAAATGGGGAAATATTTTTTCATTAATTTTGTTTCGTATCTTTTAATGTACACATTACAGCATGACTCGAGGGATTTCTGTATATATGATTGTGTGTGTGTGTGTCGTACAGGACTTTCTTTCAAACGTCATGAATATAAGGTCGGAATTTATTTAATATGGTCTTGCCACTAAAATCTCTTGGTTTCAATACATAATATAAACTCTCATAAGGGATTGATATTGAAAAAGTAAAAATTCTTACCTGTTTCCCCTAAAAGTGGTGTATCCTTTACGTGCTTAAAATGACATTTATGGTAAATGTCTCTCCATTGACAAAGATTAAATTTGAAATTGCACATGGTGTGAGTGTTACCTATAAAAAAATAAATGATGGAAGCACTCAGTAAGGTTTGAACTTGCGAGCCAATATTTGCTGAAATACCCGGGTTGCTTTTTACAGACCACTGGACCGTGACATTCAATATTTTAGTCTTGTAATTCATTGGTATCCTTAGTAATAAATTTCTAATTCTAATATTGAAGCAATGATTCTCAAAGACCACTTACTAAGGTTGTTCCTAATTTAAGAGCTCACTTGACCTTGTGCCAGACTGATCTGTACCTATGAAAATTATCTACAATACGAAAATATCCAGGACAAAGCATCTATAAATATAAAACGAATGAAAAATAAGCACAATTTTAAGAAAGAAAGAAAGAGAATTTTTCTGAATTATTTTGGATTATAAATTATTATGTACTCATGTAATCGGACTAGAGTCCTCATTTTGGTTGTTATAGTCACGTTTCAGCCGTTGTAAACCCCGGCCTTCTTTCTTTGTCTGTTGACGTTGATAGCTTTCTGTGATATTCAATTGAATCTGTTATTCAATTCACACGGTTAGCGTCTGCTTATTCCTTTTTCCATGACAGAAAACATTGGCCACGTGGATTAAATGATGTGTTTTCTTTTATATTCCCAGGTTACTAACTACTACAGATATCTGAAGAAGGCCATGTGTACAAAGACCGAAGCGTTATTACTATAATAATCAAGATAAAAATACTAGCCCATGGATATCAGTGTATAATTCGAATTCTTTTAGAATATTTATCTTATTACTATTTAGTTGTATTATATATTAATTATGTATGTGACTTGTCACGGGGTTGAGTTAGTTATGTATTTCCTATCAGTGCGAGAGGTGAGTGTTCAAACCCAGGTGAAAGCAAGCATTTCGAATAGTGATTTTCTAGGCAGGCAGACACGCCCTCTTCATTTTGAAAATTCGTGTAACGCAATCTCCCTACCGTCTCTCTCTCTTTAATTTGGCCTTGTGCCATTAACTAGGTTTAGTAAATATCAATAAATACTTGTATGGATTCTCATTGCCACCAAAATTTTGAGTCCATGATACATCTGAATCAATTAAAAAACGAGAAGAATGTATATATCATATGTGTTTTAGTGTAGTGTGATACACTTGTTGATTTTAGCATACCTTATGTTTTCCAAACGCATTTCAACACTTTACAATGATTGATACTTTTTTTTTCTTATCTTTGCTCTTTTCTTTCCCTTTGCCTTACTATATATGTATATACTAGGTTGACCAGAAAATCCTGACTGACTTACGAAGCGAAAAACAACTTTTGATCTCTGTCTGGAGGAATTTCCAAGGAGTACTACATTTTGAGCTTGTTCAAAACAGTCGCGCCATCAACTGTAAACTGTATCGCCAACAACTAGACATCCTGTACGACAAACTAAAGAAGTCGTGTAGTGCTTTGGTCAATCAAGTTTGGACATTGTTTTAGCTAGACTAAGCGAGACCACACAATGCCAGATTGACTAAGAAGAAATTCAAATAGATGGACGATGTTGAGATTTATTCAGATCCACCATTCAGTCCCGATGCTGCTTCAAGTGACTATGGCCAATTGCGCTCAATGGGACACTTCCTCCACGACCAGCGATTCAACAATTTTAATAAAGTGAAGGAAGTTTATTTACATTATTTTTTATTCAAAACCAGCGAGCTGGTATCTGGGACAAATTCGGATACTGACAGAAGATCGCCGAGAATGATGGACTTTATTTTGAAGAATAAATGTTGTTGTTGCTCCATAAAAATTTGTTGTTTTCTTTTTCGCTTTCTAAGCGAGTCTAGACGTTCTGGCCATCCTAATATTTTGTGAATACTTTTCAAAAGTCCGTTTTTAAAGCCATAATAAAATATACTGCTGCCATAGTTTCTATTTCAGTTTAAAATATTCAAATGTAAATTAAATAATGATTTTAAAATTCCAGGTTAATCTTGATCTTGAAAGGTGTATATTACCTGTGTCGACGAGCGGTGTTGTTGGTTTGGTCGTTTTCATTCTTGGTATTTTAGTCTTCGGTTTAATAATCGAAGGGCTGGGCGGACAGCGACGTTGCATAGGATTGTTTTCAGCTACAAGTTAACAAAAGAAAAAAGTAGCAGACTGATTTAAATATGAAATGGAATCCAGTGATGATTAGAACACACACGAAGTTATATGGTCTGTAAATGATTTTGTCTAGGCCAGTGCTTCTCAACCTGGGACGTACGCCCCACAGGTGGGGTGTGGGTATTTTAACGTGGGGCCTGGAAATTCAGTGACCATTTTGATTCCTCTAAGTCAGGTGTGGGCACACTACGGCCCGCGAATCGTTTTTGTCCGGCCCGCCAAAAGGGATTCCATATTTCTCAAAAATTTTCATTCTCTAAAAGAGAAAATGTTGGAAATTTCCTGAATTAATTATATTTAGAAAAAAAACAAAAAAAAAAATTCTCAAAAACAACCTTTAATTAAACAAAAAATCATAAATCTACTTAAACTTACTTTGATCACCTTTTTAAATAACTTAAAATAATTTTTGAACATAAATTTTTAACAAAAAATATTATTCATTTATTAAAATGACATTATTTCATTCAAACACAAGGAAACTTTCAAAATATCTTTTTGCGCCTTAAAACACCAAAAATAATTCAATTAATTGTATTTTTTTATACTTTATTTTTGTTTATTTTATGAACTTTTTCAAACAATTTTTTTGCTTTTCGTCATTTTAATGAAAACTATTCTTTAAAAACATTCAAATATTTTTATGTAAAAAATAGCAATATTTTAAATGAATGAGAGAACTAATTTGGACGCAAATTTCTTTAAATAAAGTTTAAAATAGTAAAATATTTAATTAATTTTATTTCGTTAAATGAATTTCTATGTAAATATATGGAAATTCCCGACTGCTGTCTCTAATTAAAAGTCTTGCTTGAGTAGTTTTATAATGTATAATTAAAATTAATGAACTTATTAAACCTTTGATTTTTCATGGTCGCTGTGCAATACACATTTTCAAGATACCCGGCCCGCGCACCGCGAAAAAAAAACGAATTTTTTCCCGCTTACAAAAAAAGTGTTCCCACCCCTGCTCTAAGTGAATTCTAAAAATTAGTAAGTGGTTATGGAACGAATACTACATGTGAAGTATCCTCAATAGCAAGCAATTTTATTTATTTGTATTGAAGCTCGTATTCAATGCAATTATATTATATCGTGTAAACTGGCCTTTTCAATTAGTTTCGTATATTTTAATTAATCATTCACTGCAACGAACAAAAAGTAAGTGAAAAGGCTTTAAAATAAAAATTAATTAGCTTTTATTCAATTTTAGGTTTATTTTTTGCATTTTTTTAAATCAGACTTTCTGTTACATAAAATTCCCAAAATAGACGGGATTTGTCAATACAAGTTTGCTAAAAAAAATCATTTGACAAAGTAAGTACAGTTTACGTATTTAAATTGTCTGTCAATTCTGAAAGTAAATTTTGTTTTAGAAGTTATTTTTTTAATTTCAGTTGTAACCCTTATGCATAAAATGAGTAGTGCAAGCAAGAAAAAAGTTTGCCAGTACTCGGAGGAATTCTTAAAATTTGGCTTTATAACCGCTGTCAATGATGAAAAATTACCTTTTTGCCTCTTATGTCAGCAATCCTTGAGCAATGAATCAATGAAACGAGGCCGTCTTGAGGCGCATTTAAAAGCTAAACATGACTTCCATGCAAACTTGGATTTAAATTGTTTCAAAGCTTTAAAAGACAAGTTTGAAAAAAAGATTAACTATAAAGACTTTGCTCACTGCACAAGCTGCTACTGCCAGTCGTACTCCTGAGGCAAGTTATGAAATTTCTTTACTCATTGCTAAAGCTGGAAAAAAATCACACAGTGGGCGAGGACTTAATTAAACCATCTATATCAGCATTTCTTAAAACAGTTTTCGACAAAGAAGAAAATGATGTCAACGCCATGCCTCTCTCTGTAATGACAGTGTGAAAAGAAGAACAGATGAAATGAGGGATGATGTCGAAGCACAAATTGTTGAAAAGCTGAAATCAAAAAGATTTTCACTGTAAATGGACGAATCCACTGTGAAAAGCAGTGACGCCTAATTGATAACTTATGTAAGATATATTGACAAAGGTGAATTTATTGAAGAGACGTTGTTCCGCAGATCCTTGGAGACCACCACAGCCGCATCAGTTATATATCGTGAACTAAAATCTGGATTTGGATTTCAATAATATACCAATGAAAAACATAACATCGTGTGCAGCTGATGGTGCCCCTGTGATGATGCGAAAAAGAAATGGCTGCTTAAAATTCATGAAGGATGAAAATCCTGAATTATCTCTTGTGCACTGCGTTATACATAGGGAAAATTTAGTGTCATAAAAAGATCACACCTGTGCTTAATGAGGTTCTGAAATTAGTTATAAAAATGCATTAATGCTATCAAGTCTAATGCCAAATGTGAGCGTCTTTTCAAAAAATTTTGTAAAGATAACAGTGCCGATCATGTGAAGCTTATTCTTCACACCGATGTAAGGTGGCTCTCTAAAGGAAATTGTTTGAAAAGATTTATGGAACTATTTGAAGAGCTTAGTGACTTTTTAAGTGATAAACCCGAAATGATGCACTTGCAAACTGTTGATAGAAAAGCGTACCTATGCTATCTAGCAGATATTTTCGAAAAACTGAATTTGTTGATTAAACAACTTCAGGGAAGAAATAAATCACTTATCGATGAAAAAGCAAAGATATTTGGCTTTATTTCACTCATTGAATTATGGCAACAACAACTTTCTTTGAAAAAGTTTGATCAATTTCACTGGCTGAAGATATATGAGCCAACTGATGCAACTGTACTTGTTATTTTGGATCATCTGAGAATCTTAGCTACTGATTTTCAAGAAAGATTTTTTGATTTAAAAGAGATTAATTTTCCACTATGGGTGACGCGGCCAGTGCTAGTGAATCTATGTGATATTTCAGTACTAAAAAGAACTTGCGGAATTACAGAATGATGAGTCTGTCAAAGCTTTATTCAATATGAAAGGACTGACAGAATGGCTTTGTGATGAGACGGAGGTTAAATATCCAAACTCAATTGGCTTTGCAAGAAAATTATTACCATTTCTATCGTCATATTTAGTAGAATGTGGCTTTAGTACTGTAAATGATTTGCTACTAAAAATAAGAAATTCACCAGATATCACCAAACGAGGAGATTTAAAACTGAAGCTAACTAAATTTGTACCAAATATAAAATCTCTTTGCAGCAGACATCAAGCACAAAGTTCTCACTAATTTTTTTGAAGTGCATCCTATTTTTTTATTTAGGTAGACCACATATGAAACCTTCAATTTCTTGTAGTTTAATAAAATGAAATAAAATTTTCTGCTTTTTTTACCTGTGAATTTTATTTTTTCTGCTTATCAATATTGAAAACCGACTTAAGTTTTCAAATCTTTTCTTATCATATATATTAACAGAACCTGTAGGGTAGCATAGCTGGTCGTGGCAAGATCAGAATATAAGTGCAGTATCAATGGGTGTAATTCCAGAAAGCTCAATCTGTTATATAATTTCACTACGTGGGGGGGTTGGCACCAGATATTTAAAAGCAATTTGGTGGGACTTGCTCCAGAAAAGGTTTATAAACACTGGTCTAGGCCTAATTGCGATAACATTTCACAAACAGTGCTTCCATGCGTACAAATGTGCCTTGAAAGAAGAATAATCTATGATTTATTTAAAAATTTTAACATTATTTTTAAAAATCTAGAGACACCACGCATATGGTTTCCATGTTGATGTCAAGTCTATTTTAATCTGTTTGTTAAATTCTTTAATCTTCAAGAAGGAGTGGATAATCTTTTCCCTTTGGCATTTTTCAAGCGATTTATTTCTGCCTCTCTAAAATGTGAAGATCGCAGAATCTTCCTAAACCTAAAAGTTGGAATATGCAAAACATTGAAACGAAATCATACTTGCTATTTTATGAAAGAAAGTGTTACACACACTAATTGCAACATAAAGAAGACAAAACGTATTGGACTTACCCTTTGCTATGTTTCCAATGGCGATTGTAGCATCTCCACTAACTGAAGCATCGATATATACATTAACTACAGGATCAAAATGCTGTAAAGAAATAAGAAATACATAAAATATATTCATCTACCAATAAATTCTCTACGATCTGGAAAAAGGCAATAATTTAAATCGATGAAGAAAAATATATTAAAATGCTACTTACAATAAGTTGGACGGTTATGTCTACTTTGTTCCATTTTGGACCTTGAGATGTACTGCAACTCCAAAGCTGATCGCGACCAGCAAAGCCATAATGTACACCGACAGAAAGAGACATGTTTCCCGTCCCGTTCATTAAATAATGAAGTTGAAATTTAAATTCTTTTAGTCTAACCAATAAAGTAGCATGTTTGCAGGTATCTTTTGATAGCATTAAGTAACCTGTAAATAAACAATAAAAATGATTAACACACACATTTACACTTATCATATATATATATATATACATATATATATATATATATACATACATACATATATATATATATATATATGTATATATATATATATATATACATACATATATATATATATATATATACATACATATATATATATATATATATATATATATATATATATATATAATCATTTCACCCCAAGTTAGGCGGGAGTGACCCTAGCATACAGGGTGTTTACGGAGAGTGAAAATGAGGGAAAAGACTGTGTATAGTGGGGATTGAGGAAAGGATAAAAACGGAGAAAAAGGTAACAGAAGATGACGATTGAAGAAAGTTTATGAAGTTTGTAGTTGTCAGAGAAGCAAGTAAAAGGAAGGGAGTTCCACTGTCTGGAAGTGAGAGAAAATAAATTCTTCTGGAGTAGAAGTGTCGGTTGCACTCAACTATTTCGAAAGCAATATCTAGTAGCACGCTACTATATATATATATATATATATATATATATATAATTATATATATATATGTGTGTGTGTATGTATGTATGTATATATGATTCTTTTATGTCACATTTTAAATTTGTAACCACTCCAAAGTTCATTTTTTGGAATCCGTGTTCTTTCGACATTCCATACAGTGTTTCGTCTATTTATAAGAAATTCTGTCGTTCGCTGGAACCAATTTTACTTCACTTAACGATGAAAATGTTGATTCTTGCTGCCAATTTCCCAAAATTACATAAAAAATATCTTGAAATACTAAAGAGTTAATTTATTCAATAAAATCACTATTGGCTTCCACCAGGGTTTCTAGACTACTTCGGAACTTCCTGCAACTCTTCTGGGCGGTTTCCTTGTTTAAGTTGGTGAATGCTGCTATAATCCTTGCCTTCAGTTCATCTATGGTCTTACAAGAAGTTTTGTTGGTGTCTTGCACATTTGCATCCAACAATGATAATGAAGAAGGTTGCAGTCTGAGGAGTTAGGCAGCCAGATGTAAGGAGGTGATGTGGTTGCAGAAATTGTCTGACAACCGTAACTGGTTTCTCATGCTGTCTAAAATAGTGTGGAATTCTGTTGCAAGACATAGTGTCTTCCAGCAATCACCCTCTTGACCAATGGCAGCGCTACCCTATGAAAGCACTTGATGTCTGAATCTGTGTTGAGTCTGTGGGACGATGAATGAAGGCGTAACGTTGCCACCGCTAGTGATCACACGAAACACCTTCATAATCACCATTAGACTCATCCAATTCTTTTCGAACCCTCTGCACTGTCCTCAGATTGACATCCAGAAACTCTGAAATATTTCTATCGGTGTTTTCTATGCGAATGCCACGCAGTATAGAATGAGGTTTCCAAATTTCTGACGAAGAGAATTACGTCATGTTTCTTCAATTCTTATAGACGTTGTCCAACTAACTCTACTGTGCATTCGATAAAATCAAAAAGAAAATATAAAATGGCTTCAATTTAACCATGGCGCTTCCATATATATATATATATATATATATATATATATATATAGTACACTCCAAATGTATTAGAACATCACGGCCAATTCCTTTGTTTTTGTTTTTCACTAACAATATTTGGGTTTAAGATGAAAAAGATGAATATAAAATAAGTGTTGAGAATTTCAGCTTTTATTTCCTGGTATTTACATTTAGATGTGTTAAACAACTTAGGACATACCACCATTTGTTTGAACATATCTATTTTTGAAGTAAGCAAATCTATAGGCACTTATGTTTGACATGTGTTTCTATTGTCCAGGAGTTGCTATTGAGATTGATTCTTTAAAACTTTAATAGCTCTGAGTTCTTCCTGGGTTTCGCCTCTAAACACTGCATTTCTTTTAAAAAGGATAAAACAAGATGAAAGAGAGAGAGAGAGCTGTCTATGTCAGAAAAGCAAGCCATCTTGAAGCTGAGAAATGAAGGAAAATCGAACAGAGCCATTGGACAAACATTGGGCAGAGCCAATACAACAATTTGCAATGTCCTGAAAAGGAAAGAAACTGATGATTCACTGAGCAACAGACATAGAACAGGTCGGCCAAAGAAAAACAACAGCAATTGATGACAGAAATACTGTGAGAGCTTTGAGGAAAAATCACAAAACAACAATCAATGACACCACCAACAATCTTTATAGTACAGAGGTGAAAGATTCACAATCCACTGTTTAAAGAAGACTTCAAGAGCAGAAATATAGAGGCCATATCATAAGATGCAAACCATTCATCAGGAGTAAGAATCAGAAGGTGAGTGACAAATGTTCTGGAAGAAGGTTTTATGGACTGATGAAAGAAAGATTGATCTCTACCAATGGAAAACAGGCATGTGTTTGCATGGCTGCCTCTGGAACAAGCTCATTCTTATTTGTTGAACGTGTAACTCATAACGGTAGTAGCATAATTAATTCAGAAGCCTAGAGAAATATTTTGTCTGTTAATTTACAGAGAAATGCATCCAACAAAGCAGCAGGACAATAATCCAAAACATTCTACAAACACAAAAATGTTGCTGTATTAGATGCATATTGTGCCACAGGAGAAAAAAGTAGCTGCTGATCTATTTTATTCAGAGTCGGCACTTCCTGTATTGCCTACATAGACAGCACGTCACTCACACACACACACACACACACACACATATATATATATATATATATATATATATATATATATATATATATAAGCCACATTTACATTCTTAAATTTTCTCGAGTGCACAGGCCGATGGACGAAATAAAAATTTTTAAAAAAAGACGGAGAATCGACTCAAATACTGTTATCAACTGAAAATAACGTTTGAAGTAATTAAAATACTGGTATCCCTCGATTAATGCGCATTCTATTAATGCGTTTTCAATTAGTGCGCTAAAGTTTGATGAGTGCATACATAATGCTTGATTAGTGAGGTAAATCTACTCTTCAGTTTAATCATAGCAATTGAAAATTGTTTTTTTATACTTACCGATTAATTGACAATTTTTCTAAAATTTAAAAATTGAAAATTGTGAAATATTTTTTCATTAATTTTGTTTCTTATCTTTTAATGTACACATTACAGCATTAATCGAGGGATTTCTGTATATATGATTGTGTGTGTGTGTGTCGTACAGGACTTTCTTTCAAACGTCATGAATGTAAGGTCGGAATTTATTTAATATGCTCTTGCCACTAAAATCTCTTGGTTTCAATACATAATATAAACTCTCATAAGGGATTGATATTGAAAAAGTAAACATTCTTACCTGTTTCCCCTAAAAGTGGTGTATCCTTTACGTGCTTAAAATGACATTTATGGTAAATGTCTCTCCATTGACAAAGATTAAATTTGAAATTGCACATGGTGTGAGTGTTACCTATAAAAAGAAAATGATGGAAGCACTCAGTAAGTTTCGAACTTGCGAGCCAATATTTGCTGAAATACCCGGGTTGCTTTTTACAGACCACTGGACCGTGACATTCAATATTTTAGTCTTGTAATTCATTAGTATCCTTAGTAATAAATTTCTAATTCAGCAATATTGAAGCAATGATTCTCAAAGACCACTTACTAAGGTTGATCCTCATTTAAGAGCTCACTTGACCTTGTGCCAGACTGATCTATAGCTATGAAAATTATCTACAATACGAAAATATCCAAGACAAAGCATCTATAAATATAAAACGAATGAAAAATAAGCACAATTTTAAGAAAGAAAGAAAGAGAATTTTTCTGAATTATTTTGGATTAAAAATTATTATGTACTCATGTAATCGGACTAGAGTCCTCATTTTGGTTGTTATAGTCACGTTTCAGCCGTTTTAAACTCCGGCCTCCTTCTTACTTTGTCTGTTGACGTTAATAGCTTTCTGTGATATTCAATTGAATCTGTTATTCAATTCACACGGTTAGAGCGTCTTCTCATTCCTTTTTCCATGACAGAAAACATTGGCCACGTGGATTAAATGATGTGTTTTCTTTTATATTCCCAGGTTACCAACTACTACAGATATCTGAAGAAGGCCATGTGTACAACGACCGAAGCGTTATTACTATAATTATCAAGATAAAAATACTAACCCATGGATATCAGTGTATAATTCGAATTCTTTTAGAATATTTATCTTATTACTATTTAGTTGTATTATATATTAATTATGTATGTGACTTATCACGGGGTTGAGTTAGTTATGTATTTCCCATCAGTGCGAGATGTGGGTGTTCAAACCCAGGTAAAAGCAAGCATTTCGAATAGGGATTTTCTAGGCAGGCAGTCTCGCCCTCTTCATTTTGAAGATTCGAGTAACGCAATCTCCCTACCGTCATTCTCTCTTTAATTTGGCCTTGTGCCATTAATTAGGTTTAGTAAATATCAATAAATACTTGTATAGATTCTCATTGCCACCAAAATGTTCAGTCCATGACACATCTGAATCAGTTAAATACGAGAAGAATGTATATATCATATATGTTTTAGTGTAGTTTGATACACTTGTTGATTTTAGCATACCTTATGTTTTCCAAACGCAGTCCATCCAACGCTTATTCAACACTTTACAATGATTGATATTTTTTCTTATCTTTGCTCTTTTCTTTCCCCTTGCCTTAATATATTTGCATATACTCGGATGGCCAGAAAATCCTGACTCACTTAGGAAGCGGAAAAACAGCAACAAATTTTGACCTCCATCTTATGGAATTTCCAAAGAGTACAACATTTTGAGATTGTTAAAAACAGTCTCGCCATCAACTCTAAACTGTATCGCCAACAGCTAGACATCGTGTACGACAAACTAAAGAAGGTGTGTAGTGCTTTGGTCAATCAAGTCTAGGCAAAACCTCACAATGCCAGGTTGACTAAGAAGTTTAAACAGATGGACGGTGACTTATTCTCATCCACCATTCAGTCCCGTTGCTGCTCAGAGTGACTATGGCCAATTGCGCTCAATGGCACACTTCCTCCGCGATCAGATATTCAACAATTTTAATTAGGTATCTCCATGAGATCGCTAAAAAAACAGCATAGTATGATGAAAAAGACGCCAAACTTGACGAAAACAAAATTTTATCGTCTAAATGATCATGTTATTATTAAGAGGAAAGATCAAAGTGTTTTGGGGGTAATTTTTTTTACATTTTTAATCGTTCCGAGCACGTCCGAAATTTTCGTTAAAAATCTTGTTTTTTTTTTGTTTTGTTTTTTGAGTCAACAAAATTGAGAGAAAATCGATTATGGCATCCATTTTTTTCCCATTTTATAAAAAAGATGAAAATCTCACTTTGAAATTCTTTTAAAAAATCAATTATCATTTTTTTCAAAATTTATTTTAAGAAAATCAGAAAATTTAATGTTTATTTAAAATATTTTGAATCAAGGTTGACTTAGCTTCTGCGCCGAAAAGATGTAATTTTAAAATAAAACAAAGCAGGTCATAACATTTCGCGTTACTTGACAGGTGATGAATGACGTATTGACGGATTTACGTGATCATAATTTGTTTTACGGGAGTCGAAAAGTGAAGTTATTTAGATTTAAGTGAACAAATTATTTACCTCGTTATTTTTAAGGAAAACTTTCAGCGCTCTAATTTTTTTTTTTTTTTTTGTACTTAGCTTTCACCTTTACGTTTACGATGCTTTATGGAAAATATATTATAAAGAAATTAAAAAAAGACTGTTCACAGTGAGATTAAATTTCATATTTCATAAGAAAGGTATCTCATTAATTTATAGGTACCTTTCTTATGAAATTTTATCAGAAGTGTACATAAAATACTATAATTTTATGTACATTTATTATATTTTACTGTGTTATTTGTATTTCCATTCATTTTATTATTAGTTTTGATATTTCATTTATGGAAAAATGCCATAACTAAGATTAATATAAAAATAAGATCATATAAATTTCATAAGATGACACTGATACTTGTAGGTACCCTTCTCAGTTGAAATTGAAAAATTAAATTAACTTCTCCACATGTGTTTCGCAAAAGTAAAGGCCTTAACAGTGGAGGACAATGCTTAACTCAAATAACGCAACTTAATTGTATTCTAGTTGGTCTTCCGTACTTTCTAATTATCTATCTCATAAGGAGACTTAGGAAACCCGATGCGGCTTTTAACTAATTTTATAATATTTTAAGAACTTAAATGTAAAAATCTATTATAATTAAAAAATAACTTTTATTAAAAATTCATTTTTCATCGAAAATTTTTTTTGTTTTCAGAAAATATTTGTCCATATTCATAAAAACAACTAAAAGCAAATAAAAGCTTTTGAAATTAAATAATATATTTGTTTTATTGAGTTTTGTATGTTACAATTCAGAGCTGAATTTCAGGTAGTGCGGATCCAATTAAAAAAAAAACATGATTTGCATTCCCCAAAGCCTTGTGCTTTTAACTATTGTAATCACTAAACCCGATGCGACCGAATTTCTAGCGTTTTCATAAAATTAGTTGCGGGGTGTAATAAATATAAAAAAATATTTCTGCCATGACTTTAATAAAAGAAAACGTATTTATAATAATTTCGATCATCTGTGAATAGTTTCTGAAAGTTTCATTAACATCTGACAATTATTTATATTTTTGCAAGATTTTCCAATTTAATGTGTATCATACAAAAAAAGTGTGCTAAAAATTGTATGTTATATTATTAGTTCCGGTGATACAAAATTTAGAATGTTCTAAAAAGAAAGAAAAAATTTTTAAAATAATTAAAAAAAATCTTTGGTCTTTCCTCTTAATAATAACATGAATATTTAGACGATGAAATTTTGTTTTCGTCAAGTTTGGCGTCTTTTTCATCATGCTATGCTATTTTTTCGTGTTTCTAAACGTGTCTGGACGTTCTGTCCAACCTAATATTTTGGAAATATTTACTTTTCAAAAGTCCGTTTTTAAAGCCATAATAAAATGTACCGCTGCCATAGTTTGTATTTCAGTTTAAAATATTCAAATACAAATTAAATAATGATTTAAAAATCCAGTTTAATTATGAATCTTGAAAGGTATATATTACCTTTGTTGACGAGCGGTGTTGTTGATTTGGTCGTTTTCATCCTTGGTATTTTAGTCGTCGGTTTAACAACCGGAGGACTTGGTGGACAGCGATGCTCGATATGACCGTTTTTAGCTACAAGTAAACAAAAGAGAAAAATAACTGACTGATTTAAATATGACACAATGGAATCCGGTAATGATTAGAACACACGAAGTTATATGGTTCGTAAAGGATTTTTTCTAGGCCTGACAGCGATAAAGTTTCACAGCCAGTGCTCCTGGGTGTACAAATGAGCCTTGAAAGATAGTCAATGCGCCCCAAGTTAACAGAAGTATAATCTTTGATTTATTTAAAAATTTTAAAAACTTAATTTTTAAAAATCTAGACATACTACGCATATGATTTCCATGTCGATGTCAAGTCTATTTTAAACTGTTTCTTAAATTCCTTAATCTTCAAGAAGGAGTGGATAATCCTTTTCTGTTTTGCCTTATTCAAGGGATTTAAATGTGCCACTCTTAAAAAAAAAATGAAAATAGCAGATTCTTCATAAATCCCTTTAAATAAAAACTATACCGATACCCTTCTTTGGGAATGATGAAACACAATTTCAAATTTTCAAGTTTCATGACTAAATTTTCCTTATTAAAATTTAAATTGCGCGCCAAATTTTTGTTATTCTACCAGTGCGCCCTGAATTATAGAAAAAGTTGAGAAACACAGGCGTAGATAGTAATCTGTAGAATATTCAAAGTGACCGCCACTGACCGAAAACAAAAAGAAAATAAATGAAAACTTCAGGATTAGAATGTCAAGCGTTCAGAAAATAGAAAATTCTGATTGCAATGTTATATCCGCAGTTTGTATGTTGCGAGCCGTGCATCGTGATCTACAGAGATGAGCAGAGATGTGGTAGGGAAGAGCCGAGATTCTCATTGGCCGAAGAGAAAATCTGGTTCGATAATCTGTTTTAAGAGAATATATCATTAATCGAAATCAGCCCAGTGAATCCGTGAATATATAACTAATAAAATGGAAAAAACATTTGCGTTTTCATTTTTCGTTGTGGTTATATTTTCACCTTTCGTTCCTTTGTGGAAATACGCCGTACCATTCCCTGTAACACTCTTGTGAAACTGGTAGATTTTGAGAATTGGAAATAGGGATACGTTATCTTAAGGTTATTTTGTGACACTCTTGTCACACTGGTAGTATGAAATTAGGATTAAGAAGGGTGCATGTGGAACTCCCGTATAGATTTTGAGAATTGGAAGTGTGAAAAGCATTAAAATCATTAATGTGAGAACATGAATTCAAATATGAAGCGAGCATCAAATAGTGTTGATCAGCTTCGGAAGGACCCCGGATCGAGCCGGGCCAGCCCTGTTATATCCCGACGCAGACGTGGGTCCCAGTGTATGTTTAAACAAGGAGGATGTTCAAGATAACAGTATCAGCTGTCGGAACAGAGAACAGGTGAATCTAGTTCGAATCTTGGCTGAAATCTTGTTCGGATCTTAGTCAAAGAGAAGAAAGTCCCATTTAAATGCTCGGTGATGATGTTGGGTAGTTGCTGGTTAAGTCCAATGGTGAAACTTCCGTGGTATTTTAACCGAAGTGTACGGTATAGGTTATTTGATGCCTGGACGATACGCATGCAGCAAATTCCTAAACCAGGTGAGTTAGTGTGACAGTAAAGCCGGAAGTAGGGGCATAGTCTAGCCGAATGTCCAGGGCTGTTGTAAACCAATCAGCCAGACGAGTTAAGTTGAGATAGAGGTGCCGGAAGTAGGGACCAGTGTGTAGACGGAAGTTCAAGGCTGATGTAATCTGGTCCATTAACGCCGATCAACCAGGTGGGTTAGGTTGATGTAGAGATGCCAGAAGTAGGGACCATGGAGTAGACGGAAGTTCAGGGCTCTTGTAAGCAGGTCCATTAACGCCGATCAGGTGTTAGGTTACGATAGAGATGACGTGCCTTTTCCTGTAACACTATTGTGAAACTGGTAGTATGAAATTAGGAATAAAAATGGTTCCTGTGAAAACGCCGTATAGATTTGTTGAATTGGAAGTGTTGAAAACGTTAAAATAATTAATGTGAAAACATGAATTGAAATATGAAGTGAGCGAAAAAAAATTCTGATCACCGTGGAAAGGAAACCGGATCGAGCAAACGTGTGACCATGTGTATGTTTAAGCAAGGTGGAAGAAAGATGCTCGAGATAACTTATCAGCTGTCGGGACAGCGAACTAGTGAATGTAGTTCGAATCTTGTCTGAAATCTAGTTCGATATCTTAGCCAAAGAGAAGAAAGTTCTATTTAAATGTTCGGTGCTGGTGTTGAGTAGTTGCTGCTTAACTCCAATGTTGAACCTTCCGTAGGTGGACAGGAAAACCGGAAGCAGGGGTCTTGTGTAGCCGGATGTTCAGGGCTGTTGTAAACAGGTCCATTAGCGCCAATCAACCAGGTCGGTTAGGTTGATATAGAGATGCCAGAAGTAGGGACCATGGAGTAGACGGAAGTTCAGGGCTCTTGTAAGCAGGTCCATTAACGCCGATCAATCAGGTGTTAGGTTACGATAGAGACGACGTGCCTTTTCCTGTAACACTATTGTGAAACTGGTAGTATGAAATTAGGCTTAAAAAGGGTCCACGTGAAAACGCCGTATAGATTTGTTGAATTGGAAATGTTGAAAACGTTAAAATAATTAATGTGAAAACATGAATTGAAATATGAAGCGAGCGAAAAAATGTGTTGATAAGCGTGGAAAGGATCCCAGATCGAGCCGGACCGGGCGTGTTTTATCCCGACGTAAACGTGGGACCATGTGTATGTTTAAGTAAGGAGGAAAGTGGGTGTTCAGATAACGTAGCAGCTGTTGGAACAGCGAACTGGTGAATCTAGTTCGAATCTTGGCTGGGGTGCGTATATTAATTATGCACTAATATCGTAGTTTTTAATATCAGCAGATAACTAAACAAATGTCGTGACAGTTTTAAATATTGATATTTTTACTATCATTATTTTTTAGAGTCCCGATGAGTTATTTAAATATCAAGAAATACTGTGTTGATATACAATTTTCTTTTTTAAATCTATTTTAATAATAATTATCGTCCTAGTCTTATATTGAGTACTGTTAAATTTTATGTAAATTAAATTATATAATTTGACGTATCGTATTTGTTAGTATCAGTAGCTACGACTCACACATCTATATAATAAATGCGAATGTCAGTGTGTCACTGTGTCACATTATTACAACTTTACGCCTAGCGGCCGTAGCCCAACATATCATACCATTTTTTAATAAAACCGACTCCTTGAGTAAAATAAAACATTCCGGACATATAACCCTGAAATTTTGAATTCCCAAGTTTTCATTACTGCCTTTGTTTTCGGCAATATTTTACGTGATTTTTTTCGTTTTTTTTTTTTTTTTTTTTATTGTCCGATAACAATTTTTATAACTTGGAAATAAATTTGGGAATAATTTAAATTATTAGTCACCTATGAAATAAAAATAATTGTTTGCACGGAAAATAAGGAACTACGTACCTGAAATTGTCTTTTGAAGTGACGAAAATGATCGTTGAACTTTTAAAAGGTAAGCTTAAATATTAATGCAATACTGAAATACAGCGATTAATTTTGAGTTCTTCTGTAGTTCATTGTTACTACAGCTGCTTCTACGTACCTATTGCGCTGAAGACCCAATCTATAGCCCTCCGAAGGATGTAGCTTAAATGCAGCCCGATTGGCCGGTTTTAAGATAGTATATATATATATATATATATATATATATATATATATATATATATATATATATAATACAGAATGAGGGATAATTTATTGAAAGCATAATTACACATGACAATTTTATATACTAGTTATTTAATTGTTATACGGGCTGTTCAAAATGTCTTCATTCTTTTTCAAAAGACACTTTAATTCTGTGCTTGCATAATTCATTAACACGTCGGAAATTTCTTCCCTGATTTTACTGCATTCATATTTAATTCTTTCTTTAAGTTTCTCAATATTTCTTGGCCTAGTCTGAGAAACAAATGATTTCAAATGTCATCACAGAAAAAAATATCCAATGGTGTGAGGTCTCCGTGGCCACTGACCAGGACCTTTTGACCTATCCGTCTATTCATTAACACTTATGGTGAGTGACTTTTGCCTCACGCTATATATATACACACAAACACACACACACACACACACACACACACATATATATATCATGGGTGACTGATTATTGCAGACATCAGTTCAGGCAGATGTGTTTCTTTAAAACCCACTGGTCCAACCTACATGTTATATATATATATATATATATATATATATATATATATATATATATATATATATATATATATGTGTGTGTGTGTGTGTGTGTGCGTGTGTGTATATAAGGGGAGAGAGAGAGAGAGACGTTAAATTAAACAGTCAATTACGAGCATGCTGCACCTCACATTGAAAAATCACAAACATACCAAATTGGCCATCTTTGTGTATTGACAATTCTGATAACATAGAATTTTATGTTATTTAAATCTTGACAGATAAGATGCCATAATTTATATTTGTCCTAAATATTAGTTCCCAGATTAATTTCCTCTTGTGAATAAATATATAACAATTTCGAAATTGTATTCTTCATTTTAAATAACTGAAAGTTAAATATATCCTTGATTTTTTTTATATAAGACTAAAACTAATAATGTAACAGATTTTATGCAGAAAGCTAACCACTTATTGTAAATTTGATTATTAATGTGATGTTTATGAAAATATTAGTGAAAGAAATAACAAGGAATACTTACGAGGCTCGATATTTCCAATTGCGACGGTTACATCTTCAAAAGTCTTAACTTCGATTATAATATTTTTTAAAGAATCGTACCACTGGAAAAAAAAACAACAAAAAAACATTGCTTTGTGTTAGTCTAAATAAAATCTTTAAAGCTGCAAATCAGAATTAGAAAACGCTGGCATTTTTTGGCGATTTCAGTATCATTGTTAATATTGCATACATAATAAATAAAATATACAACAATGGTGAGATACCAGAAACCTTATGTAGATATATTTTCATCGCCAACTGCAAAGGAATGTGAAGTCCATCGGACAATTAACCTAACGAGCCATATAACAAAACTTATAATCTGAATTCTGATGCAGAATTAAACCGGGAATAGGACAAGAACAGTGAGTTTTTGATAATGGCAAGTAATAAGAAAGAATGAAATATTTATGTTCTGATTGATATCATAAAGAGAAATACAAATAACAAAAGGATGTATGCCTATGTTTTATAGATACTGTAAAAGCGTCACAAAAATCTGTTGTTACTGCCAGGTAACCAAGACATATTTGGGAAGGATATTAGAATAACCTAGAACTTATATTGGGAGTAAACCACCTCCATACGGATAGAAAATGAATTCATAAAAAATGCAAAAATAAAAGGATGTGTCTTCTCACCGGACGTTTTCAAGGTATAGTGAGGCGATTCTGAGAGAATTAGAAGTCCTACCAGGATTCGTTATTGACGTCCATAATCTTCACAACATAAGATATGTAGTTGACTCAGTTTTAATAGCAGACACAAAGAAAAAACTAATGGAACTCCTACAGAAGTCAGTGAAGAAGGACAGTGAGAAGAAAGGACTAAACATCTATTGCAAGAGGATAGAATGCATGGTTGTCAGCTAAAGGGGGGGGGGGCTGATCAACATACAAATTACAAATCGGAGATAACAAAATCAAGCAAGTACAACAATTTAAATACCTGAGAAATGTTTGAAAATGCGACACTGAAATCCGGAGATGCATTTGGATAGGGAAAGTTGATTTCTAAAAGCTAATCAGAAACAAGATAATTTCATTAGTAAGCAATAGAAAAGAGTACGGAACTCTTGTATAATATCAGTCCTCATTATATGGCAGTGAATGCTGGACAATATCCCCGCAGGTAAAGAAGACATTTGAAGCAATAGAAATGTGGTTCTACAGAAGGACGCTGAGTATACCATGGAGTGATCATGTGAGCTACGACGAAGTTTTAGAGAAAATAGAAACAAAAAGAACACATACTTAGCACCAGAAAGAAGCAGTTGAATTTCTAAAGAATATAATGAGGAAAGGGGGCTTAGAAAATCTGTTACTCACAGGATATTTTAAAGGTAAAAATCACAGAAGCAAACAGCGTATAATCTACCTATCGAGCTTGTAGTAAGTGGCTGACAGGAAATGTGCTAAAATTTGGTTAGAAGAGCTAGAATCAGAAAAGAGAACACGTGTTTCTGTTATTTCTGAAGCTGAATAAGACGCAGTGTCCTGGGTAGGACAATAAACTACATCCGTGTCCTGGGTATGATGATGAACTACATCCGGCAGCAGCGCCTCTGAACAGGAGACTTTGAGAGGCGTGGAACCACTTCTTGATTGCTGGTTTTCCACCCTGACCGCGATGGTGGCATCTGTTAGGGTCCCACCAATGGGCGAGTGGTTAACCCCTAAATTGGGGTCAAAGCACCATGAAAATGTAAAAATAGGTTTAATACCACCATATATTTTTGGAAAAAAGTTATTAACAGCAATACATTTTCGGGAAAAAAATATTGCCAGCAATAAATATTTGAAAGAAAAAGTAATATTGTAATATTTGGAAAAAAATATTACTCGCAAAATATTTTTTGAATAAAATATTACCAGGAACTCATCTTTGAAAAAAAAATATTACCAGCAATACTTTTTTTAAAAAAATATTACCAAATATACATTTTTGAAAAAAAATATTACCAGCAACATATTTTCGAAAAAATGTATTAATAGCAATAAATTTAAAAAAAAAAATATGTTACCAGCAATAAAAAATATAATCGGCATTAAATAATCGATTCAGGATTAGCCCCCAAATTGGGATCAAAGCACGATGAAAGTGTAAATATAGTTCTTAATACTAGCAATACAATTTTGAAAAAAAGTTATTACCAGCAATATATTATTACTCGTAAGACATTTTCGAAAAAATTATTACCATCAAGAAATTTTAGAAAAAAAAATATATTATCAGCAATAATAATCTATTTGGCATTAAATAACCGATTGAGGTTGATATGTCGTAAAACAAAACCTACCAAACCAAACTAAATATGGCGCAAACAAACAAGTGTCGACCACTATGTGAAATTTAAAAGAACAACCATTTATTACAATACAGAAAAAAAACTACAATATTTTCAAACAAAAGCTTGCAAAAAATTTCCTTTTTACGCCTTATACAAAAACTGAGATTGGATAATTAATCAAATATATATGATAAAAAAATCACAATTTTCGAAAATAAAACAAAATTGATATTAGAAAATGCAGAAAATACAAAAAAGTGTACCTACCTATAATTTGTATGACGGAATAGGAATGTTGCAGAACAAACAAAATTTTATGGTTTCAACTTATTGATATCAAAGGGATATTTTATAGTTTTCTTTTAAAGAAAACTTCAATTTGCAGACCTTGCTGCTGGATGTAGTTTATCGTCAGATCCAGGACAATCAAGAGTCAGTTGTTATTTTTGCTTCACGTTCTCTTCATTTTCATTGTCTACTTCGTCCACCTCTTGAATTAATATTACACACCTCATTCAGTCGCCCTTGATCTTGAGTGACTCTTAAGCCTTAACTTTTTGTAAGAATAAAAAGAACAACTTTCAAAATGACTACAAACCATACTTATACTTACAGCAGAAGATTCGGTCTGAATTTCTGCCGCCTTCCATTTTGGACCTTGATTTGCTGTGCATTGCCAGATGATCTTTCTACTGGACATGGAATAATCAGCGTACATATAAATCTTTGCTCGTCCTGTCCCATTAAAGAAGTAATTAAATCGAAATCTCTTTGCTGAATTGATAGAGGTGGATATTGCAGCAAGATTGCAAGTATTTTTCGTAATTTGCAAGTAACCTACAGAGAAAATAAAATAATATATTTATATATTTTACATCAAACTCTTAATCATATAGTGGGTGGTCGTGTTAGAAATAAACATTCTATTTTAATTTTTATTTCAAACATTATGTATTAGATCTATCGACAAAAAATCTGAAAAAGTAAAATACGCCCAGGCTGATAGGCAAAATACGCACTGTTTAAAATCGGATGTGTATTTCAAATACAACTTTCAACTATAAAAAGTTTTCAAATAATAAAAATGTCGAAGCAAAAAAATCCGTTAATTCTTTAGAAATATATATATATATATGTTTGTGTGAAAAGTGTGCATATATATATATATATATATATATATATATATATATATATATATATATATATATATAAGTGCAATATATTATATATATTATATATATTATTTATATATTATATGCGCGATACTTATTGGAAAGCGCTCAATATCAGAGACTGAGCTAGCATATTTGGTTGGATTGATGTGAGTGTGTGACCCTGGGTTTCACACTTTTGCGATCGTCAGACAACCTTGAGTTTGCCTGACGATCGCAAAAGTCTGAAAACCATCAATCAAACTATATATATATATATATATATATGTAAGCAAATATATGGATATAGAATCCGACAGTATGATCGCATAAACTTTTAGTTATCTGTTTGGATTTGTCTTGTTCTTGTGTCCATCGTTTTTGTCATGTTAAGTTTGATAATGTTATTTATATTTTATATTTTATATTGAATATGTCCTGAAGATGGTTTATTGACCGAAACGTCCGACGTCGACATATTAACATTAAAACAGCATTATTGCTTGTAAGGATTTTTGTTTGTTTTTTTTCCCGTATATTTTCTTCATATATATATATATATATATATATGAAGAAATATAGTCTTAAGGTATGATATATTTATGGGATAAAGTGCTCAATATCAGAAGTAGACCGTATATAAATATAAAAGTGAATATTGAAATTGGATCAAACAGTCTGTTGCCTCTGAGTTTTAACTTCAGTGTGCACTTATATATATATATATATATATATATATATATATATATATATATATATATATATATATATATATATATATATATGTATATATATGACCAAAATGGTTAATTTTTTAATTATAGCAGACCCCGTTCGCACATTTTTGCAAAATCACTATTACAACGATTACAGTTACATTAAGTTTGTCTTCGCAATTCACCCCCGAGGACGAGATACAAAGCACTTGGTTCAACAAAAAATACGGCCTTCCTTGATGAATTTCATCTTAGCATCAAGAAGATAATTAAAGAACTAGGAAAGATTATTATAAGATTAAATAGATATATGTCTATATTATTTAATGAAACATGCTTGAATGAAGATATGCTACCTAAATATATGTATATATGTATTCAATTTCCTTATCTACTATATTAAATTTCGTTATAACTGATCCATCAGCGATGTATCTGAAGTGTTACTCTTCCTGAAAGTGATGTGGTTTCTGTTATTTGGTACAGTTCTTTTTTTTTTTTTTTTTTTTAAACTGTAGCGCCAGTCAGCAAGGTTCGAAGAATGTGGTCATCAAAGCCATTTTTAAACCATGATCAGAGAAAGCAGTTGTATACAGTTTAGCTATTTCTGAACGAGTTTAGCCCTATACATGACATCCATATGAAAGTCTCGTTCTGATTATTAAGAACTTGATTCTAGTTTTTATGTTAATGTTTTGGTTTTGTAGTAATGTGTGGTGTACGGTGAAACTATCCCTAGCGCAGCTTTTTTTTTTCAATTTCCCTATCTCCTATATTTAATTTGTTATAACTGGTCCATCGGCGATGTATCTGAAGTGTATTTACTCATTCAGAAAATTGATTTGATATCGCTAAAGATTGATTTCAACAGGATTAAAAGAAAACAATTCTAATCAAATAATATTTGACGATTAATTAAAAATAAAAAAATATCAATAAAAAAACTATGAATTTTAAATAATTAGAAACTTTTAAATAATGCATCAAATTGATAGATATGTCACACATTGAAGATGGCGTGTCATACGAGACTATAAATATGACCAGAAACTATCTTACATATATAAGTCATCCATCGCATTGTATATTTGTCACATCATGTCTGGAGCTTCTGCTATGTATTTATAGATTTTTGATAAAATCCAATGAAGAATCTACGATATTATTGGTCTTGGCCTGGCATCTCGGCTTCGGTTACTCTTTACGCCGTGACATTTTTTATATAAATATTTTCATGGTAATTATTCTGATGAGCTTTTCTCATTGGCAGTTATGGATTGTCGGCGGTATTACGAACAATATTTTCCTTAATTTCTTATAAATTTATATGAAAAAACATTGTGAATTCACATTGGAGTTAGATTTTTAAAATTTTTGTTTTTATCACCCCCTCTCCCCACAGACAAAAATTTTACATATGGGGACTAGTTAGGGCTTCATAGAGACTTTGAGCTATTATGGTAGATGCAATAAGAAAAGTAAGAATGAATGTGTTGTTTTGGTATAAGGAATAATGTGGTATGTTTCGCTCAGTAATTGTGGCTAAAATTTTATAAGACCTCATCATAAGACCTTGTACCACATTTTTGTATTTTACAAAATAAATATTACTTTCTTCTTTAGCACGAAGCTTTATTAATTTAAGCGCGGTACTAGATTGGCTGCTAGGTCTCATTATTTTACAGTTGAAATGGCTAGATGTAACCGTATGTTCTATGTTCAAGGAAAGTTGGCTCTCTGTGCCGCGCCAGGAAATTTTTCTCCCCGGAATCGATACTTCAAATATACAAATCAACCATTCGCCCTTGCATGGAGTATTGCTGCCATATATGGTCTGGTGCACCTTCTGTTTACCTCGGAGTTCTCGACAAGATCCAGAAGCGGATATGTAATATAATTGGCCCTGATCTGGCATCTCGTCTACAGTTGCTCTCTCACAGACGCACCGTTGCCTCTCTCTGTCTTTTTTACAAATACTTTCATGGTAATTGCCCCGATGAGCTGCTTTCACTGGTTCGACATCTCCAGTTACCTTGATCTATCCACTATCCTTTTCCTCATCCTTTCTTCTATCACTCCTATCTGATCTCGCTCCAAATCTTCTGCAACCCCCTGCATCCTAGTGGCTTCCCGCCTTGCTCGGGGCGTAATGCTTTAAAAAAACAAAAAAAAACAAAAAAAAAACAGTTTTTCTTTTTCTTTGGTGCTTCTCGCTTGTGAAATTCTCTTCCCCTTCCTGGCTTTCCAATCATCTTTGACTTTTAAAAATTTAAATGCAATATCCATCGTTATCCTTTGTCTTCTTCGTGTTCTTTTATCATTCTCTCTCATAATTAAATTTCTTTAAAAATTAGAAACATACAAGTAAAATACAAAGCAAAACATACTAATAAAAACATATATAAAGTAGGACTTTTTAAAGGAAATTATCATGATCACCCAGTTTATTAATTTCACGGGTTTTTTTTTTTTCCCTGTGTAAATGATTTTCGATCCACCCGTTTATTAAGACACCACACGCGCCGTTTATTGCCTACTGACAACATTTTGACCACCTGACGCGTTTTTTCCTTAAGTACCTAATCTCATGAGATCATCGTAAATGCCTCTTAGGATGCTTGCCGTCGCGTGATGGTAAGCAGCTGAAATCTGCAGAACATTCTCCAGGGAGATATGTTTAATTCTGTGTGCTTCATTATGGCAATCCTGTGTCAGATTAAACTCACGATCGGGAGTCCCGTAATCACATAGGGTCGTAGGAGCAGTTGTCTGTCTCTCCAAGCTAGTTTGAATTTAGAGTTTTCTTTCTCCTAGAGTGTTTGCCAATCAAGGCTATAGAGCCTAGTCTGTCCTGCTATCTAGCCATAGCGACAGGGGGAAGAGATGGACCATAGCTCTTCCCAGAGGTATTTCTACGCAAACGAATGTGTAGCAATAGCAACAAATAAATTACTATATAATCCCAGTGTGAAACGAAAACAATTAATAATAAAAGAAAAATCAAAATTAAGTAATAAAAATACTTTAAAATATCGATAAGAAAGATAATTAAAAATAATGAAAGAAAAAGTTAGATTATAAAAAAAATAGTCAATTAAAAAATAGAATACTCGCATGATGCATCAGAACAGGAGTTTTGCCGTCATTTGAAACAAAAAATCAACATTTTTTTTCTCTTTTCGTTTACGACAGCCAAAGGATAGCTTTCTGATAGAACCTGTTGCTAATGTTGGGTTTGTAAAATTCGTCGGCTCCTATCCTCTTCCAGTATTAAAAAAAAAAAAATGAATCCGAAACACATCAAACAATTTTGGCGGTATTATAAGAAAATATATATTAGGTAAGTGAGTTATCTCCCTTGGTCAACTTCACTCTCTAGAGATCACCATATAGCGTATTTGCTTAGTCAATATACACCTTTCAAATCAACCAACCATATGTTGGCGCCAATTATCAAAGAACTCTATTCTCTTCTGTTTCTGTCTATCTTTTCTGCCGAGATCTGCAAGGAACGCAACGTTAAAATTGTCTCTACTTCTACTTGCAGTTATGACATGAGAGCCGTACTATATCAGTTACAAATAAATTAATCCATTCTACAACACCAAGGACTTCAGTTATGCTGTCATATAATATATAACAGCAAACAGAACAATTTGTTTGCAACAAGAACTATTATTTCAAACTATTTGCATAAACGAATTTCAATAATATTCCTTTAAACTTTCAAATTATGTTCTGTGTTCTTTTTGTGTAAACTAATATTTGCGGCCTAAATCGCTATCATCACTTGAGCCTAAAAGACCATAAAATTTGCACAAATTTTAACATACAAACTCTCTGGCCTTCAGATGGATACACTTTTCTCAAAACGTGTATAAAAAACTTAAGTAAATAAATACAGAGATCTTTAACATTTTTTTATTTTACAAATAATGAAAATCAATTTTTTTGAAATAATTAAACGAGTGCCAAGAAGCTACAATTTCTTTTTATTATTATTATCACTAAATGCTCTTCCCACTTTGAAATGTTTAAAAAAGAAACACGTAAGACGTCAATCAACTTTTGCCTTACAACCAAAAGATAAAAGATTATGATGCATTATTTAGTGTCTGACTTTTGTTCTTGTCTCTGTGGCGCAATCGGTTAGCGCGTTCGGCTGTTAACCGAAAGGTTGGTGGTTCAAGCCCACCCAGGGACGATTGCGACTTTTTTTTAATCAAACTAAATCCTCCATTTTAATGGGATGGGACTTGAACTTTTAAAATGTTAATTCTGAAACACATTCTCTCACATAAGAGTCTGCATCCATGTATCTCCAAAGATTCGCTAAAATTATTATACAAGATTAAAAAAATATCGCAAACATACTAAGAAGTTTTTATCATCAAGATCTATCTTACGAAGAGGAAACAGTAAAGAAAGGATATTTTGACTATTAAATTATATTTCTCAATTCATTTTTGGTTAATTTTTATTATTTTTCTAACGTCAATGATGAGTGACTATAAATTAGTATGGGAAAATTTTGATGTCTTTTTGCAGTAAAAACACATTAATTTGGAAATTCTTTCAAAACTGAAATAATTATCAGATTTTAATGAAACTTTCAAGAGTTATTCCCAAATCAATGAATTTATTTAGAAATGTTTACTTTTTAAAGATCTTGGTATAATATCCTCTATTTTTACGTATGCTACCTCCCACTTATTTAATTTCATAAAGCTTTGAGAAATTTATTTTTGTAGGGCTTAAGGATTATATTAGTTATAAGCACAAGTCCTTGGAAAATTGAAATCATCCTTTTTTTTTTGTTACCGAAAATCTGCTCTGAATTGTAAAATAAAAATGCAATTCAAGTCGAGCGATAGATCGATTTTTCAATGATGCTATCATACATGAATCCATGAACAGTTTATCTTGTCTAAAATATTTCTGGTGACTATGAATATTCAGAACAAACAATCATAGTCTTGAACTGGCACTCGAAAGGCCTTGAAACAAGTGTGCTCAATAAAAATATGTTTTACACAAAGAAACTTCACTAAAAGCCAAACGAACATTTCTAGATTTTTGACGACATGAATAATTTTCTATGTGATTTATTTGAGTCAACGGCCGTTATTGTCTCTGTGGCACAATCGGTTAGCGTGTTCGGCTGTTAACCGAAAGGTTGGTGGTTCACCCTACTTTTCGCAACTTCTTTGTATTTGGGTCTAAGTTTGCTTAGGAGAGTAGTAATTCTTTTAGGAGAAGTGAAATAGGGAAAAATCATGGGCGTAGATTAATATTTGGATAATATTCAATGGCGGCACTCTCAAGGATTTCCTTCTGAGTAAGTTAGTTTCTTTTTTTATCAGTGAAGCATTTTTAAAATCAAAATTGTGGTTAAATTTATTTCTATACATAACTAGTGCATTAATTAAGTTGTTTTTATGAGGTCTCTTTTGAGCCCATAAACGCGTTTTTTTTTTTTGCATTTCTACTTGTTTCTCTAATATATTGAGAGGAACAATTTTGGCAATTTATTTTATAAATTCCTGCTTCACAAATATTATTGCTATTAGTGTTTGAGGATCTGATTATATCAATAATGGTTTTGGAAGTGTTTGTGACTCTTTTAAGATTATTTAGATGGGATAGGTTGTTCTGGATAATATATATATATATATTATTTTATACGCGCAGTGCTTAGAGGAAAGCGCTTAATATCAGTGATAGAGCTAACATATTCATTTGTATGGATATGAGATTGTTACCCTGGCTTTCACGCCTTTGCGATCATCAGACAAAATTATCGCAAGAGTGTAAGGCTACAAACTCATGTCCTTACAACTGAATATATATATATATATATATATATATATATATATATATATATATATATATATATACCAAGTATAGGGTTGGTGTAAATCGGAATAAATTTCAATCACCAAAAAGTACTATTCTTGAAAGAGTTGTCAATACAGAGGAGTGCAACTATAATTTATTCGAAAATTATAACATAAATATGCTATAAAATCACTGCAAATATAGCCATTTTGTTTCAACACATCTGCCTTTATTCTACATTCAACACCAACACTTGATAAGACACCAGAAGTGTTGAAACAAAATGGCTATTTTTGTATTGATTTTATAACATATTAACGTCAAATAAATCATATATATATATATATATATATATATATATATATATATATATATATATATATATATAATTAAAACGAAAGATATATACATACACACACACATATATGTACACACGCATATATATGCAAACACACATGCACACATATATATATATGACGTAGACCTGTTTAACAGGTGTAATATTGGACGAATCGAGGCTTTTCTCATACAGTCTCAGTTACGGTGGACTGGTCATGTCTTGAGAATGTCTGATTACAGGATACCCAAGATCCTAATGTACAGCCTTTTGGATCAGGGCTACAGGAATGTAGGATGTCCATGGCTATGATACAAAGACAAGCTGAAGAGAAACTTGTCAGCTGTCAATATACCTCATAACACCCTTGGGCACTTGGCCTTAGAGCGGGTAGAATGGAGATCAACGTATTTTAGTGAACTCAACAGTTTTCAATCAGCTTGTCTGAATCATCTTCAAGAAGCAAGATCTAAAAGGTCAGCCAATCTTACAGTGATCTCGTCCCGCAATCCTTACTCTTGCTCTATATGATTTTGTAAATCACTTTGGGGTCTTAAGTGCCACTAAAGATTATCGCACAAAGTTTTATAACTGAATTAATTGTCAGATACTCATACGTCGAAACCGACGGGAAGTCCATTTATATATATATATATATATATATATATATATATATATATATATATATATATATATATATATATATGGTATATCAAATGACAGAATGGGAAAACTCCAAATTAACCTATTTTGTCTCCATTTTTGTCTTCTTGTTTAGTGCACAGCGTACAGATTGATCACTAAATGTTGCTCAACTAAATCGAGGATAAAAACACCACTGGTCTAACCATTTAGTTCTATTTGAAACAATCTTCTTAAACCAAGACCAATAATTATCAACAGATATATTGCCAAAATGTAATCTCTTTTCTCTTACCTTTTTTTCCGGCTAAAGGTTCCTCTGTTTCATGTTGGAAATGGCACGAGTAAGCATTTGACCAGCTGCACAGGCTTTTCTTGAAATTGCAAAATATATTTCCTTTACCTACAAGCAAAATAGAACAACAATATAGATCATCATCATCATCATCATAATCATGAGTCCCTTGACAGTTTCAATCGTCGAGGCTGGGGTGCAAAGGTCAGACACACACCTCCAGGAGGATCTATTGGCGGTGATTCTTAGGAGTTCCGGATTTGTCATAAATAAGAGAGAGAAAAAGAGAGTGAAATACAGATACATTCTGTTACAAATAAAAACAATGGAGTTACAAATAAATGATAGAAATTGAAGTGGGCGCTGAAGAATAGGAACAAACAAATATCATTGAGTTTAGAGATGAAAGCCTAACACTTCTTATGCTCAAACAATGGATTACCTCTAATTTTCTGTTACGATATGGGTGGTGTCTTCACTCGTAAAGAATCCCCAGGGAGGTTTGACAGCGTTCGGTTGTTGACGGTTAGATTAGGTCGAATTTAGTGACAAAGAACCAAGCAGAAGAATTAAAAGTGGTTACACTACTATTACAATGTAACGAAGTACAACGGAGAAAAAGGATTAATTAAAAAAGTTTAGTAAGGTTCGATTAGTTAAACTGGATTCAAAATTCCCTGTAGGTTGAACTCGAATTTAATTCGAGGAGATCCAGAATAACGGAGAAAACCACTGCACCTACACGTTGTCCACTTTCCAGGGCAGACATGGATTTTGACAGGTCGTTGATTCTAGGGATTTTTTTTTCAATCAGTTCTCCCCAAGTAAGGCGATAGTGCCACTAAGACACAAGGGGGCTACTGCGAGAGAAAAAGAGTGAAAAGAATTTTGAAGAAATCGGAAACCCAATCTTAAACAGGAAACAAGGGATAAATCACTACCCCTGTTTCAAAGATCGTGGAGGAGTGTGAACTGGGCGATAGGCGAGTATATCTACTCCTAAAAAATATTAATAAAGAAAGTGTAAATAAAGTTTCAAAGTTCAGGCGTATAGAGTTGGTGTAGACTTTAGACAACCGGAAACCAAATCCTAAACAGGAAACAAGGTATAAATGTCTACCTCTGTTCCAACGACCGAGGAGGAGTCTGAACCGGGTGATAGAGGTTCCTTTGTTAAACGTTATTTTTGTAAATTACCAAAGACCAGGAATTATTTTGATCTTAATCGATTTTAAAGAAATCTTTTTCTCAAAAAAAGAAAAACGTTTCCCAAAGGAGAATTTTCAAACTCAGTCACTAGGCCAGAAAAAAAGATAATCACTTTAGAAACAATGGAACAAAGGAATAACTTTTCTTGGATTGAGTTGGAATTCCGGTGGAGTTCCTTACAATCACTTACTTACAAATGCCCTTGAGTAATGAATTAATCCAGTTCTCTGGGCAAGTCCAGCTTTGCGCATTTCTATTCCATAGCACAATCCAGTTTTTTATATACACAGGGTGTAACCGCCAAATTGTCCAAATCGTGTAACCGCAAAATTGTCCAAATTGTTAGATTAAGCTCTAAACCATTGTATCTTAGAAATAATTAAATATAGTTTACTGGAATTCTCTTAATAATACTATTGAACTCTAAGCAATAAGAATGAATAAATTTTCTCTAAAAATGACATGTTCATCATTAATTAATCATAGCTAAAGATCGGAAGCTCATTAAATATTTAAATAAAATTCATATATATATATATATATATGAAAAAAAAAATGTTTCTCAAAGAAGAATTTTCAAACTTTCACTAGGCCAGAAAAAAAAATTGATAAGCACTTGAGAAACAATGGAACAAAGCAATAACTTCTCTTGGATTCAGCAATTTGGAATTTCGGTTAAATTCTATTCATTCAATTGCGTATAAATGCCCTTGAGAAATGAATTAAGTCCAGTTTTGTTCATTTCTATTTCATAGCACAATCCAGATTTTTATATATACCCCGGGTGTAACCACAAAAATTGTTCAAATCGTGTAACAGTAAAATTGTCCAAATTATTAGCTTGAGCTCTGAACCATTGTATCTTAGAAATTATTAAAGATAGATTACTGGAATTCTCTTAATAACACTATTGGACTCTACTTTGGGTAATAAGAATGTATTACTTTTCTGTAACCTTAACAGAAGTATCGTGATAAAATCGATCATAAGCGAAAATGACATGGTCATCATTAATTTATCATAGCTAAGGATCCGAAGCTCATGAAGCATTGAAATAAAGTAAATATATATATATATATATATATATATATATATATATATATACACACACATACATATACATATATATATATATATATATATATATATATACATATATATATATATATATATATATATACATATATATATATATATATATATATATATATATATATATATATATATATATATATATATATATATACATATATTCCAGGATCATTTCCCAACTTATTCAAGTTATTCGCCCTCTCTCACCTTCTTTTTGTCCTGGTGTAACAAAGTACCCCAGAAGTTTAACCTACGATTTTATCTTAAAGTTTTTTTTGTTTCTTTTTTTTTTTTTTTTTTTTTCACTGCTCTTTGGACTGTCATAAGTGAAACTCCTCTCTCACGTGCCAAATGTCTTATCAATTGAGTTAAATCTTTTCTAATTGATCTCTTCGGCTCTAAGTTGAAATGATGATCCTTCTTCCTGTTGTGACTTCCTGATTCACTTTTCCTCTCTACTGTTCCCGCTTTTTTATACTTATTCACCGTTCTCTTGATGGTTCTTGAATAGATTTTGAAGATGGAAGCCAGAGTATAAATGTTGGTACCATTACTAAAGGCCAGAATAATCTTTTTCATCTCAACATTGCTCAGTTGGGAAGACAGTAGATCAGACATAAAACAATTTTAACCTGGTCTCTTTTTAGCTGAATAACTCAAAGGGTTTTTCACTGATTCTTACGAAAAATGGCGTCAGTATGGCGAAACGTCTTAACTGAAAACCTGTAAAAAAGAAACTCAGTTATTTTATTGTATTTTAGATATTAAACATTTTAGACAATTTTACTGTTACACAATATATATATATATATATATATATATATATATATATATATATATATATATATATATATATATATATATGTAATTTGTTTTTCATTACATATTAGCTCTGTCCTAACATTGAGCTCTCAGGATTTCATCCTATTTGTTTTTCATTACATATTAGCTCTGTCCTAACATTGAGCTCTCAGGATTTCATCCTCTTTGGATTTACCAATTCGGTTTACCAAGTTCCTTATAACTTAAATATATATATATATATATATATATATATATATATATATATATATATATATATATATATATATATACCTCACATTTTAAATTCTCTGAAAGGTCCTACTTTGTCGATTTCAGTTCTTGGGCAAAAATCCACATTCTTAAATTTGTGTTCCCTGGCAATATCCAGCGAGTTAAACTTTTATTTTCTGGTAATGTCCGGCACCGTACAATTCTTGTAATATTTCGATTCATAGAACCCATTCACAGAAACACAGAAACATTAATGATGAGCAGAAAGAGAAGAGAGTAATCAGGTGGACAGTAGATAGCGATTGACATTGCGTTTAAATTTTTGCAGATTAAAGTTGTCTGGAAAGCATAGAGACAGAAGGGAGTTCCACAAGCGGGAAATGTGAGAGAAGAAACTGTTAGCATAGAAGTTACGACTACATCGAGCCAGCTCAACTGTAAATTGATGAGATCTCTTAAATTAAAAAAACGCTAGGTACCATAGCAGAGATCTCATTTGAACAATTACCATGAAAGTATTTATAGAAAAAAAACAGAGGGGCAACCTTACGGCGGTGAGAAAGTGACGGGAGCCGAGCCGCCAGATCAGGACCAATAATTTTGCAGATTCGTATGTGGCAACAATATTCTAAGCATGGATGAATGGTAGACTTATAAATATGTAAGATAGATTTTAAAGAGAAAAATTGTCTCGTCTTACATAGTGAACTGACTTTCTTAGCAGCTGACCTAACAATGGATTCAATATGGTCTTTCCACTTCATGTCAGTGGAGAACGTAAACCCGAGAAAGTGCAATGAGTCATTTTTCTGGAGGTTAGCATCAGCCATGCTGATGGTAGGCAGAGGGGGGGTTCGTAGATGATTAACAGACAGAAGTTTACTTTTGGAGGCATTCAAATTAACAAACCATATTTTGCCTCAGGTAATAATAGCCAGTTAATTATAATTAATTAGTTATAATTAATTAGTCATAATCAATAATTTATAATTAATTAGTTATAATTAAATTATGAACATTTCAATCTTTTGTCGTTTCTTGCATTTAAATGAACAGAGTAAAAATCTTTCCATAAGAAAATTCAGCAACCAAATTTGAAATTTATTCTTTTAAAACAAGCATCTAAATTTTTTAAATGTAATAATTTCTTAATATGAAAACTTTATATAGATGCATTTATAAAGTTGACAATGGATATTTAATGTCATTAAGTTTTGTATAATTAACATTCAACACGTCTTAATTTGTTAATTTCAAATAAAGGTGTTTTACATTATTAAAGCAATAACCATAGAGGGTACTTACATTCTGCTGCCAGAAACAAAAATATGAAGACTTTCAAGAACATGGTTGGCTGGATTTTACACAGTAGAATGCATACAGGGACAAGTAAATTTACTAAATGTCTTATTCAATATAGTGTGCACGTTAACCGTTATCTTTAATGTTAACTGATACAAATATAAACTTTATCATTAATGACATCAAATACACCTTTGGTCGTAGATAATTAAACCAACTTTTAAGTAAGATAAGGTAACATATCAATTCAGTGTTTTGATGGAGGTAACAAACAAAATAACAGAATTAAAATAGTAATGAATTCGAAAACCATTAGAGCGAGTGAACATTGAATAAGCGTAGAATAAAAGAAAGCACTTGGGTTACTTATTGGGGAAAATCAAAAGAATACGGTATAAGAAGAAATATACTGTTGATAAAAAAACAATGAAAGAAAAAAGAAAATGAACGTAAAAAATGAAAAAACAAAGAAAGAAAAAGAAAGAAATGAAAAGAAAAGAAAGAAACGAACAGAAAAGGAAAGAAAGAAAGAACAAGGAACAGAAAAAACAAAACGAACAAGGGAAAAGCAAAAGAAACGAAAGAAAGAAACGAAAAGAAGAAAGAACAAGGAAAAGAAGAAAGAACAAGGAACAGAAAGAAAGAAACGAAAAGAAGAAAGAACAAGGAACAGAAAGAAAGAAAGAAAGAAAGAAAGAAAGAAAGAAACAAACAAACAAACAAACAAACAAACAAACAAAAGAAAGTAAAAAGAAAGGGAGAAAGAAAGAAAAGAAAGGGAAAATTTTCACCGGATTTGTTCACTCTACAGTGAGACGACCCAAAGAGAACAAAACATTCAATCAGGATATATTATCTAGCTTAAAAGCCGCCCTATCGAGCGGCATTTAAGCTAGCTCCTGACACAGTGACACATTGACACACTAACATTCGCATTTATTATATAGATGGACACAATCTTAACAACATAAGATACACAGATGACATAGTAAACATAGAAAGAAAACCGTAGGACTTCGTAGACAAAATTGTAAAGGAAAGCAAGAAGAAAGGACTATTAACTAGCAAAATCCTGGGGGTGTGGTCGTCAACAAAAAAGACAGCCCAATTTGTGAATTGGAGATGTCAGAATCCTGCAAGTACAAAGATATAACTATCTGAGTAGTGTAATAAGAGATGGAAATTGTGATACAGAAACCTGAAGAAATATTAGAATAGAAAAAGATGCCTTCCAACAGCTAAACAAAGTATTAAGAATCAGGAAAATTTTGTTAGAACCATAGAAGAGTTTAGAACTGCTATATGATATCAATCATCGTATATGGCAATGAAAGTTAGACAATTTCCTCGAAGATAAAGAAAAGACTTGATCCAACAAAAATGTGAGTTATACCATGAACGAAACACTAGATAAGTTTTAAGGAAATTGAAATAAAATGGACACTTGTATATAGAATTAGACAGAGTTGAATCTTCAGGGACACATAATGAAAAAAGAAGGCGCAGAGAGTTTGATACACACGGAGAATATTGTAAAGAAGAGAAGGAAAGGAAAATTGAAACAACACAAATACGAAGGCGAGAGCAAAGAAAATGAAAAACTCGCTGGAAAGTAGTGGTTAGTAAATTAGGCCGCAATCCATTAGTGTTGTGACGAGTTCGATTCCAACTAGTCAACCTTCACTTACGGCCTGGGATTTCAAGTGGTTTTCTTCTCTACTTGAAAGTAAAGCAAAACGTATTCTCTCTACCCACATTCCTTGGACATTTGACTTTGTGTTGCACTAAGCTAAAGAAAGCCAGAAAAAGATACTTCCAATGCAGTATTGATAGACCTGAGTTTCACAACCATTTTATGCAACGGCACACCTAGGAGCAAATGAAAATATCACAGAGCACTTAGCAAAATTTCTAAAGGGTATACATTTAAATATTATGAAATAAAACCATAGATTTAAAAATACACACACCCAAATATGAACTTACTTTATTGCAATGTTTCTATACAACTATTTGTGCAGCTTATTTAGTGTGAAACCTGTTTCAGTTTTTTTTTCTTTTGCAATTTCTTCAATGTTTCGTCGAATGTGCAATAAGCAGAGGCTAATTCCTTCTTCAGTTCAGCGTAGTCATTTTCGCTTCTTATTTTTGATGTTATTTAGGGTTGAGAAGTGTAATTCATATAAATAAGAAGTAGAAGTAGAAAAATTGCAATAAAACTGATAATGAAGGATATTCCTTTTGCATTGAAACCTAAAAGGTATTAATGGATAGAGTCGAAGGTTTTATTTTGAGCCCTTGATCACGAGAAACCATGGCCAATTCGTCTTCTTCACACAACTGAAGTCCAATAATGGAAGGAACAGTTATACATTTTTTTAATTAAACAAAGGATGTTGAATACAGTTATATGAAAATAGGTTAATATTCTTTTATTAAAAAAAAAATTAAAATTAAAAAATAAAAATATTGGAAAAAAATGAATATTAAAACAAAGTATTTAAAATAATATAATTGAAGAATAAAGAAAAGAATTATTGGAAAAAAAAGTTTAATACTAACGGTGTGCTATAACTACTTCCACACACATATATGTAAGCCGTGACAATATTTTGCCGCACACTTAAGATAATCGCGCGGCACACTAGTGTGCCGCAGCACGTCGGTTGAGAATCACTGTGCTGAATCATTATTGCCTTGTTAGTCTGTCTTAGAAAAATACCAAATTGCCGTTTATTGAACATAAATGACTATAAAAATCATTAACAGCAATTCGACATAGGCGCCGCCATTTTTGTTTCGATGGCACATACCGCTGTACTGACTAAGCTAAACCACGCCCAACACACAATATATTGATTTAATAAGCGTAGCTTAGTTGTGGTACAAGACCGTAAGTATGGGGCACCCAGTAAGGAACGAACTCACTACTCAGTCATAATTGACCTAGCGAGACAATCTTGCTCGCCATTACACCAATCCTGAGTGCCAACCCGAACAGACAATATAATTTTTAAAAATACGCCAGAAAACAAATTGTATTATATGCTACTATATGTCTACACCAGTAATTCTCAACAGGTGAGCCCCGGAGCATTAATGCGCCCTGAACGGTAGCCAGGTGTACCCCACCCAAGTTAATAGAAGAGTAATTCATGAATTGGTTTTATATTTTAAAAAATCTTTATTCTTAAAAAAGCTAAAGACACCAATCATATGGCTTCCACGTGTAAGTCAAGTCTTTGTCACTTGATATTTGAAAATGGATGCTAAATTCCTTAATCTTTAAGAAAGAGTGGATAATCCATTCCCCTTTGCCTTCCTAAAAAGGATTTGAATCACTCATTATCGGTCTCTTTAAATAAAATAACAGATTCTTCATAAATCACTTTAAATGAAAACTGTACCACTAATTTTTCATATGTAAGGCCTGAAATTTATCACACATTCAAAAAATTGCCAAATTACTTGTTTCAAACAATCATATTTATCTACGCAATGAAATGTCTTAAAGACAATTGCCTAATTCAAGAGATTTCTTCATTATTTTATTATTTTCAAATTTCTTGATTAATTTTTCCTTATTAAAATTTAAAGTGCAACCCAGAGTTTTAATTATTCTATAATTCTGCATTAAAAAAAAAAAATTAAGAAATCCTGGTCTACGCTGGTTTGGAAATACCGGTAAGCGCTAATACTTTTAGTTTTATCAGACAAACGCTAAGGACTGACACTACACAGTGGCTAGTAAACGTATATATGAGTTTTGTGAAAACGTATAAACGCGTTAACAACAGCGAAAGCGTTAAAGGAAAACAATAAAGAAATAAATCGTGTAAATAAAAAAGAAATGAAATTAAAGTAAAAAAGAAAAAAGAGGTAAACACCATTTATCAATTATCATTTTCTATTTGCATACAAAGGGTAGAGTTCAGCAAGCTCCTTGTTCATAGTCCAGTCTTTGTACGACATTTGTTGTAAATCACCTGTTAGAGTTATCGTGAAAGGTCCAAGGTGTGAAAATAAGTTGCTGATACTTATATCAAAGAAGTATCGTGAAATGTTACAAGTTTGATAATGTTTGTTATTATGCAAGTTTCTTATAGAGCAGCCCCTCAATTTCCGTCTATCGCAATATCTGGGTATTCTCGCCCCGGACCTTGAATGTTTATTATGACTCAAGCCCACCCCAGACCTCAAGTGGGACGCGTATATCCGATCCATCACTAAAAATGCTGGAACATGGTCGATTCCTTGTACCGCTCTAGTAAGTACCCGACTCCTTCTATCATGCTCCGTATTTATAAGAGCCAGAATAGACAGAAAATGGAGTACGGCTGGAGCTGCCTCGTCTTCACTTTCTACTTTTGAGAAAGCCCAAAATCGTCTACGCGGCCTTGTGGGTGATGAATTGCTTTCAGCTTTAAAATCCCTTTCCCACAGACGAAACGTTGCAAGTCTCTGGCCATTGCCTCGCTATTTCGGAGGAAAATGTCAGACATGCGATATTGCCCAGTTGCCCCAACACTAATCCTCCTAGGAAAGACGAACAAAGAACCACCCTCATTTTCTTTTTATTCCATTAGTAGGGAGTAAGTTCCACTCAGCTTGTTACTAAGACTCGTTGCTTTGTGGAACAGAATCCCGGGAGAATGCTTTCCCGATCACTATAATTTTAATCTCTTCAAGTCTAGAGTTAAAGATTATCCACATCCACATAAACTGCTCCCTTTATTCTCACTACTCACACAACAACCTCTTTTTAATAACCATCTACCTTGAGTGACTACTGGGCCTTAAATAGGGTAAACAGAAAAAATGAAAAAAAAAACGCTTTTTGTAAACCGTTCATTTCGCAAACAAATACTGAATATCGCACTGTCTGTCCTTCTATATGGCAATGAATGCTGAGCAATCTCCTTACAGATGAAGAAAAGACTTGAAACAACAGAAATGTAGTTCTACCGAAGGATGCTGAGGAGACCATGGACCGAATATATAAATAACGATGAAGTTTTAAAGAAAATGGAAACAAAAAAGACCCTTATACTTCACATCCAAAAGAAACGGCTGAAATGTTTACAGCACATAATGAGGAAAGAGGGCTTGGAAAATTTGATACTCACGAGACGGATTGAAGGCAGGATGGGAATAAGGAAACAACGTGAGTAAATGAATGACAGAACAGTGTTTAGGAGAGATAACAAAAATACAAAATTTATTATGAGCTACAAAAGAAAGCAACAGAAATATGGTTCTACAGAAGGATGCTGAGAAAAAGAAATCTACGCTTTAACAGATAGTCCAAAATACAACAAAGCATTGCATGCAGTCCATTATATTAAGAGTCATCGTTTGTGTTCACTAGATCATTGCTAGAATCTGCTAATAATTACTTCATCCAATTCATCTAAAAATTCCTTTTTACTGGATAAGGACATGTATAAGGATATGATACAAAATTCTCATCAGACAGCGGATATCTTAATTTTCTTAATCTTAATCTGCAAGATCCGGCCGAGGACTAATTCTGAGAAATCCCAAATGAAGTTATCGGTTTAAAAGATGAAGAAGGATGGAACCTCGAACCGAAAGATATAAACAGGTATGCGTTAGATTGAGAGACATAATGTTGTTTATATAGCTTCCATTATTTAGGAGGCACTGACAGGATGTAACAGTCGTGCGAAATGAGGAAGGGATGGGCAAGCTCATTTAGAATAGGTGGAATCCTATTATTTATTCCTGATTTTGTGGTGAGCATTAAGGGGTTTATAGGTAGATAGATAAAATTAATTCTATATACATTGGAAATTGGAAGTCAACCTTCATTTGAAAGTGGAAAGAGATTTCAGACATCAGTGAACCTGAGAAACAAACATGCCTAAGAGGATCCGTACTTTTTCCACGTTCTTCTATGTCTGAGAGAAAGGCAGGAAAATGATTATCTTCTTATAGACTTAGCCAGCGCCATCTAACGGCCTTTGACAAAGCCAAGTGGGGATAATCATATTTCCGTTTCCTTTACTCTTAGCGTCATGGGAAAAGTCATTATCATTTTATTTCTTAAATTTTAGCTAAAATTATTTGTACGATTCAAAATTTTTACTTGGTTGATTAGAGAAAAAGTATTGTCATAATGACTGATGAATTACGATTATAGGGATAGTGATTAAATGATTCGTTGGTTTTCTGCGGCTTAACAAACCTTTCAACCGGTACAGATTGAAAGATACAAGTTTTACTAATTAACCCCTAGCTGGAATGTCGATTCATGCCTTTCCCAGGAGCATTTGCACGTAAGTGAATATAACGAACCCAATGGGTATAGAAAGTTAGCTCTAAGATTAAAATTTCCGAGTCATTATCCATTACACCACCCGCACATCCATGCTTATAGCAGCTGGTATTCCCAAACAGTTACCCACCTAGATACTGACCTGTCTTGATCTTGCTTAACTTCGGTGATCGTACGAGATCCGTTGTTTCAACATTGATGTAGCTGTAACCCCTGGTGATATTGATGATTTTTTTTTCTTTTATATACCGTGTCACTTCAGGACGTAGGCGATCTTTACCCTCCACATCCTCCTGTCTCTTGTAACGCTTAATAAGTTTTGTATTTTTGTTATTTCTCCCAGATCCTGTTCTGGCACTACTAGCTCAAGCACATGTCACGCATTGCTTTCCTCTGTCCCTCTATCCGTCCTGTGTGTATCAGATTTTCCAAGTCCTCCTTCCTCATTACGTGTCCCAGAAATATCAACTGCCTCTTCCGGATGTTAAGCATAAGTTTCCGGTTTCCATTTTCTCCCAAACCCCGTGGCTGCTCACATGTTCGTTCTATTGTATCCTTAGCATCCTTCTGCAGAATCTCATTTCTGTTGCTTTGAGCCTCTTCTTCATCTTTGAGAAGATTGTTCAGCATTCGCTTTTCCGTGTTAGAAACAAAAAACAAAAACCTAAAAGAAGACAGAAAGGCTCACTGCATCTTGTGCGGTGATCTGTTGGAGTTATATATGTCAATCATCGTCATTGCAAGTCATAACAGCAGAATTGGTTTGAGTTAGACATTGCTAATGATTGAATTGAGAGGGACGGTCATCAACAGGTTACAGTGTGTCTTCTATTCATATTAACACCCCCACCCCTGCAGATTTCTCTGTATGACAGAGTATGGGGAATTGTATATGTCAACATCATGATTGCAGGTCATATTAGCAGAATTGTTTCGAGTTAGACATTGCTTATGATTGAATTGACAGAGTCAGTCATCAGCAGGTTACAGTGTGCCTCGTCTTTGTATTAACCCCACCCCTGCTGATTTCTCTGTATGACAGGGGAAGAAAACAGAGAAGGATGGGAGAAGAAGAAAAAAATTAAAAAAAAAAACTATTATTATAGAAATTATTTTGCTAGTGTTTCTAAAAGTTAAGGTTGGAAAAAAGCTTTGTTGAACTGACTACAAATTAAAAACAAAAAATCACAATCTTCTTCCTTCAGGAAGTAGGCGATCATTACCCTCCACATCTTCCTGTCTCTTGTAGCTCCTAATAAGTTTTGTCTTTTTATTTCTCTAAAGCCCTGTTCTAATATCCATTTACTCAAGCACGTGCTGCTTCCCTCTATTTCTCTTTCGCTCAATTTACCTTGTGAGTATCAGGTTTTCTAAGCCCTCCTTCCTCATTAAATGCCCCCCAAATTTCATCTGCCTCTTCCTGATAAGTTTTCTTTTTGTTTCCATTTTCTCCAAAACCTTGTCATTGCTCATATGTTCAGTCCATGGTATCCTCAGCATCCTTCTGTAGAAACAAATTTCTGTTGCTTCAAATCTCTCCTTCATCTTTAAGGAGATGGTCCAGCATTCACTGCCATACAGGACAGACATCAAATAAGAAATTTAGTACTCTTCTCTTTGTTTCTAACAAATGTTTTCTTGTCTCTTAATACCTTGCTCAGCTTTTGGAATGCATCTTTGGCCATCTCAATATGTCTTCAGTTCTCAGTGTTGCACTCTCCATCCTGTCAGAACATTTCCCAGATATTTAAATTTCTGTACCTGCTTTAGTGTCCCTGGGCATTAAATGGCATTTTTGAATCATCTTTTTACTGATGAGTATGCAGTCTTCTTGTAGTTTATGCTTAGTCCTTTCTTCTTGCTCTCCTTTGCTACCTTCTGTAGGAAGTTTTGTAGTTTCCTTTCTGCGTCTGCTATCAGCACTGTGTCACCTGCATATCTTATGTTAAGATTGTGGCTGCCAATGATGACTCCTGGTAGGATTTCAAGTCCTCTCAGAATTGCCTTGCTGTATAGGCTGAATAAGTCCAGTGAGAAGACACATCCTTGCCTTATACCCCTATTTTTGTATATCTGCTGAACTCATTTTTATCCATATGCAGGTTGTTTGCTGCCAGTATAGATTTTTGATTATTCTAATGTCTTTCCTGAATATATCAAGATTGCTGAGCAGCTCTAACAAATCTTTGTAGTGTACTTTATCGAACGCCATTGTGTAATACCTTTTATCAAAGCAAAGGGTATGTAATTGATTTTAGGTTAGCTAAAAATATTTTATTACCAGATGGGTTTGATTAGAAGCATATTGAAAAATTTGGTAATAAAGTTGATTATTACTAGGAATTCACAGGTTTTCTGATGATGTGTGTTCCAATATATATATGTTTTTTTTTTTATTACTTCATCCCAAACAATGCAATAATACCATTAATATTCAAGGGGCTACTGCGAAGAATGAAAAAGATTCTAGAAGGAGCCAAAAACAAGGGATAAACATCAGTTCCTGTTCAAAAGCTTAAGTGGTGGTAGAATTTGGTTCTAATTAAGATTCATTAATTGAAGATAAAGAAAGAGGTAAGATTTTACAAGTACCTTAGAAGAGAAAATATACATTAAAATAAATAGAGAGCCATTGTTTTTATTTAAATCACTCATGATGGGCTCTCCAAGTGCTAGTTAGGTTGAACTGGAAAGGTCAAAGAATTGTTTATATTAGAATGTTTGCAAGTTATGAACAGGCAAAAAGTGGGATGGACATTGACAATAAAGGCTTTATTTGATTGGTTGATCAATTTGAGGAGAGTTAGTTGGGTGCAGGATGACTCATCACTGCCAACTCAAAAACATGCAAACAATGGAATTTTTTTGTCATCTTTTTAAAAAGATAAAAAAAAAAAAAATTAAAAAGTAATTAATTAACGATCATTTTTAAAACATAAATTTTTAAAAGCAAATAAAAGTAATTTATTAACTATCATCTTTTTAATACATGACCTTATTTTTAATTTAAAAAATGATTGAAAATTGTATACAATTCCCCTGAAATATTCAGTTGGAGAACATTGTGCAGTGGAATAAGTCTGCAAAATTCTTTTATCTGCCTTCATATACTTCTTTAATTTAGCATGGGAAGTGGGATGATCTCCCAATGAGCAGTTTTCTATTTGCTGCTTCCACCAGTTGGCTGGTGATGAAATGTCCCCTCCCATGTTTTTTGGGAGGAAGAACATTAATTTGGGGCAGAAAAGAACTTTAAACAGCAGAGAAAATGTTCTAAGAAAAATCTGATTGCCAGGTCATTGTCCTTTGTAATTTCAAAGCTGGTTTAGAACTCTGTAATGAATCTATTGATTTTATATAGAAAAATATTATAGTTTATTTCTTGCCACTACATGACAAGAGAAAGTGCCAGAAGAATTCACCTAAGAATCCTCTAGAAGTCAATCCAAATCAACTAAGTCCAACTGTAATCATCCCTGTCAACAACTATGATTCATATGATTAGCATCGTCCCTACCACACAATGCCACATGTTGCTGTGACCAGGATCTGATCCCATTTATCAAATTCTGAAGTATACCCCCCACTTGAACATTGTTTAAATCATCACAATTTGGTTGCTGTTAACAAGGATAAATAAGTGGAAAATAACGAAAACCCTCTTCGCTTCACGGTCACTTTGTTTTATGTGCGTGTGTGTATTGCCCTATAACAGAAAAGAGAAAATGACAAGTTTAAATCATTTCCCACAGGTTATATTGTCACAGTTGTCTTGTGATACACACAGAAAGTATTGAACCGATTCTCTGTGGGAGTTATTAGCACATCCAGGAAGGATAGCCGATTATTTTTTTCTTCTTTCATTGCAAACTGGATCAAAGGTCATACAGAGGTCACATGTACAGAAGTATTTGTGTAAATTCCTGGTGAAGCCAGAGTATGAAGGTGTCATCAGCATATCTAAGCCACACTGTCAGCTTCAATGATGCCATTCCTAAAAACATTTCCTCAAAGAATTCCATGAATGTTTGCCATCACTGCAAACAATAGCTTAGTGGATTTGAATGTTTGTGAGCCTCTCCCGACATGGTTATAATTAAGCACCCAAAATGTGTTTCAGCTGAATTTATTACCTACTTGACTTCACCAATACAAAGTCTGTTCTTTTGGTGGGGGGGGGAGAGGAGGGTGACAGGGGGTCACATATGACTGCACGTTTTCAGTTTTTTAATAAATAATTAAAATATATGCTTTATTTTGCATTTAATATTTGGAAAGTCTAATTTACGAATGCGTGTTTGGATGCAAATTTATTTGGTTTATTTTAATTTTTTTTACAAAAATATGGCCAAGTTTATGGTGGTGGGGTCATAATCTTTCAGGTAGCGCAGTGGTAATTGTGAGTTCAATCCCTGAGCTGAGCAGTATACTTAGACAAGCATGAACTAAATAAAAACTAGACAATATATCCTTGAAATGGGCAGTGGAATGAGAACAATCTACTCTCAGAAATTAAATAAAGGGTTCAATTTGAAATTCTGGATTGACAAACACCTGATGAACTTCTAGAGGGCACAAGGTCATTTTTGCTTGATAAAAAGTAAATTTTTTTATATATTTCTTGCACATCTCAACCTTCCTTATATTGAAAATAGATAAATCAGACACTGAAATATTTGGATAGTTTCTTTTTTCTTAAAAATGCTAACAAATTAAAATTCATGATGATTCTTACATTTTTGCTTAAAAAAAAAAAAAAAAAAAAAAAAAAAAAATACTCAAATTAAGACTGCATTTCTTTTTTTAATTTCTTTATATTGTTTCAGGAAAAGATTCACAAATGACATTGATCCAAATCTTATGGCATTTTACAACACAAAAATGGAATAATCTGCTAAAAAGAAAAAAAAAAATCCCCAGATGTTAAGTTTAGATAAAGAAATTGATAATATAAAACACATGAACGTAACAATCAAAAAAATATATCAATAACTTCTAATGATCATTTATATCACAAATACAATTATGTGACAAGTCGGATCTTTGTGTGCGATAAAAGATAAATACAAATCCATTTTTAACAAGCAACTGGTGAAAGGTAGTCTTTAATAACCACAACTGCAAAATAACAAACAACAATCAAAATTTAATTTTTATAACATGCAGACATATATGCATATATCAAAACAAAAAAAACAAAACAAATATGATATTAAAAACAAAAAAAAAACAAAGCCAGTTTACAAACTGCTATAATACTTGTCAATATTTATATAACGGTTGTTGTGAAAGTAATGTGTTTTTATGTTGGTCCAAGACACCAGTGACGGATTTTGGTGTAATGACAAAAGAGGATGAACCTTCCTGCCAATAACCCATATTTTTTTTGCTTTGTTACAAATTCCATTGATTGTTGTTTTTTTGGGGGGGAGGGGTTGTTTTTTTTTACAGTTTATCAACCTATTACAGGTTATTTAAAACCAGAAAAAATTTTTAGAACATAAGAATTTTTGGAGATAATAATGGTTTACTGATAAAATTCCTAGTAATTAACCCATAGCTGGGAGGAGCAAATATTAATTCATACGTTTCACAAGGTTATTTGTGAACAAGCAAATACAACGAACACAACTGGAATTGGAACTCAGCACTCTGATTAACAATTCTGAGCTGTTATCCATTACACTACCCACACATCCAAGCTTACAGCATCCAGTATTTCAAAGCAGTCACCCATCTAGGTACTGACTAGGCTCAACATTGCTTAACTTTAGTGTTGGTATAAAAACTGGTGTTTCAACATTTGATCTGGCCATATGCTTGCTTTTTGACAGAGAAATCTGACAAAATGGAACCTGGTACAAAAGCACAGAGGGCCCCCCCCCAAAAAAAAGTATTTAGGTGTACTACTGTCTTAAACACTTCAAGAATTATCAGAGGTTCGTTAGAAGACAAATAGTAAGTAAAAGTTTAACTAACGTTGAAAGTGAAATTCTTTTTTACTTAATAATTTCATTTCAAGCAAAGGTGATAAAAGCCATTAGACAGCAAGGGGGTCACTGAGAGTAAAAGAAATAAAGAAGACATGAACAAAATTTAAGTCAACAGATGGTGACCGACATTGAAGTCAAATTTTTGAAGAGCATAGTTGACATGAGAATCCAGAAGAGAGTTCCACATGCAAGAAGTGCGAGAGAAGAAACTGTTTGATTACAACTGGCAATTTCAACAGTGAATTTATGTCCTAGCCATCAATCTAGTACACTTAAATTCATGAAGTCAAGCTTTGGTACCTTAGAGGAAAGTAATATTTATTTTGCAAAGATACAAAAATGTGGCACAAGGCCAAAAGGGGGGATGGAGAAGGCTGGTCTTCTTCTGCATTATAATTAAACATAGCTAGCCATGATTCTTATATACCATTCTTCCTACATCAACCATAATACCTTAAGGTCTCTATGAAGTCCTAATTAGTCCCTATATGGACAGTTTGAGGGAAAAGGGAATAAAAACAACAACCAAAGAGGAAATTTCATCAGGAAAATTACCTAGAAAATATTTATAGAAAAGGCACAGGGAGGCTGTTATGATGGTGGGTAGGTGACTGAAAATGATATGCCAAGTCAGTATCAATAACATTGCAGATTCTTTGGATTTTGTCAAGAATATCATAAAAGATTAAAAAAGTCCTAAAAGATTTCTAAAAGATAAAAATCTTTTGGATTTCAAACTGAAATTTGCAGTTTTGACCTGTTTATCTTAAAACCAAAATGAGAAAGCATAACTTTTGAATCATTGCAGATGTTGGAAAAATTCAAAATGGTTTTGAAAGACAATATTTGACTTCACAATGGAAGTGGCTGTTTGGAACCATTGTGAAAAGAATAAATGAAGGAAAGCCTATCAGGCAAGCCACATTCCAAAAGGCCTTGCACAGCTATCAACCTATGAAATGAAGGCTCTAGTTTATCAATGGCAAAATTGCAGAGTCAAGGGCAGTGACTATCTGGAAAAATAGTGTTTTGTAACTGAAAAACTTGCTCTATCTAACATTATTACACTTGTATTTATTGTAGCAGAACTAAATAGGAGCATCAGTTGTATTTAACTTGGGCATTTTCATAATTCCAAGGAAGGTGATAAAGCCACCAAGACACAAAGGTTTATTGAAAGTGAAATAATCTGAGAAAAAAATATCATTAAAGAGAGAGGACAATAAAAGAACAGAAATTAAGACAGAAAATGACGACTGACATTTCAATTAAACTTCTGAAGATCAAAGTTGACTAGAAAGCAACAAGTTGCAAGAGAGTTCCATCGGAGAGAAGAGTGAGAGAAGAAATTGTTAGCACAGAACTTACAGTTACATCAAGCAATTTCACCTGTGAAATGATGAGACCTAACTGCCAATCTAGTACTGAGCTTAAATTTATGAAGTTGAGATACCAAAGGGGAAAGCTTGTCAGAACAGTTAACATGAAAATATTTTTAGAAAAGGCACAGGGAAATTACATCATGGTAGTGGGAAACTGACTGAAGCTGAGATGCTATGTCCGGACTAATAAGATTGCAGATTCTTCTTTGGACTTTGTCAAGAATCTCTAGATACATAGCAGAAGCACTATTGCATGGACGAATGGTAGACTTATAAATGTCTAAGAGATTCTAACAAGAAAAATCATTTACCACAACACGGTGAACCAACTTTCCTAGCAGTAGACCTAGCATCTGATTAAATATAATTGTTCCACTTCATTTCAGTGGAAAATGTTAGAGCAAGCAGTTGCAATGAGTCACTCTTTTGGAGGTTAGCATCAGCCATACTGATGGAAGGCAAAAAAGGTTCTCTAAGACAAAAGAGATCAGTTTTGTTTTGGAGGCATTCAAACAAGACATTACTTGCCCCAGTTAACAACAGATTGAAGGTCATTTTTTTCTAGATCTGCAGCCAATTTGACCATATCAAACCGATTAGAATTACCATTAAGACAGGAGTAAATAATTGTGTCATCAGCAGAGATACCAAGTACAAAATAGAAAACAACTCTTCAAATATCAAGCAGGAAAAAAAAAAAAAAAACTTTGGAAATCACATGGAAATGGTTCCCAAGCTGTTCATTTAAATAACAGGAAAAATGTGTCAATGACTCTAACTGTTCATTTCCAAAGCTATGAAACATTATTTCACATTCAAGGAGACGGAGAGTTTGTTTTATTGAATATCAAAACAAGCTTCTCTTCCCAATCTTTTATGATCAAAGTAATGTGTATTTAAACAAAGTTTGCGTTTATATTAATTGCAGCAAAAGGAATCTAAACAAATGAGGAGCTCTTACTGTCAGGATGAATCAACCAAGCATTTATTCACATATATGTACACAAAATTAATGCCAAATATTAGAACGTAATAGATTTAAGTTATTGCTCTTGTAAGTTTTGACAACACACATTTGTCTATCTTATATCCAAAGAAATCTCTTTCAGATAGCTATTTATTCAAAAGGAACTGACATATTTCTTATTTTTTTATAATTGCATATAAGTGTTTGTAAAGTTAATTTATTATTTCTCTGTGTATGTGTATTAAAAAGTGTGGACATAGAAATCAAAACAGCAGGATAAATGACACCTTAATGACTTATCAGATCATGTGTTACTTCTCACATCATCACATATACCAAATTTTAAGATATATATATATATATATATATATATATATATAAAAAAGAGGCACGGTGGAGTAATGGATGGCAGCTTGGCTTGTGGAATCAGAGAGCCAAGTTCGAATTCCAGTTGAATCCATTACATTTACTTACGTGCTAATACCCTTGGGGAAAGGTGTGAATCCTCTTCTTCTCCCTCCAGCTATGGGTAAATAGCAGGACAGACTGGGTTCTATAGTCTTGGATGGCAACTGGTCTAGGAGAAGGACAACTCTGAATTCAAACCCGGAGTGGATCCCCTAAGGTGGATGGTCGGCACTTTGTGCCACCTTCTGGCAACTCCTGCAGCCGCGCTGGTACCAAATTGTATTGGTTTATCCTCTCCTTTGGACTCTGCTAGCAAGGCCGAGACGGGGAACTAGACGTCTGGGCAGCCCTACTTCTCCATATATCCCGCCCAGGATCATAGCGCACAGTGCTACGTCATCGTCTCTCAAGACAGACGGATGCCAACAATGACGATATATATATATATATATATAGGATTAATGTTAGTAGAAGTTTACAAAGCCATTAATTCTTTTTGTGTGTATGTGTGTATATATATATATATATATATATATATAAATTAAAATTAATTTGAATACAAGGTTGGCAGTGACTGGCCACTACTATTTGTTTCATGTACTTGTACATAATCATCAGGCAGCCAGGATAGACACAAAGGTGCAAACTGCTAACAAAAGTTATTGGTGTTTTACTGTTAACACACCTATAACAATTATCACCAATTGGAACATCAATTATTAGCACTTTCAATATAAGTGCAATCATTACACAAGTAATCAGTGCTAAAAATAAACCCATCATCACAGCCATATTCACATATGGAACCCTTTAAGTAATGCGATGATGTAGGGCCCAGACAGAGATATATGTGCACGTATACATGTGTGTATGAAGAAGTGTTATTCCATTTTGATGACACAGATGGCCGATCTGAATGGAGCCAAGAACACCCCAGCCAACTCCTTGTTGAAAGAACTTCGCTACACACAGTCTCAACACAGAAATAGGATTACAACTGTGTATGTATGTGTGCTCAAACAAATGGATATATATCTCACCTGGTCTCACATTGTTTATATATGCATGTGTGTGTGTGTGTGTGAAGTATAATGTGTACACCTGTATGAATGTGTGTATGTGTATCATTCCAAAATGGACACAGAGGAGAATTTTTGTTTCTCACCCCCCCATCACCATCACCAAACATAATCAAACACAAATTAACATAAATAGATTCAAATTTTAAAAAATAAATCAGCTTATTTGAAGATCCCAATAGCTTGAAACCCAGGATTACAAACTCATATCAATATAACTAAATATGCTAGCTCTATCACTGATATTGAGCACTTTCCAATAGATACCACGCATATATAATATACATAGATATTACATTATATATATATATATATATATAAAGAATTATGGATTTATTGTTTTCAGTTCAACATTTTAATTTATATATCTGATGCCCACTGATGAGTGTGGGTGGGGAGTGGGGTTCCTGGGAGGCTCTGTCTAAGAACCTCTGGAGTTGGGATGCTGATGTTAACATTAATCAGTCAAGTGACAAACCCTTTTACTTGTATATTCTCTCTCTCTCTCTATATATATATATATATATATATATATATATATATATATATATATATATATATATATATATATATATATATATGCATACACACACACACACACACACAAATAGAAATGTAAAAGGAAGGCTGAAAACACCTGTGCCTGAAAAGTATAGACAACAAAAGTGCTCAATACAAAATTCAAGGATTGAATATGTAGAGCAAAAATATTTAAGAAAAGGCTAAAATGCCAACCAACCTCACAACATATATATATATATATATACATATATATATATATATATATATATATATATATATATATATATATATATCAGGATTTTGTTCTTTGTATTTATAAATTCACCATCTATGTCCCAGACATGATGAAAATGATTCCAAGTTACTGATCAGTCATGAAACCATTAGCTCCCAAGTATAAAGAATTGATAAAACTTAAGTGTGACCAAAATCACTTACTTTGGCAGTAAATTTAATAAATGTTAATATAATGAAATGAAAGCTAACCATTGTTTTTTTTTCTAAGTCAACCCACCAGATAATGTTTATTCATTCAAACATGCAATACAAAATATTAGCAGATAGATTGAAACCCACTCCATTTCAAAGTGTGTAATGCTATTTGCATTAACTTCATTTGGGAATTAAAAAAAAAAAAATAAGGGAGGAGAAATTCAACATGCATTTCGGCCAAAGTTAGCCTCAAGGATTGTAATTGTTGGTGCCAAATACAGAAAACAGATAAAAAGTTGGTGATTTTTCTAAGCATAGCTTTGATGTAGCACAAGGCCAAAAGTATGGGATACCCAGTGAGGATCAAACTCACTATTCAGTTGTAACTGTTCTAGCAAGACAAGCTTGCTAAGCATTACACCTCGTCAAGGTGCCCCAGACCAAAAGTTGAAGATGGCAAGTTTGGTTCTCTGACTGACATCACTCAACAATTTTAACAGCTCAAATTCAACAACTATAAGAATTCATCAACAGTAGTGATTCACTACTGATTATTTTGAAACAATATCTATACTTTATGAGTCTTAGTGTGCTTCTTGAGAGAATCAGGCCGAGAAAAATCCTTCCCACAATGAGGACATTTGTACGGTTTCTCCCCAGTATGGGTTCGCATGTGAACCTTCAGGTTGAAGCTGTTAGTGAATCTCTTTGGGCATCGTTCACAGTGAAAGGGTTTGTCTCCAGTGTGTATCCGGGTATGTCGACGCAACAAGCTCTGGTTGGTAAAAGATTTACTGCAGTATGAACAATTGAAAAGACTTTCACCAGTGTGCTTCTTTATGTGCAACCCAAGGATATCTTGTCGGGAGAAGGCTCGGTTGCAATAAATGCAAGAGAACGGACGCTCGCCCGTGTGTGTCCGTTCGTGCCCCTGAAGAGTAGTTTTGTGGGAGAAGCATTTGCCGCAATGCGAACACTTGTATGGACGCTCCCCACTGTGGACACGTCGATGGACACGAAGGCGCGAACTGCTAACAAAAGTCTGTTCACATGTCGAACACTGGTATGGCTTCTCCCCTGTATGGCACCGAAGGTGCACATTCAAGTGCGAGCTGACAGCAAATGAGCGACTGCAGTAGCTGCACTCATAAGGCCGCTCGCCTGTATGTGTGCGGGTATGTTCCTGAAGCGTGTCAGGCCGGGCAAAGGTGCGTGGACAATATACACAGGAGTATGGACGCTCTCCAGTATGGGTGCGAATGTGAATCTTCAGGTTTGAGTTAGTGGTAAATGTTTTTGTGCAGTAGGTGCAGGGGTATGGCCGCTCACCAGTGTGGGAACGCTGGTGGATCTTAAGTCGGAAACCATAAGCAAATGTCTTGAAACACTGATTGCACTGGTAAGGCTTCTCCCCACTGTGTGAACGTAGATGATCTGTCAGATGAGATTTGCAAGTAAAGGTACGATCGCATTCAGAACACTTGAGTTCAGTTTTATTTTTGGCTGTTTTGTGGAGTTTCGTTACGGCAGGATAGTTGGCACTTTTATCAGCAGTTTCTTCATCACTATTTCGATTTTTCGGCAAACCAGACCTCAATAAAGAATTATTAGCACAGGAAGCAAATGAAGATGGCTTGTGTTTGTAATCCTCACTCATAGCTGGATTGCTGCCTAAAGAAAAGGTGTTCAGCTCAGAGTTCATGCCAAGGCTGGCATTACTGCAAGATGTATTGTTTACAGAGAGTTCAAAGGGCACAGAGGTATTCTGCTGCTGATGCTGCCCAGTGGACGGCTTCACTGTATGACATTTCATGTGTTGCCGAAGATCACTTGTATTTCGAAACTGTTCACTGCAATAGATACATGCTTGTTTTTGAGAATTAATCTCTCTACCAATTGTAGAACCTGAGTTGTTACGAATGGAAGTGTTTCTCTTGGCGTCCTGGGTCTGTTGAAAATTTTGGTAATTTCGAATCATCGATTGTATTCTCTGGCTGCTTCTGGAAGGAAATGATGCAGAGTAACCCAAGCCCCTCTTTCCAGACATTGCATTGTTGAGGGTGTAACCAGAGGCTACAGAGTCCATGGCACTGTAGTAGCTGTGGTCAAATTTAAAACATGGTGGTGGTATAGGGTCAAAATTGCATTCAGTGTTGTTCCTTGGTAGCAATGGAAGATTTCCTTGTGAAAAAAAAGAAGAAAATAATTAAAATGAGGATTTGTTTGTTTATTCATAATTTTACTGTATAATAATCAAGAGTCTGTCTATATCTCTGAGATGAGGTATTATGATTATTTACATTATTCAGACTGTTATCCTCATATTCATTGCCGTATGCATGTTTCGACCGTTGTACACTGAGATCTTCTACAGAAGAGGCATGGTACGTGGAACTAGAATAATCTACCCCCTGGATGAAATTAAGGGTTCGGTTCAAAATTCCAATCACCTGAAGGCCAGTGTGTACAATGGCTGAAATGATGCAAATATGGCAATGAAGATGAGGATAACAGTCCAAATAATGTAAATAATAATCAAGGGGTTTGAATGAATAAAAGCATTTTGATGTAGAAACAACCTAAAGAAAAAGTGTAATTATAATTCAATATTGAATGATCAATTGAATGTTTTTGTTTTTTTTTTTACGGCTTATCAACCTTTTGCAGGTTATTCAAAAGCCAGAAAATATTTTTAGAATGTAAGAAATTTTTTTGCGTAATAATGATTTATTTATAGAAGTATTACTAATCAACCCATAGCTCGGGAGAGAAGAGATAGATTCATACCTTGTCCAAGGTTATTTGCACATAAATGAATATAACGAACCCAAGTGGAAATTGAACTCAGCTCTCTGATTTCAAGTTCCGAGCTGCTATCCATTACACCACTTATACATTCAAGCTTACAGCACCTGGTATTCCCAAGCGGTCACCCATCTAGGTAGGGACCAGACTATAACTTTGCTGATCATGCAAGAACCGGTGTTTCAATGTGATATGGACGAAAGCCTCATCAATAATTTTTTTTGAACAGGTAGAGGTTTATTCTTTGTTCCATGTTTAGGATTGTGTTTACGGTTCCTACTAATGCCTTTTCACTGTAATAAACCAAAGATAAAGTAAGTGAATCCTGTTATGATTCAAACACCTAATCAGGGATCAAACAGGCAGGAGACATCAACTATACAAGCATTTCTTTTGCTTAACCAACATGGTAAAATTAACTTGTATATACCATGTGAGACATAATATACAGATACTATACACTGATCCTAGGCATAATGCACAGATGCTACACTGAACGTCAACATAAGTCATAACCCATATTTTATTTATTATTTAAATATGTTATTTTTAAGCTGCACTCAGAAACAACCTTCATTTTTCAATTTTTTTAATAAATATTCACCTAATATGAGGCCCAAGAGCCATTCAATGTAGAGAATTTCTAAATGAGTTTGTTGTCTGGACATAAGAAGAGTAAGTGCAGATTATGAGGATATGTAGGATATAACACCAACCCTAGACTGTAGAGATTGTAAAGACTGGAGAAGCATCCACATGGGAGTCTGTTCCATGGTGTAGGGGTTCTCATAGCAGAACTTTTACGAACAGAACAAGGTGAATAGGGATGATTTGATCCTATGTATGTGGCATGACAGGTCTTAGCTGTAATGGTCTGAACTAGTGGAATTAAGGAATGTAGCTTTGTCTGAACATTTGTTATGGAAATAGAGACAGACTAACAAAAATGGAATGATTGCAGTTCAGTATAGAATTGGATTGGAATGGGCGGATTTTATGAAGAACAAAATGTGTAACGTATCATATGAAATCTAAAACTAAAACATTTTGCCTGTGGTACTCTGATAGGAAATAAACCCTATTTCCAACACAGTTACATACCCATATACATACAATATTAAAACAAGCATAAGCTTTATTTTCTACTCAATAACTGACAATATTACAAACATGCCAAGAAGATTCTGCAACACAACATACACTGTTGAAATCAAAGTGTCTATTGGTTAGAAATTAACATCACCATGTGAAATATTTGACCAATCAGAGAAAACTAAAATCCTATTTTTCTCAAAGCTACTTTCAAGAAATTTTTTTTATAAAACCCCACAGATTTTGAGGAGTAGAGATGCAGTTGTTCCCCAAGGCTGAACATGCCTTTTCTTTCCTCCCAGCATGAACTGAAACATGTTGGTGACTTCAAATGAATCAGTTACAACAGCAATAACAACAACATGGCTGACCAGTCGGCAACTTCAAACAAATCATCTCCAACAACTAAAATGGTCAGTGAATCCTTCCTAATGATAAGTTTTTTCCTAACTTCAGATTTTTTTTACGGTGGACCAAATATTTAAAAGTCTTTTCTAAAACTACAATTATTTTTCTGTAAACCAACTACTTTAACTCAAGACTATTTTTAATCCTTATTGATTCTTAAATTCATATGTTTGTAAATCCAAATGATTTATTTAGCAGGCATGAGACTATGTTTTCTTTATTTTCTTTTTATTATTGTTTGGAATTTGGAGATTCAGATTTTTAATATGAAAAACCTGGATGACTGAATTTCTTACACTATATCAGCATTCTACGACTACAAGTATTAAGGAGTGGCAGACAGCAACATCACTTGTTATTTTCAGGTAGCATGACCATGTGTCTTTGTTTGAATGTAGTTTAGGGAATTGCCTTTAAAAGTTTTAGCTAAGAAAAGGATAAATATCTACATGAGAATGAAGACAGCAAATACAAAGACAATGTTGGGAGAGAACAAGTAAGAAATCAATTACAGTGTAACCCGGATATAAGAGAGTTGGCGGGACTGGAGAAGAAGTATCTTATATCCGGGTTTCTCTTATATCCTGGTTTGGTCTATTTTATATACAGTGTAACCTGGATATAAGAGAGTTTTCAGGGCCGGAGAAGAAGTCTCTTATATCCGGGTTTGGTCTATTTTATGTACATTAACACAGGCTCTAATTTGGGACCAGAGAAAATCTCTCTTATATCCGGGGTTTCTCTTATATCAGGGTTACACTGTACTACAAATGAGGCTTTTCCAAATTTACTTCAATCTAAAATATTCTTAATGTTATTATCTTAATGTGAATTCCATTAGTAAAAAAAAAAAAAAATAAAATTAATTAAAGAATAGTGTGTTGATGATAAAAAATACAAATTAAATTACGATAAATTTAAGAAAAAATTAATGGTTCACAAAAGTTTCAAAATATTTATTTGATTGATGATCGATTTTAATTTTTAATTATAAAATACATTTAAAAAATAGTGTCTAGTTTTAAGAGGAGAAAGTTAAAATTAAAAATTTTTTTTTTTTAAATTAATGACAGGTACAATGATTTTTTTTTTCTTAAATCGTTCCGATTTAAGAAAAAAAAGCCAATCATAAGCCAATCAAAATAATTTTTTTGAGAAAGTTCTTTAAGTAATTTCATTATTGACTGTAGAACTGACTCCCAAATGGGTGTTTCCTTGATCACTACAATTTTAACCTGTTCAAGGCTAGGGTTAACCATTATCTCGCACTCCTATACACACAAATGACCTCCACACGTAACTCTCTACCTCGAGTGGCCCCCGGGCCTTATATAAAAAAAATTGGTTTAATAAGCCAACTTTTTCTTTTTAATAAATATAAAAATATTTATATTTTATAATCATAAATATAAATTTAAAGTTTATAAAGAAATAATAATCGTCACACTGATCATTAATATTTTCATTCAATATTTTTTTCTCTAGTTTTTGGTCGATTAAAAATAAAAATGCATTCGGACTACCAAAGAAAACGAATCATCATGAATCCGGTTTAAAGTTTTCAACTTTTCATTTTTAATATAAAAGAGATAAGAGAAGATAAATCGAGATTTTTTGTCGGGGAAGTACAAAAAAATAAAAAAAAAAAAAAAGCGAAAACTCGTACTCTCTTTAATTCAAGTACATAAAAAAAAGTTAAAGTACAAATGAGGACCATGGAGGAATTTGCAGATTGGATCAAGTAATTTTTTTTTTTTTTTTTTTTTTTTTTATCTCCGGCTTCACAAAGTTAAATTATTCTGTGTGTATGTGTATTATTATTGTTATTTTCTATATCATTACCCACCTTACACATGGTTAGACCCACAGATTTCCGTTGTCAACCTCCTTTCCTAATTCGGGAAATAAAAAATATATATACATTTCACTTTCAGACTCATTCACATATTGCGGTTTGGGAGAAAGACAAGCGAAGGTCTGAAAAGAGAAAAAATTAAAAGGAAAAGTGACAAGTCTAAGAATTAATTAACAGAGATATAATAAATCAAAAGCAAAATAAATACTTTATGATAAATAAAAATTTAAATAAATAATCATATAATCTTCGTCGAGAGTTGAGTCAACTCAAGTTTATTTTACACAACAGAAAAAGACAGTAGTGATAGAATAGATAGTTAAAAATAAAATTGTTAGTGAAAGTCAACAAGAATAATATTAAATTAAAATAAAGATGACAAATTAGAATTACTGTACCTGTGAGATAACAACGTGTTGTAAAAAGTTGATGTAAACTAAAAAAGATTGTCATTCGTAAATTTTTAGATTTCTTGTTTTAGTTTACTTGCATAGATAAAAAGGAAAGGTTTTGCATGTAACCGGTGTCATTATAATTTATGTACTCCAAAGAAAAATATACCGACCTGAGGGGGGGAAAAAACAAAATAGTTGTTGATATAATAAATTATTTTTGCAACTAAATTTGCTGTATTTTTTGTTCTGTAGTTTTATTGTATTTATTCATTCTTTTATTTTTTTAAGCCAGTTATATTTTATTTAGTGAAACGGAAATATTTTCCTGTTTCATGGTTTTGTTTTAGATCTGAGAAATTAAACTAACAACCATTTTTTTTTTAACTAATGTTCACACTATACAAGTAGAGGCTTACTGAAGGTTTGCTTTGCTTTGCTTGATTTTATAGCATATCAACCTCAATCAATTATTTAATGCCGACAAGATTTTTATTGCTGGTAATATTTTTTTTCCCAAAAATGTATTGTTGCTAATAATTATTTCCTTCAAAAATATATTGCTGGTATTTTTTCCAAAATGCTGGTATTAAGACCTATTTTTATACTTTCATAGTGTTTTGACCCCTTTTGAAGTTAACTATTTGACCATAGGTGGGACCCTAACAGGTGCTACCACCCCAAGTCAGGGTGGACCTAGGAACACCAGCAATTAAGAGGTAGTTCCATGCTCCTAAAAAACATCCTGATCAGAGGCTTTGCAGGCTGGATGGAGTTTATCACCATACCCAGGACAAAGAGTTACTGAAGGTAATTGTTTTGGTAGTGATAACATATAAGAAGCACAGCTTATGAGGATATGTAGGAAAGATAACCGTTAATTCTAGACTTAAACAGGTGAAGAGTGTAGTGATCAGAAAGCATCCTCTTGGAAGTCAGTTCCAAAAAGTAGCAGTTCATAGGAAGAAGTTTTTCAAGAGAAATTTACTTCTCATTTAATGAAATACGAAGAGAATGAAGATGGTTTGTTTTAATGTATGTCGTGTGGTGTGGCAGATAAGAGTTAGCAGAAGTTAAGAAATGTAGCTAGACTGAAAATTTTCCATAAAAATAACGATAAAATGTTAAGAGGCTTGCAAGATTTTATCTGTGGGAAAGGGGTTGTAGAGTGGGAAACTCATCACCCACATGGACGCTTTTGGACTCTACTAACATTGAAATGTGAACCCTGAGAAGCTGCAGCCCAGATATAACAATAGTATTTTTGGCCGCTGATCTGGCTTCTGTAAACGTAGAGTATAGCAGGAGGAGTCTGGTACTTACTGGAGCGGTACAGGGAACTGACCATTTTTCCAGCATCTTTAGTGATGAATCATATATCATTTTTGACTAATAAAAAAAATAAAGGAATTCCAGCATCAGAAAAATTTGAAAATATCTTTAATTAAAGTTTTTGTGGTAACTCACATCATAACAGCAGAAATAGCCTCATGTTCACATGGGTAAAAACATACACAGAAATAACAGTAAAAGCATGTTAAAATTTAAATTAAAATCATATAATTTATTTATTGTTGTGTCCTGTTTGTGTCTGTAATTTTGGGTAAAAGTGTTATAAGGTTGAATGTAATAAAAGGAAGAAGTCGCTGTTTATTATCATGTAGTCGGTTGGTAGTTTGTTTTTTGTTTGGTATCAGAAGATAGTAATGTTGTTGGACCATAATAAATAATACAAAACTTGGCCGGAAAATTAAGGGTTAATTTTTATTGACACATGCATGTGTACTGAACTCGGAGGCAAGAGAGTAATTGACCTTAAGTCAACATGACGTTGAGAGAGGGTGACCAAATCTCCTTTCTGCTGCTGACTGCTGCAAAACACGTCTGAATCCAATGATTCAAAAGTATCCAGACACTAGTTGATTTCCTTTTGGAAGTGGGGTCACAAACTTTGCACATGACTGGAAACCAATTTTTTTTTTTAGTTTCCATTTGCATTATGGGAAAATGAAATTATTTATTTTTTTAATTATTATTTTTATTATTTATTTTATTCATTATTTAATTTTCATTCTCCCACAATCAAAAGCAATGTCTTGGAGAGTGGAATAAGATGTCTTGACCATCCAACAGTTGGTAGCAAAGAAACTGAATTCAATGTCTGTTTTCCAGCAGGAACAGTTTCTGTTGCATGCTGGGAGAAGTTTTCTTTTCCTTTTTTTATTTATTTTAAACATAGTTTTAATGTTGTTTTATTTTATTTTATCTATAATTTTCATTATTATTATTATTATTATAAATATTTTATATTTTATTTATTTATTATTATTATTTTATATATTATTTATTTATTATTATTATTATTAGGTTGATGCAAAAATAATGACGCTTTTTGACGTATTTTTTAACGTCAAAAACCGTCATTATTTTTGCACCAACCTAATATTAATATTTTATATTTTATTTATTTTTTATTATTATTATTATTTTATATCTTATTTATTTATTATTATTATTATTAATTATTAATAATGATGATAATGATGATAGTGTCCATACAAGTTACTTTGCAGCATGGTAAAAGTAACTTGCAAATATTAGATTAGGAAAAGCTTACATACTTTCTGCATGTCAGAGACCCCTTAAAAAAAGCTAACTGAAGTTTTTACTCTAATAGCTTGTAGTAATGAAAATTAAACAGCAGCAAATGACTATTATGGAAATCACTTCTGGCTCAGTATACACTATTCAAAATCAGTTCAACGTTAATCAAAACAAAAAAATAAAATTGTTTCTTGGAAAATGAGAAACTTTAAAAAGAACTTAAGATAAACATCTATTTGATCCACTATTATCGAGGTCAATCTTTTAAAAAGGATGTTTAATCATATAGATATACACAAAATGACCCAGAGTACAAAGCCAGTAATCACAAAGCTTATTTCTCCCTCTTACCGCTATGGTGAGATGAATTTTGATACTACACAACAGCAAAAGAAACACATCTAATTGATAGCTGATAACAATAAGAAATTTCTTTTTTATAGTTTGCCCCTCATTTTTACATGATTTATCTATATTTCTAATCAAATCAAAAACTCAATCTACTTTTAAATATTTTTGATTTCAGGGACTTTAATCTTAAAAATTGAATTCATACAAAAATATATTTTCTTCTTTACACACTGAAAAAAGGAACATTGACAAAAATATTTTAATGTTGTATTTGTCTTTATTGACGTGATAAAATAAAAAAAAAAATGTTTGTGTCATTGTGTTTCAGATAAATAACATTTGATTTTAGTTAAAAATGTTTAAATCTTAGACATTTTTATAAAGCAGTAATTTTAATTTTCTAGATGTCATAACTTCTAAATAGAAATGATATTAATATGACAAACTCATTTATTTTGATTGTTTTATTGTAATAATGCTGATTGTAAAAAATCTTTTTTTTTTTTTTACTACCATTGTTTTGAAACATGCTAATTTGGTTTGCAATAAATAGTAAGATAATGGTATTTCTTAAAGAATATTTTTATTAACAAACAAAGCTATTCCAGTTTATTTAAAGAATTTGCAATAAGTTTACTTCAAGCTACGTAAATGTTACTAAAATCTATCATGAGTAAAAAATATTCAAGATAGGTAGAGATGAGTTAGTATATCACCATACTCAACATGTTTGTCAAATTTTAGGTTAGGGAGGCTATTTAACACAGATATCTAGTTTTGAATTTACGGTTGTTCTCTCCTAGACTGGTTGCCATCCAAGGCTATAGGACCCAGTCTGTCCTACTATTTATCCATAGCTGGGTGGAGAGAAGAGATGGATTCATACTTTTCTCGAGGATATTTGCATGTAAGTGATTGTAACAAACTTCATTTGAAATGAAACTCAGCTCTCTGCTTCCTCCATCTGAGTTACTATCCATTACTCCACTGTGCCTCCCCACTCAAAACTACATATACTAGCTTAAAAGCTGCCCTGTCGGGTGGCATTTAAGCTAGCTTGGAGGGCTCTTGATTGGGCTTTCATCACAATAGGTAGGTCAGAGGAGATGCACTAGGCAACAATAAACTACAGAACTCAAAATTGATTGCTGCATTTAAGTATTGCATTAATATTTAAGCTTACCTTTTAAAGTTTCAATGATAATTCTTCTGTCACCTTTTAATTTAAAGACAATTTGATGTATTTATGTCCTTACTTTCCATACAAACAATTATTTTTATTTCATAGGTGACTTTCGCTGGATTTCACAACTAATTTCAATTATTCCTAAATTTATTTCCACGTTATAAAAATTATTATCATAAAAAAACACTGTCACAAAAAACATATAAAAAAGAACACCGTAATGAAAACTTAGCAATCCAAAAGGATCTCAGGATTGCGGGTCCGAATTTAGGTGGAATGTTTTTAATTTGCTCACAGAGTCAGCCTGATTCCAAAATGGTATGATATGGTGGACTACGGCCACTTGGAGTAAAGTGTGACACATTTTATTATGTGTATTTAAAGACTTAAATGTAAAAACCTTCAAATAATGACTTAAAAAATATGACATAATTTTTTATAGCAGGGGTAAAGAAGTATTAGAAGATATTAATCTTGGCTTATGGTGATATCACGGTGAAAGAGTGATTTCCATACAGTCATTAAAGTTAAGCAACGTTGAGCTTGGTCAGTAACTAGATGGATGACTGCTTGGGAATACCAGCTGCTGGATGTGCAGGTGATAGAATGGATAATAGCTCAAAATTGTTAATTGGAGAGCTGAGTTCCAATTCCAGTTGGATTCATTACATTCACTTACGCACAAATACCCCTTGGGAAAAGTATAAATCAACTTCTCTCCTTCTCCCCCCACCGGCTATCGGTTTAATTAGTAAGATTTGTATCACTAAATCATTATCTCATAAAAAAAATTCTTACACTTTAAAAATATTTTCTGGCTTTAAATAACCTGCAAAGAGTTGATAAGCCATAGAAAATAAAGGCATGCATTGCTCAAAACATTGGACCCACTGCTAGTAATGTAGGGTGTTTGAACACCCCCCACAAAATAATATTTAGAAAAGTGGCAAATCAAATTTTCATGATTAGTGAAGTAGCTTTCTGAATATCAGTGTTAAGTAACTACAAGGAATTTTTGATTTTAGTCATAATATTTATAGGAATTACAAACTTTCTCTAATAATTGTTGTAGAAACATAAAAAGATCAAAGTAACCTTATTTTTTATTGCTTGGAATGTGAAAAAAACAGTTGAAGAGGGCATCAGGTTGGTCATAAATTGTTTCAAAAGATCATGTGGTCAATAAAATGTAAGCTATGGATAAAAATGTTGTTTGAAGTAATTCAGTGATTTGACCCAAAGAGTTGTGAGTTCAATATCTGGCCACAGCTGAGATGAACAAAAACTTGGAGAGTTAAGTTACTAAAAGGGAAAATAACTAAACTGTGATATCCTAAAATGGCATGGCATGTGGAACTAGAACATTTGTATTTAATATAACTACTACCTTATGAAAATTGACTGAAGTTTGCAGGTTAATGTTTTGGTTTGGTAGTATCTTGCAGTGTTAGACAGCATAGCCTATGTGCAATTTCTTTATCTCCAATACTAAAATTGTTATGACTGATTCATACATCAAAGAAAGCAGCATGTTGCAGATGCTCTGACAGATAGACTTGACTAAAAAAAAAATATATTACCAAGTTTATTTTCATTAAAGAAAAAACATTGAAAAAAATAAGGTTACAGTACATGAGGCAAAAAATACCTCTATATGTAGAGGGGGAGAAGAGCATTGTCCTGCGGAAGGACAGTTTTAATGGTCATTGAAAAGGACAGTTTATCACATATTGTTGCTGCTGGCGAGGATGGCTGGCTAAATATGGAGATGGCTAGAACTACTGCTGCTGATGACTGGCTGGAATTGCTGCTGATTATGGCAGGAACCATGAGCGAGCTGTTTGAACAGATACTACACTTTGATCTTAGGCTTTATATATATATATATATATATATATATATAGTGATATATTGGCCTGCAAAGAGATATTGAATGATGGAAGACAACAACAAACAAAACAAAAACTTGAGTAAAAAAAATACATTGACAAAAATAAGGTTACAGTGCACGAGGCAAAAAAATATCTCTGCATGTTCATGCAAAGGGTGAGACGAGCATTATCCTGAAAATGACAGTTTATCGCATATCGTTGCTGCTGATAAGAATGGGGGGAGCTGCAGCCGATGGTGAGCTGGAGCTGTAGCTGATGATGATGGCTGGAACAGATACTACACTTTGATCCCAGTCATTTTAATATTTACCTCTGACTCCCTGCTGTCTTACAATCACTTCTCTTAATGAATAATTTAAAAATAATTCAGCAAATGATGTTATTTTTTTTATGGTAACTCGTTTTTGGTGAGTACCTTAATTGATTTCTGTCATTTGATACTGTGCATCTGAAAAATGGCACTTTTCCACGGTCACCCTCACTTTTGAGTTTTTTGGGTGGGATCAAAGTGTAGTGCCTATTCTTATCAGCTTAATCTGATTCTCATTCATTTTCTCTCTCTCCGTTCTATCCTTCATTTTCTCAATGAAAGCAAGCAGTGTCTTTTCCTCTCTTTCTATGCAATCAAAATGGAACAGTCAATTATTTATGTGGTATTAGCAGGACGTAACAGTCATGTGAACTAACAAAGGGAGGGACAAGCACAATTCTGATAGGACATTTATTTCATAGCCTTACAAAGGGCAGATACTTTAGATGACAGCTTTAAGTACTTGAAACTGGTTGACAAGATATCAGGCAATACATTTTTTTTTCCTCTGAAATGAATTAAAAAAGAAAAAAAAAAAATATCCCAGTTCTAAGTGTTTGAGGAAAAGCATGCTAGAACATTCTACTCTGTGAAACACTTAGTATTACTGCAATCAGTACTTGTAGCTTTACTATAAAAAGTTGTAACCAAAACTTTCACATGTAAAAGATGAACAAAGAAAGAAATGTTTCATTGTTTAAAATAACAATAATGTAATTTTTGTAAAAATACAAATTTTTGGAAACATTGAGGGAGAGTCGGGGTGTAATTCTAAGTGATCAGTGGTTGTATGTATATGTATTTGTGTGTGAAAATTCAGTCACTAGGGATGGTGGGAGGGGAGGATAAGTACTTCGCTGTGGGGATGAAAGCCTGTGTTGACTGCTATATCCTGGAGCAAAAGAAGAAAAAATGTAAGATAGTGTTCCTTCTTTTGTAGACATGAAACAGTGGCATCTTGGCAGATTAAGTTGGGGGTAATCCCCAGACTAAGAGGGGGTAATCCTGCACATCGTGATATCTTGTAAAATATGACAACATATCATTTTAATGATATTTTTCATAATTTTATTTTTGCTTAATGAATATAAAGCAAAAATGAAAAAATTCAGAAAGTATTAAAAATTATTATTCAGATAGATAAGCTATTTTTTTTTAATCATCAATCCTAAAAGGAGGAAAATCATAATCCACAAACTTCTAAACTGCACTTTTCTATTTGAGTTCTGGGATGAACAAATGGATTAAGTTTGATTGATTGATTTTCTTTAACTATATATTAACCTCTATAAGTAAATTGATGTAGAAATCCAATTATTTTGAATAGAATTTTATGGCTTCCATTAAATATAATTTGTATACAATTGTATGTCTTCAACTACAGATAAAATGTATTGTTGGTCATTCTACTATAAAATGTATTGTTGGTCATTCTACTATAACTATATATTGTTGGTAATTTCTGTTTATATAATGCATTGCTGGCACTTCTACTACAAAAATGTATTTTTATATTTTCGTAGTGGTTTTTTTTATTTGGGAATTCACTATTTGCCCATAACTGGGACCCTAACAGGGGCTACCACCCCAAATGGATTCTGGAAAATGATTAAACTCAATAGGAAGTTATCACACACACACAAAAAAAAATGTATGGTAAAATGTAGATTTAGAATTGCTTCCTAAAAAACAGGCGTGGATAGAAAAATTTTGCATAAGAAAATAATATTTACATTGTCTTTTAAGAATGAAAATGAAAATGAAAACCTTGTTAAATACAATGACAAAAGAATTGACAGATTTCTGAAATGTGATTTAAAATGTGGAAGCAAAAAGCTAAACTAAAAAATAATTACTTGAAGAAAAATAAAAAACTTAAAAAGATGATAAATTATAACATCAGTATATTCAGAAATGTTTTAGATAAATTGAACATCACAAAAACAAATGCAAAGCCAAGTATATATTGACACTATATCAAACGTATTATAAACACAACAAAAATTTTCATACCTTGTCACTAAGATAAATTTGAAGGAAATATGTCAATCTATATCAGCCCTATCTTCATTTTTTTAATATTTTTTGCATATTTATTTCCAATGATAAAAGGCTTGTAAAATATAACATCAAAACAGTATATATCAATCGCGATGTTCTGTCTTCTTAATTCCTGTTCTTTTTGTTCTCTCACCATCTTAATGTTTTCTTTTTCTCATATTCTCTCATACTCAATAACTCCATGCGTCTTAATAGCTTCATTGCCTTGCTTGGGGTGAAATGATTTTAAAAAAATTCTATTTGGTTCATTTTTTTTCATTATCAAAGACAGCAACTTCTAAAACATAAATTTAAAGAAAACTGGAAATTAACAAACTAAAGCAATATCAATGTCAGGCAAAAGGCTGAACATTTTTTAGTCTAATGTTAAGTCAATACAAGGCCCAAGAGCCACTCAAAATGGTTACTAAATAAGGTGTGTGATATAAATGTAAGAGTAGAAAGTGTAAATTAAGAGGATATACAGGGCAGACAATGACTATCAACAGAAATTCATATTTGGACAGTTTATCCACAGCTTTGAGCACAATAATCAACACATTATCCAAAAATGAGAAAAATTTAACAATAAATTAAACAGACAGAACTTGTTGGTTCTTTTTAATAAAAAGAATTATATATATATATATATATATATATATATATATATATATATATATATGTGAAAAGTGTGTGTATATAAATATAAATAAATATATATATATGTGTATAATTATTTATATATTATATGCGCGGTACTTATTAGAAAGCGCTCAATATCAGAGATAGAGCTAACATATATGGTTGGATAGATGTGAGCTTGTGACCCTGGGTTTCACGCTTTAGCATGAAACCCAGGGTCACAAGCTCACATCTATCCAACCATATATCATAAAGAAACAATTTATACAAAGAATTAAATAGCAATGTTAATGTAATTAATGGCAAAATCACTTTGCTAATAAAACTTAATGAGACATTAACTTACTATCAATTCCTTGAATTACTTTTGATAATTTCAAATTGTCATCTTCAGGGTGCAATTTTTTTCCATACATAGGCAAACACTATAATGAAATATGTGTAAACTGAAAGATGCTTTTTTAAATTATGCTATTTATTGAGAGCTGCATATGTGTTTTGAAGCATGCAATGCCGCAACGTGAGAGTTAAGTATTGTTACCAGTGATTTTGCCATTAATCACATCCTTACTAATTCTTTGTATAAATTGCTCTTTATGATATAAAATCTAAGCTGCACCATCTAATATATATATATATATATATATATATATATATATATATATAGGCAGCAGATCTTCATTCAAACAAGTTTCATTGAATAAGATAGTCACATTATGTCTATTTATTTTTATAATAATCCTTTCCACTTCTCAAATCAGTTTCTTGATGTTAAGATGAAATTCATCAAGGAAGGTGCCATAGTTTTTCCCTATCCAAGTACTTTCAATTGCCTCTAATTTAGCCCTGAGGATGATCTTGGAGGAGATCGAAAGTACTTGAGTAGGAAAAAACTATGGTTCCTTCATTGATGAATTTCATCTTAACATCAAAAAACTGATTAAACAACTGGAAAGGATTAGTATAAAAATGACATAATATGTTTATCTTATTCAATGAAGCAGGTTTGAATATATATATATATATATATATATGATAAAATATAGTTTTAAGGTATGCTATTTTCATGAGTAAAAGTGCTCAATATCAGAGGTAGAGCATGTGTAACTATAAGTGTGGGCATTGAGTTAAACACTGAGTGGCAAGAGTGTGTCATGCTTGAAAGCAATCTTCAGGACATCATTATTTTCAAGAGACCATTACATCTGAATGATGGCCTGAAGATTCCCTTCAAGCATTTTTGTGACATACGGTTAATGATTAAGTATAATTCAAGACTTCAATGTTAAACAATATTTAATTACAACCGCAAATAAATATTTAACAAGAACAAAGAAGTAAAAGTCAACAAAAGATAATTAACCATTTCCGCGAATACCTTGTTGGTAGCACGGCTCAGCTTAATGTCCGGTAAATCCTAAATCAAAACCCAAATCATCAACATGCAATAATTCATACTAATTCGACTGGATAGTTCCACTTGCAGTCATTAGCCTGACATCGATATTTATACACCTGGCGTAAAACATATATTCATAAGTCCAGAATGTCACGCTCGAACCTCGGTGTTGGTATTAGGTTGGTGCAAAAATAATATCGTTTTCTCACATAGTAACATATGTGAGAAAACGACATTATTTTTTGCACCAACCTAATAGTTACTCATTTTCTTCCTAAATGACAAACATGAAACAGACTGTCACCACTTGGTATCCAGACTTAGATGACATGGAATTTGGCGGATCCCAATTGACAGAAAAATCTTACACAAGATGCATCTTTGCTAATTGCATATTGAATGAATTATCTTCAGATGTCAGGTCTATTACATCTGAAAGATAGACAAAAATATAACCGAGCAAATGACAACAGTTGATCATTCATTTGATTACATCCCACAAGTTAATGAGGCTTGATTGTAGCAACTTTATTTCAACAAAAGTTACAGATATTCTGTATGCATATATTTTATTACAAAATATTCTCTAGCATTGTATTTTTGCAAGTATTTCTTAAATCATTAAATGTACATTTGAAAAAAAAAAAAGAGAGCATTTTCTGGTTTACAGCATTCATTGATGCTTAAATCTCATGCAAATTCATAATTTTAAAAATTTTTAGTAAATCCTATAATTTTTCCAAAACAAAAGTAATTTGTACAATAAATGGACTAAAAAGGAGTCATCAAAGAAATGTTTGGAAAATAATTTGCATTGAAAAGGGATCAATATTAGAATATTAAATAATTTTACATAGAACTCATAGTTTTATAAGTTATAGTATTACCAGATATTTCAACCATAAACACACTGAAAATAATTTACTATAGAAATTGTGATTCAACTGTAAATAACTCATGATATTAATAAAAGTGATTTGCAAAATCTAAAAATACTCTGAAAAATAATAACAATAAAATGGCAATGAATTTTAGATGAAAACGCATTTTCCAACGATAGAAAGCAATGACTAATTTATAAAATGTTAAACCCTTTTTTCGGTATGGATTCTCAGTTACTGAAGAGAATAACCACTAGAAAAACAACAGTAGCTAATTACAAAAGTGGATCATATGTATGAGATGAAAATACTTTTATTCACTGACAATGAATATATATTACTTATTTTAGGATATTAAAACGTTAAAAAAAAAATCACTATACAATTATATTTCAAAGAAGCTGAATGAGTATATAACTGGTTAACATTATGTTAAATTACATCACCATTTCTTTTGCTTTTGGTAAGTCTTTTGGTAAGTCGGTACATCTTAGAAAACAATGTAACAATCTGTATCTGCCCAGAAGCTAATTGTCTAGGTTTTTATATGCAGACAATTTCATGTTATGACCTACATTAAAGAAAATTTATTTCTGGTGAATTGTAATTTAGCATAGAACACATTCGATTGGTTAATCACGTCAAAGCACAAAAGTCTAATTTTTTTTTCTTAAGTATTGTGCTTTTTGAAATTAATCTTTCACTTGCCAGTAGTTTAACATCCTAAAATAAACAATATTTAGCTCTATGTACTGTACCCTCTTTTAAATTAAATTTTACGTACAGTGGAATCATATTCCATTTGTTCTCATCTTACCTGAATAAATTATATATATATATATATATATATATATATATTTATGAATAAAAATGACAATAGGAAAACTGGTAATTGCTGACGCGTTTCATCCAATGTGGACTTTATCAAAGCAAAATACGAAAATGAAATTAAATGAACAAAGTAACTAATAAAAACAAAAACAATGTACCTAGCAACAGGAATGTAGAGAAACGCTATTTTCATATTTTTAACTGAAAAATAACGTCAGTAATTGTCACGCGTGGAGAATATTGTCATTATATCTGTGTTGATGTATTCAACCATTTTCTTTTGATTTTATGAATCTGTTGTGTATATTTGTTTGTAAGAGCATTAATTTTGTTAAGAAAGGTGAAATAGGGAAAAAACCTGGGCGTAGATTAATATTTGGGTAATTTACTATGGCGGCACTCTCCAGAATTTTCTTTCTGAGAGAGTTATTTTCTTTTTTTATGAGTGTAGCATTTTTAAAATCAAAATTATGGTTGAATTTATTTCTATGTATGACTAGTGCATTAGCTAAGTTGTTTTTTGTGAGGTCTCTTTTGTGCTCATAAATGCGTTTTTTCAAACTTCTACTTGTTTCTCCAATATATTGAGAGGAACAGTTTTGGCAATTTATTCTATAAATGCCTGCTTCAGAAATATTAGTGCTATTATTGTTTGAAGATCTTAGTATATCCATAATGGTTTTGGAAGTGTTTGTGACTATTTCAAGATTATTTAGATGGGATAGGTTATTCTGGATAGTGGACATGACAGAATTGGTCGGTAGTATTATGTATCTGTTTTCATGTGATTTACTATTGCGGATTATGTTATTAGTCTTGTTGCGGTTGTATATTTTGTATGCCTTTCTTCTTGTGTTGTGGATGAAATGATATGGGTATTGTAGGTTTTTGAATGTGTTTTCTGTGTTTCTTCTTTAAATAAATATTGAGGACTACAGATTCTTAATGCTCTTAGATAGAAACCTATAATAATTCCAGATTTAATTTTTGAAGGGTGGTTTGAGTAGAAGCTGATCAGATCATTTTTTTGTAGCCTTTCTGTAAACGTCAAAATTGAGTTCATTATTATTTCTAATTAACAAAATATTCTCCACACGTGACAATTACTGACGTTATTTTTCAGTTAAAAATATGAAAATAGCGTTTCTCTACATTCCAGTTGCTAGGTACATTCTGTTTTTGTTTTTATTAGTTACTTTGTTCATTTAATTTCATTTTCGTATTTTGCTTTGATAAAGTCCACATTGGATGAAACGCGTCAGCAATTACCAGTTTTCCTATTGTCATTTTTATTCATAAATATTGTCTCTCTACTGGTTAATTTGGAGAAATTTTCACATATATATATATATATATATATATATATATATATATATATATATATATATATATATATTGTGTATTTAAGCAGCATTTTTTCATTCATACATGTTTCATTAAATAATATAGACAATTGTTGTCAATTTATTTTATGTAAATTCTTTTCATAACGTCTGATAAGGTTAATAACATTATCATTAAACGGAGAAAGAAAATCACAATATTGATCCATTTTTTTAACATATATATATATATATATATATATATATATAGAGAGAGAGAGAGAGAGAGGACTCACATAATCTTTTTTTTTCTCTCAATATACAAAAGTCCAGCAGCTTAGTTCTCAGAAGTGAACATCCAGACTACCTGCAAATATGATTTGATTATAGTGGTGAAGGTTTGTGCACACTTTTGGGAAGAGCCAAATACAGAGAAATGGTGGATAGTATGCCACAAGCTCCCTAAATAACCCTTCTCAGATTTCGAATGAGACTCGTTGCCAACCAAGGCTATAGCACTCAGTCTGTCCAGCTATTTACCCATAGTTTTGCCAAGGATATTTCCACATAAGTAAATGTAACAAACTTGACTGGAGTTTGAACTCAGCTCTCCAATTCCTAGATCTGAGCTGTTATCCATTACTCCACTGTGCGTGTGTATATATATATATATATATATATATGAGACTGATCAGTGAAACATGTCAAAATAAGTGCTTTCCTAATTGTCTAATATAGTTACCATATATATATATATATATATATATATATATATGTGTGTGTGTATGAAGTCACAAGAATTGATGATACCTTATTATGTGCTTTCTCCCAGAAACTGTAACTAAGGTGCGATGAGCTTAGTTGCAGTATAAACTGCAAGTGGATTTGGTTGGTTGACAGCCATTTCTAATAGAGATCTACTATTTAACCTGGCAAGCAGGTGTGCTCATAAGCATTTAGTAGCCAGCCATTGACATGTCTCATTGAATAATTTAGACAAGTTTTGTCTACTTATTTTCAATAGGATCCTCTCATATTCCTGGACAAGCTTCTTAGTATTCTTATTAAAAGAAGAGAGAAAATTACCATGTTTATACATTTTCATTTATTCTGAGTATTCAACATTAGCACAATGTCTTCATCAGGGTGTAGATTTTTTTTTCTAAGATAAACTTCTTGTCTTTATCTGAAGTTAAATTTTTTAATTGTGAAAAAAAGGCTAAGGTTATGTACAGTTTAGATTTCACAATATAAACATCAGGGGAGGTAATTAAGTCTGAAATGTCCATATAATTTTTTTTTAAAGTTCTGGACCCAACTTTTAGCAATTTCTATATGTCTAGTCCTGAAAATAACATATTTAACAATTTTAAAAACCCTGCATCTACTTAAGATATGTCGATGATATCCTTTTTTTATTAATCAAGAATACTGATGAATTATATCAACCCCCCGAAAACAATTCCAAAAGAATCCTCCCCTTAAATTTACAAACTTAATAATAGTAATAAAATTCCTTTTTTAGACATTGATAAACACTAATAATAATAAATTCACTATCTCCCCATATAAAAAACCTACCAGCATAAATTCATGCACCCTTAACTATAAGAGTGAAGGTCCAAATGACTATAAAATAGCAATTATAAAAAACCTTATAAGCCAGGCAAAAATTAATTCATCGACAAAACAGATTTTCTAGTGAACTAAAAATATAAAACAAACTCTTATTAATAACTTCCCTAATTATATTTATTGATGAACAAATAAGATGTTCTATTAGAAATTTTAATACAAAGCAAATAGAATACTTCAATTAACCCTAAACATATTAATCAATCAAAATCATTCTAATAATAAACAAGATGAAAATATCCTAAAAAAAAACTAAATACTAATACATCTACCAAAGATCCCAGTAAGAAAATAAAATTAATTATATATTAGGCTGGTGCAAAAATAATGACATAATAATGTCGTTTTTTGACGTATTTTTTAACGTCAAAAAACGACATTATTACGTCATTATTTTTGCACCAACATAATACTATACTAAATTCAATATATCTAATATAATCATTTGTAATGACTCCCTCCCCACTAACTAATGTGTTGCAGAAAAATGAACATTTTATATATATTTAAATGTCCCCTGTAAGAGTGCATCTCCAAATGAAAAAATAAAATATATATTAGTCATACCATTACGTTTTCTCGACAGTTGAGTTTTCATTTGAATGATACATCAAACATCACAACATTTACAACATGCCTGTCCACATTTGCTATTTAGGAAAATTCTTGTTGAAAATATTTCTATACTTTTTCATGAAAATAATTAAAATAAAGTGAAAATTCATGAATCTACCTATATTAAAAATTGAAACCAACCCTTAATTAATTATGAATACTGTGCAAATGTTTTAAAATGTTTACAGTAGTTTAAAATATCAAGGTTTTAACAGTTTAAAAAAAAAAAAAAATGAAAAAAATACATATGGACATTTCAAACTTAGTTACCTCCCTTGACGTTTACATCACATTACCTTGGCGTTTTTCACTTTACAGTTAAAAAATTTAACTTTCAGATGAAGACAACAATTTTGAATTAGAAAAAGACAACACCCTGTGACATTGTGTTAATGTTGAAAGTAAGACTAAATGAATATGTATTAAGATGGTAATTTTCTCTCTTCCTTTAATAAGGATACTAAAAAGCTTGTCGGTGACTATGAGAGGATACTATTGAAAATAAGTAAAGAAAACTTGTCTAAATTATTCAATGAGAGATGTCTTAATGAAACATGCTGCCAAAATATACACTATATATATATATATATATATATATATATATATATATATTTAAAATTTTACATAATTATGGAGAAAGACTGCTCACTATCAGAGATAGTATAATTTTATATATAGACAGTGTAAAACAGAAATCACACTGTATGGTAACTGTCAGTGTCATTCTTTAAACAAGATCAGACCATGTGTTACACTTCTTCAAGTAAGCTCTCTCTCTCTCTCTCTATATATATATATATATATATATATATATATATATATATATATATATATATATGCTGATGGGGGCTTATAGAATGTGGGGGAAGGAGGAACATATTCTTTTGGTTTATAGCTAATACTTTAGATTATATATATACTCCAGAGCTTGAATTTATTTTATTTTTCTCTTTCTTATTTTATAAACTTTAAGTTTATTAGATTCAAGTTATGGTTTATTTGTTTGATCTTTTAAGTTGTGATGTATGCAATAGATTTATTTGATGAAATGTATGAGTGTGTGTGTGTGTGTATATATATATATATATATATATATATATTACTAAATTTGTAGCTGGCAGGAACAATTCCAGGCCAAACACGGATATTAAAAAAGTGCTCAATAAACCATTCAGAATGGAATGTGTAGAGCAGGTTAATACCATGAAAAGAATAAAATGTTTACCTTATTCACTACTGCAAGGTATCATCAGGTGGTGAGGTAAATTACATTATCCAACACTCTACAGCCTTATATATATATATATATATATATATATAGGTAACTACACTCGTCTTGGAAAACCTTCAGTTTCTTGATTTGCTAATGGTCAAATCAATCTCGAAGGAAAAAAGTCTTTAAAAAAGAAAGAGCTATGAGCTGTCGAAAAATAATCGTACAGCATACAGGTCCAAAGCCCAAAGAAAAAAAACCCCGATACGAGTAATCAACTAACTTAAAAGTACTCAATACAAAAGTAGAGCAGACCTAGTCAAACCTAGAGAGCCAGACAAACCTACCAAGGTTTCACCTAGGCGGGTCGTCAGGGAAATCTGCTTAAAGAGTTAAAGAAAACTATATTTATAAACAAAAGACCAAGACCACATGACCAAACATTAAAAAAACCCAAAAAAACAACAACAACACAACAATTGGGAAGGTGGAGCAGAAATTTATTCGAAACTGTTTAAAAGGGAGAGGGTGATTTAGAGATAAACATGAGCAAAAACGGTTAAACAACTATATAATCAGGGGAGAGTGGGGCCTAATCCAATAACCAAGATCTTTTATGTCTGCATTTGTTTAAAATTTCTGTTTTAGAATTTAATAAATCTTTAGGTTCCTTATATAAAGCTATGGCTAATTTTTCCTCTATACATAGCTTACAGAATTTTTTACCTGCTTTATATTTAGAACATCATTTTAATATTTTCCATTTGAGGATTGGATCTTTGTTATTTTCCTATCTAATTTTCCATACATAGCTAGATAGAGTAGTACTATGTTTGGTTTTCTCATTGTTAAAACTATTCGTATGATTATAATATCTTTTTTTAAATACGTCCTGAGTAGCTCCTATATATACTTTAGGGTTTCTATCGTTATTGCAGTCATCTATGTCCTTGTAAATTTTAGCCTGGTAAACCACGCACTCCTGTTCACATTTTCCCTGTAGGGGACAGATTTTTTTGTTCCTACAATTACAACTAGAAGTAGTAGCGCATGGATTGTCCCTAGTCTTTTTCTTATTAAAACCGCTAATTAAGGTCACTACGTTTAGCATACAGCAGTAACTAAGTTTGACATTATTTTTATTAAATATTTTGTGTAACTTGGTTTTCTTCAGGAAATTTTGTTCCAATAGATTGAAAAATATTTTGCCAATTTTAGTTCTTACAGATAAGTTAAGGGGAGGGTTAAACCACAAAATATTTCTATTCTTCTGTCTATTCAGGGTTTTAGTGTTGTTATTTGTGTCAATATATTCTAACTTATCTTTGTGGACACTTTTAACTAGATCTTGCTCATAAATTGATTTATTAGCATCGAAGACGTCTTTATTCAATGAGTTGGTAGAAAGTCTATGGCTGATACTTTTTGCAATATGTCTTATGATATGCGCGGGATGGTTAGATTTTACATTTAAATATTGGGGTTCCTGGTTATCTTTCTTATAAGGGGAAACAGTACCATTTCTTAAATCTAAAGTGATGTCTAGGTAGTTAGGGACTTTAAGGTTGGTTTCAATTTCAAGATTGAATCTAAATTTTTGCAGCTTTTTCTGGATTGTGTCACATTTTCTGGGATTACTTTTATCCACTATGATTAATCCGTCATCACAGTATAACCCATGGTTGTTAAAATCTATATGATCGTTAAGCCTATTAAGTAGCAGGCATCCTACTAACTCACAAACCTCTGCTCCATCATATGCTTCCATGGGATTGTCAAAACTATTTACGTCGTCTTTTTTTATCCATAGTTCATTATTATGGAATAATAATGTTTTCCGGCAGTGTTTGATCAGGTCTATTTTGTTATCAGAAATCTGAATATACTCTTTGGCTAATTGGAGAGCTTTGTTAAGAGTGTCTTCTGTGATTGATGGGTAGTATTCCTTAATGTCGAAATGTATGAACATTTAACATCTTTATTATAGTTCTTGAACCATCTAATACAATCAGTAGATGACTACGATTGGTTTATACTAAGGAAAGTCCTTAAAGACTCAGATATTTCTTGTAAAATGACCTTACTTATTTTATCTAATTCTGTTTTTGTGGGGTTTATTAGCTGACATTCAGGGTTGCTAAAGAAATTACTCTTATGATCCTTTACAGCAATAAAGCAATTTTTCAAGCTCATTTTCCCAATTCGATTTCTTAGCTAAAATACTAACCTCATAATTAGTTTTAGCTTCTATGCTATCCGGGGCTTTTTTATAATGTTTGATGACCTCTTCATGTAACGTTTTATTATATTTATTGGGGCTCATTTTATACAGAAATCTGGATTTATCAGCTTTTACATGGATGATTTTATTATTCTTTATCTCTTTTAAATCTTTACTAATTTATTTCTGCATATTGTTATTACTTATTTTCCTATATTTTAATTTTTTGATTAGACCGATTAATTCTGCTTCGAATTTATCAAGTTCCTTCACATGTGTGGGGGGGGCATTAGTTTTAAATCCATAGTTTTCACTGGTTCTATTGTTATCTAAGTTATTATTTAGGCAAAAGTATGCCTTCCATCACATATTTACAATGAACTTTTCTATTTTTCTAAATCACCCCCTCCCTTTTAAACAATTTTGAATAAATTTCTCCTCCACCTTCCCAATTGTTGTGTTGTTTTTTTTTTTTTGGGGGTCACATGGTCTTGATCTTTTGTTTATCGCCTATAAGTATGCAGATTTCTTTACCTCTTTAGTCAGCTTTCCCTGATGATCCGCTTGGTAGGTTTGTCTGGCTCTCCAGGTTTGACTATATATATATATATATTAGTTTTAAGGTATGCTATATTTATGGGTTAAAGTACCCAATATCAGGTACAGAGTATATGTAAATATAAAACTGGACATTGAGGTCAAATACCCAGTGTGAACTGTGTCTTTTTCATACCTAAATGCAATTGTTGCTGCTGGGCGTTGACATCTTTTTATTATATTTGCATACATTTATATTTAAAAAATTTTCTATACCAACACGTTTCGTTCATTGAAGAACTTTATCAAGGTAAATGTGGAGATTTTATTTCATGATTTGTATTTATACACAGAAGTAATGTGGGGTGGAATATTGTTAATATTCTTAACATGTGCTGTGTAAAGAAAGGTAAACTATGGAAGATGCTTAGTGACATAATAAATGGAAGTCAGTAAATGTTGTTGAATTTTCATTTTATTTTTTATATTCATGTACGTTGGCTTGAGACCACAAAATTTAAAATCTTTTTAAAATTAAAAGAAAACAGTTATGACCTTTAAATAATTAAAAATAAACACATAAGTAATTAAACAAAATAAAATAAAAAGCATAGAAATAAATAATTACATTAAAAAAAGATAAACCAAATATTCAACATTTACTTTTATTTATTACATCACTTAGTCGTGTCCTCCAATAGTTTATCTTTCCTTACACAGCAAGCTTTAAAAATATTTTAGAGTATTCCCAAATTCAAAATTTGAAAACATAACAATATCTTTCCTCCAAGTTACTTCTGTGCATAAATACAAGTTATGAAATAAAATCTGCACATTTACTTAAAGTTCCTCAATGAAAGAAACACGTTGGTAAAGAAAAGTTTTCCTTTTGTCTTTTATTTATATTTGAATTTTTGCACACATACAGAGACATACATGCAGTGTGGACATAGGAATCAACATTGCATGGTGACTGTAGATTTCATGCATCAATGTGATCTTTAGTAAAAAACTAATTCAATGTATTGAATAAATCTACGTTATAAATGTAACTAGTTATAAATTTATTCAATAACTTGAATGAGTGCATGTGTATGTGTGTGTGTGCATATATATATATATATATATATATATATATATATATATATAGCTTTATATTATAATATAAATCTCTACTTTGTATCGAGCACTTTTAAAAAAAATAAATGCCAAACCATTGTTGATTTTTAACCTGAATGTACTTTCTCTTTATTTGGATGGATATATATATATATATATATATATATATATATAAAATTTATTCTAAAATTATAACATACATTCAACACCATCACTTGATAAGACAAAAGAAGTGTTGAAACAAAATGGCTATTTTTGTAGTGATTTTATAACATATTTATGTTATAATTTTCAACTAAATTATATTTGTTCTACTCTGTATTGAGCACTCTTAAGAATAGTATTTATTGGTTATTGGAATTTATTCCGTATACACCAATCATATATTTGTGTGTATATATTTTTATATGTTATTTTTAGTGGATACCCATATCTGAGTAGACATGCTGTTTAGTTTTTAAATAGTATTTTAATTTTGACTACCAACCTGAATAATTTGGAAATTCAATTTAAGAAAAATGTCTCTGGGGTAGAATTCAAACTCGTGTCCCCCCGACTGCAAGAGAAATCATCATTACATTGTATTATTATGTATTTTATTACTTAAATATTTGAAGAATTTTTTTTAGTGGATACTCATATTTGAACAGATACACCGTTTATTTATTAAACAGTATAGTGATAAAAAAATCCATATTTTTTTGTATATATATATATATATATATATATATAAAAGACAATGATTTTACAAATATATATACAAGGAAAATGGTTTAAAAGAAACAAATACTTTCTGGCCTCTGTTTGTTGGATCTGACAAGGTAATTTAATTTATTGTCCCTTTTATCCTCAAAAATCCCAATGCATTTTCCTTAGACACAGTTTTGACTTTCATTCCAAACTAAGGAACTGAATGTAACACACGTCAGTGAAACACATCATTAAAAAGCTTTTTGACTTTGTCCTTTTCTTCTTACAGTTGAAAGGTAAGCTTCATAACAAATAGTTCCTTCTGTTTAATACCAGTGTGTGTGTGTGTGTGTGTCTGTGTGTGTACACTGGCAGGTCCCAAAATTTAACTATCTGGATAGTGAAGTAACAGATAAGGAAAATGTGACAAAAAAATTTGAAAGCACATAGAAATAGAGAAAGAAGTCTCCTAGAAAATTACATATATATATATATATATATATATGATTTTATTACTTAAACATTTAAAGAAACTTTTTTTTTTTTTAGTGTATACTCATATTTGAGTAGACACTATTTATTAAACAGCATATTTATTTGTTTTCATCTACTGGCAAGAGTTTAATAAATTAATGGATCATCTACTCAAATTTGAGTATCCACTAAAATAAAATAAAAAATAACGTTTAAATAATAAAATCTGTCAGATTAATAAATAAAAAATCCATCCCTTTCTTTAGAAATATATAAACTCATTTAATTTATTGACTAAATCTATAAAATGCAACTATTTTGACAATTTTAATGCCTTTCTGCAGTAAATTATCTCCCCTGTCATAAAATATCTAATTTAATAAAACAATGCGAATCTTACTAAGCAAATTAAACGGTTAATCCATATAATAAAGTAAAATATTTGAAGTATAAACAAAAAGTTACATTGTTTACAATATGACAGCTTTTAAACAATGAAAAGATTTTTCCATAAATATCTGAAAATCATTTACATTATTTACATTGTCCTCATCTTTATTGTCATATTCACAATGTTTCGGCCATTGTACACTCTGGCCTTCTTCAGGTGATTGGAATTTCAAACCCTTTATTTCATCCACTGGGGTAGTTTATCCCTTTTTTACGTGTCATGCAACTTTTGGATGTCTCAGTTATCTCCCTTTAACTACCTCAAGGACACATGACTCAGTGGATAAAAGCATTAGTTGGCTTTGCGTTGTGAGTTCAATACCTGGCTACGCCAGTGGTGAACAAAAAATAAAAACTTGGAGAGTTGGGTTAAAGGGAGATAACTGAGACATCTGGAAGAGACATGAAACATGGAACAAGAACAATCTGCCCCAGTGTATGAAATAAAGGGTTCACTTTGAAATTCAAATCACCTGAAGAAGACCAGAGTGTACAACAGCCGAAGAGTCTTGAACATGACAATAAAGATGAGGACAACAGTTGCAACGATGTAAATAATTACAATACCTCATCTCAGAGACATAGACAGATCTAGAAATCATTGTACGGATAAAACAGCTTCATCAAATAGCTATTTCCTTTTTTGCCTTCAGTTCCTTTTCAAAACGAGTTAGTTCTTTTATTTCAGGACAATCAGGACCGTAGTGCACCAAAAATATTTCCTTTGCTTGTGCAGCAGATTCCAAGGCTTTCTTAATCATTCCTGCCAGGTATAACATGTCACAGTACTTCTGGTATTCTTGTGCCAGCTCAAGGCTACAGCTACCATAGCAATGTCTTGTAATGAAGATACTGTGAGTTAAGAACTTGCAGGCTTCTTCATACTGACCTGAAACAAAGGAAAAAAAAATCCTAATTTGTTTAATATAATACATCATTAGGAAAGACAATATTTGTGTAGCAATTTATACAGAATAACACAATAGGCATAGCAGCATTTTGCTGCAACTATCTAAGCAGATAAAGTAATTATGGGAGAGTGGTTTATGCAAGTAATCACACATTCTGGTGTCACCAGTGAGCAGACATTTTGTCAAGTTACCAGGTGATGGTGTAAATCAAGAGGGTGAAGTCTTTTTTGAACAGTGGACCATATGAGGCATAGTTCATCATAAGGAGGGTCACACTACTAAAAAGATTTTTTTTTTATTATCGATACTGCAGCCATTTTTCCAACAAAAGAGCATTGCATAAGCATCTGCCTTAGAAATGGAGAAAAGTTCATTCTTTTCTCTTTAGAGAAAAAATTCCTTTTACAATTTAAAAAAAAAATGTTCTGATATAACATTATCGCTGATGATAGAGTGATTAACACACGTTGCTTTGTGTGATTTGTCACTAATTTATTCATTTGACGATGGAAAAAACATTTTTTTAAAAGAAGCATATTTATTCTCTAGAGAAAAATAATTATCATTAACGTTTCTGGTTTCTGAAGCAAAAGATGTTTATACTAATGATCTTCCTTAGTGAAAATTAACAATGGTTTCAAATGCTGACAAGATTACCTTCAATGAAATGTTACAAAATTCAAGTCACGTTGTACTTGATTATTATTTATGTATGTGGCTATACATCAGTGAACAAATGAGAATGAATTGAAACAAACAACATTTTAATAAGATTATTCAAAATGCTAATCAGACCACATGTGACCTGCAGGCCGCAGTTTATCCATGACTGGTGTAAACATACAATGGATTCCTCTTTCAGCTTTTCAATGATCAGGCAAATAACCCCTATATTTTGTGTTCATGCTGATGTGTACAAAAACTGGATAAGGCCCATTGAACACTCCCAAGGCTAATGTAATGTGGAAATTACCACTAAAGTGAGAAATGAAAACATGAATCCCATTTCCAATATATTTGGTCGTTTATTCACAAATTCACTTGGAACACCTTCTGCTATTTCTTTCATGATAAACTAATGGATCAGCTTTTCATTGTAACCAGCAAGGACTCTGTTGTACCATCTCTCTGTTCATCTCTTGCAACTTATCCACTATACTCTAACAGGCAGCATCAAAACTTTCTTGATGGACAACACATGGCTTGGAAGTACTTCTAACTGTGACTACTTATATAAGCTTGCCAGTGGAAATTTCTAACTTCTGATCAAGTAGTAATTGTTCTTGAAAAGTTTTCAATTATATACTTATTATTTTGGTCAAGTGCTTGGCTGCTTTGAAGATACTACTTCATAAACTTTATTGCTGGTCATAAAAACAAAAATCAACACACTTCAAACAGACAAAATCATTTAGGGCCCACTTAACTTTATTGTTTTTATTGTTTTGATAAGCCAATCATGTGGAGCACTTATCATATTACAATGGTATAGACTGCATGGAGAAGTGGATCCATGCCTTTCCCTAGGGCAATAATGCCAAAATGTAAATCTTTGTGACTGATGATTTGAGCATACTGATCATGTCAGGTTACTTGCTCTCTCCCAGAAACTAAGTTCTGATGCTTAGAATAGTTTCATTATAAATCACAGGTTGGCTCTGTGGGTGTTGCAAACACACCAATGTGCCTGACCAGGTGTCTGCAATAGGCACTGCAGTAGATGACTAGACTAAGAAACAAGCAATTACACTTATAATCCTTAAACGTGATAACATTTTTGTCTGGTTCATTTCTATATCTCTGCTGAGATTAAACTTAATTTTATCATGAGATTGTTATTTGTCCTGTTATTTGTAGGGGTTCAAATGTACTGCAGCTATAGCAGAAGTGGTTTGTCTGGGGCAAGATAGCCTTATGGAGCCCATTCCTCTACAGGCTGGTTTTGAATTCAGAGATTTCCTTTTCCTAGACTGGTTGCCACCCCAATGCAAGAGAGACTAGTCATCCCTGATATTTAACCCATATCTGGGGACAGAAGAGATAGAATCATACTTTTCCCAAGGGTATTTGTGCAAAAGTGAACATAATGAACTTGGTTGGAATTTGAACCCAGCTTGCTAATTTCTTTTTCCAGGTCATAAAATGCTACATTACCCACGCATCCATGAGGTTATTATTGCTTATGACAAAGCTGTCAATCTGAGTTTATAGCTGAAAATAAAAGATTTAAAAAAATCTTTTTTGTCCACAAATTTATATTGATTTTTTACTGAATATTTCTAAAATAAAAGTTCTGATGAAATAATTTGATTAATTAGTGCATTATAAAATCATTGAAGGTGAAACACTTGCCTAATGAGGCCAAGCATCTGGCAATGCAATCCAAAACCTCCCCAATTTCATGGCCATTCTCGGGTAGCTCAGCCTTCCGCAAAGAATAGGAAGATTCAAATAATTCCAAGGCGACTGGAAAGAATACAAAAGAATGAATGTAACAGCGTATTTAGGGGAAACAGGCTTATATAAAGATAATATGGTAGTTTTGTGTTGTTGTACATTTAAAAGTAAATGAAACATTTCAAGATAAACTTATGATTGCAATGAAAACAAACATAATAAAACAGAAAAGCATAATGAAAAAAGATCTAATTACTATGAAGTGGTACAGGTTGAAAATCCTTTATCTAAAACTCTTCGGACCAGAAATGCCTCAGTTTTCAGATTTTTCCATATTTTAAAATACAGGCTATTTAATTTGTATATAGTATCTTGTTATACTGGAACACACCTATCCTATAGTTAATAGACTCTCCCACCTATAATAAGTAGTAGTAGTAGCAGTCGCCAGGGAGCTCAGAGAGTTGTTGAGTCAGTCGATATTGGACATTAAAGTATCAGCCACCACAACTAGATTGCTGCATCATTAACTATTATATCAAGTTCCTAACGTTTTGTACGTCGAATCTTTTTAGGACCAACTTAGTGAAATACAAGCCTCCACTGTGAAAACTACTCTACAACACATCTATAAAATGAGGCAGCTTGGGAATGGAAGCTAAGCATAAACACGATATCCCTTTACATTTCATAACACAGCTTATATATATATATATATATATATATATATATATATATATATATATATATATATATATATATACCCTGAAGGTAGTTTGATATAAAATTTAATAAATTTTGTGTACATACAAATACAGGTAATGAGCCTAGTCATGTAATGCTCACATGGAATTTTAAGTGGTGAAATTAAGATTTCACATAAAAATTAGTGTTTTGTACTTTCTATGCTTATTAAGAAACATGAAAAACCTGGTCAGTAATCTATTAGGTTGGTGCAAAAATAATGTCGTTTTCTCACATATGTTACTATGTGAGAAAACGACATTATTTTTGCACCAACCTAATACAAAAAAACTATGTTGTCATGACAATTGCTATGTAGCTGGGCTGGGGAAGCCCCATCCAGGGCAGATGAGGGTGAATTACAACAGCTACACCTCCCCTAAGAACCTTCCCAGTGCTTTTTGAAATTTTTCCATTTTTGGCAAGTCATGTCAGCACGTGAAAAACTTTTGGATTTTGGAGGTTTTCGGATTTGGGAATTTTGGATAAAGGATACTCAACCTGTAATATTGAAAAGCAAAGAAATTAAAAGAAAAAACAACTTAAGTGGTTTGTCACTCCTTTCTCATCAGAGGTCAATCAAGGTTGAGAAATGTGTTCAGTTGCCGTACACATTGTCATCCTCGATTGAGCTCTAATGACAGAGAGCAGATTTCAATTAATGTGCATATTTCTGGTCCTCAATTGAGCTCCAATGTCAGTTACTATGTCACCAAATTCAAAAACAAATGCTTTAATCCACTAGGCTATAGTTCTCTACTCACTACCCTCCCACAGGATAGTTCCGAGTTGAGAACCCTGACCTAGGATGGTAGCAGCTGCTAGAATCCCAGCTATGGGAAAATAGTGTTTCGATTTTTGCATGGTGGTTTACATGTACAAAATACATTATAGCAAAAATACCAGCAATATATTTATAAACAAAAAAAAAAAAATACCAGTTGTAATACATTTTTATAGAAAAATAGCAATCAATACAACACTAAAGTATAAAAATACATTTTTATAATATAATTACCAACAATACATTTTATTATCTACAAACTATATATCTACTAAAACGAACATGCTTGCCCTGAAAGCATAAAATTATGTATAAAATATCTGTAATTGAAGCCATAAAATTGTGTACAAAGTATTTAGATTTTGGCATTAAATAACCCATAGAGGTGTTGATATGCAACTAAACAAAAACAACCAACCAGAGCTGAAGCTCTGAATCCATTCAAAGACTGCACCAGAAAAGCATGCAATGAATATTATATGTATTATTATTATTATTATTATTATCATTATTATGTACACATATTAAATATTTTATTTAGAATTCAAGACACTGTCTCCTTTGGTGCCAAATATATTATTTAGTATGGTCTATTTATTTTGTATAATAATAGATTCTAAGGTTTTAATTTGCTTCTTGTATTTGGTAGTGTATAGTATTTTGGTATTGTCCATTAATATTTGTCTTATGTTGTTAGTAGTATTTTGACGACTGACAAAACCAGGTCCTTGATAATGTTGGAAAAAGTAAAAAATACTTGAACAAAACAGAAGAAACATGCACTTCAGACAGTCTATCCCCAATTTCGATTCTTATATACAACATCTTATTCAGAAATTTTGAAAATTACAATAAAATTAAAGACAGACCTTGCTTGAATAAATACTTACTGCTTATATATATATATATATATATATATATATATATATATATATGAAGAGAGAGACATGTTATAAACAATATTATACACATGAATATAAATTAACTCATTTAATCTGAGACTCTCTTTTAAGGACAAATTAAGCAATTAGAGACAGCTTAGTAGTCAAATGTTCTGGTTAATATAAATAATAAACTCAACAGGCCAACAAATACTTACCTTTAATGTTACCAGAATCTAGCTGGTAGAGACCCTGAGTGAAAGCTTGTTCGGCTTTTGCAATATTGGATAATCGGTCAGCCAGTGACTTTGAGTAGCCACATTGGGTACATGTCAACTTTCCGGTTTCCATGAGATGGATTGGTTTAGGATTTACACACTTAGGACACATGCCATTCTAAATTTTTCAAAATGAAAATTATAAAACAATTTATAGGAAATATTAGCTGTAAAACCAACTTATAGGAGACTGTCATTTAACTGACATTACTTAAACTATTTAAGAATATAAAAAGAAACTTTAACTCAATTTGATTAACCAATAATTTTATCCACAAGGCATAACTAAGAAATGAACAAAATATACGGAGATTTTAATTAATAAAAAGCAATTAAGCTGAAACTAAATTTGCCACAATCTTTTGCAGGTGACAAGGCCTGGTGGATGGTAGAATTGGTAAATTTTATGACATAAACATTATGCCTGATTCTATAGGAAAACAATGGCCAGGATTATGCCCAAGTCTATAGGAAAACAAAAAACAGAAAAAGTGTTTTAACAGTGGGTGGAAAGGGTAATACTGAAATCTGAAGGTGCATTGTGATAGCGAAAGATGCCTTTCGAAAGCTAAACAAAGTATTAAGAAACAGAAGTTTTGTTAAAAATAAAGAAAAGAGTTCTAAACTGTTATGTAATATCAGTCCTCCAACTGTATATATTTGTGTATAAGCTGACTTCATCTATAGTATAACACCTGGAATTTTTTGCATGAATTTTGATCCTTCTAGAAAAAAATTTACCTGTGTATAGTGCAACTGGTTACTGAAAATGAATGATTTTTAACCTCTTCAAAAAAAAAGTACCTGTGTATAATGCAACCACCTATTTTTTGTGTCAAAAACTGATCAGAAAAACTTGCACTATATTTGAGTATATCTGCTATATGTCAGTGAATGTTGGACAATTTCCTCACAGATGAAATTGTGAACAGCCACGATTGCCAATGTCCTGAAGAAACACAGAGGTGGTTTTATCTCGTTGATCCAAAGTGTCTCTGATAGCAAGCAGACACTTCCTTTTGATGTTCAGTCTTTGAATTTGCATGTACTTTGCTCAAAGAGGAACAACAAAGTAAAGGAGTGGATAAGAAGTTTTGGAGCCCATGTGACAACAAAACTGGTAATAAGTTGTATTCTGGGTCACGGTCTATATTAACAGACATGATTGGGATTAGTTCTGGTCTACCCTTGCGGGAGATGGACTTGTCCGTCATGTGGTTCTGATGCTGTCTATTCATATTGCCAGCCACACATTAGGATGAGTAGATGAACAAGGAGTGGGGAAGAGATCCATATATAGCAGATATCATCCAGTGTCACCTACCTACCTAGCTACCCAGGTGAGCAGACGAAGACCTGAATAAAGACATCTATTTTATAATATTGGAAACAGGGTTTGTGTTATTACTCAACATGACATTTATTTTTCATCTTACTTTGTGAGCATGCAATGTGGTGTAATCAGTTGATAGAAAGCTTGGGCAAAGGTCACATTGCATCTTTACATTGTAACATAAAAAATAAACAAAACACAAGTAGATTCTGATGTAATGGAATAACCAGTCACCCCCACTAATCATTACACTATAGATAGTAAGTACCTGTAAAGTCAACTGTCTACGAGAGAATTGAGGAAGAGTGAGAAGATGCAAGCACGTCTGGCCTTCCAATTAGTGGCACTCACTACTAGTCCTGTGTGTATAACTGTACCATATTTCATATTGTACTTGTTGTGTACAATAAACCTTTCTTCTAGTATCCACCTGGTGTTAAATATTTATTCCCTTAGCACATAATATAACAAGTTCATAACTTTCAACTGAATAAAAGGTAGTCATTGGGTTTCAAAGTCAAAAACACTATCAAATCAGTTGTGCCTGCAGTAAAACATAAAAAAAATGATTGCATATTTACTATGAATTTCACAAATACAAAAACTCTTTTATTGTTTCCCATAAAATACAGAATTCCTGAAAAGTATAAAACATACTTACTGGTGCAAGTGTTTTCTGTTGGGCAGCATTCTTACAGGCATTACAAGTGCAATCAAAGAAATATTGGTCCTTTAAGATTTGTTGCCGTTCTTCAAAAGTCATTCGGTAACTATGGGGGCCTAGGAGAAAGCAGTAAAGAAATGTACTTTTAAAAAAAAAAAAAAAAAAAAAGGTATTTTCTTTATTGAATAAAACTTTTCAAAATTCTGATTGTTTTCTATCTACATAAATAAAAGCCAATATATATCTGTTGATTGTTGTTGGTGGTGGTGGTGGGGGGGGGTTGTATGCAGCACAACTTTTCCATTTGTTTTTGTTCATGTCCCAAAAATGGAAAATAACAGTTTTCTTAAAACCTTAACTCTTTTTACCAACTCTACCCTGCTGGCTAATGGTAATATTAGGGGAGTTGGATTTTAAATTTTAGGTAACTCCCTTTCTAAAAAAGAAAGTATGTACTAATGGGTTAAAAAATTGTCAGCTCACTAGCTAAGTATAAATTAATTGAACCAAAGAAACTTTATGCAGAAAGAACTTAGCAGAAAAAACTTGATAAATTCAGTCATGTAATGAAAATTAATAAGAAAATGAAAGCTTTTTTTTTAACATTTTTAATTCCTGCTAATTTCTTGTAGAGTTCATAGTCACAAGGCCTATAGTTTTAGTATGAATTTCTTTTTTTTTTTTTTTTTTTTTTTTAAAAAAAAAAAGAGGCTAGATTGTGACTGCAGATGAGCTTAATGCCCAAGATATAAAGCTGTACAAGTCTGAATAACTGCCATACTATTTACCCATCTTTTGGGGAAGAAATAGCCTTTTTCAAGGGTATTAGTGCAAACTGCCTTATTTAGAATTTGAACTCAATTTGTTAATTCTTGGTGCCATTAACCCCTAAGCCATCTGTACCTCTCTACTATATTCTCTGATGGATATTTGTGTAGAATTTCTACATCAAAGTATCGTTCAAAACTGTAAAAGAAAAAAGTCTTACCATAACAGTTAAAAATTTCGCCTTCTGGTTTTACATCTTTGACAGCACGAACAATTAAAGTGTCCTTCTGAAAACTAGGAATAATAAACTGACATAATTAAAGGAGAAACAAACTTTTAAAATATACACACCCTAAAAAAAAATCCCTACATCTAGGAATTATTCCATTTACTTGAAAGACCTGCAGCTTGTAAAATTTAAAAAAAAAATCTAATACTTATATGGACAATTTTATGAGTATTTTCCTTCTCAGATATAAGGCACCCCCCCCCATCAAATAAGTAAGCCTATCGAAAAAACTACTATTAGTGTGAAGAAGTTCCTTCTAGAGACAAAATGTGTTACTGGGGAGCATTGCTTTTTACATTTTGACATTCAATTATATCCAGAAGTAGTCTGATATATTACATCACGCAATTTTTTCATCTTGTTTGTAGTTAGAATAAATTTAAAAAAATAAACTAATTATATACCATAAAAAGTGCGAAACTTACACTCCATATTCTTAAGGCCCTCTACATAAGCAGCAAACAACCAACACTAAATAAGGTTAGTTATAAGTATAGCAACAATGTTTTAAAATGTTTATAATAGCAATGTTTTTTTAAAATGTTTTTGAACAACATCGAATAGATTACAATCATACAGATTAAGTTACCTCCCTTAAATCAAAAACATGTAAAAATGCTATAGCTTCAACAGTTAATTTTAAAATAATTATAACAGGTCATTTATGTGTGTTTACAAAAATAAAAATTAAAAATAACAACTATTAGTTACATTAATTTTATTGTCTTAGCAATTCACCCCTGAAGATGATCTTAGATGAGAATGAAAGTAGGTGGGAAAATAAAAATGAAAACAAAAGAAAAGAAAAACTATGGCGCCTTCCTTAATGAATTTAATATCAACATTAAGAAGTTGATAAGAGAATTTGAGAGAATCACAATAAAAATAGACATAATATTTCCAAATTATTCAACTAAATATGCTTGAATGAAGATATTCTGCCTCAATATACATACACGTGTGTGTGTGTGTGTGTATACCGGTTGTTCTCAATTTAAAGCCTATGCAACTTTACAAACCTAATTTATATGTTTGGCTGTGACTGCTCGATGTCTGGCAGTGTGAGTGTTTCCCAGCTCTGCAAATAAGCATCAGTAACTAATATTTTGTATTTGTACAGATTTTGATAAGTTTTACAACTAAAATGCGTTTATTTTTGCATGTTTAGTAAATATTAAACTAATTGAACTGCAGTATGAAGTGTTTGACTTAAACCTGACGATTGTAAGGAAACAAAACTATGTGTAAAGAGATGGATACAAATAGTAACAAACGTAAAGTAAATGTAAAAATTATAAAAAATACAATAATGCCTAAAGAAAGATAAAAGGACTGCAAAATTAGTTACAGGCTGACTTGTGACGAGATTGATTTATGACTCATTGGTTGTAACCAATCATTATCATAAATCAATGATGGCCTGTTTATGTGTGAGTGTGTGTGTAATAATGATATTAATAATGTTGTCATAGTTTGCACGTGAAACAAGCTTTGGAGTAAAAGTCTGTAAAAACGAAAATTCATTTGATACACTTAACAATGCCCCTGGTTAAATTAAGTTAAAGAATTCTCAAAAGAGAAACATGAAGATTAAACTAACCTGGACGTAATAGTTGGTTCACAGGAATGGTTCATAAGACTGGCTGTAGGGTAAATAGCTGTTGCTACCCGTACTTGGCTAGTTGTCTGAATTGCAACCCCACTACTGCTGACAGCAGGAGATGCCTCAGAAATATGAATTTTAGTTATTGCATGGGCATTACACACCAACTGTTGAATGTGTCGTAGCAGAGCAGCAGCAGTGTTTAAGTGGGATTCACACTTCAAAATGGTGGCTAAGTCACTCGAATGGTTTCCAGTTGAAGGATTGAAATCAGAAGATAAAGCTGTATTTGCTGGACAAGCCTCAATGCTATGGAACCAACCAGCATGGTCAAGAATATGGAGTAAAAGAGCAGCAGTCTAAGAATTGGGAAGAAATACAAAGAAAATACACATCAAAATTAGCCGAACTTAGCATAAGATTCTAAAACAGATTTTCCTCTCTGCTTGTAATATTCAATACAAAAAAATGAAAATGCATAAATTATAGTCTTTAAATTTTTGTTACATGTTTTGAGTGTTCTTTCTTAATTAAGCCATACAAAAATAAATTTCTCAAAGCTTTATGAAATTAAATAAGTGGGAGGTAACATATGTAAAAATAAAGGATATTATACCAAGATCTTTTAAAAAGTAAACATTTCTAAATAAATTCATTGATTTGTGAATAACTCTTGAAAGTTACATTAAAATCTGATAATTATTTCATTTTTGCAAGAATTTCCAAATTAATGTGTTTTCACTACAAAAAGACATCAAAATTTTCCCATACTAATTTATAGTCACTCATCATTGACGCTAGAAAAATAATAAAAATTAACCAAAAATGAATTGAGAAATATAATTTAATAGTCAAAATAACCTCTATCTATATTACTGAGATGAGGTATTATGTACACTATTTACATTATTCGGACTATTGTCCTCATCTTTGTTGCCATGTTTATCACCACGTTTCAGCCATTGTACACTCCGACCTTCTTCAGGTGGTTGGAATGTCGAACTGAACCCTTTATTTCACTCACTGGTGTAGACTGTTCTAGTTCCACGTGCCATGTCTAATGGATATCAATTATCTCCTGTTAATTCCCCTCTGAATGTTCTCCACTGCCTTAACCAGGTATTGAACTCACACACTTTGGGTTCTGTCACTGGATCTAATTAATGCCTTTATCCACTGTGCCATGTGTCCTTGGGGAATGTGAGTTCAATACCTGGTTAAGGCAGTGGGAACTTTCAGAGGGGAATTAACAGGAGATAACTGACATCCATTAGACATGGCACGTGGAACTAGAACAGTCTACCCCAGTGAACAAAATAAAGGGTTCAGTTCGACATTCTAACCACCTGAAGAAGGCTGGAGTGTACAACAGTT
>OZ010582.1:125212534-125402534 GCA_963932145.1 Acanthosepion lycidas
AAAGCAAAATGTTAGATTTATAAACGTTTCCCATTCATTTCTTATCCTATCATTCTGTTGTATTCCAATTCATATATATATATATATATATATATTGTAGTACATTGACTTACAAGTGTCACTACTATTTTTATACTTGAAGGTGGGAGCTAAAATTCAGGTTACAAACTGCTTCAGATACCCCACTGCCAGTTGGCACAGTGAATGCCACAACATCCGCCCATCACCCTATGTCTCACTCATTAAGCGGTTAGCTCGCAGTGAAAGTATCAGTGCGGTTCTCATATTTGTGCTTGCAGTTATTTTGAAAAACTTTGCTTTCCCAGTCAATGGGTCTAAAGAAAGAAAGTGTGAAGGACAGTGTTTCAAAGAAGAAGCAGACAATGTGCATTGAATTAAAAGAAAGAGATTATCAAAAAACATGACCAGGGTGTGGTGTAGTTGACTTGGTGAACCAATACGAGCATAGCATTTCTACGATCTGCACCATACTGAAGCAGAAAGAGTCGATAAAGGCTATAACTCCAGCCAAGAGTGTTGAAATAATTTCTAAACAACGGACATCTATCCATGAAAATATTGAGAAGCTGCTGCTGGTGTGGTTGACAGAGAAGCAACTCACAGAAGATACTGTGATGGAGGCTATCATCTGTGTGAAGGCATGAGCTATTTACACTGATTTGCTGCAGTAGACCCCAGGCACTTTGACAGATGATGCATCAGGCAAACCGTTTAAAACCATTCATGGCTGGTTCAAGAATTTTAAAAAGAGGACTGGTATTCATTTATGTTGTTAGGTATGCTGAGGCAGTGAACACAGATATGAAGGCAGCTGAAGATTACGATAAAACTTTTGCCTTAATTATGGCAGCTGTGAAGGATACAATCGCCAGCAACTGTGATGAGACTGGGCTTTTTTGGAAGATGTCAAGGAGGACTCATATAATGGCAGAAGAGAAGAAGATGCCAGGTCACAAACCAATGTGAGTGGTGACTGCAAGATTAAACCACTGCTCATTCATCATTCGGAAAACCCCAGAACCCTTAAGTCACATAAGGTTCTGAAAGAAAAACTGCAGGTTATGTGGAGGACAAACCCAAGGGTGTGGATCACCAGGCAGTTCTTTGTGGAGTGGGTGAATTTGGTCTTTGGTCCTGACATTAAGAAATATCTCCAGAAAAATAACCTACCCCTGCAAGCTCTTTTCGTTCTGGACAATGCACCTTCTCACCCAACTAACCTTGAAGATAAGTCCTCAAAGAGTTGAAATTTTTTTGGGAAATTCCCCAAAAAATTTCGCTTGAAGATGGAACAGAGCCTACTTTAACTCAAGTTAATTCAAATATTATTTTGAAGTTTTCAGCTCTGTTTTGAAACATGAGACCTCTTATGTAGCGAGTTGGAATCATATTTTTAAATAAATAATTATATATATATATATATATATATATATATATATATATATATATATGAAGAACTGAATAATCAAAAAAAAAAATTTTTACCTCATGTGGGGAATAGACTATTTTGGCAGATGATGAAAGTTGTTGTCTGTCTTTTCAACCCCAATGTGGAATGAAGTTCATGTCCATAGAGGGAAGTCAGAGTTAACTTTCAGGAGGTGATATTAGAAGCTAAAGGGTCAACCTAAAATGTACACTTTATTAGGAATCTTTTATTAGGTATGTTTAAGTCAGATGATTGGCACCAGACAGGGGTCAGGGTGGGTGGTAGCTATCTATCTTAAAGGGGAGAAGTTGTATTAAATAGGTCAAAGAATATTAACTCGATGAAGGCAAATTGGGAGCATTACAAATAGGAAAGAATAAACCTAAAATTAAAAAGGAATTTTAAAATTATAAGGTAACAAGGACATAAGGGATTACCAGAAAGAGAATTAAGGGAAAATTCTAAGCAGAGGAAAGTTTATAAATCATAATTAATATAGCATAAAAAGGTTTTAGAGGAGGTGGGAGTGGAGAAGGGACTTAAGGTAGCTAAAAAGTCTATGGAAATTTTAATTTATGCCGAATACTTGAAGATTTAGAGGGGAGGGGAGTCAGGAGGGGTGATATAGGGTAGCTAATTAAGGCAAAATTATATTATGGAAATTTGAATTTGTTTTTATGTTGACATTTGAACACTAATTCATTCCCATGATTCAATAGTTGGCTCTCATTAGGTGGTGATGATTTTTTATTATATATATATATATATATATATGCTTGGGTTAAAATAATAAAAAAAAAAGAATATAATTTATCTTGTATCTTTAAACCGCGACTGGCACAATCTCTGTATGGGAATCATTCTAAATATTTGAATGGAGAAAACATTAGGTTTTTAGGATTCAGTGTTCACTCAAAGTAGGAAAAATCTTATCCAATCTATAGCTTATTAAACAAGATGAACAGTATATACTGATAAAAAGTTTTAAAAAATGTAGAAAATGGTAAAACATTTTTGGGAGATTCTCAGGTATTTTGAGAGCTATATGAAAGAGAGAAAGAAAGGTAACTTTCATTCTGAATGCTAAATAATAAAAAAAGGCTTTAGTCAAAAACGCAACATGTCAACCAACAACTTACCGAATGTAATAAAGTCATATATTGACATTCTACCCAATGGTGTAAGTTCCAAGCAATCTCACGACACTTTTGGGAGCAATACTGTACAGTACAACAAAAGACACATCTGAAGGTATAAATAGATATACTGAAGCACAATAAATACTAGAATAAAAGCAGATATATTAAAAAGCAGTACATAACAAAAAAGAAAGGGTAAAAAATATATATTAATTATCATAAAAATGGTAATACCTAAATATGACAAAAAAAAAAAACAGTTTATTAGTCCTCTTGCATCAGACTAAAAACTGAGGACAAAAATATGCACAGTGACAAAATAGCATACTACCTGAGACAAATGCTATATGCAAGAAAATATAACATAAAAAGTTAATTACCTTTAAGCCCACTAACAACTCCTGCTTACAGAGAGATGGCTGCCAGGATTTAATGTAAACAAATTCCAACACTTTCAAGTGATAGTCAGAATTCGCTCTACTCAGTACTGAGGACATGTCTGAGCTATAAGACCACATACACTGCTTACCTTTATTCAAATATTCATCATATTAATGTAATAACCTCTTACATTAATGCACATATGTAAATTGTTCACCTTTTCCTTGCCATTGTTGGTTGATCTGTGTTTCCAACAGTTCTGCCTATATAGTCAGCATCACACTGACATCTAAATTGATAAATTATAGAACTAATATGATAGGCAGGTGGAATATCCTTCCAAATCAGTTTTCATATAGGCTCATCCTATTTTTATCTGAGAGTTGCCTTCTCATTAATTGAGAGAGAAGTATAGAGAGGGAAGGGTAGAGAGAGAGAGAGAAAAGAGATATGGGTTTTAAAGGAAAGCAAATGCCTTATTTTAATTTGAATCCATTATTTTTTATTTTGGTACACTACAGATCATAGGCTATTTCAGCACAATGGATTGATTGAATGTTTTATTCATGGCTTATCATGGTTATTTAAAGATAAAACATATTTTTGGATTGTAAGAATTTTTTGGAGATAATACTGATTTTCTAATACAAATTTAATTATTTAACCCATAGCTGAAGGAGAAGAGAAGAATTTATACCTTTCCCAAGTGTATTTGCTCATAAGTGAATACATCGAGCCCAACTAAAATTCAAACTTTTCCAAGCCATTATACATTACACCACCCACACACCCAACCTTACAGGACCTGGTATTCCCAAGCGGTCACCCATCTAGGTACTGACCAGGTTCAATATTACTTAATTTCCATCAGCAGACGAGAAACAATGTTTTAACATGATATAGCTGTAAGCCTTTCTGCACAATGGAAGATAAAAAAAAAACCCATTAAAGTGACATTTGTTACCCATAATGCTCTGGCCTTTGTCTCTAGAAATTTTCTCTGTCATTTATTAAGTTTCTCTGCTGGTATTAAGGCAAGTGTTTCTACTTTCTTTATTCATTTATTATTATTTATAATTATGAAAGCCATTTTTTTTTCAATGCCAGTTAATCATTTTTACTTAAAAGCTTACAGATACTTACGGAACTGGAGAAGACACTTTGACAAAGCAATTGTGGCAATGGGTCAGAGAACTCTCAGGCAAAAGAACAGCTGCGTATGGTTTTTCGACAATCAGCACATCTCCAGCATTGATTTTGTGCTGTGCCTAATAAAAATGAAAGGCAAAGAACAGAAATCTAAATTCAATGTGTCTCATAATAAGCTGAACTGAAATTAACTGTCTTTCTGGAATGAAGAGTTATAATTATTTACATTATTTACAATTCAAACTATTATCCTCATCTTTGTTGTTATTATCACAACATTTCAGCTATTGTGCCTTCCGGTCTTCATCAGGTGCTTGTTGATCTGAGTAGCCTTTAGGGAATTTCAAACTGGACACTTTATTTAATCTACAGGGGTAGATTGTTCTCATTCCACTGTCTATGTCTAGAGATATCCCATCTATTTTTTATTTAAAATTACTCACTCCATTTCCACTGACTCCAAGTACACACTGCTCAGCTCAGGGATTGAACTCACAATTACTATGCTACCAAATTCATGAACCAATTCTGAAATCTAAATTGGCTTCTTTAATTGTCCTCAGTATGGAATTTTTACTGACTACTTGTCAGTGAAGGAGAGAGATATGAAGTGACTGAGAAAGAGACTTCCAACTCTGAGCAGTTTCAGGACAATATGTTCTCTTAGAGACAAAAATTCTCAATAACATTTTGAGAAAGAGAAACTCCTTCAATAAGGAAATAACTCACCTTCTTCTGATAGATAATTTGTTAATTATATTCAATAATTCACAGTTGAATGAAAAAGCACTCAGGCCTGTTACATCTACTTTGGTAGATGATTCTTTTTTTCCCTTTCTTATCTTTCTTCATTTTTCTGATAACCAATGATATTCTTTGAACTGACACTTACAACCTATACCAGTGTTTCACAACCTTTTCTTATTTCAGGGTACATTTTTAGAAAAAGTTAAACTCTGGAGTGCACTTTTAAATTTTATCAAGGAAAAATTAGTCACAAAATCTGAAAAAAAAAACAAAAAAAAACAGGAAAATAATAAAGATGTCTCTTGAAATAAGCATTTACTTTTAAGATAATACATTGTATATTTACAAAGTATGTCTGTGTAAAGCCTCTACTTGATGTGATTTGACTTTTTTTAATGTTAGGTTTTATATGTAATATATATCTCATTTTCACATCAATGCCCTTAATACTTGATCTAATTTTGCATTTAATGTTGGTAAGTGCAGAAAATCTGAATTCACAGAGGTATGATGTGGAAAATTGGAAGAAAATAGTCAATGCTTTACTAGCTATCTGTCTATATTTCTGAGATGAGGTATTATGTAGACTATTTACATTATTCGAACTATTGTCCTCATCTTTGTCGCTATATCTATCACAGTGTTTCGGTCGTTGTACGCTCCGGCCTTCTTCAGTATCTGTCTATATTTCTGAGATGAGGTATTATGTAGACTATTTACATTATTCGGACTACTGTCCTCATCTTTGTTGCCATATTTATTACAACATTTCAGCCATTGTATGCTCTGGCCTTCTTCAGGTTGTAGAAATGTTGAAATGAACCCTTTATTTTGCTCACTGAGGTAGACTGTTCTACTTCCACGTGGCATGTCTAATAAATGTCAGTTATCAGTTATCTCCTACACATACACAGATGTCCTCAAGGACACATGGCACAGTGGATAAAGGTGTTAGTTAGATCCAGTGACAGGACCCAAAGAGTGTGAGTTCAATAACTGGTTAAGGCAGTGGAGAACTTGCAGAGGGGAATTAACGGGAGATAACTGATAACTGACATCCGTTAAACATGGCACGTGGAACAGTCTACCCCATTGAGTGAAATAAAGGGTTCAGTTCGACATTCCAACCACCTGAAGAAGGCCAGAGCGTACAATGGCCGAAATGTTATAATAAGTATGGCAACAAAGATGAGGACAATAGTTCAAATAATGTAAATAGTGTACATAATACTTCATCTCAGAAATATAGATAGATACTGTTGTATACAGCTTACATAGTTTAGCTATGGGCAAATAACATGACAGACTGGGTTCTATAGCCTTGGATGGCAAGTGGTCTACCGCAGAAAGAAATTGCAGCCTACTGCGGGAAAAAATCTGCCTCTTCAGTCATGTATCGAAAGATACATGATCGCCTAAATGTGTATCACGCATGGCACATAACTGACTCTTCCTTGTTATCCTTTGACTTTGACAGCCACAACACATTTTTCCTTTCGCTCCGACATTTACGAAGACATGAAAGTATTTCAAAGACATCGTCTGAAAATTGGTACTGAACTGTCACTAAATACAACTTTGTTTCTTTCTTTACTCTTTTCAAAAATGTCTTCTTGATACATTTATCAATTATTGTATCTGTCTATATTTCTGAGATGAAGTATCAAGGACAAATGGCACAGTGGATAAAGACGTTAGTTAGATCCAGTGACAGGACGCAAAAAGTGTGAGTTCAATACCTGGTTAAGGCAGTGGAGAACTTGGAGAGGGGAAAACAGGAGATAACTGATAACTGACATCCATCAGACATGGCACGTAGAACTAGAACAATCTACCCCAGTGAGCGAAATACAGGGTTCAGTTCAACATTCCAACCACCTGAAGATGACCGGAGCGTAATAAATATGGCGACATAGATAGGGTCAATAGTCTGAATAATGTAAATAGTGCTTTACTAGCTATTGAAAGATATTCTTTAATGAAAATCCTGAATTGATCAAGACACCTCTTTATGCTTGATTTATAAAACACGATCAACAGATCTAGTGTCCAGCTCTTTTTTTTTTGTTAATGATAAGTCAACATCATCAGTTGAAATGTCAATTGACTTAGACATGGAATCCATGTTAATGATAAGTCAACATCATCAGTTGAAATGTCAATTGACTTTTAGACATGGAATCCATGTTAATGATAAGTCAACATCATCAGTTGAAATGCCAATTGACTTTTAGATATGGAAACCCATGTGTGCTTTTGGTGTCTCTAGCTTTTTAAAAATAAAGATTTTTTTAAATATAAAAATAGTTCATAAATTATTCTTCTGTTAACTTGGAGTGCACCCAGGCTACCTTTCAGGGCACATTAGTGTGCCTAGACACACTGGTTGAGAAATGGTGATTGTATAGAGCACATTATCAAACTGGTTTTTTCTTAAAACAAAAATTTTTTTCGGTTGCAGGAAGATAATGCATTTCTGGGTGACTGCACCTGGGACAGAATTAAAAGAATTAGGTAACTTACCAACAAGTGACGTCCTCTACTGTCTTCATTGTTGCAAAGTTTCACAGCACTGGACGCTTTGACAACAACCTCATTTGGACCATTACTGACCACGGGAAGACTATCACTGTTGTCAGAATTGTTACTGGTGACGACAGGTGTCTTGAAATTACATTGTTCACTGGGGAAGATATGAAGTTTATACAAAAGGGTAGAGAGAAAAAGTAAAGCAAACAAAAAAATATTAAGTTCTCCCTAAATTACTTGAATGAAGAGTTATTATTTACATCATTTGTACTTGGACTATTGTCCTCATCTTTGTTGTTGTTAGCCTGTTTCAGGTATCTGTAAATCAAGGTAATGTGTAATTTGAACAAAAAAAAATGTCTTACCTACCAGGAACTGAGAGTCAAAGAAACTAAAAAAAAAAAGTTTAGTGGGAGAGATTAAATACATAGTAGCAACCATGGCCAGAGGGGCTTAGAGCAATTTTGGATAATCTTGATGATTATGATAAAATAACCAAGACATGTAGCAGCAGTGGGGTTGATTTTGTTATTCTTGTGAAGAGAGTGGAGGTGGATGAGGATGCTGGGTGAAGTGAGAGTAGACAACATAGAGACAAACAATAAGAAAGAAATTTGTTTCTTTGCCACTGAGTTGCAGTTTTGTGTTAGAAATGGAGTTTATACTTACTTTACTTAGAAAACCGGACAAGACAAACAGGGAATTATACTTGGAAAATAAAAATGGCAGGATTGTTCAAATTGAAAATTTTTTATCTTGATTTTCCAGTTTGGACTTTTTGATCTTCTGTTTGCTTTTGTTATTGTATAATCTTAAATACTAGATTTACATAGAAGATAATTGCATTAAAATCAGCAACAGGAGGCTTGGCAATCCTACTGGTGAAAAGTGGTTCAATCCTGGAGCTGTATTTATACTCTGCCAATATCTTCCTTTGTCAGTTTTTGTATCAAGTGCTTGGTTGTCACTTTGAACAAGAAATTGCTGTTGCTATTCCCTTCTTTTTCATCTACAGATAGACTACTCTCCCCCATTTTTGTGTACATATATATATATATATATATATATATATATATATATATATATATTGTGTGTATTTAGGCAGCATTTTTCATTCATACATGTTTCATTAAATAATATAGACAAGTGTTGTCTATTTATTCTAGTGTCTTATATGCACTTGTTTATCATTGCTTGGAAATCATCCATGTAAACAGAAACAGACTATCATCACTGTCTTGTCCGTATATTGCTTAATATATTGTAATGTAATTGTCATCTTTGATAATGGCTTATGTAAGCCGAAAGCTTAGATTGGATTAAAAAATATGTATCAATATTGTGATTTTCTTTCTTCGTTTAATGATAATGTTATTAAGCTTATCAGACTTTATGAATAGAATTTACATAGAATAAATAGACGAGACTTGTCTATATTATTTAATGAAACATGTATGAATATATATATATGTGTGTGTGTGTGTATACAAAAATTGGGGAGAAACAGGTTGTATGTGGATTATATATATATATATATATATATATATATATATGTATGTAATATCAACATACAGGCCTGTTTTGCTGTATCATAGTTCATCAGTGTGGCTAGACATCTGACTGCATCAAGCCAGGATTGAAACCTGACTGAATTGACATCAGTTGGAGTTTCTATCCCTAAGTTATCAGTGCACAGCAGAGGGAAAAGGAAATTCTAGTGTATTATTTTTATGAATGTAAACAAATATACATACAAATTTTTAATTTGCTAAACAGATGCTTCCTCTGTAGCTAAATGATATAGCATGTCAGGCTATATGATATTTCCGTGTAGGATACAGGTTCCATTCCTGTCAGAGGACACATATTCTTCATGAAATTTCTCAAACATTCAGGCCAGTAAATGTTGTTAATACTGCTTATTATAAACAGAGCATTTACTCAAATATTTGTATCTATAAAAATAACATATATCAGAAAATATATTAAAATAATTGTAGGACTTTCATAATATATATATATATATATATATACATACACACACACACACATATATATATATATATTATTTACCCACTGCTCCATGCAGCAAGATGTGGCACAAGGCCGAGTTTTAAAGTGGGGCATCTGAGGCCATAGGCTCAGGCAAAATTCCCTATAGCCCACATAAAAACAGAGTCAGTTTCCTGAAACAAGACTCTGCACTTAGCGCATAGCCTCATCTATACCCTCTGACATGTGCCAAGTAAGTATATATATATATATATATATATATATATATATATATATATATATATATATGACTTCATTGGACTAAGTTCATGTGATGTGACAACATGAGAGATGCTGGGAATCTTAATTTAAAGATGAATTTTTAAATTTTTTTCTAAATTCCCAGTGTCACTCATTTACATGTGTAGTTGCAAAATGTAAACAAACATAGATAGATAGATAGATAGATAGATAGATAGATAGATAGATAAATTTCTAGTTTAAAGTGACAGAAAAACTGATAAAAGTGGAAATTGTCAGAGCATAAATACAACTCAAAGATTGAACCACTTTTAACCAGCAGGGTTGTCAAGCGCCCTACTCTTGATTTTAATACAATTAGCTTCTATGTAGGTCTAACAATAGATATATAAAATATTTAGTTTGGTAAAACTTTTGATCTGAGTATTTGTTGTAAAATATTATAAATAATCTAGATTCGTAAAAAAAAAAAGAGCCATAATGGATTCTGTGTCTTTTGTAGTGCTAACCAATAAGTTCCTGAAATTTTCCCAATTGGAAAGATACGGTAATATCTTGTGAAGCAAGTCACACCAAATAACCTAAATGACTTGGTGTTTCCTTGATTCTCTTTTAAACTTGTGAATGTAACATAAATTGTAAGAAGACAGTCAAAGGCCTAGAAGAAAAGAAGTCAGTGTAGGAAAATAAAAATGACTTACTGTTTTAATTTTGCTTTCTTTATCCACTTATCAAACTGTGAAATCTGTGAATCTTTATCAACTGCAAATATGAAAAATAAGCATAAAATTGCAATGAAAAGGAATAAGACTGCAGTTTGAAATGATGAGCAGAGAAAGAAGTTCTACTTACGTAAGCATCTTCAGAGAAAATAAGTGAATAAAGAAAAGGTATTTTATGGACGCAGACAAAGGCATTGTAGCGGGAGGGAGAAAAAAAAATGTTCATATAAAGGGTAATGGGAGTTGCTGTTTTTTGGGGGGGTTTTTTGGAGTACTAAGCAGAAGCAGATTGCTATAGAAAGAAGCAAAAGCAGTGGAAGTTGTGAGAGGAAAAGAGATAGAAATCGAGGAATTGTATTTGGTTGGCTTGGTCAACGTGGTCAGATTTCTAACAGTTCTACAACTGGTACATTGGGAAAGAAAGGAATCAAGGCTGAAGGTTCAACATATTATTTTCAATCCAGCTCGTTTCTTTGGTAGGAATTGGTAAGTACATGCTCTTCATTTCAATTCATTTGTTTAAACCCCAAAGACTAATTAGCAAAAATATGATCATTGCCATATTCTGGCTAGAGATAAAACTGATTAAATTAATGGGTTCCTAAAGGTGAAACAGTTCTATAATAATTCATTGGAGAATGAATTAGTGTTGGTGAAGCATTAATTTATTTTTTCCTGTTGCCTTGGAAAAATAGCAAGAAACCCCCACCCCATTAATTTAGGATTAGTCATAGAAAATTTTCTGCATGGTAAAATTACAATAAAAAGTGGAAAGTAATAAATGAAGGTCAGTCAAGGTCAATCAAAAGTAATATTTTTAAAAGTATTAAATTTCTCTCTGCTTTTTTTTTTTAAATCTATAAGCCATAAAATGTCTGGCAGTCCAGAAGAAAAAAAGTTGTGGAGTTTCCTGCCAACAATACTCTTTCAAAATGGCTCTAAGCTTGGATGTGCAAGTGGTGTAATGTATAATGGTCAGAATTGTTAATTGAGAGAAGCAAGTTCTAATTGGGTTCGTTATATTCACTTAAGTGCAAATAACCTTGGGAAAGGTATGAATCCATCTTTTCTGTACCTGTCTATATTTCTGAGATGAGGTATTATATACACTATTTACATTATTCGGACTATTGTCGATCTTTTCTCCTGCCAGATAGGTCAATTAGTAAGAATTGTATCACTAAATAATTACTATCTTAAAAAAAAATTTTACAATCTAAAAAAATATTTTCTGGCTTTAAATAACCTGCAAAAAAACATCAATAAAAACAATGGCTGGCTTACCGATAGAAAGCAAAGAGTTGAACAGGATCCAAGTGACCTCCTAGGGGTTGGTGAGGAGTTCTAGAGTTTCAATGATAGTCAAGTGGTTGGTATGCAAATGACACTGTACTAAATTTTAGTGTGCACGTATGTTGTATTTTTCAGTGTAGATGAAAGAAAGGCACTCTGCTTAACAATCACAGCAATTCCTCGTCCTTGATTCTATCTTTTCAGGACATCTTTAAGATTTTGTGAAGGCATCTTAAATGGAATATATCTAAAAGTTGATTAACTTAATAGAGATCACTAATTCAACTTTAAAACAACTTTCTTTTTGAAAACAACTATTTTTTTTTTACTTGTTTCAAACCTGATCTTTTGTAATCTTTTTAAATAAGTGATTGTTTTATTGATGAACATTATAATTGGGCAGTTATTCAAATAAAAACATTTTCTGAATGAAAGTGGTAATGATCTTAGTATTTAAATCACAGCTTTGGATTTAAATGAAAGTAAGCAGTGTGGACATTTTTTAAGACTATATTTTAAAAATTTCACAAATATTATAATTTATAATATTATACCATGCTGTATATTATATAATGAGCAGAGTTAAAGTGGTTACTACATTAGGATTCTGAACATGAAACCTGGATTCAAATCTTGAAATGGTTGATTTGTGAATGAAGTGCCTTAATAAAATCAAGCTGAGGAGACGACCCGAGCAGGCAATATCACTGAGAAATGCTTGAAAAACCATACCATAGATTGACCCATGATGAATTGAGTAGACAAATCTGTTCAGAAGACAATCAATAGTTGTGTTAGCGCAAAGTCACAAGTCATCATGACTGAGGGTTTCAGCATACTGGCCTTGTCCAACTACCGTAACATGCCAGATTATTCACCCTCTCCAAGAAACTTTAACTATGCTCAGCATAGTTACAGTATAAACCATATGCTCTGCGGATGCTGAAGAAACATAAATGTGCCTGAGCAGACATCTGCAACAGGAATCAGTTACACATTCTAGTAGCTGTTCAAGGAAATAAATCAGCCAACCAGTACTTATTACTTAATATGAAATAAATGACTGTCAAAATCTTCCGACCTAATGAACTGTTTTAATTACAATAATTTTGTTAATAGCATTTCAAAACTGACACAAGTCTCTCAACTGTGTAGAGCAAAGTGACTTTCTCTGTACAATGTCAGGTATCCTTGCTAGTAATATACCGATCATAATATACAAAAACTCACAATGTTCTATTTTAAACTCAGGTCTTCTACAAATGATTTGCATAGCTCTCATGATAGGATCCTTAAGCACAATAATCAACAAATATGCAAATTAGTTATCTTCATTAAGCAGGAATGAAGTTGGGCAAGATATAAAACACATGCTAATAGACATCAATAATAAAACAGTATTTCTTTAATGTCCCACTTGCAATTAATATTTGTATACACACATGCAAACAGACAACTAAGTTTATATTTAATCTTCAGTGTTTTCAAGAGAGACACACAAACTTTGATCTTTTTAAATTAGGTACTTTTTTTTTTTTTAAATCGGTATCACCACATGCAAGGCAGTAAAGCCACTAAGACACAAGGGGTTACAGGATGTGGAACAATTAGAAACAGAAACAATAATGATGAGCAGAAAGAGAAGAGAGTAATCAGGAGGACAGTAGACAGCGATTGACATTGCATTTAAATATTTGCAGATGAAAGTTGGCTGGAAAGCATGGTGCCAAGAGGGAGTTTCACAAGCAAGAAATGAGAGAGAAGAAACTAGTGCTGCACTTAAATTAAAAAATTCTAGGTACCGTAGCAAAGAGCTCATACAATCAATTACCATGAAAGTATCTATAGAAAAAACATAGAGAGGCAACCTTACAATGGTGGGAAAGTGACTGAAGCCAAGCTACCAGATCAGGACCAATAATATTGCAGATTCTTCTTTGGATCTTATCAAGATAGTTTAGGTAAAGGGCACCAGACCATATGTGGCAGTAATATTCTAAGCATGGATGAATAGTAAACTTATAGATATGTAAGATAGATTCTGGATAGAAAAATTGTCTTACTTGATATAGTAAACCAACTTTCTTAGCAACTGACCTAGCAATGGATTCAATATAGATTTTCTACTTCATATCAGCAGAGAATGTGAGCCCAAGACAGCACAATTGATTATGATAGAATCTATAACACAAGGACGTACTGAAAAATTGTCAGTCTGATTAAGAATGGATTGAAAAAATTCTGCTGTTTTCTCATTTGGACAGTGACTGATTACAATTTTAAAAACTTGCACTTATCTTTGATCATTTAAAGTCACAGAAACATGGAAATTAACAAAACTAACCTTTTATTTTCTCACTGGATAATGACTTTTCAAGCAATGACTTTCCACGAAGGAACTCTGAAAAAAAACCCCAAATAAATTGATATAATGAAATATGCAGACACCTGAGTCCACCCCCCTCACTGGAATACGAATGGCTGGTGTCCATCATAAATACAGACGGATGCGTGTAGGTACGACAGAGTTTAAGTCTGTGATGACGCCCATTGGACTACGCCATTGGCTATTCTATTGGTCTACACCTATTACCTGCGACTACGACCAGTACCAGTCAATTACTGCTACCGTGTACTACTTGGTTAAAGTAGCCAAAACCCACTTAGCTACTATCCATTTGTTCTTTAAATAAACTTTAAAACAAAATATTTTCGTATGCAGAAGAGTTAAGTCCAATAACTCTGTAAAAAGTCAGGGACTGATTTTACATTGCATCGATGTCATGAACACTTCTAAAATGACAGCATATCAACATTATCTTTTTAAATGCCTTAAAGTTTCTGATTATACAATATGCTCTTGTAATTCTTTAGAAAATGTCAGGCAAAAACGGAAAGGAGTCGTTTACAAACTTAATGGTTAATATATCTTTTAAAATTCATGAAGGAACAAGATATTCAAGCATAAAAATGTTCTCTGCCTGTTATTATTTACACTATTTCTATTTCAACTACTTTACTTTGTTGTTTGTTATCACAGCGTTTCGACCATTATACCCTCCTTTCTTCAGGTGTATATCGATCTGTGTAACCTAGAGGTAATTCTGAATTGAACCCTTTATTTAACCTATGGCAGGACTCTTCTCATTTCACGGATCATGTCGTCTAGTTCTTATTTTTATTTAATACAGTTCAGTTATTGTGTGCCTATTTGCAATGAGTGTAAGTATACACTGCCCAACTCAGGGATTGAACTCACACTCACCAAATTCACAAACCAATGCTTTAATCTACTACGCCATTGTTTGCTGTAGTGAACTTGAAATTTTAAACCTAACCTCTCTGCTAATTAAGCTGCAACTGCTTATGTCACTGGATAAAAATCACCATATTTAGAGATTGTGACCGCTATTAGTGAGATGTGATTAAATACACTTTAATGTTTAAAAAAATTATTCAGTATTATTATTGTTTAGGCACAAATAGTTATATTGTGGAAAAAGGCATTTTCGACAATATACGCATTTTTTACATTTTTATAGTTATTTTTTCACTTTTATCAAAAACGACATTATGTACATGTAGTTAGGAATAATATTATACATTAATTAGTAATTTTATTTAATTAATAACTATTTGTGCTCAGTTGTTGACATTAATTTCTATCTGCTGATGTGTTAAAATCTGTTGATATGTTAAAAAATTATTGAGTTAAATCTACTGATGTGTTAAAATTTTGGAATAATACAATAATAAAAATTTTAATTTCTTCTTTCTGATAAATGTGGCAATCTGTAAATCAACAACACAATATAAACTTGGAACAATTTATTCATAATTTCCGTTACAATACTCAACAATTTATTCAACAATTGGAAAAATAGCATAAAAAATTAAACAGACCTGGTTGGTTCTTTTTCATAAAACTTGTTTGTATCTATGTATGTTTTCGTAATAAGCGTTACAACATAGCAGAAATAGTTATATTGTAGAAAAGGAATTTTTGACAATATACACATTTTTTACGTATTTATGGTTAATTTTTAACTTACAAAAACTACATTCTTGTACATGTAGTTATTGATTTATATTATACATTAATTACTAATTTTTTTAATTAATAACTATTTTTGCTCAGTTGTTGACATTAATAGATATCTGCTGATGTGTTATAAATTTTGGAATAATGCAATAATAAAAAATTTAATTTCATCTCTTTGATAGATGACACAATCAAACAATTAAAAAAAATAACTTTTTGGTTAAACCTATCATTTTATTTTTAAAAAGTAAAACTAAAAAGAAATCAGATGCAGATTTTTTTTATTTATACTATATATTTTGATAGCATTTTTGTTACTTATTAAAAAATTATGTATCAACAACCTATGTCATATACTTCAAAACTACAAACAAATTTTCTATTCTTACAAGCAATACCATTCTAATATTTTAATTTAAACTTACCATCTATAGCTTCTTGGTATCGTTGAAGGTGAAAAAGACATTGGCCTTTGCGTAAAGTCAGCTTAGCATGAAGATGATCTGGAATATGTTGACAGAGAAAAGTCTGCTGTATATCTGCAAGACAGTCCTAATAGAAAAAAAGAGTTAAAGCAGAATATTATCTGTTCCATATTAATTGTTAGATTTATCTATTTTTGTTCTGATTATTAGCAGCACTTATTAAAACAGTAGGTCCCAAAATGATGCCTGATAGTTGTGCTGTAAGTGGATAGCAGGTGAGGTGCAATGCTTGAAAGACAATCAAAGATTTAGAAACAGTTTCAAAACATTTCTAGGCCAAAAATAAATATGATTTCAAAATTTTAAATATTATGGATTACTTGTAATTGCATGCATGAATCCCAGTATAAATAGTTATAAATAATTATTGAGCAATTTTATCATTGTGATATTTTTGCATTATATCAAGTATTAAGAATATAGTAACTAGAGTCCGCAAATTGGAGGAGAGAGTTATCAATGATAATGTTCTGACTTCAAATCCAAGGTTATTTGTCATTAACCCTCTCTCTGTTTGTTATTTTTAAATGTAATTTTATTACATAAAATTTGGTGATGTGTGAGCAAATTTTCATTCTGAAAATGTGACCCAAAGAAAAATGTTTAGGAAGCACTGTATTGTAAAAGAGACATTCTTTGCGCAAAGGCCAACAACTTCATATAGTTACATTTAAATTTGACAATAGTAATTTATTCAAATAACAAGAGTGTCTTAAAATGAACCGTTAAAAGCAAACAAAAATAAAAATAAAAAAAATTAAAAACTGCACCAACAGAGCTTATAAATTTTGCAGAATTGTTTGCTTGTTTAACAACCTATCAACCCATTGTGTAATTTAATGTTTTTTCCTAAATATAGCCAAGGTATTGTTGGTACTTTTACTATAAATAGGTATTTTTATACTTTTATAGCAATTTGTTTTTACACTATTTACATTGTTTGGAATGTTGTCTTCATCTTCATTGTCATATCTACAACATATATCACCTGAAGAAGACCGGAGCATACAACAGCCAAAACATTGTGAATATGACAATAAAGATGAAGACAACTGTCAGAATAATGTAAATAGCATAAATAGTTACAATACCTAATCTCATAAATATAGACAGATAATGATTTGTTTTTGTTTGGGGTTCAATATTTACCCATAGCTGGGACCCTAACAGGTGCTACCACCACAGGTTAGGGTGGATCTGGGAACAACAGCAATTAAGAGGTGGTTCCACACCCCTCAAAACCTTCAATCTCCTGATCAGAGGCCTTGTGCCAGATGTAGTTTACTGAATATTGATGAATTGTTAGCATAGCATTCGGATCACAAGGCCATTTGATAAACAACCTCAGAGATGGTAAGACTAAATCAGAGAGGACATCAGAATCCCTTCTGGCCATTGAAAGGATTTACTTTGACAGGAATGCCTTTGAGATATCCAAAGCCTGAGCTTCACCGTTCTTATCTAAAGCTTGATAGACTCTTTTAGCAATAAGCATTAATACATACCAAATACAAAAACCAATCATGATGAGTTGACTTACCTCATACTCTGAAAGATGGTAAAGAGCTGCTGATCGGTTGGAGTAACCCAGTGAAAGTTGCTCACATTCAAAAGGTGCTAATAACAAACTCTGAAAAATAACAAAAAAATATTTATATTAGATGGACACTTTGTAATCATGTGTGCAAAGTTTACTTAACTGATTATAATTAGTTACAAAGATACAGCATTAGATTAACTTTTAGTTATTTCTCATCCTGTTTCCCCAAGTACACACTGCCTGGCCTAGAGATTGAAATCCCAATTACTATATCGCCAAATTCACAAACCAATACATTAATCGACTAGGCTTTTCAGTGTCTGTCTATATTTCTGAGATGAAGTATTATGTACACTATTTACATTATTCGGATTATTGTCCTCATCTTTGTCGTTATATTTATTACAACGTTTCGGATGTTGTAGGCTCTGGCCTTCTTCAGGTAGTTGGAATGTTGAACTGAACCCTTGATTTCGCTCACTGGTGTAGATCGTTCTAGTTCCATGTGCCATGTTTAATGGATGTCAGTTATCAGTTATCTCCCGTTAATTCCCCTCTCCAAGTTCTCCACTGCCTTAACCAGGTATTGAACTCACACTCTTTGGATCCTTTCACTGGATTTAGCTAATGCCTTTATCCACTGTGCCATGTGCCCTTCAGCGAAACATTGTAATAAATATGGCAACAAAGATGAAGACAATAGTCCGAATAATGTAAATAGTGGACTTGGCTATTGTTGGATTATTTAATGTTGAATTTGTGGATGTGTGGATGGTGTAATGGATAGCATTTCAGAATGAGAATTCAGAGAGCTGAGTTCAAATTCTAGTCAGCTTTGTTACATTTATTTAAGCACAAATACCGGATGCAGCAGAAATACCTCCCACATAATGGCAAGATGAAGACACCATTGCCACTATTGTCTTACTATTATATGGGAGGTATTTCTACCACACCCTGTAGCCTTGGAAAAAGTATGAATCCATCTTCATCCATCCCCCAGCTCTGGGCTAAATGGTTGGACTTGTATCTGGAAAAATCATTAATTCAAAAAAAAAAAAAAATTGTTAAGGCAATATTCACTTGAAAATAAATAAAATAAAATATTCTTACAATCCAAAACATGTTTCAGCTTTAAATAACCCACAAAAGTTTGATAAGCTGTAAAAAGCAAATCTAATCAAACTAATGTTGAATTATTGTATGGGACACACATATGTGAAGAACAAACTCACTACTCAGTAGTAATGGCTAGGTTGATTAATTTTATGACATATCAAACCTTGGGTTATTTAATGTTGAATTATTGTACAAGCAGAAATTAAGGAACAAACTCATGATTAAGTGAAGACAGTCAGCCAGACTAACCATTACCCCACACACTAAGGCACAGTTTTGTTTTGCAAATAATATTTAACTTATTTAAAACAATGAATTATAAATTTAGTATTTTCTCTAAATTTTCATTCCATTTTTAATAAGACAGCCAGTTGTTTTTTTCTCCATCTTCCAATTTATAAGTGCATACAAGAATCAGAACAGCCATCAACTGTGAATCATGCAAAGATTTGACACTGACTTCAGTTACACAGAAGTATCACTTACCTTTGTATACAGTTCCATGGCAGCTAGAAACTGCTTCTTTTTAAATAGGAGATTTCCCTCTTGTCGAGCAGAGATTGATTTCTTCTCAGATTTTCTATTCAACTCATTGCAGTGTTCAAAATAGGCTTGAACCCAAGGAACAGTCCTATAAATAAATAAAGTATATACTTATATAAATACAATGCAAGATAATCTTAAAGAATTATTATTATTATTGGTTTTTCTCTTCACCTTATTTCTTTGTCACTTTTTATCATGACTCACATGTCATTTTTTTTTTGTGCTTTCTGTAACTGTTAACTAAGCCAAAATGGATTGGTCCATTCTTGGAAGACATTCACGGTCACATTGTCTTCAAATCATCATGCATAAACATTAAAAAAAACTAACAAATCCGACAATGTCAACTGAATACTGATTTCTTGTGACAGTGTTTTACAAAGTTATTCCTGTCATTTATGATTTGAAATTGTTCTCTCGACAAGATCGGTTATTATTTAAATTTTATTTTGATCACTCTCTTGGAGAAGGAGGAGTCTCATTACCTGGTGAGATACCAGAGTGGTGAGACATTTTTTTTATAACTTTTTCACAAAAGTCATCCTACTCAGCAGAGTGACAGCCATTTGTGTCATGGGGAAACAATTGAATGGCAAACTTTCTTTTAGTAAAATTTCTTATACTTTGATTCATTTCAACTAAACTAGTATATAAACATAACATTCAAAGACATTCTTGGAAAATACACAATTATATGCAGATATATACATGTATATTTTTTATTTATACATTATTTTTATAGATATAATTTAAGTAAATGCTGTTTTTAAGTTATTTTCAATTGAAAAAACTGACTTTCAACTGGTTGACCTAAAAAGTCTGTATTTTAAATTAGGTCAACAACTTGAAAGTCAGTTTTTTTAATTGAAAATAACTTCTATTCATCTCAATCTCAATTTTTTTAAAATTTTCTCTATGACCTCCTCTCTCTCTGAATATTTTCATCATCTTTCATTCCACAATCTAACATATACTTTTTCCTGTCTTTATTTCCACCCCTCTCTCTCTCAATCTTTCTTACACATCTTTCTTTCCAACTTTTTCCCCCTACTTAAATTTGTTATTTAAACCTGGAGAAGTATTTTCCGTTTCTTCTTGGATTTGAAGCTCTGATGAATTGGGGCCATTTTTTATGACCCTAATAAAATAAATATAACCTCATGAAATTTTAGTGTTCATGACTTTTATATTTCCACATCAAGATCACAAAACATGCTCAATGTTCACCCAAGACACACAAATGCACAAACAGCCTTCAACAGTTTATCATAGACAAAGATGCTTGGTTCAGGATATGGCTTCCTTGGAGCTGGTTGGTACATGGTTACTGTCTTTTTCAAACCAATAGTCAATCTCAGGGCAGTGCATGCATTGGAAAAAGCATCCATGAGATGCTGCATATCTCCTGAGTGAACCACAAAATCGCAGTCATCAGCATATAGCAAATTTCTGATCAGCGATGAGTGAACCTTCAACTTTGCATTTCAAACCACATACAAAAAGCTACCGACACATTTGGAAAACTGAATAAACATCTGTGGTCACAGCACGGAATTTCACTGAGTACAAAGCTAAAGTTCTATCAAGCATGTTTGCTTACAACCCTTCTTTATGCTTGCGAATCGTGGGTGGTTTACTGTAGACCAGCGGATCCCAACTACAGTGCCGCCACACATTAGAGTGCAGCTGAATGATTACTGCTGTGCCGTGAAGAGATAATACTTAGAAGCCATTTAATTTCATTTTGTTTAATAAAGACATTCAATTTCTTAATCATGATGACACTGCTCAATTACATTTAAGTAATATTGGTTAGAAATAATTCTACAATGTCATTTAAAAAACCAAAAGTTCACCAGTTGTATAGTGATAATTACTTGAAATTTGGATTTCACTGGACTGGAGATACACAGATTCCTTCTCCACTATGTGTTGTTTGTGGCCAAACACTGTCTAATGAAGCAATGGTTCCAAATAAAATGAAAAGACATCTTACTACTAATCATCCTAACCATCAAACTAAATATGTCGATTATTTTCAATGGTTATTAGAATCAAGTGCAAGGCAAAATCAACTATTTAAAAAACAGTAACCATGTCTGAAAAAGCTCAATTAGCTTCATATGAGGTGGCCGAAATTATTGCTCTTAAATCGAAGTCTCATGTTCTTGCAGAATCAGTGATCCTTCCAGGATGCAAAAAGATGGTGAAAATTATGCTTGGTGATAAGGCCGAACAAGAAATTAGCAGGATCCCTCTTTCAAACAGTACAATTCAGCAAAGGATTCTTGACTTGTCTGATAATATTGAGGAAAGTGTAATATCCAAATTTCAAAATAGTCTGTTTGCTCTCCAAATTGATGAATCCACTGACAGCAGTAATTATGCACAGTTAATTGCATTTATACGTGTCATCGATGAAGATGCCATAATTAATCAATTTCTATGCTGCAAACATTTACCCACAAATACAAAAGGTCAAGATATTTTTGATACAATCACAATATGCCTCGAAAAATATGGCTTATTCTGGGATTTATGTGGTAATATGTACTGATGGAGCGCCATCAATGGTTGGTTCTGTAAAAGGTTTCACATCTTTAGTAGAAAAATAGAATCCTTACATCATGCAAACTCATTGTTTTTTTACACAGAGAGGTATTAGTTTCAAAGACAGCACAAAATGAACTAAAAGAGGTGATGAATCAAGTGATTGAAATGATAAATTTCATAAAAACTCGGCCTTTGAAGTCCAGAATTTTTGAGTTGCTGTGCAAGGATATGAATTCTCATTATGTTTGTTTACTATTGCACACAGAAGTAAGATGGTTATTGAATGGAAACATGCTATCTCGCGTAATTGAGCTTCAGAAAGAACTTTTTATTTTTTTTAAAAATGAAAAACTTGATAGATTTTGTAAATACCTTAAAAATGAATTGTGAATGTCTAAAATAGAGTACTTAAATGAGATATTTAGACATCTCAATAGTTTGAACAGCAATATGCATGGCAGAAATGAAAATATTCTTATGACAACAGGTAAATTAGTTGCTTTTAAGAAAAACGTTGCAATATGGAAGAAAAGAATGAAGGTAGATGATTTGGATATATTTTCCTTAGTTCGCAAAACCTGCGTTACCGAGATGATTTCCATTATTAGTGAGCATTTGACATGTTTAGAAAATAAAATTGAAGATTATTTTCCCTCAATCGGCATTGAAGAATTTGATTGGATTCGCAATCCGTTCCTAGATTTATCAGTCATCAAACTTTTCAATTTTGAGTTATGTGGAGAGGAAGAATTAGCAAGCCTTTCCAGTGATCGTGGTCTCAAATTGAAGTACGCACAACTGCCATTGGATGCCTTTTGGATTTCTGTTATGGAAGAGTATCCAACTCTAAATAAAAAAGCCATCAAAATCTTACTGCAATTCTCAACTTCATACCTATGTGAACTGGGATTTTCTTACCTAAACAACATTAAAAATAAAGAACATGAAAGACTTAAAAATATTGAAGAAGAGTTAAGAGTGTGTCTCTCTCATATTCGCCCAAATATTGCAGCAGTAGTCAAGAAGCACCAGGCACAACTGTCCCACTGACATTCACCATTATTATTTTATACCCGATATTGAATATAGGATATGTTGATTTATGTGAATAAAAATTCTTCTTATATAATATTCTTTGTTTTTTATTATTTTATTGCAAAAAGTCTTTATGAGGGGAAAATATTTATTTTTTGTGATTTTTGTGCTGCGAAAATTTAAAGAACTCAATAGTGTGCCACCATGTAAACAAGTTGGGAACCACTGCCGTAGACAAATGAAAAGGTTTGAGAGATTCCACCAGTACTGCTTACATCATATCCTTGGCATTACTTGGCAAATGTTTGTTAGTGATGCAGATGTGCTAGGAAGGAGCTTCTGTGATAGTACTAAAATATCACTTCAGTGGGTGGGCCACCTTGTTAGAATGGATCACAGTCAAATTCCAAAGCAATTTTTTTGTGGTGAGCTGTGAAGAGGAAAGAGAAATGCCATTAAACCTTTAAGGACAGCATCAAGGACATGCTGGAGAAATGCAACATTCCTTGTGAGCACTGGGAAGAATGTGCATATAATCACAATAATTGGAATGAGGCTGCTCGGAGTGGAAGGTATCATTTTGAGGAGAGGAGGAGGCATGCAAAGCTTAAAAGTGATGTGCATAAAGGTGTCCCTGTTGAACTTCCTGAAGACACCTGCAGGCAGCTTGATTTAAATTTACTGGTCAATTAATATCAAATTCAAGAAAATTACCAGCTTCTTAAACTAAAATTGTTGAAGTGTAGATATGGTCAAGCATTATTCATTGCATTTATTTGCCACAAATAAGGAGAGGAAATTAGACATAAGGCCAGTTTAATGTGAGGCCAACACATGATATGATATGATGTAGCGGCAAAAATAATTCATTGTAGGAGGCCCAATATCAGTCCAGACTGTCATACCCGGGGGCAACCCATTGCTGAATGATAGGAAGCAACTTTGAAAGTGTAATAGTGCCCAATTTTCAATCAACTTTTACTAAATTTTCCTACCCTGTCAAAATTACCAAATTTTCCTAAATTCAAATTGATCTCCCCACACAGAAACAAAAATTCATGCTACACGAGTTCTTAAAAAAAAAGAAAAAAATTAAATTTGTAATCTTTATTGCTTTCTTTTCGTATATTACTATATCAGTCAATTATATGCCATGCGTGATACATGCTTAGGCGACCATGTATCTTTCGATACATGACTGACGAGGCAGATATTTTTTCCTGCAGTAGGTTGCCATTTCTTTCTGTGGTAAACCAGTTGCCATCCAAAGCTATAGAACCCGGTATGTCCTACCATTTGCCCATAGCTGTCGGGAGAATAAGAGGATTCATACCTTTAGTTTCAAGAGTAAGTGAATTTGTAATGGATCTGACTGGAATTCGAACTCGGCTCTCCGATTTCTCAATCCGGAGCCGCTATCAATTTTTTTTTTTTTTAAATCACGTCGTCTGAGCATATTTTTTTCGACTCGAGGGGATCACTTTCAGTCACAATCCCCCTTTTAAATGTAGGAATCCACGCGTGTGGATAGGTGCAAAGATTGTACTTTCATCAACATAACGGCATTGAAGACGGGAGCGTGATTTTACCTGACTTTATATGTTCAAGTCGAAAACCTTTTATACTTTGGATTATTTTTTAATTGAATACGGAAAGACAGTAAACATGGTACTAGGACGAAAACTTACGATTAAAAAAATTATTTTGCATAGCATACAGAGATATGCACGTTGAATTTATCGTTTTTGCATAATCAAATTGTAATTAAAATATTAAAAAAAACGTACAAGACAAGATTTTTCTTAAGAATGAACTCCATTCTTTTCTGGTCGCTGTCCAACTTCTTAAAATCCTGCAAACTTTCATTTTCTATGAAACTTTCGAGCGTAGCATCCAAGACAAATTGCCAATTTCCAATGTTATCGTTGGCGGCCATAATCTGAAAGCAACTAGACACCGGCGGTGTTAACTTAAATGCTGTCACCACAAAAGTAATGGTTTTCCAAGCGTAGCTTAGATGTGGCACAAAACCGAAAGTATGGCGATTTTCCAAGCGTAGCTTAGATGTGGCACAAGGCCGACAATATGGGGCACCTAGTGAGGATCTAACTCACTACACGGTCGTAACTGTTCTAGCGAGACAAGCTTGCAAACGATTAAACCTCCTCGAGGTGCCCCTGTCACCTAAACAAATTGCACCTTGTTAAAAATAAATTCCACCATTACACATTTGGTACGTACTTTGTTGACCAAACCAAAATAATCCTTTAAATTTTTGTTTTTTTTTAATTTCCTAGATAAAGCTGAAGAATACAGATTGCCATTATTAACATTTAGTTTGTTTTACTAGCTTTTTTTGTTTCATTTAAAAGACAAAAGAAAAGAAAAATCAGTAAAAAAAAAAAAAATTACTAATAAACACCGACCAACAAAAAAAGTTGTATAACGTTTTTTAGGGCAGGTCAAGGTCACTGAATACGAAAATGTACTTAATTTTGTTAAATTGGCTCTACTTTTCAAGATATTTTTAGCATGAATAAATTTCAATGTTTTAATTTTCTCCAAACATGCTAGATTCGTCACATTGTTTATGTCAGGGGAGATAACTCTAACAAAGCAAAGACATTTCTTCCACATTGATTGCTGTTAATCACAAGCACGTGAATGAATTTTAATCTTTTTTCATCCACCGGCATCAAGTAAGCTGAGACAAAAATAAATATTGTTTGTATTTACAATACAATTGCTCTTATTTTATATACGTTGTTCATCATATCATCCTGGAATATAACAGTATACATTCCTTGTTAAAATTGTACAATTCTTTAGATACTAAGAAGAAAGTTTACCATTGTTTTTCTTGTTATAGATACAAAAAAAAAAAAAAAAAATAACACCCCGTTTATTTATGATTAGCAAATACGATTTAAGGAAATAGTCTTTCAGAATGTGAAAGAAAATTAAATAATATATCATTCGGAACTCTTAGCATAATGGAAAGAACATTGCATTTGTGCGTAGTCGGGAAAAATGATAGGCTGCAATTTTCGGCGGGAAAGCCAAAACCGACTTTGCATTTCCCAACTCCCATCGATAGTAGAAATAATCGATTTTTTCATGCTTCTGCGGCAGTTTTCATGTAGTTTGCGGCCATTTTCTACTGGCCAGAGTGAGAGCCTATAGCTGGCTGCCATAAATAGGCAGGAAGATTCTATTGGCCAGCGTGAGAGCCAACATCTGACTGACACGAATGTTAACTAACATGCTAGCATGCAAAAAAAAAAAAAAAATCGATAGCTACATTCGTCACAAGTGGGAAAAATTTAAATCTGCATGGCACTTTACTGCAATTGGCTCATTCGCTTGCTTAAACTCAACAATGATTCTGATTCCGCAGAACTGGGTTGGGTGTGAAAAAGTATATGATGTTACCATTTTTTTTTCATTCGGTTTTTCCAGTTACGAGTCCTTTTTTTTAAAGCTGATCGTTTTGTGTTCATTCTGTTTAGTTCTTTTTTCGTAACAGATTTAATGTTTAGAGCTTAGAAAAAATTCGCAGTGTGAAATAGGAAAGAAGTAAGGCATGTAGCAACATCAGCACGGCAAAGGGCACTCCTTTAAAGGCAAGGAAAGGCAAAAATATTTTAAGTCAAGTGATAGCGATTGCTGTATGAGTCGTACGATTTTTGAATCAAGCGCGGCCAATGCCGGGCCAATGCCGGGCCAATGCCGGGCCAATGCCGGGCCATGCAGCTAGTTCTCAATAAAAGTGTGAATAAATTTGAACGTTTCTAGAAAGCAATAGTTGTCTCCCTTATATAAAGTTAGTTTTCGAATTTCCTCTTTTAAAATTGAATTAATTTACCATGAAAAAGTATTTCTTTTGTTGAGCTTCGAGATACTGTCTGACAATTGTTGTCAGCTGTAGTGTCGCCAAGTAAAACGAAAGCATTAAAATATTTTGTAATCTTTTTCGATAAAAGATTCTCAACTTATACTGAAGGAGGATATTTTGACGACATCAAAATTTAATCAGAAAATGTTCTCTTTTTTTGTCACAAATAATAAAATTTCTATGAAAACACTTTTTTCTATGTAATGTAACACTTTTTTTAAAACCATTTTCTTTTAGTTTTATTTAAAGTACAAAGCAACTATTGGGGCCCAATTTAAAAAAAAATTACCAGGTGTCTCCGAAATTTTTTGTTATGTAGTGCATCCGTTTTGGTTTTATAGATACAACTATTTAAGTAAATGCTCTGTTTATAATAAACAGTATTAACAACATTTACCGGCCTGAATGTCCGAGAAATTTTCATAGAAAATATGAGTTCTCCGACAGGAATCGAACCTGACGTGCCTTTACTGATTGGGCCACAGAGGAGCGTTCGGTTTAGCAAGGTCGATTTTACTGTATTTAAACACAATTCTCCATGATTTTCTCTCATATATTCATATCTGCTCAATGTGTATCCAAATGTAAACAAATGACGTCACACATTATGAAATGGACAAAGTCCGACAATTATTTTTTAAGACATTTTATTTTTATGTTTATACGTTCTTTTTATAGATACAAATATTTAAGTAGATGCTCTTTTTATAATAAACAGTATTATTAACATTTACCGGCCTAAATGTCCCAGAAATTTTCATAGAAAATGCTTGAAGCCAGGATCTGATTTGGTATCAGTCGGAATTTCTACCCACAAGCCATAGGCGCTTCGGCAGAGAGAAAGACGAATTCTAGCGCATTGCTTTTTTTTCTTTTTACGAATGCAAACAAAAGCCAGACAGCCAGATTTCTCTATTCATTAATGAAGAACGATGTGTCAGCGCTGACAGCTGCTGTTTATATAGAGTTCAACCATCTCTCATCGATGCTTAACCGAAAGATTTTCAAGAGCATTATTTTAACCTGACGAAATATATATATATATATATATATATATATATTCATTTCGTTAGGCTAAAATAATGTTCTTATTGGAATTATATATATGTAGGAGGAGATTGGAGATATAAACAAAATGTTGGTGAAAATTATACACCGAGAGGAATGCGGAAGATGTAGGAACGCTAACTTTAAATTTTAAATTATTGGCGTCTGATGAGCATATTGTAGTGGTGCTGTACGGATTATTGGCTAGGGTCACCGTGAATATAATCAAGAAGGAAAGCTGTGTTCTTGTAAAACAACACCCTACATGAATCATGTACAATAAACACGAGAGAAAAATAATCAAGCTCAGTGAACAAATGAACATTAATAAAATATTGTATTAACAATGGTATACAAATTTCAACAATAAGTATAAAGAAAGTTGCTTCTCTTTTTCCGTAATAAAAAGGGTAAGTTTAGCTAATTAATGTTGAGTACAATATTGAAGGTTATTTAACTACAAAGTTCAATTGAGACCTTAGCTAAATAAAAAATAGTTCCACGGTGTTTTATCAGTGTAGAAAGATGTAATGTTCATGAGTGATATCAATAAGAATTAGTATGATTACTCGAATGAGCAATAATTAAGAATTAAAATGTCAATATAGCGCCGTGCCTTATTTTCCAAGAATTGAACTGCTACTAATATTTATTGCTGTAATTACAACAAATGTGGCACAAGGCCAAAAAGGGGGCTGGGGAAAAGGACGGTCGTCACTTGTCTTAAATTAAAACTTAGCTAGCCACAACCACTGACCCTATCATACTAAACAATATTCCTATCACCAAAACAACACATTTAACCATACCTTTCTTACTACATCCACCAAAATACCTCTAGCTAAGTTTACCGAACAAGGAGAGAAAAACTAAAAAAAATTCAACTACAAAAACCTAAACTAACCTACTGTTGGGAAGGGTTGCCCAAGTTCAACCCAGGAAAACAATATCCTGATGCCTAACCGGCATCAAAATGCCACTCCAAGTCAGCCCCTTTTACACGGCACAAACGCGCAAGATTCACCCACCTTTTGCTGAATTCAGATGAGGTGAGCCGCCGCCTTTCCGTCCTAATCTTCACTTTAAGCTGATGCTTAAAGTACAAGATCAGTTGGGAAGAAGTGAACACCTCGCCCTCATAGAATCCATTCTGACGCGTCGTCCAAATCACGACTCTCATAACCCCTAGTAAGCAACAGAACACATAGTGTTCAGCCTTCGTCAATTGCGGCACCACATTGCTACAAACAGAGCTAGCTTCAAGGACAAAAAACTTTCCCTGCAACATGCGGACCATGAGGCCTTCAACAAACTTGTACAACGGCACTACCGCCTTTCACCGAAAAAAGGCGTGACCAATGGTCTCGACTTCCCCAGTACAGCGACGACAGTTTGGATATTTCTCCAAGCCTGCTGAACAAAGTCTCTTGCCGACCCAGAGGGCTTCACGAATCACCAGCCAGGTGAGTGATGCCTCATCGTTATTGAGGCATTTCAACCCAGGCGCTCAAGGCCATATCGAGCGAGCCTCCTGCTTCGTAAGACCGAGCTCGCCAATTAGATCATCTTGTACGGCCCCCCTAACTAACACTTGAAAAAATGCCTTACGAGACAACGCCTGGGCGTTGGAGAGGCCACCCGAAGCCCGCAAGAGGAGCTTCAGAGCGCGACGACATTCACGATAGAAGGAGCACTCGGCTCGTGGTGTACGGCCGGCCGGCCTCTTCTTCGCACGAGTGCACGCTTCTCAGGGACGGGAAATGTTTCTGGACGTCTTCTTTCCAAAAGGCACCCTCCTCATTTGACCCGCGACACATTCGTTCTAGAAAGGTGATGCGAAGCATATGTTGACGAATCTCAATGCTAGGCATACCCAGACCGCCCTCCGAAGGATGAAGGCAACTGATCTCGCGAGATACCATAGGGGCCTTGTCTTTCCACAAGAAAGGGAACAAGGTCCGAACTAATAAAATTAGTTTGGCATACGGGAGTGGAAGCACAGAGAGTCGATACAGGAGAATTGGATATATGTGAGAAACACATACTTCCGCCCTTCCCTTCAGGGAAAGTCCCCTCAGAGACCACAGATTAACCGCGATCTCGGCCTTCCCTTGTACCTCCGACCAATTCATTTCCAACTGGAGATCAGGACCGAACCAGACGCCGAGAATCTTGATCGGCCCATCCGTCCAGAGGAAAGGTCCGGGAAGAGAAACTCCCTTCCACGCACCCAACCGCAAGCCCACAGACTTATCGCGGTTGATCTTGGTCCCTGTCACCATCTCATACCCACTGATCTCTTTGCTGACTTCGTCAATCTCGGCTCTGCTCGACACAAGAGCCGAAACGTCGTCAGCATAGGCAGAATACCTGGCTGAGGTGGAAGCCCCAGGCAGGGAAATTCCGCGCAGGACCAGATTCGCCTTTAACTTGCGAAGGAATGGTTCCAACGCAAGAACGTAAAGCAAAGGCGAGAGCGGACAACCTTGACGAATGGAGCGAGACAATACGAAAGGCTTCGATCTTACCCCATTCACTTCCACCAGCGCACCGGGGGTCGCATACAAAAGTCGGATCCAGGAGCGAAAGTCGGCTCCGAAACCGGCCGCCGAAAGGACAACCTCCAGAAAGCGATGGTCAACCCTATCGAAGACCTTGGACTGATCTAAATTAATCAGCGCGGCTTCACTGTTGACTTGTTCTAAGATCAAGCGTACCATATGAAGGTTATCCTGAATAGTCCTGCCCTTCACAGCACAAGTCTGTTCGGGGCCAATCAGACGAGACAGGACAAGCTGCAAACGGTTGCTAGCTAAGATCTTCGCCAAAATCTTTAAGTCAGTATTTAACATCGTTAAAGGGCGAAAGTTCCCTAACCCATCCCCACCGTTCTTGTCCTTACGCAGTAACTTGATCACACCCCTGGTGAAGCGTTGGGGTAAAGACCCCTGCTTCATCCAGTGGTTGAAAATCAGCTCCAGCAAAGGAACAAAAACGGGCGACTGCCTCAAGTAAACTTCGTAGGGAAGACCATCCAGTCCCGGAGATTTATCCAGGCCAACCTGCTTCAGCGCTTCCCAGATTTCCGACTCTGTAATGGGACCCTCGCACCTAGCCGCTTCAGCTGCCTCAAGGCAGGGAAAGTCAGCTAAATAGGTGTCGAACTGAGCAGAGCTCAGACCGGGCTCCCTGGTGAAAAGATCCTGAAAGTAATCCCGAAAGGCCTCACATATGCCCGCGTTTGTAGTCACGGTCCGCTTATCCGGCAATGTGACGCACGCTACATGTCGCCTAGATGCGCTCCGATTTTCCTCTGCACGCAATTCAGCGGCCATATTCGTCGCCTCAGAAGACATTCTTTTTAACCTAGCCCTAACTACCAGAGCTTGATCCTTCTTGATAAGCAAGGAGGCCAACTCTGCCTTAGCTAAGGCTATATCCCCACTAACACGGGATTTCACGGCCCGATCAACCTTTTCCTCTAAAGCCGTTTGCGCCGCTAATCTATCTAGATTGAGTCGACGACTAAAATCGGCCGCAAACGTTCTAATTTTGGATTTTAATTTATCCCACCAGGCGTTTCCCACAACTGCCCCCGTCTATTCCCTTTGTATCATTAGTAACAGCTGGTCCCGGAAACCCTGTTCACCAAATAATGAACAGTTAAATTTCCAGTAGCCAGCCAATCTAACCTTAGGCTTATCTAAGTTTACACGGACCCGGACAAGCCTATGATCCGTATAAACTATGTAATGGAAGCTTGGACACCCTAAGAGCCCTACATCGACTCTCCTAACTAGGACTCGGTCGAGGTAGCTCGCAAGCGTCCCAGGAGCCGAGTTGCCACTATTAGTCCAAGTCCATGCTACCTCCCGAGGGTGTTCATTCCGGTACTTATCGACAAGATCAAACTCATCGATAAAGTCCCGAAATGGTTTCACGTCCGGGTTGTTAGTACCTTGTTTTTGTCCTATACGATCTATATCGGGGTCAAGGACGGCATTCCAATCCCCCACTAAAACTACCCGACGAGATGTCGTCAAGTACGGCCCGATCTGCCGAAACAAAGCAGGTCGCTCGGCATGGTTATTGGGCGCATAAACCCCGATGAGACGTAGAACCTTATCCTTTATGGTAACATCCAGCACGCAAAGTCTGCCCGCCGGATCCGCGAAGACAAGGGCACATGCAGCCCTCAAAGACCTGATCACTAGCCAAGAGACACCCCTCGAACGACCATCAAAACATGCTGAATAAAGGGCGAACCCCTTAGACAGTATGACTTTACGATCATGAGAAGAAAACCGGGTCTCTTGAACACAACATACATTCACCCCGAGGCGCTGAAGGTCACGAGAGAGCCTCGCTCTGCGAGACTCGGACCTCAGGCCCCGGACATTTAGACTAGCTAACCAGAGAGCCATAGTGAAGACCGGTTAGGGTTGAAGTACTGGTTTGAACATGGACGGGGTAAGGATACCGACCGCCTCTCCCATAGACCCATGGCCCATCTCAGTCTTGATGGTACCGTCTTGGGAGATCCCGCCGATATCCCAGGGGAAGGTCAATTTGAGTGCTCTATACAGGGAGGGGTGAACTAAAACTGGGACACTCCCTGCACAAAATTGTTGTAAATTTTTTAGCTGCTCATTCTGGGTGATTGCAATTGGCAACGTCATCTTATAAGAACTGATGGACAAATTATGATCACGTAAATCCGTCAATATGACCTGCTTTGTTTTATTTTAAAATTACATCTTTTCGGCGCAGAAGCTAAGTCAACCTTGATTCAAAATATTTTAAATAAACATTATAATTTCTGATTTTCTTAAAATAAATTTTGAAAAAATGATAATTGATTTTTTAAAAGAATTTCAAAGTGAGATTTTCATCTTTTTTATAAAATGGAAAAAATTGGATGCCATAATCGATTATCTGTCAATTTTGCTGACTGAAAAAAAAAACAATATTTTTAACGAAAATTTCGGACTTACTCGGAACGATTAAAAAATGTAAAAAAAATTACCCCCAAAACACTTTGATCTTTCCTCTTAATAATAACATGAACATTTAGACGATAAATTTTTGTTTTCCCCAAGTTTGGCGTCTTTTTCATCATGCTATGCTCTTTTTTAGCGATCTCATGGAGGTAGCTATTTTAAAAGCAATTATTTTGAAAACTACTAAGTCTAGCTCAATGAAATTGAATAGTTTTGGTGTTGAGCATCATAAGTTTATTATGGGACAGATTTTATAGGTGTTCAATATGTGCATTGCCTGTGACACGGCACACGTTGCTGTAGCATGTCTCCGGTACTATTTTATAGTCACTCACTGACGCTAGAAAAATATTTAAAAAAATTAATCAAAAATGAATAGTCAAAATATCCTTTACTGTTTCCTCTTCATAAGACTATATAGATCTTGATGATAAAAACTTCTTATTATGTTTGGGTCTTTTATTTTAATCATGTATAATAAGTTTTAGAGAATCTTTAGAGATACATGGATGCAGACTCTTATGTGAATGTGTTTCAGAATTAACATATTAAAAGTTCAGGTTACATTAAATTGGAGGATTTTGTTTGATTAAAATAAATGTAGCAATCGTCCCTGGGTGGGCTTGAACCACCAACCTTTCGGTTAACAGCCGAACGCGCTAACCGATTGCGCCACAGAGACAGCAGCGATAGACGTGCAATTACCTATTTACTTAAAGAAAACTTTCTGTTTTTACTTTATGCTGGTTATGTGTTTAAGAAATTTATTTTTAGAATCGAACTTTTATAGAAACAATTTGTGTTGCTTATTATTATTATTATTATTATTATTATTATTATTATTATTAATGGCTTTTAGATGGTTCTTGTTTCTGCTGCATGCTGAGTAATATTTCTATGGGAAACAAAAGTTCTCTACAATGATTTACCTGCCTAAAATTTAACGTAATGCTCGACAGGATCTAACCGGGACACTGGAAATTCTTCATTACGCTTCTGGTGAAGATTCTTCATGCAAAACTTTGTTTTTGAAGAGAATCCGCTTTTCAATGTTAGTCGATTATTGGTTGAAGGAGAGAAGTGTTCAAACTGCCAGTTAACAGGGAAATGTCACGAACGAAATATATTTAAAAAAGTTCATGAATTTATGATCATCAAACAATCCATCTACCCTGTCACATGACAGGAATCAATTATGGAGTCCGCCTGAAGATCATAGTCCACATACTTTACAATTTACTTTACATTTTAAGCACCGGTCTTACTAACGTTCTCCCAGAACGATGCGATCTTTAAAACTAAAAGAGTTTCACTTGCAGTCGATCTAAGAAGGTTGCATAAATATTTAGGATTATGTTGTAAATAAAATATGCAATATCCACAAACATAAATTATAAGAAATGGCCAAATGGTAATGATATTCAATCACGACAAAAATACATGTTTGAAACAACAGATTAAATTTTATATACACAATTTACAATTTGTTTGTAATGATGTGTGCAAAGTTCTTTGCTGTTTCGGAAATGTTCAATGTAAAAATTGTCTACCTTTGATTAAAAAGGTTGAATTTAAAAAAGATTTTTCTGTGAAAGATATTGAGTGAAAAAGTTTGTTGTGTAAATTTTTCTAATCTCTCATAAAGGAAGTTTGTTTCTTTGGTGGCACATAATTCCCGTGTGTATCTTTCGCGTGTGTGAGTCTCAAATGTGACGAAAATTTGTTTATAGTTTTCTTAAGAACGAAATTGGCTCCAACGTTGCGAATTTTTCAGAGAAATGCGTGGGCGAATGTTGTATTTTTTATTTTTTAGCCAATAGGATTTCTTGAAACATTTAAATTAGGGATGAATTTGAGAAACATTTTTTTGTGTCGGTTGAACCTATTTTTGCACAAATTTTGACTGTTTTGTTGTGGAAATTTCTCGAATCTTATTTTTATTTAACAACCAATGAAATTCAAGAAAATGTTTGAAATTGAAATGAGGATTACTAAACACTTATTGTATTTAGTCAATTTCTAACCGAGTCGTTTATTTTTTATTTATAAATGTTGAATGTGTTAAAATTATTCAAAAAACTCAAGTTAATGTTAAAAATTAGCCCAAAACATTGTTGATTTATTTTCGATTGAATGATCTATAATAACATGTCTCTAATTTGTGTTTAGAAACATTGTATTTAGTTTCAATTTTTCTACTTGAATAAAGTTACAATAAAATTTGTATGGATACTGCCTTATGAAAATTGAAATGTAGTAGAGTAGGAGACACCGTATCATAAATTCGTGGGAGAGGGATCACACACACACACACACACACGCACACACACATATATTTAATATTTTTGAATAATTCATGAAAGTTTCATTAAAATTAGACAATTATTTGATTTTTGTAAGAATTTCCAAATTAATGGGGGTTTGCCCCTGAAACTGCTACACTAAAATGGCGATGACCACAAGTATTACAAAGTTAACAAAAAAACAAAAAAAAAACGAGATTTTTTACCCAAATTTAGAACGTGTTAGATAGAAGGAAAATAAATTTAAAATATTTAAAAAAAATACTTTCTTCTTTCCTCTTAATAATAACATAAACATTTCAATGATGAAACTTTGTTTTTATTAAGTTTCGGGCCTTTTATGCTATACTGATTTTTTAGCGAATTATTGGAGGTATACACACACACACACACACACACACACACACACACACACACACACATATATATATATATATATATATATATATATATATGCTGGACTCGCCCGTCGTATTCGACGTATGAGGCTCAAGCAACTCAGTTCCTAGGAACCAACAGCCAACAAATAGCATAATTAAACCATGTATCTTCGCAAATATGTTTTTTAACGATTTTGATCACATAATTTGAGATGAATCGGGAGACATATTGGGCCATGCTTAGATTTGTTATTGGTTTGTATAATTAAGCAGCAAATATTTTCTTAATCAAACAACATTTAGGAAGTTACACACAGTCAAGTGAGATTAACTTTGTTATAATCTTCCTAAAACCAGATCTTCTTCTGATCATATTATACAAATTTCCACCACAGGCCAGATGTGATCGCCCCGAAACACAAGACGGAACTAAAAATTCCGTCAACTGCGCATCGGCTCCGCACATAACTTCCGCCTTACACATTCGAAAAAAAATACAATCCAGAATTTCCACCCAATAGCACTTACTCCCACCGAAAGAAACAAAATAAAAATTAGAGACGATCTGAGCCTAAGAAAAGGATATAAAAACCTATCAAAGGGACATCTTCGTCTGTCGAACGGTACAACAGCAAGGATTCACAACGCTCGTCGGAATGCGACCTCCCATCTCCAAAGACAACTCGCCAAATGCCATTGCCGCAGTAAGTCACAACTCATACTCCCTTTCCTACCATACACCTCTGCAGATGACTTTTACAATTCTACTTATCTCTTTCTTTCAACGAGAGAAATTGACACCAATTTACCATTTGTTGTATTTTTATGTTAATACAATTGTTTATTTCTTAAACCTCTGTCGTCCGCCATGTTCTTTTATCTGGACCTTCTTCTAGCAGGAATAAACAGCACGTGTTTCTAATTTTAACAACACGTAAACCCACATGGTCCTGTACGAGATAATCTATTGGTATCAGTTTCTAAAAGTTTCACGAACAACAACTCTTTACACAGTTCGCAGTAACCATCTGTATAACGAACATATGCCATAAGAATGCTTCTATTATCGCTTACTGTAGATTTGTCAATCTGAATTGAGTGCTTTTTAATTTTTCAACTAGCTAGCTTCCCACATCTGCTGATATTTCATCAACTTTCCGGTTTGAATCCTTGATTAATTGATTTTCAGATATTTTTTTAATCTTGCTGCCATAGAGTTTTCATGAGAAATTCAAAGGAAGGCTTAATAACATTTTCAACAATTGTATGTGCACTTCCAGTTTTTTGCAATTACTTGCGCTATCTTATAAAATGCAAGTCATTTTTATTTATTCCTGTAGATCTTTCAAATAAGATGAAACGGTATTTCGTTGGTTAAAGATTTTCTTTAAATTTTCAAAATATGCAATGGATTTGTTCACAGCCTCGAGATGGTTTCTTTTTAAATGCTATAAAAAACCCTTGATGGTTTCATCGCTTCTTTAGGAAATGAGCAGTTGCAAATAAGGCACATAGGTTGCCCTTGGTCAAACGGGCTTTCTACAAAGCCATAAGCCAAATATTCCTCTACATAATGTCTACATGCTTTTGGTATTCATCATTAACGAAAAAAGGTCTAAAAATATTCGCACCAGGACAATCTCGCACTGAGACAACACGCTGTCAGGAAAACTTAACCTTTTCAATTTAGTTAATTTTAAAATCACTATAAATATAATGATTATATTTTTTTATTTTTAAAATTAATACAACCAAAATGATTAAATTAATTTTTTTAAATCTTTAATATTGTTATGTAGTGGTTACACAGTGAAGGCTTCTATTTGTACTAAGTCGGTCTTAAAATAGGTTCGACGTACAAAATGTTAGGAACTTGATATAATAGGTAATGACGCAGTAATCTAGTAGTGGTCGCTGATACTTTAATATCCGACTAACGGTCGTCCGGCATCGACTGACTGACCAACTCCCCGACTATATCTAGTCACCCCCCACCACGTGGGCTCGGCCAAAATTATGCCCATTGAACCCGTATAACCGGGTTCAGGGTCGGTCTACCTCCCCGAAAGAGAATCCGCCCTTCGGCGTAGCCTCCTTCGGGTTCCTCCCCGCCCGAAGGCAGAGAGTTCAACCGGTCAGCCGGTCGTCCGACTTCAGACTGAACTCAGACAGACCCACTGAGCAACTATAGAATAGGTGTGGTCCACTATAACAAATATTAATATAAATAAAATGATTATAAATACTTTTTTTAATTTTAAAAAATTATATAAATAAAAAGAGCAAAAAAGTATCTTCATAATTTTGCTTACGTTTTTATAAAAATTAAAATAATATATTTAATCATGTTAAAACCCTCAAAATACAAATTTAAAAAAAAAAACTAAAGTTGTCCTGGCAGCGAGTTGTCCCTTTGTCTGGTTGTCGACTTGGCCGTGCTGAGTTGTACGATCTTGAAAACTATAACACATAAACAATATTTTCAACTCAAAGTTATTGTCACTAACAGTTGATCTAATTATTAATATTATCACTGTGACAACACCAAAATAAATATTGGGCATCATCCACTTTTCACGATTATAATTACTAATACTAACATAATTTACTAATACTAAATTACTGCAGTGCAATGCGCATGTCAGTGAGTGATAGCAGACGACACTTGTAACCTGATACTCAACGAAATGTTTCAAAATCATTAGTTCAGTTGAAACATTTAGAGATGTGTAACTATTTTACAAAAAAAAAGTATTTTTGCTGGACACAGGATGGTGAGCTGTCATGAAAAATAATTAATTTCGTAAGCAGATGAGAAAGAATAAATTTAGAAACGTTTATTAAACTATAAACTCGTAATTCTTATTTACAAATGTTTCCACTTACTATGAAAGGAAAGAATTTGTTTGGGAAAACTTATCGCCTCCCCGCCTCAGAGAAACATTCGACCCCTGAGAAGCGATATCGCCCCATTGAGAATGTTTGATGTAGAGGGTGAGAAAAGCATTGCCCTAAGGAGGACAGTTTTGGTAGTCATTGAAAAGTGTTGTCCTGAAAAGGACAGTTTTGCAGTCGCTGAGGAGCGTTGCCCTGAAAAAATGACAGTTTATTGCATATTGTGTCGGACTTCATTACATTAATTTAACTTAGGATTAGGAAACCAAACTGAAGTGAAGAAATTATAAGCCAAAGATATCATTACACATAAAATCTTTATTTAACAAGATATACAAACAAGGATCTGAAAGAAAAGCTTGTCTCTGTTTAACTATTATTTGTATTCCAAAGTTCACTGAAAGAAAGTGTTGTGATAGTTTTGTTAATAAATGTTTTCAACAGTTTTGCTGTATAAGAAAAAAGTATTATGTGAGTGTAAGGAATATTCAGCATGTGAGTGGTGTTGTGAGTGAGAAGATTGGCGCATGGTTTCAACTGTCGTGGATTCGTTTGGCAGCTGAAATCTCACTAATTATCTAAGAATAGTTCTTGCTTATATAGGTGATTATTGGCTCCGAAGCGCTGCGCGGGAAGATTTATTCTTCTCGTCTAGACAATCTGATTGGTTGGCGTTGACCAATCAGCGAGCGAGCTTTGGGGAGACTGAAGAAAGCTTCTGGGATCTGATTCTCCCAAAAGTGCACGAAATCGACTACATGAAAATATAGCGATTATAAAATTGTCGCATTACATAGTAGTGTTGATTTATTATTCAATGAATGGTTGTTGTTGTATAATTTGAATTTACGTAAGTATGTACGAGTGTGTGCGATGATAAGCACCACAATATCATTGCTGCTGGCTGGAGCTGGAGATGACTAGAATCGCGGGAGCTGGATTCCTGATGGAGATGGGAGAAACCGCACTCATGGTAAACTGGAGGCGGAGATGATGGCTGTCGGCTGTTGGAAAAGATACTATACTTGGTATTTACTTTGTCTCCCCACTAAGCCGAGTTATGATACGAGGTTTTTTTCAAGGTGGGAAACCCGAGCACGTACATCCGGACCAGGAACAAAAATTGCCCGCAGCCCCCTCAACCGTCGATTGCTCTGGCCTCGGTGCGAGCACCGATTCCTCTCACCGGTGTAAGGAGAGGGCGCGGCCTGGGGCAGCTATTCCCCAGGGCTGGGGATTTCTCAGTATAATTTTTCTCAGTTGCCACTCTGTCCTTTGACGAAGTCGTCCTTGAGTGCGCTCTGCCCAAAGACAGAGACGCTACTGAGAGATGATAAATAATGTGTTACAAACTCCTCGAGGGAGAGATTTACAAACTTGGATACTACACTTTGATCTTAGTCATCTGGGCCGCGGAGGGTAGTATTTACCCAGCCTCTCCATTGAGACGAAATGTGTCACAAGGTCGGATTTAATGTGGGGAAACCGAGCGCGTACACTCGGGAAAAGGACAAAAATTGCCCACCCCCAGCAAACGTCGGTTGCGTTGTCATCGGTATCACTACCGATCCCCCCTCTGCACCCTCGGGCAATTGTTCCTCAGGACCGGACATTTTCCAGGTTTTATCTTCCCCAGCTTCTTCTCTGTCCACGGACAGAGCCACATCTGAGTTGCATTCTGCCCGAAGACAGAGACGCAACCGAGCGGTGTGAATCATCACCCGGCATGGGCCGTGGAAGGTAGTATTTACCCCAGTCTCCTCATTGAGATGATGCGACACAAGGTTGGGTTTAATGTGTGGAACCTGAGCATGTACAATCGGGCCAGGGAGAAAAGTAGGAGTCAAAGCACTTTCAAATCATTTTCGTCTTAGTGATTTATTTTAATTAGAGGAGCAAATTATTAAATTTTAAAATTCCCACCGACTCTCGTTCATGCACATGGATAGTCGCATCGACATAAACATTGCCTGATATATTAGATTGTTTAATAAATTCGTTCGTTTCTTTTATAGTTTGTTATTTATGAACTGTTCTGATGAATCATTCGACAATGAATTCTACTTCATTTTTTTACGACCTCCTGACAACGATCCATTAAATGTTCAATGCCTCGACGATAGAAATGAAAAATTCATCAAGCCACGTTTTACGCTTCACATCTTTATGGAACGAAATACTCCTTACATAGTTAGAAAGCGATTGAAAATGGTAGCAGTCTGAAGGGGTTAAACCAGGAGAATATGGCGTGTGTCATAGAACTTTCCAACCAAGATCTTTAATTGCATGTTTGGTCATGTTAGTGACGTGTGGGTGTGACTGTCATGTTGACTAAACACACTATAGCACAGAATATATGCAACAACCTAATAATAGGATAAAAACATCGCTTTTAATTATGGTCTATTTATTTAATGCTACATTTTATTTTATGGCCTGAAGAATGCCGCACCATGTGAACCTAAATACATACATATAACATACTTTCGTCCCTGGGAGGACTTGAACAACCAACCTTTTTGTTAACAGACAAACGCGCTAACCGTCTGCGCCACATAGAATAGAACTAGTGCCCAATTAAATCCGTCAGAAAATGATATATTAGGTTGGTGCAAAAATAATGAGGTAATAATGTCGTTTTTTGACGTTAAAAAATACGTCAAAAAACGACATACGTCATTATTTTTGCACCAACCTACTATTTCATCATTGGAAGCTTTCTCTCCTTCAGTTTCGCGTTCGTCGCAATCTTTTCTTTTAAAGAGAAATTTGCTTTACTTTTTTTAATCAGAACCTTTGTAGTAACAGACTTGATTTGTGTAGTTTATTATAATTGTTGTTTTTGAGAAGTTTATTCTTCAAGAAGAATATTTCTGTGGCCAGTAATTTTGACATAATGTAAATATATCGGAGAGAGAAAAACAATTCATAGGCAGTAATCAAAATTACAAATGTCATTTAGAAATTGTTCACATTTCCATGTTAAAGATTGATATTGAAATTTGGACATTATCTAAAACTGCATAACTTCCGCTAGTTTCGTTAACGTCAACAAATTGGCATGAATTTCAACCCGGTTAATTTACAATGCAGAAGAAAAGGGTAGACTGAAAGCATATTTTTAAAAATTAACTTATAAAAATTAACAACAACAGCACCACCACCAATAATAATAATAATAATAATAATAATAATAATTTGTACCCGGCTCTACAGGATACAAAGCAGGAATAATGACATATACAAATAATAATAATAATAATAATAAATGCAAGGACAAAACTATCAAAATATAAGGACCTTGAAATCAAAATCTCAAAAATGTGGCGCATGGGAACATCAACAATCCCTGTTGTAGTTGAGGCCCTCGGATTGGTTGGAAAAGATTCCAATTAAACTCATTGAAGGGATTCGTGGTTAGCCCATGCCTTAAAGAAATACAAAAAAATGTTCTCACGAGTAGAGCCCACACCTTACGAAGGACTTTGTCTATGTAAAATATGTGTGCTGTTGTACTTTTTTTATTTTTAACTGCTCTGTGGGAAATGTCATGATGCCATTTCTGACCTTACATCTCTGGGCGGAAAGCGGAAAGAAATGAGTACACATCAGAAATCAAAGGAAATATAATAATAATAATAATAAGAAGAAGAAGAAGAAGAAGAAGAAGAAGAAGAGGAAGAAAATAATAATAATAAACAAATAATAATAATAATAATAATATGCCCGAATAATAAGTTAAACAAAAAGTTCTATGGAACAAAAACAATTGAAATATTAGTTGAAAATTAAAGATGGCGAGACATTTTTCAAGCGAAAAGTTTTCTATGACTCAATGACTAATTATATGAATGCATCCTCTGCTGGTTGTTCTCTGTGGTGCAATTGGTTAGCGCGTTAATTGAAAGTCGCCGATTCAATTTCACCCGTGGTCGATTGCATGCGTTCTTTTGAAATTGTGTTTTTATAGTCATTAAAATAATGTCTTTCCGAAAAATATAAATGGAAAATTTGAAAAATTTGCTTCTTACAAATTTCTTACATTCACAGTAAACAAAAGACCTCAAATTTGGTTCTCATAAAGAAAAAACTGCATATTTAAATTTATTTAATTAATTTTAAACGGTTACAAATGAAATGACTTCTTTAGCGTAAAAAAATCAACGGCTATCATTATTTGATTAGCAAAAAACCTCGTAATTGTGAACGAATAAAAATCTATTTAAAATAAATATAATTACATCAGAGATTTTTATGGAAAGTAATTGCTTTATTATATTTTACTTGATTTTTCTACGCAAAAAATCTTTAATTTTATTTTGAATAAAAAAACCATTAAAATCTGCTTTTATTCGTAGTTTCATCACTCAAAACGAGTCAAAGTCAATTTGGGTTAATCAGAAGAAATTCTGACGACTGCCACCACATTTCATGTTTTCAACAGTGAGAAGAATGGATTTCGTTTTTAAGTATGTTGGTCTATAATAAAATGAAGCGTAGTTAAATTAATATTTCATTTTTACAAACAAATTATTGTATATTATGCTGTGAACGCTGTGGCTTGGCATTAGGATTTGAAACTTCGTGCCAATAAACCACATTTATTTTGCCTTGTTACATATAGCAGTCTGGCAAATTGATCTCTGACATGAATGTGCGTACAAAGATGGGCGCCATTGAATGTTTATTATTAAACCCATTAATTTTCATAGACGACTTTGGAGCACTGTACGCAAATCTTGATTGAAGACGTAGGTGTTTTTCCATCGATTTTCAATGAGATATAGAATCATAATTACGGTAGCTTATTGGCACACGTTCGGCATCAAATTGATGAAAAGATTGTTCGATAAAATGGAGAAAAAAGATAAATCTAACGTCCCTGGGTGGGCTTGAACCACCAACCTTTCGGTTAACAGCCGAACGCGCTAACCGATTGCGCCACAGAGACAAGCACACCATGTAAAGTCAATTAAATCTATCAGATTGTTGTGGATCCAGGAAGGATGCGTGAATATTTCAAGTTGCGTTGCAAATAAAACATACAACATCCACAAACATAAATTACAAAATAAAGGGTGAAATGTTAACGAGATTCAACTACGACAAAAAGAACAGGTTTGGAAGAACAAAGTAATCTTTATATACACAATTTTACAATGTTTTCTTTTGTAATGATGTATGCGAGAGTATAAGAGTAAAAGTTCTTTACTGTAAAAAGTAAGTAAATTTGTTTGTTTGTTTGGGTTTTATGGCATATCAACCACTGTGGGTTATTTAATGCCAAATCCAGTTTATATGAATTTTAAATGCCTACTTTGTATGGAATAAAAAACGTATAGCTGGCAACATTATGGTTCCAAAAACGTACAGCTGACAACATTGTTTCAAAAACGTATAGCTGATATTATTTTTTTACAAAAAAAAAAAACGTATAGCTGGCAACATTGTTTCAAAAACGTATAGCTGGCAACATTATTTTTCCGAAAACATTATCTGAGACCTTGCTGTTGGATGTAGTTTATCGCCATACCCAGGACGCGGATGTAGTTTACCGTCATACCCAGGACGTTAAATTTGTCTGCCTTTTACTATAAAGGTTAAATTTAAATTAGACAAAAGTTTTTTCTAGAAGAAAGAAGAAGATTTTGAATGGAAAAGGTTTCTCGTTGAAATTTTCCGAATCTTTTATAAAGGAAGTTTTATTCCGAAATGCAGTACAAAAATTAAGTTTTTTTCTTGGTGTCTCTCTGAGTGTGTAAATATCTCTCTGAGTAAATTTCTTTGCGTATCCCTTTTGTGTAAGAATCTCTATTTATTTATTGTATAAAAATACAATTATAGCACAACGCCGAAAAGGGGAAAGGGGTTGAGGCAGGTCCACACTGACTATCCTATACCTAGCTAATCTGATTCACGACCCATTCACTCGCTACAATTTGTACATTCCCCACAAAAACTCGTCCGTCATCAATCAATCCTCCATCTACTATAATACTGCATCCTCTCGGAGTGGGGGGGGGTACAAGACGCACCCCGAGATTTAAAAATTTAATGATAATAAACATAGATAAAAATTTAATATATGACAATGAGAGGGGAGCGGATGAACCCCAAAACAAACTAAATATCAACACAAAGCAAAACAAAACATAAATGATGTTAATAGGACCCCATCCAACCATCAAAAAAGAGAGGCCGATATATTCTGCCCATTGGGCAAAATCAAGTGGCTCTCTCGCTAAGGGAGAGGAAAAGGAAAAAAATATATACGGACATGGGAAATATATAAAGCTGACCCAGCCGAGATGAAAGGGGGCCAAAACAAACTGGGGAGGTTGGGAATCTTAACTTGGATCATAAGATGTAGCCCGGAGCAGGCCAGGAGCAATAGTTAAATTTACTAGGTACACAAAGCTTGTCTAACCTAACCAAAGGGAGGGCTCCACAGGAAATCACCCCGATGCGACGTAGGTTGACCTAAAAGAGAAAATCAAGTCTAGCCCCGTTCACACGAACCAAGCTCGCCTCAGTCACCCACGTTCCGCTAAAGGCTGTCGAATGCAAGCGTTTTCTATCAGTTCTAATCTTCATCTTGAGCTGATGCTCAAAGAATCGGATCAGATCATGACGAGAAAGACGGTTGCCTCGCTAGGCTTTCTCTTGTCGCGTTGTCTAAATCACTATTCGAGCCGTGGTCAGCAGCGAAAGAAACACCATTCGTTTCACCCCAGATTACGGGGGCGACACATTGTCACACGGGTATGCGCGATAAATGGACACGAGCTTTTTCCAAACAAATTAACAGTATTCTTTGATACAGACACCACCGCTTTTTTTGTTTTTTCCCACAAAAGAAACGTTACACCTGAATTCACCCAAATAGTGCAATCTTTTTCCTGAGACTCCATATGCAACTTTATCAGAAGTCAATAAACTGTGTTTTCCCATTTTTCTCCATGTCTGTTCATTTATGATAGTGATATCAGATCCTGTATCTAGTTGCAATTTTATTTTTACATCATTAATTTGCACAAAAATAAATTTCCTCTTTTGAGATGTCTTGCTAATTTCCCTTTTAGGTTTCTTATCGTTACTCCATGTATGCATTATGTTCACATATGTTTACTTTTTTCTCTATTTTTGTATCTGCAACACGTACTTTTGTGTACTAATTTCCCACATTCATAACATTTTTTGTTCTTGAAGAAAACAATCACGTTTAAAATGTTTACCTCCACAACCATGACAAATATTAGGTATTTGGGGGGGGTGCTTATCGTCTTTTTTCCCTGTCCTGTTAGAAATTAAAAAACGTCTATTAGTATTTTTTCTTAGAAGGTCGGACACTATGTACTTGTGAATTTTGGAATTTCCCCTTTCCACACTCATACACTTCACTATAACTGATAACCCAGCATAGACGTATCCACATCACCAGAAATTAGTGAACCAAGTCGCTAGAGAAAAAGAACAGCAAAGGAACATTTGAATATTGAACCGAAGCTGAAGAAATATAGACTCAAGAGGAAGTCATCTCAAAGGGAATGTGTTATATAGGAATAAAGGATCACTGCCGACACTTGAGTTTGAACGTAGATCGCCAGTGAGTAAACACAGGCGATACCATTATTGAATTAAGTAGCCCACGTGACCATAGAGGAAACGCATATATGTATATACGATCACTATTCCTAGTCTATCCTCTATTACTATTCGGATTTCCAGTTATTTTAGCCTCTATTACTATACAGACAGCTATTCTCTACTCTATTCACTATACTATTTCTCTATATGGATTACTATTTAGGCAAGTATTATCGAACAAGTAGTATTAGTGCGAGATTAGTCGAAGGCGTCTGACACCAGTATTGTTTAACGGCGTTACTATAGTTGTATCTGCGAGTACAAAGTCGCTACTATAACGAGCATTACGAGTATTCGGTGACATCACGAAAGTAGCAACGAGTGTTCGTTGACATCACAAAAAAGGATAACAACAACCATAATAATAATAATAATAATAATAATAATAGTTTGGACCCGGCTCTACAGGATACAAAGCAGGAATTATACACAAATAATAAGAATAATAATAATAAGAAGAAGAAGAAGAAGAAGAAGAAGAAGAAGAAGATGGACGAATAATAAGTCAAACAAAAGTTCTATGAAACAAAAAAGCAATTGAAATGTTAGTTGAAAATGAAAGATAGCGAGACACTTGCCAAGTGAAAGCGAAAATCTTCATATTACTTAATGACTAATTATAAGTGCGTTCTGCATGCGTCGCAATAGTTGTTCTCTGTAGTGCAATTGGTTATTGCATTAACTAAGAAGTCGATAGTTCAATATCACCCAAGGCCGATTGAAATTGCGTTTTTATAGTTAAAAAACCAAATCTTGATAACGAACATGTTTTTCATCGATTTTTAGTAAGATATAGATTCACAATGACGGTAGCTTATTGGTAGACGTTCGTCATCAAATTGATGAACATGTTGTTCAATTAAATAGAAAAGAGAAAAAGGAATAAAATTTCGTCCTTGGGTGGGCTTGAACCACCAACCTTTCGGTTAACAGCCGAACGCGCTCACCGATTGCGCCACAGAGACAAGGACAAGACTACTGCATAGTCAAATCCTTCAAATAATCAAATATTTCATCATTGGAAGCTTTCTCTCTTTCAGTTTCGCGTTCGTCGCAATCTTTTCTTTTAAAGAGAAATTTGCTTTACTTTTTTAATCAGAACCTTTGTAGTAACAGACTTGATTTGTGTAGTTTATTATAATTGTTGTTTTTGAGATGTTTATTCTTCAAGAAGAGTTTGTCTGTGGCCAGTAATTTTGACATAATGTAAATATATCGGAGAGAGAAAAACAATTCATAGGCAGTAATCAAAATTACAAATGTCATTTAGAAATTGTTCACATTTCCATGTTAAAGATTGATATTGAAATTTGGACATTATCTAAAACTGCATAACTTCCGCTAGTTTCGTTAACGTCAACAAATTGGCATGAATTTCAACCCGGTTAATTTACAATGCAGAAGAAAAGGGTAAACTGAAAGCATATTTTTAAAAATTAACTTATAAAAATTAACAACAACAGCACCACAGTTGGGAATCTTAACTTGGATCATAAGATGTAGCCCGGAGCAGGCCAGGAACAATAGTTTCATTAACTAGGTACACAAAGCTTGTCTAACCTAACCAAAGGGAGGGCTGCACAGGAATTCACCTCAATATCGCTGCGGGACGACACGAAAGTAGATATGTCATCGGGGTATGCGGAAACCCTGGCTCGAGAACCTCCAGGGACAGCAATTCCATGTAGGGCCGGATTGCAATCCCTGTCCCTCAGCCGGTAAAGAAGAGGCTCCAACGCCAAAGCGTAAAGTAAGGGCGACAGTGGACAACACTGACGGACTGACTGAGACCGGGCAAAAGCGCCCGACAGCTTCATGTTTACCTGTACCACATCACTGGGGGATCGATACAGAATGCAAATCCAGCGGCAAAATAGGGCGCGAGTCCAGCAGCCTGCAGGACAGCAGCAAGGTAGCGATAGTCAATCCTATCAAATGTCTGGGACTGATCGAAATTGATCAGCGCAGCCTCATTGTCGTCTTTTACACCCTCTACGATCGCGCGGATCATATGTAGTTTGCTCTGAATTGTTCGGCCCTTCACAGCACAAGTCTGCTCCGGACCCAACAGAGACTCGGCAACTAACTGCAAACGCTCCTGCAAGATCTTGGCCCAAATCTTTAACTCTATGTTTAGCAGAGTTATGGACCTATAGTTATCTAATTCCCTCCCAACACCCTTGCACTTTTTCAACAACGTGATCACACCCCTGATGAACCGACCGGGGACGTATCCCTGCCGGAATCAGTTGTTAAACATGACAACCAAAATCGTGACAAAGATGTGCGACAGCCTCAAGTACAATTCATAGGGCAAACCATTCAGACCGGATGACTTGCCTAATTACCTAGCCCATGTAGCGCTAGCTATTCGAACGCTCCAGGGCTTCCCTAGCTAAGACTCTCTCTAGGGGATCCCCCCCCACCAACCACCGCCCGGAAAAGAATATCTCTAAGACCCTTCACCTTCTTAGCTCTATCTAGAGCGAGCCGATTGCTAAACTCAGTGGTGAAGGACCTAACCCTATCCTTAAGTCTATCCAACCACGTATTCCCAATAACCGCTCCCAGTAGCCCCCTCTGCACTAGGCTAATTAGCTGATCCCGGAAGTCCAGTCTTTCCAGTAAGGCCAGATTGAACTTCCCGTAGCCAGCCATTCTAGGCCTACAATCTCACACCATCCGGGCACAAATGATTTTGTGGTTCGAATAGCCTAACCAGTGGTACGTGGGACAATCTTACAAGTCTACGTCGTCTCCTCTAACATTCTATCCATTTAGCTAACCACCTGGGAAGACGGCCAACTAGAGTCCCACGTCCACATCTTCCCCCGTGGGGTTGATCGACCCGGTATCTATCAACAAGACCAAACTCGTTGATCAGATCAACCAGGCTACGATCCCCTTCCCGCTAGCTCCCCACCCATGTCTACCTTGCGGTTCAGAACGGCATTACAGTCCCCCATTAAGACTAACGCGTTGAATCCACCAGGAACAGCCCCAACCGCCGAAAAAATGAGACCATCTGCTCGAGGTCATTGGGTGCATAAACTGTAACGACTCGGAACGAACCACTTTTCACGGCAACATAAGCCACGATCAACCGGCTCTCCGCATCCGCATGTAGAAGGTCCACCCTAGCATCCAGGGTACGGCTAACCAACAAAGAAACTCCTCTGGCCTGTCGGTCCCCATACGCTGAATAGACGACAAAGTCGTTAGACAGCACACAACGACGTTGCAAACGTCTTGATCGCGGCGACATCCACACCGAACGACAAGAGGTCACGAAGCAGGCACGTGTAAGAATCTCAATGCGCCGAAAAACTTGTTCGTCGTTTGTATTTATAGTTTTTTTCACAATTAAATCGTGCCAATGGATGCTTAGCAGATGCTGCCAATAATTCCCAGAAATGCGTGGGCAAGATTGTATTTCCTATTTTTTATCTGATGGGATTTCTTGAAACATTTAAATTAGGGGTGAATTCGAGAAAGATTTTTTTTAAATCAGTTGAGCCTAATTTTGCACAAAATTTGATTGTTTTGTCATGGGAATTTCTCGAAGCTTATTTTACATTTAACAACCAATGAAATTCAAGAAAATTTTTTAGATTGAATAATAATAATGATATATTTCGTGATTGAAATCTTTCTCTTTCAGTTTTAAGTTCATCACTATCTTTCATTTTAAAGAGGAATTTTGTTTCCTTTTCTAAATCAGAACTTTTGTAGGAACAAACTTGATTTGTGTAGTTTAATTGTTGTTTTTGAGAAGTTTATTTTTCAAGAAGAATATGTCTTTGTCCAGCAGTTTTGACATTGTAAATGGATCGAAGAGAGAAAATCAATTGTTTGGCAGTAATGAAAATTACAAATATCATTTAGAAATTGTTCACATTTCAATGTTAAATATTGATATTGAAATTTGGACACTATAAAAATTCACAACTTTTACTAGTTTCATTAACGTCAACAAATTGACATGAATTTCAATTCGGTTAATTTACAATGCAGAAAAAAGAAGATTGGAAGCATATTTTTAAAAGAAACATAAAAATTAGCAACAATAAAACAACAACAATAATTTTAATAATAATATGCACCGATAATAAGTTAAACAAAAAGGTTCTATGAAATAAAAAAGCAATTGAAATATTCGTTGAAAATTAATGATTGCGAGACACTTGCCAAGTAAAAGCGAAAATCTTTCTGACTCAATGACGAATTAGATGAGTGCATTATCTGTACGCCTCGTAATTAATGTTCTCTGTGGTGCAATCGGTTAACGAGTTAACTAAAAATTCGATAGTTCAAAAGGTCAATTGCATACGTCCTTTTCAAATTGCGTTATATAGTTAAAACTAAATCTTGATAACGAACCTGTTTTTTCATCGATTTTCAGTGAGAATCACAAATACGGTAGCTTATTGTCACACGTTCGTCATCAAATTGATAAAAATGTTCAATTAAATAGAAAAGAAAATTAACTTTTCGTCCCTGGGTGGACTTGAACCACCAATCTTTCGGTTAACAGCCGAACGCGCTAACCGATTGCGCCACAGAGACAAGTGCGTTCGGTTCCTGTAAATTAATAGGTAAAATAATTAAATTGTTTGTCATGTGTTGCCTTTACAGTTTATCAGTTCATCGCAATTGACGACAATTCGTACAAGTTAAGAAAAGTTACGGAATTAATGTTCATCTCTAAATTGTTCACATTTCCTATACAATTTTTCCCATTAGCTCGAAACATTTAAAATCATTAATAGTTATGCATCAATTTAAATATTTAATTATTTTAAAATAATATATTTTCACAGAGAGTACTTGAATATCTTTTACTTCGTGAAAGACTCAAAGTAGAAACTCGTTTTGTCCTTACTCAAAGAAAATGATCTGAAGTACAATTTGGTAAACATAGATAAACCTACCCACGATAAGACGTACTGTCAAAAGGATGGTCTTTTTTCCCACTTTTTATCTATTTTTTTTGTGTATTACTATACCTAACTTTACTAAAAAAAAAAAAAAAAAAATACCGTCAGTATGGGACGACGCCCTTCAAGCCTATAAATAGGCAGTGATATTCTCTGTTATCCTCTTATGTTTTGGATAACAAGATGGGGGGGACGTTTTAAAAATGTGTCCCCCCCTCCATCAGGGCACAGAGGGTCACTTCAGTTAATTCTATGTATCACTTTTCACTCTGACATCTCCGACAAACATTTTACACACAAAAACATTCTTTAGTTTAAATGTTTTTTTTCTTTATTCTCTATGGACTTTTTTTTTTTTGTAAATAATGCATTGTCGTTTATTTGTATATAGTTTTCTTGTTACTTTAATTATTTCTTACCCGGACTTACATTCGACTCGGTAATAATTATTGTGAAACACCGCAATGAACTTCACTCTTGCGCAAGGCTTATTGTGTATCATCAGTATTCACTGATGAGTTGCACCCCTTTTTTTTTGTTGTTATTTTGAATCCCCGAGATAGGGAGTGTAGCTCGGGGCAGTTTTGAATAAAATGAGTGTGTGCGCATCTATTACGCACGAACATACATACATACATACAAAAATACAAATCACATACAACGCCGAGCATTCATTGGTTAATTAATCACCGCTACATTACTACAGGCAATTTACAAATCGCAGTAATGCGACAATTTTGTAATCGCTTTATTTTATGTCGTCAGTTTTGTGCACTTTTGGGAGAAGCGGATCACAGAACCTTTCTTAAGTCTCCCAAAAGCTCGCTTGCTGATTGGTCGATGCCAACCAATCAGATCGTTTGCACGTGAAGAATAATTTTTCCCGCGCAACGATTTGGAGCCTATAGTCGCTTATTTAAGCCAGAATTTTCTTATGCCAATTAGTGAGAATTCAACTGCCAAACGAATCCACGACAGTTCAAACTATGCGCCAACTTTCTAACTCACACACACCGCTCACATGCTGATTATACCTTGTACACACTCACATAAACTCTTCTTACACAGCAATATCTTTCAAGGACAATCATTACAAGAGACTCTCATGAACCTTCTTCCAGTGAACTTTGAACCAAATGACTATTTCTCATTGAACACTAAAATAACAGTAAAGAGAGACAACTCTTTGTTAATTCAACCTTTTCTTACTTAAATGCATGCTTTCCTTCACATCGTTGTTTGATATTGTATATCTTGTTAAATACATATTTTATGTGTAAGAATGTCTTTTGGTTATCCTTTTTATGCGTGAGCGTTATTTCCTAATCTAAAGTTAAATTAATATGGTGAAGTCCGTCACAAGTGAAATGTCTACTACGGTTTTCGTGTTGCTCTTTCTGTCATTACTAAATTAATTGCAACGTTCGTGTATGAAACATATTGTTTTAAAAAGGCGATGATTAGAATAGGAATAAAACCTGAACATCTGATGAAAATGAATGAATGCATTTTTATTTCATGAAAATTCACAACAAAATATTAAACACTATTTATTTGACACCGGGTCTTATTGATCAAAATTTCAATCTTCATCTGAAACGCGTTTAAATCGAGCCTGTGTGCTATCTTTATTTACAAAACTCAGTTTTGGAAATGAAATAGATTACCTAAAATATGTTAATGATGTAGGGATATAAAATGCCTTTTTCATCTCTACACTAAAAAGAGAAAAAATATAATATAGTGACGTCATTAGCTCGGGAAACACAGTCTGTGTCATATGCGATAAAAGCTATGATGATCATGTCTTTTTCGATTTATGTCTGACTTGGCAGAAGATTTTTCCGCAGTACGTATATTTACCCCAGCCTCCTCACTGAGACAAAGGGTAACAAGGTTAGGTTTAATGTGGATAACCTGAGCGCGTACAAGCGAACCAGGGACAAAAATTGATCAGCCCCAGCAACCATCGGTTGCACTGGTGTGGAACGTCTAACATTTTCCACAGTTAATATTTAGACGTGCGCATGCGTGGATTGCATCCCTACCCTTCTCGTGCGGCTAGTTATAGTAGTAACCGTCGGTGAGCCAGCTGCTGCTGATAGTGTTGCCGACTCCCTCTTGATTGGCTGCTACTGATGTTTAAAATTTGTTTTTTTTCCCGCGCGATGAGCTTGACGTCACGAGCGACCGGCGTTTGGATTTCTTTTCAGCTGCGGTTTTCTCCTCGAGGCTGAAACAACTCAATTATCCCACGTTCTTAGCCATAAACGAGCTGGGATATCTAACGCCTTCCCAAGACTAACCTTTCGTCTTGATGTGAACAGCTTACGAGCATTCCTCTACTCACTACCAGAATCTTCAATACGGTCGTCTCACACCTTTCCAAGACTATCCCCTTCGTCTTGATGCAAAGAACTTTCGAACTATTTTTTACTCACGACCAGAATCTGCAATACGGTCGTCTCTCACCTTTCCAAGACTAATTCTTCGTCTTGACGCAAACAACTCAGAATTCTCTTCGACCAAAATAGTGAAACTGACTACGAACTCTTTATTTCTTCCTTTTGAACCAGTTACCTTAAAAATATTCACATACACTCACATTAACAAAAATTCCACAGTGAGTATTTTTTATTCCTTGCAATATTGTATTCCTGTTCATAATTACTCGAGCAGACATCCTTCCAGAACTTTCCTATAGAGGAACTTTTCCCGCCAAAGCCATCTCGTTGCCTTTTATTGGCGCAAAAATCAGATGAACTATTTTTGACTGCCTCATAGTTCTTTTTGCAAGTTACAACAGTTTTACCTCAGTCTCCACGCACGAGACTACCTACTTGTTAAATAATTCAATAAATTTTAATTCTGTGTTTATTTGCAAGTCTTGCTTCAGTCATTCTTTGTGCCTACCAATTTTCTTCCTTCTTATGCACGTTTAATATGACCCTTTTCCTTTTTCCTTTTTCTTTTTTATATCCAGGAGATTGTGAAATTTAGTATGAGAAAGAACACGCGCTGAGTATTTACATAATATTCCTCTTTCTCTCCTCTCCTTTTACTTTGTTTGTGGATCCGGTAGTCGAGTGTAGTGTCTGGCACAAGGCCACCTTTTTCGTATGCCGGCACTTCATTAGCCACATTCACTCCGGGTCTGCAACACTGGTATCGGTATGACTACCAATCCCCACCGACCTCTATCTCTAGTGCAATAAGGGATGGTGGTGGAGCTGCGGAGAGGTTTTTCCCGGAACCGGGCACCTAACTATATTTCTCAGATGCATCTCTGCCCGCGGACAGAGCCACAGTTGAGTCGCACGCTGCTCGAAGACAAAAACGCAACTGAGAGACTCAAAAGTCAATGATGTCTACATCCTAAGATTGATACACTCCAGTCAGTCAAGTGCCGTATGTGATGCACACTTGGCCGATCATGTTTCTTTCAATTCATGACTGACGAGGCAGATGATCTTTCCGTAGCAGGTTACTTTTTATTTTAACCATATATTGGTTCCCAATAAACGGTATATGACCCAGTCTTTCATTCTTTTCAAACCATAGCTGAGAAAGAACAGATAATTTCATAGCCAACCAAGGCTATTTGCATGTAAGTAACTGTAACTAACCGGACTGGAATTAGTAAATAAAATTTGTCTGTAAAATTTGTCTGCCTTTTACTATAAAGGTTAAATTTAAATTAGACAAAAGTTTTTTCTAGAAGAAAGAAGAAGATTTTGAATGGAAAAGGTTTGTCGTTGAAATTTTCCGAATCTTTTATAAAGGAAGTTTTATTCCGAAATGCAGTACAAAAATTAAGTTTTTTTCTTGGTGTCTCTCTGAGTGTGTAAATATCTCTCTGAGTAAATTTCTTTGCGTATCCCTTGTGTGTAAGAATCTCTATTTATTTATTGTATAAAAATACAATTATGGCACAACGCCGAAAAGGGGAAAGGGGTTGAGGCAGGTCCACACTGACTATCCTATACCTAGCTAATCTGATTCACGACCCATTCACTCGCTACAATTTGTACATTCCCCACAAAACCTCGTCCGTCATCAATCAATCCTCCATCTACCATAATACCGCATCCTCTCGGAGTGGGGGGGGGCTACAAGACGCACCCCGAGATTTAAAAATTTAATGATAATAAACATAGATAAAAATTTAATATATGACAATGAGAGGGGAGCGGATGAACCCCAAAACAAACTAAATATCAACACAAAGCAAAACAAAACATAAATGATGTTAATAGGACCCCATCCAACCATCAAAAAAGAGAGGCCGATATATTCTGCCCATTGGGCAAAATCAAGTGGCTCTCTCGCTAAGGGAGAGGAAAAGGAAAAAAATATATACGGACATGGGAAATATATAAAGCTGACCCAGCCGAGATGAAAGGGGGCCAAAACAAACTGGGGAGGTTGGGAATCTTAACTTGGATCATAAGATGTAGCCCGGAGCAGGCCAGGAGCAATAGTTAAATTTACTAGGTACACAAAGCTTGTCTAACCTAACCAAAGGGAGGGCTGCACAGGAATTCACCCCGATGCGACGTAGGTTGACCTAAAAGAGAAAATCAAGGCTTGACCCGTTCACACGAACCAAGCTCGCCTCAGTCACCCACGTTCCGCTAAAGGCTGTCGAATGCAAGCGTTTTCTCTCAGTTCTAATCTTCATCTTGAGCTGATGCTCAAAGAATCGGATCAGATCATGACGAGAAAGACGGTTGCCTCGCTAGGCTTTCTCTTGTCGCGTTGTCTAAATCACTATTCGAGCCGTGGTCAGCAGCGAAAGAAACACCATTCGTTTCACCCCAGATTACGGGGGCGACACATTGTCACACGGGTATGCGCGATAAATGGACACGAGCTTTTTCCAAACAAATTAACAGTATTCTTTGATACAGACACCACCGCTTTTTTTGTTTTTTCCCACAAAAGAAACGTTACACCTGAATTCACCCAAATAGTGCAATCTTTTTCCTGAGACTCCATATGCAACTTTATCAGAAGTCAATAAACTGTGTTTTCCCATTTTTCTCCATGTCTGTTCATTTATAATAGCGATATCAGATCTTGTATCTAGTTGCAATTTTATTTTTACATCATTAATTTGCACAAAAATAAATTTCCTCTTTTGAGATGTCTTGCTAATTTCCCTTTTAGGTTTCTTATCGTTACTCCATGTATGCATTATGTTCACATATGTTTACTTTTTTCTCTATTTTTGTATCTGCAACACGTACTTTTGTGTACTAATTTCCCACATTCATAACATTTTTTGTTCTTGAAGAAAACAATCACGTTTAAAATGTTTACCTCCACAACCATGACAAATATTAGGTATTTGGGGGGGGTGCTTATCGTCTTTTTTCCCTGTCCTGTTAGAAATTAAAAAACGTTTATTAGTATTTTTTCTTAGAAGGTCGGACACTATGTACTTGTGAATTTTGGAATAATTTCCCCTTTCTACACTCATACACTTCACTATAACTGATAACCCAGCATAGACGTATCCACATCACCAGAAATTAGTGAACCAAGTCGCTAGAGAAAAAGAACAGCAAAGGAACATTTGAATATTGAACCGAAGCTGAAGAAATATAGACTCAAGAGGAAGTCATCTCAAAGGGAATGTGTTATATAGGAATAAAGGATCACTGCCGACACTTGAGTTTGAACGTAGATCGCCAGTGAGTAAACACAGGCGATACCATTATTGAATTAAGTAGCCCACGTGACCATAGAGGAAACGCATATATGTATATACGATCACTATTCCTAGTCTATCCTCTATTACTATTCGGATTTCCGGTTATTCTAGCCTCTATTACTATACAGACAGCTATTCTCTACTCTATTCACTATACTATTTCTCTATATGGATTACTATTTAGGCAAGTATTATCGAACAAGTAGTATTAGTGCGAGATTAGTCGAAGGCGTCTGACACCAGTATTGTTTAACGGCGTTACTATAGTTGTATCTGCGAGTACAAAGTCGCTACTATAACGAGCATTACGAGTATTCGGTGACATCACGAAAGTAGCAACGAGTGTTCGTTGACATCACAAAAAAGGATAACAACAACCATAATAATAATAATAATAATAATAATAGTTTGGACCCGGCTCTACAGGATACAAAGCAGGAATTATACACAAATAATAAGAATAATAATAATAATAATAAGAAGAAGAAGAAGAAGAAGAAGATGGACGAATAATAAGTCAAACAAAAGTTCTATGAAACAAAAAAGCAATTGAAATGTTAGTTGAAAATGAAAGATAGCGAGACACTTGCCAAGTGAAAGCGAAAATCTTCATATTACTTAATGACTAATTATAAGTGCGTTCTGCATGCGTCGCAATAGTTGTTCTCTGTAGTGCAATTGGTTATTGCATTAACTAAGAAGTCGAGAGTTCAATATCACCCAAGGCCGATTGAAATTGCGTTTTTATAGTTAAAAAACCAAATCTTGATAACGAACATGTTTTTCATCGATTTTTAGTAAGATATAGATTCACAATGACGGTAGCTTATTGGTAGACGTTCGTCATCAAATTGATGAACATGTTGTTCAATTAAATAGAAAAGAGAAAAAGGAATAAAATTTCGTCCTTGGGTGGGCTTGAACCACCAACCTTTCGGTTAACAGCCGAACGCGCTCACCGATTGCGCCACAGAGACAAGGACAAGACTACTGCATAGTCAAATCCTTCAAATAATCAAATATTTCATCATTGGAAGCTTTCTCTCTTTCAGTTTCGCGTTCGTCGCAATCTTTTCTTTTAAAGAGAAATTTGCTTTACTTTTTTAATCAGAACCTTTGTAGTAACAGACTTGATTTGTGTAGTTTATTATAATTGTTGTTTTTGAGATGTTTATTCTTCAAGAAGAGTTTGTCTGTGGCCAGTAATTTTGACATAATGTAAATATATCGGAGAGAGAAAAACAATTCATAGGCAGTAATCAAAATTACAAATGTCATTTAGAAATTGTTCACATTTCCATATTAAAGATTGATATTGAAATTTGGACATTATCTAAAACTGCATAACTTCCGCTAGTTTCGTTAACGTCAACAAATTGGCATGAATTTCAACCCGGTTAATTTACAATGCAGAAGAAAAGGGTAAACTGAAAGCATATTTTTAAAAATTAACTTATAAAAATTAACAACAACAGCACCACAGTTGGGAATCTTAACTTGGATCATAAGATGTAGCCCGGAGCAGGCCAGGAACAATAGTTTCATTAACTAGGTACACAAAGCTTGTCTAACCTAACCAAAGGGAGGGCTGCACAGGAATTCACCTCAATATCGCTGCGGGACGACACGAAAGTAGATATGTCATCGGGGTATGCGGAAACCCTGGCTCGAGAACCTCCAGGGACAGCAATTCCATGTAGGGCCGGATTGCAATCCCTGTCCCTCAGCCGGTAAAGAAGAGGCTCCAACGCCAAAGCGTAAAGTAAGGGCGACAGTGGACAACACTGACGGACTGACTGAGACCGGGCAAAAGCGCCCGACAGCTTCATGTTTACCTGTACCACATCACTGGGGGATCGATACAGAATGCAAATCCAGCGGCAAAATAGGGCGCGAGTCCAGCAGCCTGCAGGACAGCAGCAAGGTAGCGATAGTCAATCCTATCAAATGTCTGGGACTGATCGAAATTGATCAGCGCAGCCTCATTGTCGTCTTTTACACCCTCTACGATCGCGCGGATCATATGTAGTTTGCTCTGAATTGTTCGGCCCTTCACAGCACAAGTCTGCTCCGGACCCAACAGAGACTCGGCAACTAACTGCAAACGCTCCTGCAAGATCTTGGCCCAAATCTTTAACTCTATGTTTAGCAGAGTTATGGACCTATAGTTATCTAATTCCCTCCCAACACCCTTGCACTTTTTCAACAACGTGATCACACCCCTGATGAACCGACCGGGGACGTATCCCTGCCGGAATCAGTTGTTAAACATGACAACCAAAATCGTGACAAAGATGTGCGACAGCCTCAAGTACAATTCATAGGGCAAACCATTCAGACCGGATGACTTGCCTAATTACCTAGCCCATGTAGCGCTAGCTATTCGAACGCTCCAGGGCTTCCCTAGCTAAGACTCTCTCTAGGGGATCCCCCCCCACCAACCACCGCCCGGAAAAGAATATCTCTAAGACCCTTCACCTTCTTAGCTCTATCTAGAGCGAGCCGATTGCTAAACTCAGTGGTGAAGGACCTAACCCTATCCTTAAGTCTATCCAACCACGTATTCCCAATAACCGCTCCCAGTAGCCCCCTCTGCACTAGGCTAATTAGCTGATCCCGGAAGTCCAGTCTTTCCAGTAAGGCCAGATTGAACTTCCCGTAGCCAGCCATTCTAGGCCTACAATCTCACACCATCCGGGCACAAATGATTTTGTGGTTCGAATAGCCTAACCAGTGGTACGTGGGACAATCTTACAAGTCTACGTCGTCTCCTCTAACATTCTATCCATTTAGCTAACCACCTGGGAAGACGGCCAACTAGAGTCCCACGTCCACATCTTCCCCCGTGGGGTTGATCGACCCGGTATCTATCAACAAGACCAAACTCGTTGATCAGATCAACCAGGCTACGATCCCCTTCCCGCTAGCTCCCCACCCATGTCTACCTTGCGGTTCAGAACGGCATTACAGTCCCCCATTAAGACTAACGCGTTGAATCCACCAGGAACAGCCCCAACCGCCGAAAAAATGAGACCATCTGCTCGAGGTCATTGGGTGCATAAACTGTAACGACTCGGAACGAACCACTTTTCACGGCAACATAAGCCACGATCAACCGGCTCTCCGCATCCGCATGTAGAAGGTCCACCCTAGCATCCAGGGTACGGCTAACCAACAAAGAAACTCCTCTGGCCTGTCGGTCCCCATACGCTGAATAGACGACAAAGTCGTTAGACAGCACACAACGACGTTGCAAACGTCTTGATCGCGGCGACATCCACACCGAACGACAAGAGGTCACGAAGCAGGCACGTGTAAGAATCTCAATGCGCCGAAAAACTTGTTCGTCGTTTGTATTTATAGTTTTTTTCACAATTAAATCGTGCCAATGGATGCTTAGCAGATGCTGCCAATAATTCCCAGAAATGCGTGGGCAAGATTGTATTTCCTATTTTTTATCTGATGGGATTTCTTGAAACATTTAAATTAGGGGTGAATTCGAGAAAGATTTTTTTTAAATCAGTTGAGCCTAATTTTGCACAAAATTTGATTGTTTTGTCATGGGAATTTCTCGAAGCTTATTTTACATTTAACAACCAATGAAATTCAAGAAAATTTTTTAGATTGAATAATAATAATGATATATTTCGTGATTGAAATCTTTCTCTTTCAGTTTTAAGTTCATCACTATCTTTCATTTTAAAGAGGAATTTTGTTTCCTTTTCTAAATCAGAACTTTTGTAGGAACAAACTTGATTTGTGTAGTTTAATTGTTGTTTTTGAGAAGTTTATTTTTCAAGAAGAATATGTCTTTGTCCAGCAGTTTTGACATTGTAAATGGATCGAAGAGAGAAAATCAATTGTTTGGCAGTAATGAAAATTACAAATATCATTTAGAAATTGTTCACATTTCAATGTTAAATATTGATATTGAAATTTGGACACTATAAAAATTCACAACTTTTACTAGTTTCATTAACGTCAACAAATTGACATGAATTTCAATTCGGTTAATTTACAATGCAGAAAAAAGAAGATTGGAAGCATATTTTTAAAAGAAACATAAAAATTAGCAACAATAAAACAACAACAATAATTTTAATAATAATATGCACCGATAATAAGTTAAACAAAAAGGTTCTATGAAATAAAAAAGCAATTGAAATATTCGTTGAAAATTAATGATTGCGAGACACTTGCCAAGTAAAAGCGAAAATCTTTCTGACTCAATGACGAATTAGATGAGTGCATTATCTGTACGCCTCGTAATTAATGTTCTCTGTGGTGCAATCGGTTAACGAGTTAACTAAAAATTCGATAGTTCAAAAGGTCAATTGCATACGTCCTTTTCAAATTGCGTTATATAGTTAAAACTAAATCTTGATAACGAACCTGTTTTTTCATCGATTTTCAGTGAGAATCACAAATACGGTAGCTTATTGTCACACGTTCGTCATCAAATTGATAAAAATGTTCAATTAAATAGAAAAGAAAATTAACTTTTCGTCCCTGGGTGGACTTGAACCACCAATCTTTCGGTTAACAGCCGAACGCGCTAACCGATTACGCCACAGAGACAAGTGCGTTCGGTTCCTGTAAATTAATAGGTAAAATAATTAAATTGTTTGTCATGTGTTGCCTTTACAGTTTATCAGTTCATCGCAATTGACGACAATTCGTACAAGTTAAGAAAAGTTACGGAATTAATGTTCATCTCTAAATTGTTCACATTTCCTATACAATTTTTCCCATTAGCTCGAAACATTTAAAATCATTAATAGTTATGCATCAATTTAAATATTTAATTATTTTAAAATAATATATTTTCACAGAGAGTACTTGAATATCTTTTACTTCGTGAAAGACTCAAAGTAGAAACTCGTTTTGTCCTTACTCAAAGAAAATGATCTGAAGTACAATTTGGTAAACATAGATAAACCTACCCACGATAAGACGTACTGTCAAAAGGATGGTCTTTTTTCCCACTTTTTATCTATTTTTTTTGTGTATTACTATACCTAACTTTACTAAAAAAAAAAAAAAAAAAATACCGTCAGTATGGGACGACGCCCTTCAAGCCTATAAATAGGCAGTGATATTCTCTGTTATCCTCTTATGTTTTGGATAACAAGATGGGGGGGACGTTTTAAAAATGTGTCCCCCCCTCCATCAGGGCACAGAGGGTCACTTCAGTTAATTCTATGTATCACTTTTCACTCTGACATCTCCGACAAACATTTTACACACAAAAACATTCTTTAGTTTAAATGTTTTTTTTCTTTATTCTCTATGGACTTTTTTTTTTTTGTAAATAATGCATTGTCGTTTATTTGTATATAGTTTTCTTGTTACTTTAATTATTTCTTACCCGGACTTACATTCGACTCGGTAATAATTATTGTGAAACACCGCAATGAACTTCACTCTTGCGCAAGGCTTATTGTGTATCATCAGTATTCACTGATGAGTTGCACCCCTTTTTTTTTGTTGTTATTTTGAATCCCCGAGATAGGGAGTGTAGCTCGGGGCAGTTTTGAATAAAATGAGTGTGTGCGCATCTATTACGCACGAACATACATACATACATACAAAAATACAAATCACATACAACGCCGAGCATTCATTGGTTAATTAATCACCGCTACATTACTACAGGCAATTTACAAATCGCAGTAATGCGACAATTTTGTAATCGCTTTATTTTATGTCGTCAGTTTTGTGCACTTTTGGGAGAAGCGGATCACAGAACCTTTCTTAAGTCTCCCAAAAGCTCGCTTGCTGATTGGTCGATGCCAACCAATCAGATCGTTTGCACGTGAAGAATAATTTTTCCCGCGCAACGATTTGGAGCCTATAGTCGCTTATTTAAGCCAGAATTTTCTTATGCCAATTAGTGAGAATTCAACTGCCAAACGAATCCACGACAGTTCAAACTATGCGCCAACTTTCTAACTCACACACACCGCTCACATGCTGATTATACCTTGTACACACTCACATAAACTCTTCTTACACAGCAATATCTTTCAAGGACAATCATTACAAGAGACTCTCATGAACCTTCTTCCAGTGAACTTTGAACCAAATGACTATTTCTCATTGAACACTAAAATAACAGTAAAGAGAGACAACTCTTTGTTAATTCAACCTTTTCTTACTTAAATGCATGCTTTCCTTCACATCGTTGTTTGATATTGTATATCTTGTTAAATACATATTTTATGTGTAAGAATGTCTTTTGGTTATCCTTTTTATGCGTGAGCGTTATTTCCTAATCTAAAGTTAAATTAATATGGTGAAGTCCGTCACAAGTGAAATGTCTACTACGGTTTTCGTGTTGCTCTTTCTGTCATTACTAAATTAATTGCAACGTTCGTGTATGAAACATATTGTTTTAAAAAGGCGATGATTAGAATAGGAATAAAACCTGAACATCTGATGAAAATGAATGAATGCATTTTTATTTCATGAAAATTCACAACAAAATATTAAACACTATTTATTTGACACCGGGTCTTATTGATCAAAATTTCAATCTTCATCTGAAACGCGTTTAAATCGAGCCTGTGTGCTATCTTTATTTACAAAACTCAGTTTTGGAAATGAAATAGATTACCTAAAATATGTTAATGATGTAGGGATATAAAATGCCTTTTTCATCTCTACACTAAAAAGAGAAAAAATATAATATAGTGACGTCATTAGCTCGGGAAACACAGTCTGTGTCATATGCGATAAAAGCTATGATGATCATGTCTTTTTCGATTTATGTCTGACTTGGCAGAAGATTTTTCCGCAGTACGTATATTTACCCCAGCCTCCTCACTGAGACAAAGGGTAACAAGGTTAGGTTTAATGTGGATAACCTGAGCGCGTACAAGCGAACCAGGGACAAAAATTGATCAGCCCCAGCAACCATCGGTTGCACTGGTGTGGAACGTCTAACATTTTCCACAGTTAATATTTAGACGTGCGCATGCGTGGATTGCATCCCTACCCTTCTCGTGCGGCTAGTTATAGTAGTAACCGTCGGTGAGCCAGCTGCTGCTGATAGTGTTGCCGACTCCCTCTTGATTGGCTGCTACTGATGTTTAAAATTTGTTTTTTTTCCCGCGCGATGAGCTTGACGTCACGAGCGACCGGCGTTTGGATTTCTTTTCAGCTGCGGTTTTCTCCTCGAGGCTGAAACAACTCAATTATCCCACGTTCTTAGCCATAAACGAGCTGGGATATCTAACGCCTTCCCAAGACTAACCTTTCGTCTTGATGTGAACAGCTTACGAGCATTCCTCTACTCACTACCAGAATCTTCAATACGGTCGTCTCACACCTTTCCAAGACTATCCCCTTCGTCTTGATGCAAAGAACTTTCGAACTATTTTTTACTCACGACCAGAATCTGCAATACGGTCGTCTCTCACCTTTCCAAGACTAATTCTTCGTCTTGACGCAAACAACTCAGAATTCTCTTCGACCAAAATAGTGAAACTGACTACGAACTCTTTATTTCTTCCTTTTGAACCAGTTACCTTAAAAATATTCACATACACTCACATTAACAAAAATTCCACAGTGAGTATTTTTTATTCCTTGCAATATTGTATTCCTGTTCATAATTACTCGAGCAGACATCCTTCCAGAACTTTCCTATAGAGGAACTTTTCCCGCCAAAGCCATCTCGTTGCCTTTTATTGGCGCAAAAATCAGATGAACTATTTTTGACTGCCTCATAGTTCTTTTTGCAAGTTACAACAGTTTTACCTCAGTCTCCACGCACGAGACTACCTACTTGTTAAATAATTCAATAAATTTTAATTCTGTGTTTATTTGCAAGTCTTGCTTCAGTCATTCTTTGTGCCTACCAATTTTCTTCCTTCTTATGCACGTTTAATATGACCCTTTTCCTTTTTCCTTTTTCTTTTTTATATCCAGGAGATTGTGAAATTTAGTATGAGAAAGAACACGCGCTGAGTATTTACATAATATTCCTCTTTCTCTCCTCTCCTTTTACTTTGTTTGTGGATCCGGTAGTCGAGTGTAGTGTCTGGCACAAGGCCACCTTTTTCGTATGCCGGCACTTCATTAGCCACATTCACTCCGGGTCTGCAACACTGGTATCGGTATGACTACCAATCCCCACCGACCTCTATCTCTAGTGCAATAAGGGATGGTGGTGGAGCTGCGGAGAGGTTTTTCCCGGAACCGGGCACCTAACTATATTTCTCAGATGCATCTCTGCCCGCGGACAGAGCCACAGTTGAGTCGCACGCTGCTCGAAGACAAAAACGCAACTGAGAGACTCAAAAGTCAATGATGTCTACATCCTAAGATTGATACACTCCAGTCAGTCAAGTGCCGTATGTGATGCACACTTGGCCGATCATGTTTCTTTCAATTCATGACTGACGAGGCAGATGATCTTTCCGTAGCAGGTTACTTTTTATTTTAACCATATATTGGTTCCCAATAAACGGTATATGACCCAGTCTTTCATTCTTTTCAAACCATAGCTGAGAAAGAACAGATAATTTCATAGCCAACCAAGGCTATTTGCATGTAAGTAACTGTAACTAACCGGACTGGAATTAGTAAATAAAATTTGTCTGTAAAATTTGTCTGCCTTTTACTATAAAGGTTAAATTTAAATTAGACAAAAGTTTTTTCTAGAAGAAAGAAGAAGATTTTGAATGGAAAAGGTTTGTCGTTGAAATTTTCCGAATCTTTTATAAAGGAAGTTTTATTCCGAAATGCAGTACAAAAATTAAGTTTTTTTCTTGGTGTCTCTCTGAGTGTGTAAATATCTCTCTGAGTAAATTTCTTTGCGTATCCCTTGTGTGTAAGAATCTCTATTTATTTATTGTATAAAAATACAATTATGGCACAACGCCGAAAAGGGGAAAGGGGTTGAGGCAGGTCCACACTGACTATCCTATACCTAGCTAATCTGATTCACGACCCATTCACTCGCTACAATTTGTACATTCCCCACAAAACCTCGTCCGTCATCAATCAATCCTCCATCTACCATAATACCGCATCCTCTCGGAGTGGGGGGGGGCTACAAGACGCACCCCGAGATTTAAAAATTTAATGATAATAAACATAGATAAAAATTTAATATATGACAATGAGAGGGGAGCGGATGAACCCCAAAACAAACTAAATATCAACACAAAGCAAAACAAAACATAAATGATGTTAATAGGACCCCATCCAACCATCAAAAAAGAGAGGCCGATATATTCTGCCCATTGGGCAAAATCAAGTGGCTCTCTCGCTAAGGGAGAGGAAAAGGAAAAAAATATATACGGACATGGGAAATATATAAAGCTGACCCAGCCGAGATGAAAGGGGGCCAAAACAAACTGGGGAGGTTGGGAATCTTAACTTGGATCATAAGATGTAGCCCGGAGCAGGCCAGGAGCAATAGTTAAATTTACTAGGTACACAAAGCTTGTCTAACCTAACCAAAGGGAGGGCTGCACAGGAATTCACCCCGATGCGACGTAGGTTGACCTAAAAGAGAAAATCAAGGCTTGACCCGTTCACACGAACCAAGCTCGCCTCAGTCACCCACGTTCCGCTAAAGGCTGTCGAATGCAAGCGTTTTCTCTCAGTTCTAATCTTCATCTTGAGCTGATGCTCAAAGAATCGGATCAGATCATGACGAGAAAGACGGTTGCCTCGCTAGGCTTTCTCTTGTCGCGTTGTCTAAATCACTATTCGAGCCGTGGTCAGCAGCGAAAGAAACACCATTCGTTTCACCCCAGATTACGGGGGCGACACATTGTCACACGGGTATGCGCGATAAATGGACACGAGCTTTTTCCAAACAAATTAACAGTATTCTTTGATACAGACACCACCGCTTTTTTTATTTTTTCCCACAAAAGAAACGTTACACCTGAATTCACCCAAATAGTGCAATCTTTTTCCTGAGACTCCATATGCAACTTTATCAGAAGTCAATAAACTGTGTTTTCCCATTTTTCTCCATGTCTGTTCATTTATAATAGCGATATCAGATCTTGTATCTAGTTGCAATTTTATTTTTACATCATTAATTTGCACAAAAATAAATTTCCTCTTTTGAGATGTCTTGCTAATTTCCCTTTTAGGTTTCTTATCGTTACTCCATGTATGCATTATGTTCACATATGTTTACTTTTTTCTCTATTTTTGTATCTGCAACACGTACTTTTGTGTACTAATTTCCCACATTCATAACATTTTTTGTTCTTGAAGAAAACAATCACGTTTAAAATGTTTACCTCCACAACCATGACAAATATTAGGTATTTGGGGGGGGGGGTGCTTATCGTCTTTTTTCCCTGTCCTGTTAGAAATTAAAAAACGTCTATTAGTATTTTTTCTTAGAAGGTCGGACACTATGTACTTGTGAATTTTGGAATAATTTCCCCTTTCTACACTCATACACTTCACTATAACTGATAACCCAGCATAGACGTATCCACATCACCAGAAATTAGTGAACCAAGTCGCTAGAGAAAAAGAACAGCAAAGGAACATTTGAATATTGAACCGAAGCTGAAGAAATATAGACTCAAGAGGAAGTCATCTCAAAGGGAATGTGTTATATAGGAATAAAGGATCACTGCCGACACTTGAGTTTGAACGTAGATCGCCAGTGAGTAAACACAGGCGATACCATTATTGAATTAAGTAGCCCACGTGACCATAGAGGAAACGCATATATGTATATACGATCACTATTCCTAGTCTATCCTCTATTACTATTCGGATTTCCGGTTATTCTAGCCTCTATTACTATACAGACAGCTATTCTCTACTCTATTCACTATACTATTTCTCTATATGGATTACTATTTAGGCAAGTATTATCGAACAAGTAGTATTAGTGCGAGATTAGTCGAAGGCGTCTGACACCAGTATTGTTTAACGGCGTTACTATAGTTGTATCTGCGAGTACAAAGTCGCTACTATAACGAGCATTACGAGTATTCGGTGACATCACGAAAGTAGCAACGAGTGTTCGTTGACATCACAAAAAAGGATAACAACAACCATAATAATAATAATAATAATAATAATAGTTTGGACCCGGCTCTACAGGATACAAAGCAGGAATTATACACAAATAATAAGAATAATAATAATAATAATAAGAAGAAGAAGAAGATGGACGAATAATAAGTCAAACAAAAGTTCTATGAAACAAAAAAGCAATTGAAATGTTAGTTGAAAATGAAAGATAGCGAGACACTTGCCAAGTGAAAGCGAAAATCTTCATATTACTTAATGACTAATTATAAGTGCGTTCTGCATGCGTCGCAATAGTTGTTCTCTGTAGTGCAATTGGTTATTGCATTAACTAAGAAGTCGATAGTTCAATATCACCCAAGGCCGATTGAAATTGCGTTTTTATAGTTAAAAAACCAAATCTTGATAACGAACATGTTTTTCATCGATTTTTAGTAAGATATAGATTCACAATGACGGTAGCTTATTGGTAGACGTTCGTCATCAAATTGATGAACATGTTGTTCAATTAAATAGAAAAGAGAAAAAGGAATAAAATTTCGTCCTTGGGTGGGCTTGAACCACCAACCTTTCGGTTAACAGCCGAACGCGCTCACCGATTGCGCCACAGAGACAAGGACAAGACTACTGCATAGTCAAATCCTTCAAATAATCAAATATTTCATCATTGGAAGCTTTCTCTCTTTCAGTTTCGCGTTCGTCGCAATCTTTTCTTTTAAAGAGAAATTTGCTTTACTTTTTTAATCAGAACCTTTGTAGTAACAGACTTGATTTGTGTAGTTTATTATAATTGTTGTTTTTGAGATGTTTATTCTTCAAGAAGAGTTTGTCTGTGGCCAGTAATTTTGACATAATGTAAATATATCGGAGAGAGAAAAACAATTCATAGGCAGTAATCAAAATTACAAATGTCATTTAGAAATTGTTCACATTTCCATGTTAAAGATTGATATTGAAATTTGGACATTATCTAAAACTGCATAACTTCCGCTAGTTTCGTTAACGTCAACAAATTGGCATGAATTTCAACCCGGTTAATTTACAATGCAGAAGAAAAGGGTAAACTGAAAGCATATTTTTAAAAATTAACTTATAAAAATTAACAACAACAGCACCACAGTTGGGAATCTTAACTTGGATCATAAGATGTAGCCCGGAGCAGGCCAGGAACAATAGTTTCATTAACTAGGTACACAAAGCTTGTCTAACCTAACCAAAGGGAGGGCTGCACAGGAATTCACCTCAATATCGCTGCGGGACGACACGAAAGTAGATATGTCATCGGGGTATGCGGAAACCCTGGCTCGAGAACCTCCAGGGACAGCAATTCCATGTAGGGCCGGATTGCAATCCCTGTCCCTCAGCCGGTAAAGAAGAGGCTCCAACGCCAAAGCGTAAAGTAAGGGCGACAGTGGACAACACTGACGGACTGACTGAGACCGGGCAAAAGCGCCCGACAGCTTCATGTTTACCTGTACCACATCACTGGGGGATCGATACAGAATGCAAATCCAGCGGCAAAATAGGGCGCGAGTCCAGCAGCCTGCAGGACAGCAGCAAGGTAGCGATAGTCAATCCTATCAAATGTCTGGGACTGATCGAAATTGATCAGCGCAGCCTCATTGTCGTCTTTTACACCCTCTACGATCGCGCGGATCATATGTAGTTTGCTCTGAATTGTTCGGCCCTTCACAGCACAAGTCTGCTCCGGACCCAACAGAGACTCGGCAACTAACTGCAAACGCTCCTGCAAGATCTTGGCCCAAATCTTTAACTCTATGTTTAGCAGAGTTATGGACCTATAGTTATCTAATTCCCTCCCAACACCCTTGCACTTTTTCAACAACGTGATCACACCCCTGATGAACCGACCGGGGACGTATCCCTGCCGGAATCAGTTGTTAAACATGACAACCAAAATCGTGACAAAGATGTGCGACAGCCTCAAGTACAATTCATAGGGCAAACCATTCAGACCGGATGACTTGCCTAATTACCTAGCCCATGTAGCGCTAGCTATTCGAACGCTCCAGGGCTTCCCTAGCTAAGACTCTCTCTAGGGGATCCCCCCCCACCAACCACCGCCCGGAAAAGAATATCTCTAAGACCCTTCACCTTCTTAGCTCTATCTAGAGCGAGCCGATTGCTAAACTCAGTGGTGAAGGACCTAACCCTATCCTTAAGTCTATCCAACCACGTATTCCCAATAACCGCTCCCAGTAGCCCCCTCTGCACTAGGCTAATTAGCTGATCCCGGAAGTCCAGTCTTTCCAGTAAGGCCAGATTGAACTTCCCGTAGCCAGCCATTCTAGGCCTACAATCTCACACCATCCGGGCACAAATGATTTTGTGGTTCGAATAGCCTAACCAGTGGTACGTGGGACAATCTTACAAGTCTACGTCGTCTCCTCTAACATTCTATCCATTTAGCTAACCACCTGGGAAGACGGCCAACTAGAGTCCCACGTCCACATCTTCCCCCGTGGGGTTGATCGACCCGGTATCTATCAACAAGACCAAACTCGTTGATCAGATCAACCAGGCTACGATCCCCTTCCCGCTAGCTCCCCACCCATGTCTACCTTGCGGTTCAGAACGGCATTACAGTCCCCCATTAAGACTAACGCGTTGAATCCACCAGGAACAGCCCCAACCGCCGAAAAAATGAGACCATCTGCTCGAGGTCATTGGGTGCATAAACTGTAACGACTCGGAACGAACCACTTTTCACGGCAACATAAGCCACGATCAACCGGCTCTCCGCATCCGCATGTAGAAGGTCCACCCTAGCATCCAGGGTACGGCTAACCAACAAAGAAACTCCTCTGGCCTGTCGGTCCCCATACGCTGAATAGACGACAAAGTCGTTAGACAGCACACAACGACGTTGCAAACGTCTTGATCGCGGCGACATCCACACCGAACGACAAGAGGTCACGAAGCAGGCACGTGTAAGAATCTCAATGCGCCGAAAAACTTGTTCGTCGTTTGTATTTATAGTTTTTTTCACAATTAAATCGTGCCAATGGATGCTTAGCAGATGCTGCCAATAATTCCCAGAAATGCGTGGGCAAGATTGTATTTCCTATTTTTTATCTGATGGGATTTCTTGAAACATTTAAATTAGGGGTGAATTCGAGAAAGATTTTTTTTAAATCAGTTGAGCCTAATTTTGCACAAAATTTGATTGTTTTGTCATGGGAATTTCTCGAAGCTTATTTTACATTTAACAACCAATGAAATTCAAGAAAATTTTTTAGATTGAATAATAATAATGATATATTTCGTGATTGAAATCTTTCTCTTTCAGTTTTAAGTTCATCACTATCTTTCATTTTAAAGAGGAATTTTGTTTCCTTTTCTAAATCAGAACTTTTGTAGGAACAAACTTGATTTGTGTAGTTTAATTGTTGTTTTTGAGAAGTTTATTTTTCAAGAAGAATATGTCTTTGTCCAGCAGTTTTGACATTGTAAATGGATCGAAGAGAGAAAATCAATTGTTTGGCAGTAATGAAAATTACAAATATCATTTAGAAATTGTTCACATTTCAATGTTAAATATTGATATTGAAATTTGGACACTATAAAAATTCACAACTTTTACTAGTTTCATTAACGTCAACAAATTGACATGAATTTCAATTCGGTTAATTTACAATGCAGAAAAAAGAAGATTGGAAGCATATTTTTAAAAGAAACATAAAAATTAGCAACAATAAAACAACAACAATAATTTTAATAATAATATGCACCGATAATAAGTTAAACAAAAAGGTTCTATGAAATAAAAAAGCAATTGAAATATTCGTTGAAAATTAATGATTGCGAGACACTTGCCAAGTAAAAGCGAAAATCTTTCTGACTCAATGACGAATTAGATGAGTGCATTATCTGTACGCCTCGTAATTAATGTTCTCTGTGGTGCAATCGGTTAACGAGTTAACTAAAAATTCGATAGTTCAAAAGGTCAATTGCATACGTCCTTTTCAAATTGCGTTATATAGTTAAAACTAAATCTTGATAACGAACCTGTTTTTTCATCGATTTTCAGTGAGAATCACAAATACGGTAGCTTATTGTCACACGTTCGTCATCAAATTGATAAAAATGTTCAATTAAATAGAAAAGAAAATTAACTTTTCGTCCCTGGGTGGACTTGAACCACCAATCTTTCGGTTAACAGCCGAACGCGCTAACCGATTGCGCCACAGAGACAAGTGCGTTCGGTTCCTGTAAATTAATAGGTAAAATAATTAAATTGTTTGTCATGTGTTGCCTTTACAGTTTATCAGTTCATCGCAATTGACGACAATTCGTACAAGTTAAGAAAAGTTACGGAATTAATGTTCATCTCTAAATTGTTCACATTTCCTATACAATTTTTCCCATTAGCTCGAAACATTTAAAATCATTAATAGTTATGCATCAATTTAAATATTTAATTATTTTAAAATAATATATTTTCACAGAGAGTACTTGAATATCTTTTACTTCGTGAAAGACTCAAAGTAGAAACTCGTTTTGTCCTTACTCAAAGAAAATGATCTGAAGTACAATTTGGTAAACATAGATAAACCTACCCACGATAAGACGTACTGTCAAAAGGATGGTCTTTTTTCCCACTTTTTATCTATTTTTTTTGTGTATTACTATACCTAACTTTACTAAAAAAAAAAAAAAAAAAATACCGTCAGTATGGGACGACGCCCTTCAAGCCTATAAATAGGCAGTGATATTCTCTGTTATCCTCTTATGTTTTGGATAACAAGATGGGGGGGACGTTTTAAAAATGTGTCCCCCCCTCCATCAGGGCACAGAGGGTCACTTCAGTTAATTCTATGTATCACTTTTCACTCTGACATCTCCGACAAACATTTTACACACAAAAACATTCTTTAGTTTAAATGTTTTTTTTCTTTATTCTCTATGGACTTTTTTTTTTTTGTAAATAATGCATTGTCGTTTATTTGTATATAGTTTTCTTGTTACTTTAATTATTTCTTACCCGGACTTACATTCGACTCGGTAATAATTATTGTGAAACACCGCAATGAACTTCACTCTTGCGCAAGGCTTATTGTGTATCATCAGTATTCACTGATGAGTTGCACCCCTTTTTTTTTGTTGTTATTTTGAATCCCCGAGATAGGGAGTGTAGCTCGGGGCAGTTTTGAATAAAATGAGTGTGTGCGCATCTATTACGCACGAACATACATACATACATACAAAAATACAAATCACATACAACGCCGAGCATTCATTGGTTAATTAATCACCGCTACATTACTACAGGCAATTTACAAATCGCAGTAATGCGACAATTTTGTAATCGCTTTATTTTATGTCGTCAGTTTTGTGCACTTTTGGGAGAAGCGGATCACAGAACCTTTCTTAAGTCTCCCAAAAGCTCGCTTGCTGATTGGTCGATGCCAACCAATCAGATCGTTTGCACGTGAAGAATAATTTTTCCCGCGCAACGATTTGGAGCCTATAGTCGCTTATTTAAGCCAGAATTTTCTTATGCCAATTAGTGAGAATTCAACTGCCAAACGAATCCACGACAGTTCAAACTATGCGCCAACTTTCTAACTCACACACACCGCTCACATGCTGATTATACCTTGTACACACTCACATAAACTCTTCTTACACAGCAATATCTTTCAAGGACAATCATTACAAGAGACTCTCATGAACCTTCTTCCAGTGAACTTTGAACCAAATGACTATTTCTCATTGAACACTAAAATAACAGTAAAGAGAGACAACTCTTTGTTAATTCAACCTTTTCTTACTTAAATGCATGCTTTCCTTCACATCGTTGTTTGATATTGTATATCTTGTTAAATACATATTTTATGTGTAAGAATGTCTTTTGGTTATCCTTTTTATGCGTGAGCGTTATTTCCTAATCTAAAGTTAAATTAATATGGTGAAGTCCGTCACAAGTGAAATGTCTACTACGGTTTTCGTGTTGCTCTTTCTGTCATTACTAAATTAATTGCAACGTTCGTGTATGAAACATATTGTTTTAAAAAGGCGATGATTAGAATAGGAATAAAACCTGAACATCTGATGAAAATGAATGAATGCATTTTTATTTCATGAAAATTCACAACAAAATATTAAACACTATTTATTTGACACCGGGTCTTATTGATCAAAATTTCAATCTTCATCTGAAACGCGTTTAAATCGAGCCTGTGTGCTATCTTTATTTACAAAACTCAGTTTTGGAAATGAAATAGATTACCTAAAATATGTTAATGATGTAGGGATATAAAATGCCTTTTTCATCTCTACACTAAAAAGAGAAAAAATATAATATAGTGACGTCATTAGCTCGGGAAACACAGTCTGTGTCATATGCGATAAAAGCTATGATGATCATGTCTTTTTCGATTTATGTCTGACTTGGCAGAAGATTTTTCCGCAGTACGTATATTTACCCCAGCCTCCTCACTGAGACAAAGGGTAACAAGGTTAGGTTTAATGTGGATAACCTGAGCGCGTACAAGCGAACCAGGGACAAAAATTGATCAGCCCCAGCAACCATCGGTTGCACTGGTGTGGAACGTCTAACATTTTCCACAGTTAATATTTAGACGTGCGCATGCGTGGATTGCATCCCTACCCTTCTCGTGCGGCTAGTTATAGTAGTAACCGTCGGTGAGCCAGCTGCTGCTGATAGTGTTGCCGACTCCCTCTTGATTGGCTGCTACTGATGTTTAAAATTTGTTTTTTTTCCCGCGCGATGAGCTTGACGTCACGAGCGACCGGCGTTTGGATTTCTTTTCAGCTGCGGTTTTCTCCTCGAGGCTGAAACAACTCAATTATCCCACGTTCTTAGCCATAAACGAGCTGGGATATCTAACGCCTTCCCAAGACTAACCTTTCGTCTTGATGTGAACAGCTTACGAGCATTCCTCTACTCACTACCAGAATCTTCAATACGGTCGTCTCACACCTTTCCAAGACTATCCCCTTCGTCTTGATGCAAAGAACTTTCGAACTATTTTTTACTCACGACCAGAATCTGCAATACGGTCGTCTCTCACCTTTCCAAGACTAATTCTTCGTCTTGACGCAAACAACTCAGAATTCTCTTCGACCAAAATAGTGAAACTGACTACGAACTCTTTATTTCTTCCTTTTGAACCAGTTACCTTAAAAATATTCACATACACTCACATTAACAAAAATTCCACAGTGAGTATTTTTTATTCCTTGCAATATTGTATTCCTGTTCATAATTACTCGAGCAGACATCCTTCCAGAACTTTCCTATAGAGGAACTTTTCCCGCCAAAGCCATCTCGTTGCCTTTTATTGGCGCAAAAATCAGATGAACTATTTTTGACTGCCTCATAGTTCTTTTTGCAAGTTACAACAGTTTTACCTCAGTCTCCACGCACGAGACTACCTACTTGTTAAATAATTCAATAAATTTTAATTCTGTGTTTATTTGCAAGTCTTGCTTCAGTCATTCTTTGTGCCTACCAATTTTCTTCCTTCTTATGCACGTTTAATATGACCCTTTTCCTTTTTCCTTTTTCTTTTTTATATCCAGGAGATTGTGAAATTTAGTATGAGAAAGAACACGCGCTGAGTATTTACATAATATTCCTCTTTCTCTCCTCTCCTTTTACTTTGTTTGTGGATCCGGTAGTCGAGTGTAGTGTCTGGCACAAGGCCACCTTTTTCGTATGCCGGCACTTCATTAGCCACATTCACTCCGGGTCTGCAACACTGGTATCGGTATGACTACCAATCCCCACCGACCTCTATCTCTAGTGCAATAAGGGATGGTGGTGGAGCTGCGGAGAGGTTTTTCCCGGAACCGGGCACCTAACTATATTTCTCAGATGCATCTCTGCCCGCGGACAGAGCCACAGTTGAGTCGCACGCTGCTCGAAGACAAAAACGCAACTGAGAGACTCAAAAGTCAATGATGTCTACATCCTAAGATTGATACACTCCAGTCAGTCAAGTGCCGTATGTGATGCACACTTGGCCGATCATGTTTCTTTCAATTCATGACTGACGAGGCAGATGATCTTTCCGTAGCAGGTTACTTTTTATTTTAACCATATATTGGTTCCCAATAAACGGTATATGACCCAGTCTTTCATTCTTTTCAAACCATAGCTGAGAAAGAACAGATAATTTCATAGCCAACCAAGGCTATTTGCATGTAAGTAACTGTAACTAACCGGACTGGAATTAGTAAATAAAATTTGTCTGTAAAATTTGTCTGCCTTTTACTATAAAGGTTAAATTTAAATTAGACAAAAGTTTTTTCTAGAAGAAAGAAGAAGATTTTGAATGGAAAAGGTTTGTCGTTGAAATTTTCCGAATCTTTTATAAAGGAAGTTTTATTCCGAAATGCAGTACAAAAATTAAGTTTTTTTCTTGGTGTCTCTCTGAGTGTGTAAATATCTCTCTGAGTAAATTTCTTTGCGTATCCCTTGTGTGTAAGAATCTCTATTTATTTATTGTATAAAAATACAATTATGGCACAACGCCGAAAAGGGGAAAGGGGTTGAGGCAGGTCCACACTGACTATCCTATACCTAGCTAATCTGATTCACGACCCATTCACTCGCTACAATTTGTACATTCCCCACAAAACCTCGTCCGTCATCAATCAATCCTCCATCTACCATAATACCGCATCCTCTCGGAGTGGGGGGGGGGCTACAAGACGCACCCCGAGATTTAAAAATTTAATGATAATAAACATAGATAAAAATTTAATATATGACAATGAGAGGGGAGCGGATGAACCCCAAAACAAACTAAATATCAACACAAAGCAAAACAAAACATAAATGATGTTAATAGGACCCCATCCAACCATCAAAAAAGAGAGGCCGATATATTCTGCCCATTGGGCAAAATCAAGTGGCTCTCTCGCTAAGGGAGAGGAAAAGGAAAAAAATATATACGGACATGGGAAATATATAAAGCTGACCCAGCCGAGATGAAAGGGGGCCAAAACAAACTGGGGAGGTTGGGAATCTTAACTTGGATCATAAGATGTAGCCCGGAGCAGGCCAGGAGCAATAGTTAAATTTACTAGGTACACAAAGCTTGTCTAACCTAACCAAAGGGAGGGCTGCACAGGAATTCACCCCGATGCGACGTAGGTTGACCTAAAAGAGAAAATCAAGGCTTGACCCGTTCACACGAACCAAGCTCGCCTCAGTCACCCACGTTTCGCTAAAGGCTGTCGAATGCAAGCGTTTTCTCTCAGTTCTAATCTTCATCTTGAGCTGATGCTCAAAGAATCGGATCAGATCATGACGAGAAAGACGGTTGCCTCGCTAGGCTTTCTCTTGTCGCGTTGTCTAAATCACTATTCGAGCCGTGGTCAGCAGCGAAAGAAACACCATTCGTTTCACCCCAGATTACGGGGGCGACACATTGTCACACGGGTATGCGCGATAAATGGACACGAGCTTTTTCCAAACAAATTAACAGTATTCTTTGATACAGACACCACCGCTTTTTTTGTTTTTTCCCACAAAAGAAACGTTACACCTGAATTCACCCAAATAGTGCAATCTTTTTCCTGAGACTCCATATGCAACTTTATCAGAAGTCAATAAACTGTGTTTTCCCATTTTTCTCCATGTCTGTTCATTTATAATAGCGATATCAGATCTTGTATCTAGTTGCAATTTTATTTTTACATCATTAATTTGCACAAAAATAAATTTCCTCTTTTGAGATGTCTTGCTAATTTCCCTTTTAGGTTTCTTATCGTTACTCCATGTATACATAATGTTCACATATGTTTACTTTTTTCTCTATTTTTGTATCTGCAACACGTACTTTTGTGTACTAATTTCCCACATTCATAACATTTTTTGTTCTTGAAGAAAACAATCACGTTTAAAATGTTTACCTCCACAACCATGACAAATATTAGGTATTTGGGGGGGGTGCTTATCGTCTTTTTTCCCTGTCCTGTTAGAAATTAAAAAACGTCTATTAGTATTTTTTCTTAGAAGGTCGGACACTATGTACTTGTGAATTTTGGAATTTCCCCTTTCCACACTCATACACTTCACTATAACTGATAACCCAGCATAGACGTATCCACATCACCAGAAATTAGTGAACCAAGTCGCTAGAGAAAAAGAACAGCAAAGGAACATTTGAATATTGAACCGAAGCTGAAGAAATATAGACTCAAGAGGAAGTCATCTCAAAGGGAATGTGTTATATAGGAATAAAGGATCACTGCCGACACTTGAGTTTGAACGTAGATCGCCAGTGAGTAAACACAGGCGATACCATTATTGAATTAAGTAGCCCACGTGACCATAGAGGAAACGCATATATGTATATACGATCACTATTCCTAGTCTATCCTCTATTACTATTCGGATTTCCAGTTATTTTAGCCTCTATTACTATACAGACAGCTATTCTCTACTCTATTCACTATACTATTTCTCTATATGGATTACTATTTAGGCAAGTATTATCGAACAAGTAGTATTAGTACGAGATTAGTCGAAGGCGTCTGACACCAGTATTGTTTAACGGCGTTACTATAGTTGTATCTGCGAGTACAAAGTCGCTACTATAACGAGCATTACGAGTATTCGGTGACATCACGAAAGTAGCAACGAGTGTTCGTTGACATCACAAAAAAGGATAACAACAACCATAATAATAATAATAATAATAATAATAGTTTGGACCCGGCTCTACAGGATACAAAGCAGGAATTATAACATACACAAATAATAATAATAATAATAATAATAATAATAATAATAATAATAATAATACGCAGGAATTATAACATACACAAATAATAATAATAATAATAATAATAATAATAATAAGCAGGAATTATAACATACACAAATAATAATAATAATAATAATAATAATAATAATAAGCAGGAATTATAACATACACAAATAATAATAATAATAATAATAATAATAATAATAATAATAATAATAATAATAATAATAATAATAATAAGCAGGAATTATAACATACACAAATAATAATAATAATAATAATAATAATAATAATAATAATAAGCAGGAATTATAACATACACAAATAATAATAATAATAATAATAATAATCCTTTAGTTTGATATGATTGTAAATCCTAATGTCTCAAGATAATTCCTTGCTTTTCAGTCCCCTTTTCTCTCCTCTAATAATTTTTTTTTTTTTTTTAACTTGTATTTCAAGTTTTAATCCACACCCCAGACCTTAAGCGGACACCCGTGTCCTTTTTTTCTTTTTACCCTAGTCATCCCATATCTCTGTCGGTGCGTGTATATGTACATGTTTGCTAATCTCTCTCTCTCTCTCTCTCTCTCTATATATATATATATATATATATATATATATATATATATATATATATATATATATATATATATATATATATATATATATATATATATATATTGAATGTACATGTAGATATGTCCACACTGACAGGGATCATACTGTATTATATCTGTGTTTTCTGGGTTTTTTTTTGTTTTTTTTTCATGGCTACAGGTGTAATTTTCCTACAATGCTCTGCCCTTTGTCTATCATCTCTTTGAGTGAATATTCTAAAACATATCTTTCAGCGGCAAGTAGGTTGAGAGATGACCGGAAAAGTATAACTTTTATTCCCTTGCTCCTACCCCTCTGTTTAATGAATTCTTCGATATTCCCCCTACCAATCTGTAGTATAAGTCCAGCCTACCCCATAAAATTTGATAAGTATCTGTCGTTGGCGACGGAAAATTGAACATTTGTGGAGAGTCACTTGTGCCATGCTCCGAAGTTGTAAGAAATGGTAAATGTAGCATCTTTGAATGATACTTTTCCTTTAGTTTGATACGATTGTAAATCCTAATGTCTCAAGTTAATTCCTTGCTTTTCAGTCCCCTTTTCTCTCCTCTAATAATTTTTTTTTTTTTAACTTGTATTTCAAGTTTTAATCCACACCCCAGACCTTAAGCGGACACCCGTGTCCATTTTTTTTTTTTTTATGCCTATATACTGAAATCTAATTATCCCACTTGGAGGTGTCTCTCGGACTTATACTAAGTTAAAACTTAGTATTATCTACCCAACTGAATACCATACACTGTTATGAACTTTTAACTTCGATATATTAATAAACCCACTATCTCAAAAATGGAAATCCCCAGGAAATGACAAGGTGCCCAATTTCTGGCTGTATCATCTCTCATCTACCCATGGCATACTTGCAAAAACATTATCAACGCTTGTAAATAATCCCAATAAAATCCCGGAATGGGTTACTGAAGGTATTACATACCTCATATCAAAAACAACTGAAACAGACGACCCGAAAAATTATAGACCGATAACATGTCTTTCCACAACGTATAAGTTGATCACGTCTGTACTGACGAACCGTACTTACTCCTTCTTCGAAACAAACAGCATTCTCCCGCTGGAACAGAAGGGATGCAGTAGAGGTTCATATGGCTGCAAAGATCAACTTCTGATAAATAAAATGATCCTGGAAAATTGCAGGAGACGACGCAGAAATCTCAGTGCAGCGTGGATTGATTATCGTAAAGCCTTTGATAGTGTTCCACATTCTTGGATCCTTAAGGCTTTGGAAATGTACAAAGTCTCCCCTGTGGTATTAAACTTTCTTAAGCACAGCATGGGGATGTGGAACACAAAACTATACCTTAGGCACACCGGGGGCACTGCTATATCCAACCGTCTGAATATCCGACGTGGAATTTTTCAAGGAGACTCTCTGTCACCCCTTCTGTTTTGTTTATCTTTAACCCCTCTTACACATGAACTGAACAACAGTAGCTATGGTTACAAAATAAATAAGAAAATTTTCAATCACCTACTATACATGGATGATCTCAAACTCTTTGCCAAAGACGACAATGAGTTGAAAGGCCTCCTCAATATTGTAAAATACTTTAGTGACGACATAGGTATGGACTTCGGATTAGATAAATGTGCAAAAGTAACATTCAAGAAAGGTAGAATTACAGAAACACCCTCAATAGATTTAGATTTTGTCACAAAGATTAGGGAATTGGAGCATGAAGAAGCTTATAAGTACCTAGGAATTAGCGAAGGAGATGGCATACAACACACCCAAATGAAAGAAAAAATAAGAAAAGAGTACTACAGGCGTGTACGTCTGATACTAAATACTGAACTAAACTCAAAAAATAGAATATCAGCTATAAACACATTGGCTGTCCCAGTGGTGCATTACAGCTTTAATGTCCTTAACTGGACCATAGCTGAAATTAAGCGAATGGACGCCAAAACGAGAAAGCTTCTCACTTGCTATCGCATGCATCATCCCAAAGCTGATGTTGATCGTCTGTATGTGCCCAGATCCGAAGGAGGCAGAGGATTAGTTCAACTAGAACTGTCCTACAAAACTACAACAATTGGCCTCCAAAAATACTTGGAAACTACAGAAGACTGGATGATGGTATGCGTCAAGGAACATGAAAGTAGTAAGCGTCTTTACTCCGTAATGAAAGAAGCCAACAAATTCAAACTGGAGCTTCAAATGGGCGTAGAGATGCAACTACAGCACAATACACCGGCTGAAACTGCAAAATACTTGAAAAAGACAGCAAAGACGAATGCAACCGACCAGATACAGAAGCGATGGCAAGATAAACCGCTTCATGGCCAATACTCTGCCCGTATCAACCAAGCTGATGTAGACAAAACCCGTACCCATCAGTGGCTACGCAGTGCAGGGTTGAAAGCGGAAACTGAAGGTTTTATCCTTGCTGCACAGGACCAATGCTTGCTAACTAGGAATTATCAAGCACATATACTAAAATATTGTGTCAGCCCAAAATGCAGATTCTGTGATAAATATCCAGAAACGATTGATCATCTTGTATCAGGTTGCACGATGTTGGCACCCACTGAATATAAAACCCGACATGACAGAGTGGGCCAATATCTGCACTGGAAAATCTGCAACTTCTACGGGAAGGAAACTGAAAGAAACTGGTACCAACACCACCCAGACCCATTTACGGAGATAGGACCTGTTACAATTCTATGGGACTACACAATTCACACTGACAGAACAATCAAGGCCAACCGACCAGATATTGTTATTAAAGACCACAAACAAAAACGGTGCCTCCTTATTGATATGGCAGTCCCTGCTGACTGCAATGAAGATATTCAAAAAGCTGTCAAAATACAAGGACCTTGAAATAGAGGTCTCGAAAATGTGGCATATGGGAACATCAACAATCCCTCTTGTAGTTGGAGCCCTAGGACTGGTTGGAAAAGATTGCAGTAGACTAATTGCAGGGATTCCTGGAAGCCCATGCCTCAAGGAGATACAAAAAATTGTTCTGACAAGTACAGCCCACACTTTACGAAGGGCTCTATCTATGTAATTTTTTTTTTTTTTTTTTTGTCAGTGAAAAGTGTCATGATGCCATTTCTAACCTTAGGTCCCTGGGTGGGACCCGGAAAGAAATGTGTAAACGCCAGAAAGCAAAGAAAATAAAAATAATAATAATAATAATAATAATAATAATAATAATAATAATAATAATAAGAAGAAGAAGAAGAAGAAGAAGAAGAAGAAGAAGAAGAAGATGGACGAATGATAAGTCAAACAAAAGTTCTATGAAACAAAAAAACATTTGAAATGTTAGTTGAAAATGAAAGATAGCGAGACACTTGCCAAGTGAAAGCGAAAATCTTCATATTACTTAATGACTAATTATAAGTGCGTTCTGCATGCGTCGCAATAGTTGTTCTCTGTAGTGCAATTGGTTATTGCATTAACTAAGAAGTCGATAGTTCAATATCACCCAAGGCCGATTGAAATTGCGTTTTTATAGTTAAAAAACCAAATCTTGATAACGAACATGTTTTTTCATCGATTTTAAGTAAGATATAGATTCACAATGACGGTAGCTTATTGGTAGACGTTCGTCATCAAATTGATGAACATGTTGTTCAATTAAATAGAAAAGAGAAAAAGGAATAAAATTTCGTCCCTGGGTGGGCTTGAACCACCAACCTTTCGGTTAACAGCCGAACGCGCTAACCGATTGCGCCACAGAGACAAGGACAATACTGCTGCATAGTCAAATCCTTCAAATAATCAAATATTTTATCATTAGAAGCGTTCTCTCCTTCAGTTTCGCGTTCGTCGCAATCTTTTCTTTTAAAGAGAAATTTGCTTTACTTTTTTTAATCAGAACCTTTGTAGTAACAGACTTGATTTGTGTAGTTTATTATAATTGTTGTTTTTGAGAAGTTTATTCTTCAAGAAGAGTATGTCTGTGGCCAGTAATTTTGACATAATGTAAATATATCGGAGAGAGAAAAACAATTCATAGGCAGTAATCAAAATTACAAATGTCATTTAGAAATTGTTCACATTTCCATGTTAAAGATTGATATTGAAATTTGGACATTATCTAAAACTGCATAACTTCCGCTAGTTTCGTTAACGTCAACAAATTGGCATGAATTTCAACCCGGTTAATTTACAATGCAGAAGAAAAGGGTAAACTGAAAGCATATTTTAAAAAATTAACAACAACATCACCACAGTTGGGAATCTTAACTTGGATCATAAGATGTAGCCCGGAGCAGGCCAGGAACAATAGTTTCATTAACTAGGTACACAAAGCTTGTCTAACCTAACCAAAGGGAGGGCTGCACAGGAATTCACCTCAATATCGCTGCGGGACGACACGAAAGTAGATATGTCATCGGGGTATGCGGAAACCCTGGCTCGAGAACCTCCAGGGACAGCAATTCCATGTAGGGCCGGATTGCAATCCCTGTCCCTCAGCCGGTAAAGAAGAGGCTCCAACGCCAAAGCGTAAAGTAAGGGCGACAGTGGACAACACTGACGGACTGACTGAGACCGGGCAAAAGCGCCCGACAGCTTCCTGTTTACCTGTACCACATCACTGGGGGATCGATACAGAATGCTAATCCAGCGGCAAAATAGGGCGCCAGTCCAGCAGCCTGCAGGACAGCAGCAAGGTAGCGATAGTCAATCCTATCAAATGTCTGGGACTGATCGAAATTGATCAGCGCAGCCTCATTGTCGTCTTTTACACCCTCTACGATCGCGCGGATCAGATGTAGTTTGCTCTGAATTGTTCGGCCCTTCACAGCACAAGTCTGCTCCGGACCCAACAGAGACTCGGCAACTAACTGCAAACGCTCCTGCAAGATCTTGGCCCAAATCTTTAACTCTATGTTTAGCAGAGTTATGGACCTATAGTTATCTAATTCCCTCCCAACACCCTTGCACTTTTTCAACAACGTGATCACACCCCTGATGAACCGACCGGGGACGTATCCCTGCCGGAATCAGTTGTTAAACATGACAACCAAAATCGTGACAAAGATGTGCGACATCCTCAAGTACAATTCATAGGGCAAACCATTCAGACCGGATGACTTGCCTAATTACCTGGCCCATGTAGCGCTCGCTATTCGAACGCTCCAGGGCTTCCCTAGCTAAGACTCTCTCTAGGGGATCCCCCCCACCAACCACCGCCCGGAAAAGAATATCTCTAAGACCCTTCACCTTCTTAGCTCTATCTAGAGCGAGCCGATTGCTAAACTCAGTGGTGAAGGACCTAACCCTATCCTTAAGTCTATCCAACCACGTATTCCCAATAACCGCTCCCAGTAGCCCCCTCTGCACTAGGCTAATTAGCTGATCCCGGAAGTCCAGTCTTTCCAGTAAGGCCAGATTGAACTTCCCGTAGCCAGTCATTCTAGGCCTACAATCTCACACCATCCGGGCACAAATGATTTTGTGGTTTGAATAGCCTAACCAGTGGAACGTGGGACAATCTTACAAGTCTACGTCGTCTTCTCTAACATTCTATCCATTTAGCTAACCACCTGGGAAGACGGCCAACTAGAGGCCCACGTCCACATCTTCCCCCGTGGGGTTGATCGACCCGGTATCTATCAACAAGACCAAACTCGTTGATCAGATCAACCAGGCTACGATCCCCTTCCCGCTAGCTCCCCACCCATGTCTACCTTGCGGTTCAGAACGGCATTACAGTCCCCCATTAAGACTAACGCGTTGAATCCACCAGGAACAGCCCCAACCGCCGAAAAAATGAGACCATCTGCTCGAGGTCATTGGGTGCATAAACCGTAACGACTCGGAACGAACCACTTTTCACGGCAACATAAGCCACGATCAACCGGCTCTCCGCATCCGCATGTAGAAGGTCCACCCTAGCATCCAGGGTACGGCTAACCAACAAAGAAACTCCTCTGGCCTGTCGGTCCCCATACGCTGAATAGACGACAAAGTCGTTAGACAGCACACAACGACGTTGCAAACGTCTTGATCGCGGCGACATCCACACCGAACGACAAGAGGTCACGAAGCAGGCACGTGTAAGAATCTCAATGCGCCGAAAAACTTGTTCGTCGTTTGTATTTATAGTTTTTTTCACAATTAAATCGTGCCAATGGATGCTTAGCAGATGCTGCCAATAATTCCCAGAAATGCGTGGGCAAGATTGTATTTCCTATTTTTTATCTGATGGGATTTCTTGAAACATTTAAATTAGGGGTGAATTCGAGAAAGATTTTTTTTAAATCAGTTGAGCCTAATTTTGCACAAAATTTGATTGTTTTGTCATGGGAATTTCTCGAAGCTTATTTTACATTTAACAACCAATGAAATTCAAGAAAATTTTTTAAATTGAATAATAATAATGATATATTTCGTGATTGGAATCTTTCTCTTTCAGTTTTAAGTTCATCACTATCTTTCATTTTAAAGAGGAATTTTGTTTCCTTTTCTAAATCAGAACTTTTGTAGGAACAAACTTGATTTGTGTAGTTTAATTGTTGTTTTTGAGAAGTTTATTTTTCAAGAAGAATATGTCTTTGTCCAGCAATTTTGACATTGTAAATGGATCGAAGAGAGAAAATCAATTGTTTGGCAGTAATGAAAATTACAAATATCATTTAGAAATTGTTCACATTTCAATGTTAAATATTGATATTGAAATTTGGACAGTATAAAACTTCACAACTTTTACTAGTTTCATTAACGTCAACAAATTGACATGAATTTCAATTCAGTTAATTTACAATGCAGAAAAAAGAAGATTGGAAGCATATTTTTAAAAGAAACATAAAAATTAGCAACAATAAAACAACAACAATAATTTTAATAATAATATGCACCGATAATAAGTTAAACAAAAAGGTTCTATGAAATAAAAAAACAATTGAAATATTCGTTGAAAATTAATGATTGCAAGACACTTGCCAAGTAAAAGCGAAAATCTTTCTGACTCAATGACGAATTAGATGAGTGCATTATCTGTACGCCTCGTAATTAATGTTCTCTGTGGTGCAATCGGTTAACGCGTTAAGTAAAAAGCCGATAGTTCAAAAGGTCAATTGCATACGTCCTTTTCAAATTGCGTTTTATAGTTAAAACTAAATCTTGATAACGAACCTGTTTTTTCATCGATTTTCAGTGAGAATCACAAATACGGTAGCTTATTGTCACACGTTCGTCATCAAATTGATAAAAATGTTCAATTAAATAGAAAAGAAAAAGTAACTTTTCGTAACCGATTGCGCCACAGAGACAAAGACGTTTTGTTCCTTTAAATTAATAGGTCAAATCATTAAATAGTTTGTCATGTGTTCCCTTTACAGTTTATCAGTTCATCGCAATTGACGACAATTCGTACAAGTTAATAAAAGTTACGGAATTAATGTGCATCTCTAAATTGTTCACATTTCCTATACAATTTTTCCCATTAGCTCGAAACATTTAAAATTATTAATACTTATGCATCAATTTAAATATTTAATTATTTTAAAATAATATATTTTCACAGAGAGTACTTGAATATCTTTTACTTCGTGAAAGACTCAAAGTAGAAACTCGTTTTGTCCTTACTCAAAGAAAATGATCTGAAGTACAATTTGGTAAACATAGATAAACCTACCCACGATAAGACGTACTGTCAAAAGGATGGTCTTTTTCCCACTTTTTATCTATTTTGTGTATTACTATACCTAACTTTACTAAAAAAAAAAAAAAAAAAAAAATATCGTCAGTATGGGACGACGCCCTTCAAGCCTATAAATAGGCAGTGATATTCTCTGTTATCCTCTTATGTTTTGGATAACAAGATGGGGGGGACGTTTTAAAAATGTGTCCCCCCGCTCCATCAGGGCACAGAGGGTCACTTCAGTTAATTCTATGTATCACTTTTCACTCTGACTTCTCCGACAAACATTTTACACACAAAAACATTCTTTAGTCTAAATGTTTTTTTCTTTATTCTCTATGGACTTTTTTTTTGTTTGTAAATAATGCATTGTCGTTTATTTGTATATAGTTTTCTTGTTACTTTAATTATTTCTTACCCGGACTTACATTCGACTCGGTAATAATTATTGTGAAACACCGCAATGAACTTCACTCTTGCGCAAGGCTTATTGTGTATCATCAGTATTCACTGATGAGTTGCACCCCTTTTTTTTTGTTGTTATTTTGAATCCCCGAGATAGGGAGTGTAGCTCGGGGCAGTTTTGAATAAAATGAGTGTGTGCGCATCTATTACGCACGAACATACATACATACATACAAAAATACAAATCACATACAACGCCGAGCATTCATTGGTTAATTAATCACCGCTACATTACTACAGGCAATTTACAAATCGCAGTAATGCGACAATTTTGTAATCGCTTTATTTTATGTCGTCAGTTTTGTGCACTTTTGGGAGAAGCGGATCACAGAACCTTTCTTAAGTCTCCCAAAAGCTCGCTTGCTGATTGGTCGATGCCAACCAATCAGATCGTTTGCACGTGAAGAATAATTTTTCCCGCGCAACGATTTGGAGCCTATAGTCGCTTATTTAAGCCAGAATTTTCTTATGCCAATTAGTGAGAATTCAACTGCCAAACGAATCCACGACAGTTCAAACTATGCGCCAACTTTCTAACTCACACACACCACTCACATGCTGATTATACCTTGTACACACTCACATAAACTCTTCTTACACAGCAATATCTTTCAAGGACAATCATTACAAGAGACTCTCATGAACCTTCTTCCAGTGAACTTTGAACCAAATGACTATTTCTCATTGAACACTAAAATAACAGTAAAGAGAGACAACTCTTTGTTAATTCAACCTTTTCTTACTTAAATGCATGCTTTCCTTCACATCGTTGTTTGATATTGTATATCTTGTTAAATACATATTTTATGTGTAAGAATGTCTTTTGGTTATCCTTTTTATGCGTGAGCGTTATTTCCTAATCTAAAGTTAAATTAATATGGTGAAGTCCGTCACAAGTGAAATGTCTACTACGGTTTTCGTGTTGCTCTTTCTGTCATTACTAAATTAATTGCAACGTTCGTGTATGAAACATATTGTTTTAAAAAGGCGATGATTAGAATAGGAATAAAACCTGAACATCTGATGAAAATGAATGAATGCATTTTTATTTCATGAAAATTCACAACAAAATATTAAACACTATTTATTTGACACCGGGTCTTATTGATCAAAATTTCAATCTTCATCTGAAACGCGTTTAAATCGAGCCTGTGTGCTATCTTTATTTACAAAACTCAGTTTTGGAAATGAAATAGATTACCTAAAATATGTTAATGATGTAGGGATATAAAATGCCTTTTTCATCTCTACACTAAAAAGAGAAAAAATATAATATAGTGACGTCATTAGCTCGGGAAACACAGTCTGTGTCATATGCGATAAAAGCTATGATGATCATGTCTTTTTCGATTTATGTCTGACTTGGCAGAAGATTTTTCCGCAGTACGTATATTTACCCCAGCCTCCTCACTGAGACAAAGGGTAACAAGGTTAGGTTTAATGTGGATAACCTGAGCGCGTACAAGCGAACCAGGGACAAAAATTGATCAGCCCCAGCAACCATCGGTTGCACTGGTGTGGAACGTCTAACATTTTCCACAGTTAATATTTAGACGTGCGCATGCGTGGATTGCATCCCTACCCTTCTCGTGCGGCTAGTTATAGTAGTAACCGTCGGTGAGCCAGCTGCTGCTGATAGTGTTGCCGACTCCCTCTTGATTGGCTGCTACTGATGTTTAAAATTTGTTTTTTTTCCCGCGCGATGAGCTTGACGTCACGAGCGACCGGCGTTTGGATTTCTTTTCAGCTGCGGTTTTCTCCTCGAGGCTGAAACAACTCAATTATCCCACGTTCTTAGCCATAAACGAGCTGGGATATCTAACGCCTTCCCAAGACTAACCTTTCGTCTTGATGTGAACAGCTTACGAGCATTCCTCTACTCACTACCAGAATCTTCAATACGGTCGTCTCACACCTTTCCAAGACTATCCCCTTCGTCTTGATGCAAAGAACTTTCGAACTATTTTTTACTCACTACCAGAATCTGCAATACGGTCGTCTCTCACCTTTCCAAGACTAATTCTTCGTCTTGACGCAAACAACTCAGAATTCTCTTCGACCAAAATAGTGAAACTGACTACGAACTCTTTATTTCTTCCTTTTGAACCAGTTACCTTAAAAATATTCACATACACTCACATTAACAAAAATTCCACAGTGAGTATTTTTTATTCCTTGCAATATTGTATTCCTGTTCATAATTACTCGAGCAGACATCCTTCCAGAACTTTCCTATAGAGGAACTTTTCCCGCCAAAGCCATCTCGTTGCCTTTTATTGGCGCAAAAATCAGATGAACTATTTTTGACTGCCTCATAGTTCTTTTTGCAAGTTACAACAGTTTTACCTCAGTCTCCACGCACGAGACTACCTACTTGTTAAATAATTCAATAAATTTTAATTCTGTGTTTATTTGCAAGTCTTGCTTCAGTCATTCTTTGTGCCTACCAATTTTCTTCCTTCTTATGCACGTTTAATATGACCCTTTTCCTTTTTCCTTTTTCTTTTTTATATCCAGGAGATTGTGAAATTTAGTATGAGAAAGAACACGCGCTGAGTATTTACATAATATTCCTCTTTCTCTCCTCTCCTTTTACTTTGTTTGTGGATCCGGTAGTCGAGTGTAGTGTCTGGCACAAGGCCACCTTTTTCGTATGCCGGCACTTCATTAGCCACATTCACTCCGGGTCTGCAACACTGGTATCGGTATGACTACCAATCCCCACCGACCTCTATCTCTAGTGCAATAAGGGATGGTGGTGGAGCTGCGGAGAGGTTTTTCCCGGAACCGGGCACCTAACTATATTTCTCAGATGCATCTCTGCCCGCGGACAGAGCCACAGTTGAGTCGCACGCTGCTCGAAGACAAAAACGCAACTGAGAGACTCAAAAGTCAATGATGTCTACATCCTAAGATTGATACACTCCAGTCAGTCAAGTGCCGTATGTGATGCACACTTGGCCGATCATGTTTCTTTCAATTCATGACTGACGAGGCAGATGATCTTTCCGTAGCAGGTTACTTTTTATTTTAACCATATATTGGTTCCCAATAAACGGTATATGACCCAGTCTTTCATTCTTTTCAAACCATAGCTGAGAAAGAACAGATAATTTCATAGCCAACCAAGGCTATTTGCATGTAAGTAACTGTAACTAACCGGACTGGAATTAGTAAATAAAATTTGTCTGTAAAATTTGTCTGCCTTTTACTATAAAGGTTAAATTTAAATTAGACAAAAGTTTTTCTAGAAGAAAGAAGAAGATTTTGAATGGAAAAGGTTTGTCGTTGAAATTTTCCGAATCTTTTATAAAGGAAGTTTTATTCCGAAATGCAGTACAAAAATTAAGTTTTTTTCTTGGTGTCTCTCTGAGTGTGTAAATATCTCTCTGAGTAAATTTCTTTGCGTATCCCTTGTGTGTAAGAATCTCTATTTATTTATTGTATAAAAATACAATTATGGCACAACGCCGAAAAGGGGAAAGGGGTTGAGGCAGGTCCACACTGACTATCCTATACCTAGCTAATCTGATTCACGACCCATTCACTCGCTACAATTTGTACATTCCCCACAAAACCTCGTCCGTCATCAATCAATCCTCCATCTACCATAATACCGCATCCTCTCGGAGTGGGGGGGGGGCTACAAGACGCACCCCGAGATTTAAAAATTTAATGATAATAAACATAGATAAAAATTTAATATATGACAATGAGAGGGGAGCGGATGAACCCCAAAACAAACTAAATATCAACACAAAGCAAAACAAAACATAAATGATGTTAATAGGACCCCATCCAACCATCAAAAAAGAGAGGCCGATATATTCTGCCCATTGGGCAAAATCAAGTGGCTCTCTCGCTAAGGGAGAGGAAAAGGAAAAAAATATATACGGACATGGGAAATATATAAAGCTGACCCAGCCGAGATGAAAGGGGGCCAAAACAAACTGGGGATGTTGGGAATCTTAACTTGGATCATAAGATGTAGCCCGGAGCAGGCCAGGAGCAATAGTTACATTAACTAGGTACACAAAGCTTGTCTAACCTAACCAAAGGGAGGGCTCCACAGGAAATCACCCCGATGCGACGTAGGTTGACCTAAAAGAGAAAATCAAGTCTAGCCCCGTTCACACGAACCAAGCTCGCCTCAGTCACCCACGTTCCGCTAAAGGCTGTCGAATGCAAGCGTTTTCTATCAGTTCTAATCTTCATCTTGAGCTGATGCTCAAAGAATCGGATCAGATCATGACGAGAAAGACGGTTGCCTCGCTAGGCTTTCTCTTGTCGCGTTGTCTAAATCACTATTCGAGCCGTGGTCAGCAGCGAAAGAAACACCATTCGTTTCACCCCAGATTACGGGGGCGACACATTGTCACACGGGTATGCGCGATAAATGGACACGAGCTTTTTCCAAACAAATTAACAGTATTCTTTGATACAGACACCACCGCTTTTTTTGTTTTTTCCCACAAAAGAAACGTTACACCTGAATTCACCCAAATAGTGCAATCTTTTTCCTGAGACTCCATATGCAACTTTATCAGAAGTCAATAAACTGTGTTTTCCCATTTTTCTCCATGTCTGTTCATTTATGATAGTGATATCAGATCCTGTATCTAGTTGCAATTTTATTTTTACATCATTAATTTGCACAAAAATAAATTTCCTCTTTTGAGATGTCTTGCTAATTTCCCTTTTAGGTTTCTTATCGTTACTCCATGTATGCATTATGTTCACATATGTTTACTTTTTTCTCTATTTTTGTATCTGCAACACGTACTTTTGTGTACTAATTTCCCACATTCATAACATTTTTTGTTCTTGAAGAAAACAATCACGTTTAAAATGTTTACCTCCACAACCATGACAAATATTAGGTATTGGGGGGGGGATGCTTATCGTCTTTTTTCCCTGTCCTGTTAGAAATTAAAAAACGTTTATTAGTATTTTTTCTTAGAAGGTCGGACACTATGTACTTGTGAATTTTGGAATAATTTCCCCTTTCTACACTCATACACTTCACTATAACTGATAACCCAGCATAGACGTATCCACATCACCAGAAATTAGTGAACCAAGTCGCTAGAGAAAAAGAACAGCAAAGGAACATTTGAATATTGAACCGAAGCTGAAGAAATATAGACTCAAGAGGAAGTCATCTCAAAGGGAATGTGTTATATAGGAATAAAGGATCACTGCCGACACTTGAGTTTGAACGTAGATCGCCAGTGAGTAAACACAGGCGATACCATTATTGAATTAAGTAGCCCACGTGACCATAGAGGAAACGCATATATGTATATACGATCACTATTCCTAGTCTATCCTCTATTACTATTCGGATTTCCAGTTATTTTAGCCTCTATTACTATACAGACAGCTATTCTCTACTCTATTCACTATACTATTTCTCTATATGGATTACTATTTAGGCAAGTATTATCGAACAAGTAGTATTAGTGCGAGATTAGTCGAAGGCGTCTAAAACCAGTATTGTTTAACGGCGTTACTATAGTTGTATCTGCGAGTACAAAGTCGCTACTATAACGAGCATTACGAGTATTCGGTGACATCACGAAAGTAGCAACGAGTGTTCGTTGACATCACAAAAAAGGATAACAACAACCATAATAATAATAATAATAATAATAATAGTTTGGACCCGGCTCTACAGGATACAAAGCAGGAATTATAACATACACAAATAATAATAATAATAATAATAATAATAATACGCAGGAATTATAACATACACAAATAATAATAATAATAATAATAATAATAATAATAATAAGCAGGAATTATAACATACACAAATAATAATAATAATAATAATAATAATAATAAGCAGGAATTATAACATACACAAATAATAATAATAATAATAATAATAATAATAATAATCCTTTAGTTTGATATGATTATAAATCCTAATGTCTCAAGTTAATTCCTTGCTTTTCAGTCCCCTTTTCTCTCCTCTAATAATTTTTTTTTTTTTTAACTTGTATTTCAAGTTTTAATCCACACCCCAGACCTTAAGCGGACACCAGTGTCCTTTTTTTCTTTTTACCCTAGTCATCCCATATCTCTGTCGGTGCGTGTATATGTACATGTTTGCTAATCTCTCTCTCTCTCTCTCTCTCTCTCTCTCTCTCTCTCTATATATATATATATATATATATATATATATATATATATATATATATATATATATATATATATTGAATGTACATGTAGATATGTCCACACTGACAGGGATCATACTGTATTATATCTGTGTTTTCTGTTTTTTTTTTTTTGTTTTTTTTTCATGGCTACAGGTGTAATTTTCCTACAATGCTCTGCCCTTTGTCTATCATCTCTTTGAGTGAATATTCTAAAACATATCTTTCAGCGGCAAGTAGGTTGAGAGATGACCGGAAAAGTATAACTTTTATTCCCTTGCTCCTACCCCTCTGTTTAATGAATTCTTCAATATTCCCCCTACCAATCTGTAGTATAAGTCCAGCCTACCCCATAAAATTTGATAAGTATCTGTCGTTGGCGACGGAAAATTGAACATTTGTGGAGAGTCACTTGTGCCATGCTCCGAAGTTGTAAGAAATGGTAAATGTAGCATCTTTGAATGATACTTTTCCTTTAGTTTGATACGATTGTAAATCCTAATGTCTCAAGTTAATTCCTTGCTTTTCAGTCCCCTTTTCTCTCCTCTAATATTTTTTTTTTTTAACTTGTATTTCAAGTTTTAATCCACACCCCAGACCTTAAGCGGACACCCGTGTCCATTTTTTTTTTTTTTTTTTTTTTTTTATGCCTATATACTGAAATCTAATTATCCCACTTGGAGGTGTCTCTCGGACTTATACTAAGTTAAAACTTAGTATTATCTACCCAACTGAATACCATACACTGTTATGAACTTTTAACTTCGATATATTAATAAACCCACTATCTCAAATCTGGTCTTGCTCTTGGACCTTCTTCAAGTCTCGTCCTAAAGCTGGTAATCTGAACAAAATTACCCCTTGGCGGTCAAGGTTAAAACGCATCTCTACCAATTTCAATGAATACGAAAAATATCTCATACCGGATCGGCCGTCAACCGGGACAACAAGGGCCGCGTCCCTCAGAGAGGAACCAGTCTGAGGTCGAAAAGTCTGTCACTGGAACAAACTCTTCCACACACGAAGAGACACTAGGTCACCAAACCCGGATTATCGCCAACCTTGGACCAAGTGTCTCAATGCCAAATCGACTAGTAAAAATGAAACGAACGAAATGGAGCCGCGAAGAGTATCGACAAGTTATGACATCCTTCTTCACTGCACTCGAAAACCCAGCAAAGAACACCACCAATCAAACATACCAAATATGGAGAAATATGGTGGGAAATGATATAAGACCTAACCTCAATCCAAACATGCTTGCCAATGTCCGCAGAGATATCATGCGAAACAACAGACTCTCAAAGGCAGAAATAGATAAGATAAAATTAGATATAAGGCAAAATACTATGACCCATCACTCAAACTCTGTTGAGACGAATGTTGAAATAAAGAATGCGACAGAGGATGAGGTGGACGCTAAAGCGAATGAAATACGAAATCGTCTCCCAGGAAATGAAACCGAAGATTCTGCCTTAGACACAACCTCTAGTTCTCCAGAAATTGTCACTGAAGATGACTCCAGGTACATTAATTTAGAATTCCTTGAAAACCACGAAGCTGAAATCACCGAAGCGAAAAATGACGTCATCCAAGTACTCAGCAGAGTAACTTTCATACAATTGTCAGACAGAGACCAGCTCCCGAAAATCCATATGACAAATCCAAACAAGCACATCGTGAAAATATACAATGCTGCACTGGAAACACTGTTAACAGATAAACCACCGGGAAACATAACAGAAGTTAACAACGTCATATACGCAACAGCTCTAGCAGCGACTCGGAAGCTTGGTGTCAAGACAATAAATAGAATTAACAGACACAGAGAACCAGCTTGGAAAACCAAACTGATACGAGAATTAAAACAAATCAGATGCGAGCTGTCTATATTAGATGAGCTCACCAGAAACCCTAATATTTCCACACGTAAATCCAAAAAGATCAAACGGAAATATAGCATTAAATCCCTAATTGATATTCCATCGATCAAGGAAATGCTGAAACAGAAACTTCAGCTAAAAGCACAGAGAACAAGACGATACGAGAAACGTTGTAGATTCTATCGCCAAAATAAAACATTCCGAACAGATCTTAAGAAATTTTACAGGGAAATTGGAAAAACGCCTATACATGTCGAAACGCCACCATCGATTGATAATGTACAGACATTTTGGGAAAATATTTGGAGCAACCCAAAGGAATGTAACCCAAATGCAGAATGGATACGGCGTGAAGAAGAACGACTGCTGGATACACCTCTGCAAGAATGGGTAAATATATCCACAGATGATGTTAGGCAAGCACTAACGAAATCCCAAAAATGGAAATCCCCAGGAAATGACAAGGTGCCCAATTTCTGGCTGTATCATCTCTCATCTACCCATGGCATACTTGCAAAAACATTATCAACGCTTGTAAATAATCCCAATAAAATCCCGGAATGGGTTACTGAAGGTATTACATACCTCATACCAAAAACAACTGAAACAGACGACCCGAAAAATTATAGACCGATAACATGTCTTTCCACAACGTATAAGTTGATCACGTCTGTACTGACGAACCGTACTTACTCCTTCTTCGAAACAAACAGCATTCTCCCGCTGGAACAGAAGGGATGCAGTAGAGGTTCATATGGCTGCAAAGATCAACTTCTGATAAATAAAATGATCCTGGAAAATTGCAGGAGACGACGCAGAAATCTCAGTGCAGCGTGGATTGATTATCGTAAAGCCTTTGATAGTGTTCCACATTCTTGGATCCTTAAGGCTTTGGAAATGTACAAAGTCTCCCCTGTGGTATTAAACTTTCTTAAGCACAGCATGGGGATGTGGAACACAAAACTATACCTTAGGCACACCGGGGGCACTGCTATATCCAACCGTCTGAATATCCGACGTGGAATTTTTCAAGGAGACTCTCTGTCACCCCTTCTGTTTTGTTTATCCTTAACCCCTCTTACACATGAACTGAACAACAGTAGCTATGGTTACAAAATAAATAAGAAAATTTTCAATCACCTACTATACATGGATGATCTCAAACTCTTTGCCAAAGACGACAATGAGTTGAAAGGCCTCCTCAATATTGTAAAATACTTTAGTGACGACATAGGTATGGACTTCGGATTAGATAAATGTGCAAAAGTAACATTCAAGAAAGGTAGAATTACAGAAACACCCTCAATAGATTTAGATTTTGTCACAAAGATTAGGGAATTGGAGCATGAAGAAGCTTATAAGTACCTAGGAATTAGCGAAGGAGATGGCATACAACACACCCAAATGAAAGAAAAAATAAGAAAAGAGTACTACAGGCGTGTACGTCTGATACTAAATACTGAACTAAACTCAAAAAATAGAATATCAGCTATAAACACATTGGCTGTCCCAGTGGTGCATTACAGCTTTAATGTCCTTAACTGGACCATAGCTGAAATTAAGCGAATGGACGCCAAAACGAGAAAGCTTCTCACTTGCTATCGCATGCATCATCCCAAAGCTGATGTTGATCGTCTGTATGTGTCCAGATCCGAAGGAGGCAGAGGATTAGTTCAACTAGAACTGTCCTACAAAACTACAACAATTGGCCTCCAAAAATACTTGGAAACTACAGAAGACTGGATGATGGTATGCGTCAAGGAACATGAAAGTAGTAACCATCTTTACTCCGTAATGAAAGAAGCCAACAAATTCAAACTGGAGCTTCAAATGGGCGTAGAGATGCAACTACAGCACAATACACCGGCTGAAACTGCAAAATACTTGAAAAAGACAGCAAAGACGAATGCAACCGACCAGATACAGAAGCGATGGCAAGATAAACCGCTTCATGGCCAATACTCTGCCCGTATCAACCAAGCTGATGTAGACAAAACCCGTACCCATCAGTGGCTACACAGTGCAGGGTTGAAAGCGGAAACTGAAGGTTTTATCCTTGCTGCGCAGGACCAATGCTTGCTAACTAGGAATTATCAAGCACATATACTAAAATATTGTGTCAGCCCAAAATGCAGATTCTGTGATAAATATCCAGAAACGATTGATCATCTTGTATCAGGTTGCACGATGTTGGCACCCACTGAATATAAAACCCGACATGACAGAGTGGGCCAATATCTGCACTGGAAAATCTGCAACTTCTACGGGAAGGAAACTGAAAGAAACTGGTACCAACACCACCCAGACCCATTTACGGAGATAGGACCTGTTACAATTCTATGGGACTACACAATTCACACTGACAGAACAATCAAGGCCAACCGACCAGATATTGTTATTAAAGACCACAAACAAAAACGGTGCCTCCTTATTGATATGGCAGTCCCTGCTGACTGCAATGAAGATATTCAAAAAGCTGTCAAAATACAAGGACCTTGAAATAGAGGTCTCGAAAATGTGGCATATGGGAACATCAACAATCCCTCTTGTAGTTGGAGCCCTAGGACTGGTTGGAAAAGATTGCAGTAGACTAATTGCAGGGATTCCTGGAAGCCCATGCCTCAAGGAGATACAAAAAATTGTTCTGACAAGTACAGCCCACACTTTACGAAGGGCTCTATCTATGTAATTTTTTTTTTTTTTTTTTTTTTTTTTTTTGTCAGTGAAAAGTGTCATGATGCCATTTCTAACCTTAGGTCCCTGGGTGGGACCCGGAAAGAAATGTGTAAACGCCAGAAAGCAAAGAAAATAAAAATAATAATAATAATAAGAAGAAGAAGAAGAAGAAGAAGAAGAAGAAGAAGAAGAAGAAGATGGACGAATGATAAGTCAAACAAAAGTTCTATGAAACAAAAAAACATTTGAAATGTTAGTTGAAAATGAAAGATAGCGAGACACTTGCCAAGTGAAAGCGAAAATCTTCATATTACTTAATGACTAATTATAAGTGCGTTCTGCATGCGTCGCAATAGTTGTTCTCTGTAGTGCAATTGGTTATTGCATTAACTAAGAAGTCGATAGTTCAATATCACCCAAGGCCGATTGAAATTGCGTTTTTATAGTTAAAAAACCAAATCTTGATAACGAACATGTTTTTTCATCGATTTTTAGTAAGATATAGATTCACAATGACGGTAGCTTATTGGTAGACGTTCGTCATCAAATTGATGAACATGTTGTTCAATTAAATAGAAAAGAGACAAAGAAATAACAATTCGTCCCTGGGTGGGCTTGAACCACCAACCTTTCGGTTAACAGCCGAACGCGCTAACCGATTGCGCCACAGAGACAAGGACAAAGCTACTGCACAGTCAAATCCTTCAAATAATCATATATTTTATCATTGGAAGCGTTCTCTCCTTCAGTTTCGCGTTCGTCGCAATCTTTTCTTTTAAAGAGAAATTTGCTTTACTTTTTTAATCAGAACCTTTGTAGTAACAGACTTGATTTGTGTAGTTTATTATAATTGTTGTTTTTGAGAAGTTTATTCTTCAAGAAGAATATTTCTGTGGCAAGCAATTTTGACATTGTAAATATATCGGAGAGAGAAAAACAATTCATAGGCAGTAATCAAAATTACAAATGTCATTTAGAAATTGTTCACATTTCCATGTTAAAGATTGATATTGAAATTTGGACATTATCTAAAACTGCATAACTTCCGCTAGTTTCGTTAACGTCAACAAATTGGCATGAATTTCAACCCGGTTAATTTACAATGCAGAAGAAAAGGGTAGACTGAAAGCATATTTTTAAAAATTATCTTATAAAAATTAACAACAACAGCACAGTTGGGAATCTTAACTTGGATCATAAGATGTAGCCCGGAGCAGGCCAGGAGCAATAGTTACATTAACTAGGTACACAAAGCTTGTCTAACCTAACCAAAGGGAGGGTTCCACATGAAATCACCCCGATGCGATGTAGGTTGACCTAAAAGAGAAAATCAAGGCTAGACCCGTTCACACGAACCAAGCTCGCCTCAGTCACCCACGTTTCGCTAAAGGCTGTCGACTGCAAACGTTTCCTATCAGTTCTAATCTTCATCTTGAGCTGATGCTCAAAGAATCGGATCAGATCATGGCGAGAAAGACGGTTGCCTCGCAAGGCTTCCTCCTGTCGCGTTGTCTAAATCACCATTCGGGCCGTGGCCAGTAGAGATAGAAACGCCATTCGTTTCACCCCAGATTACGGAGGCGACACATTGTCACACGGGTATGCGCGATAAATGGACACGAGCTTTTCGGGAGCGATACAAGCCATCAACTCGCCGACGTGGTCCCATAGGGGTCGGGCTTGAGGCCTATGGTAGAAGGTGTGCGAAGCCGTTTCATCTAAGCCAAGAATCACACCGTCACAGTCTGGAAAAATTCGCCAAGCCCCATATGATGGCCTCCTATGACATGTCGAGCCGCTCACATAGAGGGTCCTTCACCCCCCCCCTCCACTAGATAACGACAGAAGACCTTCCTAGGCCATGAAATGTCACTGGAGCAAGGAATAACTGTCAGGTGTATCGACACTCGCGAAGGAAATCCGATTGATCCCGGGGTCTACGACGGCGTTCAACCCACGAGATGGGAGGACTGATAGTAAGGAAAGGGAAGGCGTCCCTCACAATCCCCACCATAATCCAATCTCCCGTCAATGCGCGGCGTAGGAAAGCCAGCCTTGAGGCGAGTTTGTGGCTCGCCAAGTCCGGCATTCCCAGCCCCTTCATAACACGAAGATTGTGCACAGACTTCCCTGACGACCTTATGACTGCGTCCCCTTCATAAAATGGAGGATAGCGATCGCTCCAGCGGCTTCTTATAGTCCTTACAGAGAGAAAGTACGACCAAGCGGTAAAGGACAATTGGGAAGACGTAAGTGGCAAACGCCTCCGCCCTGCACTTAACGGACAACTTCCTTCAGCGCTAAGCCTCAGCGGCCGCGCTGACTTTCTCCCGTACTTCTGACCAATTTTTCTCCAAACTTCACTTCAAGAATTCGGACAGGACCGTCCGTCCAACCAATGGGAGACCTGGAATATCGACCCTCTTCCAGGCACCTAACCGCAAGCCGGAAGACTTGTCACGGTTAATCTTGGCTCCTGTCACCTTTTCGTACCGACCAAGCGCCTTCAGTACCACCTCAATATCGCTGCAGGACGACACGAAAGTAGATATGTCATCGGGGTATGCGGAAACCCTGGTTCGAGAACCTCCAGGGACAGCAATTCCATGTAGGGCCGGATTGCAAGCCCTGTCCCTCAGCCGGTAAAGAAGAGGCTCCAACGCCAAAGCGTAAAGTAAGGGCGACAGTGGACAACCCTGACGGACCGACTGAGACCGGGCAAAAGCGCCCGACAGCTTCCTGTTTACCTGTACCACATCACTGGGGGATCGATACAGAATGCAAATCCAGCGGCAAAATAGGGCGCGAGTCCAGCAGGCTGCAGGACAGCAGCAAGGTAGCGATAGTCAATCCTATCAAATGTCTGGGACTGATCGAAATTGATCAGCGCAGCCTCATCGTCGTCTTTTGCACCCTCTACGATCGTGCGGATCAGATGTAGTTTGCTCTGAATTGTTCGGCCCTTCACAGCACAAGTCTGCTCCGGACCCAACAGAGACTCGGCAACTAACTGCAAACGCTCCTGCAAGATCTTGACCCAAATCTTTAACTCTATGTTTAGCAGAGTTATGGACCTATAGTTATCTAATTCCCTCCCAACACCCTTGCACTTTTTCAACAACGTGATCACACCCCTGATGAACCGACCGGGGACGTATCCCTGCCGGAATCAGTTGTTAAACATGACAACCAAAATCGTGACAAAGATGTGCGACAGCCTCAAGTACAATTCATAGGGCAAACCATTCAGACCGGATGACTTGCCTCTGCCGACCTTCTTAAATGCCGCGTAAACCTCGCCCTACGTGATCTCTCCCTCGCAGCTAGCCGCTTCAGTGGGCGAAAGTCAGCCAAATAGCTACGAAACACATCGTCGCGGAGACCAGGCTCCTTGGTAAACCATCTCTCGGAAAGCCGCCGAAACGACTCACACAGGTCGTCAGTGGCCCGAAGAGTGTGCCCCTCAGGGGTTTTGACTTCACGAATGTAACGACCGGAACCTCGACGGATTTCCTTCCTTGCTCAAGTCTGCGCCCATATTTACAGCTTCGGAAACAGCTTGCTTAAAGTATGGCTAATTACCTGGCCCATGTAGCGCTCGCTATTCGAACGCTCCAGGGCTTCCCTAGCTAAGACTCTCTCTAGGGGATACCCCCACCAACCACCGCCCGGAAAAGAATATCTCTAAGACCCTTCACCTTCTTAGCTCTATCTAGAGCGAGCCGATTGCTAAACTCAGTGGTGAAGGACCTAACCCTATCCTTAAGTCTATCCAACCACGTATTCCCAATAACCGCTCCCAGTAGCCCCCTCTGCACTAGGCTAATTAGCTGATCCCGGAAGTCCAGTCTTTCCAGTAAGGCCAGATTGAACTTCCCGTAGCCAGCCATTCTAGGCCTACAATCTCACACCATCCGGGCACAAATGATTTTGTGGTTCGAATAGCCTAACCAGTGGTACGTGGGACAATCTTACAAGTCTACGTCGTCTCCTCTAACATTCTATCCATTTAGCTAACCACCTGGGAAGACGGCCAACTAGAGTCCCACGTCCACATCTTCCCCCGTGGGGTTGATCGACCCGGTATCTATCAACAAGACCAAACTCGTTGATCAGATCAACCAGGCTACGATCCCCTTCCCGCTAGCTCCCCACCCATGTCTACCTTGCGGTTCAGAACGGCATTACAGTCCCCCATTAAGACTAACGCGTTGAATCCACCAGGAACAGCCCCAACCGCCGAAAAAATGAGACCATCTGCTCGAGGTCATTGGGTGCATAAACCATAACGACTCGGAACGAACCACTTTTCACGGCAACATAAGCCACGATCAACCGGCTCTCCGCATCCGCATGTAGAAGGTCCACCCTAGCATCCAGGGTACGGCTAACCAACAAAGAAACTCCTCTGGCCTGTCGGTCCCCATACGCTGAATAGACGACAAAGTCGTTAGACAGCACACAACGACGTTGCAAACGTCTTGATCGCGGCGACATCCACACCGAACGACAAGAGGTCACGAAGCAGGCACGTGTAAGAATCTCAATGCGCCGAAAAACTTGTTCGTCGTTTGTATTTATAGTTTTTTTCACAATTAAATCGTGCCAATGGATGCTTAGCAGATGCTGCCAATAATTCCCAGAAATGCGTGGGCAAGATTGTATTTCCTATTTTTTATCTGATGGGATTTCTTGAAACATTTAAATTAGGGGTGAATTCGAGAAAGATTTTTTTTAAATCAGTTGAGCCTAATTTTGCACAAAATTTGATTGTTTTGTCATGGGAATTTCTCGAAGCTTATTTTACATTTAACAACCAATGAAATTCAAGAAATTTTTTTAAATTGAATAGTAATAATGATATATTTCGTGATTGGAATCTTTCTCTTTCAGTTTTAAGTTCATCACTATCTTTCATTTTAAAGAGGAATTTTGTTTCCTTTTCTAAATCAGAACTTTTGTAGGAACAAACTTGATTTGTGTAGTTTAATTGTTGTTTTTGAGAAGTTTATTTTTCAAGAAGAATATGTCTTTGTCCAGCAATTTTGACATTGTAAATGGATCGAAGAGAGAAAATGAATTGTTTGGCAGTAATGAAAATTACAAATATCATTTAGAAATTGTTCACATTTCAATGTTAAATATTGATATTGAAATTTGGACAGTATAAATCTTCACAACTTTTACTAGTTTCATTAACGTCAACAAATTGACATGAATTTCAATTCAGTTAATTTACAATGCAGAAAAAAGAAGATTGGAAGCATATTTTTAAAAGAAACATAAAAATTAGCAACAATAAAACAACAACAATAATTTTAATAATAATATGCACCGATAATAAGTTAAACAAAAAGGTTCTATGAAATAAAAAAGCAATTGAAATATTCGTTGAAAATTAATGATTGCGAGACACTTGCCAAGTAAAAGCGAAAATCTTTCTGACTCAATGACGAATTAGATGAGTGCATTATCTGTACGCCTCGTAATTAATGTTCTCTGTGGTGCAATCGGTTAACGCGTTAAGTAAAAAGCCGATAGTTCAAAAGGTCAATTGCATACGTCCTTTTCAAATTGCGTTTTATAGTTAAAACTAAATCTTGATAACGAACCTGTTTTTTCATCGATTTTCAGTGAGAATCACAAATACGGTAGCTTATTGTCACACGTTCGTCATCAAATTGATAAAATGTTCAATTAAATAGAAAAGAAAAAGTAACTTTTCGTCCCTGGGTGGGCTTGAACCACCAACCTTTCGGTTAACAGCCGAACGCGCTAACCGATTGCGCCACAGAGACAAAGACGCTTGGTTCCTTTAAATTAATAGGTCAAATCATTAAATAGTTTGTCATGTGTTCCCTTTACAGTTTATCAGTTCATCGCAATTGACGACAATTCGTACAAGTTAATAAAAGTTACGGAATTAATGTGCATCTCTAAATTGTTCACATTTCCTATACAATTTTTCCCATTAGCTCGAAACATTTAAAATCATTAATAGTTATGCATCAATTTAAATATTTAATTATTTTAAAATAATATATTTTCACAGAGAGTACTTGAATATCTTTTACTTCGTGAAAGACTCAAAGTAGAAACTCGTTTTGTCCTTACTCAAAGAAAATGATCTGAAGTACAATTTGGTAAACATAGATAAACCTACCCACGATAAGACGTATTGTGTATTTTGTGTATTACTATACCTAACTTTACTAAAAAAAAAAAAAAAAAAAAAATACCGTCAGTATGGGACGACGCCCTTCAAGCCTATAAATAGGCAGTGATATTGTCTGTTATCCTCTTATGTTTTGGATAACAAGATGGGGGGGACGTTTTAAAAATGTGTCCCCCCGCTCCATCAGGGCACAGAGGGTCACTTCAGTTAATTCTATGTATCACTTTTCACTCTGACTTCTCCGACAAACATTTTACACACAAAAACATTCTTTAGTTTAAATGTTTTTTTCTTTATTCTCTATGGACTTTTTTTTTTTTTGTAAATAATGCATTGTCGTTTATTTGTATATAGTTTTCTTGTTACTTTAATTATTTCTTACCCGGACTTACATTCGACTCGGTAATAATTATTGTGAAACACCGCAATGAACTTCACTCTTGCGCAAGGCTTATTGTGTATCATCAGTATTCACTGATGAGTTGCACCCCTTTTTTTTTGTTGTTATTTTGAATCCCCGAGATAGGGAGTGTAGCTCGGGGCAGTTTTGAATAAAATGAGTGTGTGCGCATCTATTACGCACGAACATACATACATACATACAAAAATACAAATCACATACAACGCCGAGCATTCATTGGTTAATTAATCACCGCTACATTACTACAGGCAATTTACAAATCGCAGTAATGCGACAATTTTGTAATCGCTCTATTTTATGTCGTCAGTTTTGTGCACTTTTGGGAGAAGCGGATCACAGAACCTTTCTTAAGTCTCCCAAAAGCTCGCTTGCTGATTGGTCGATGCCAACCAATCAGATCGTTTGCACGTGAAGAATAATTTTTCCCGCGCAACGATTTGGAGCCTATAGTCGCTTATTTAAGCCAGAATTTTTCTTATGCCAATTAGTGAGAATTCAACTGCCGAACGAATCTACGACAGTTCACCACGACAGTTCAAACTATGCGCCAACTTTCTAACTCACACACACCGCTCACATGCTGATTATACCTTGTACACACTCACATAAACTCTTCTTACACAGCAATATCTTTCAAGAACAATCATTACAAGAGACTCTCATGAACCTTCTTCCAGTGAACTTTGAACCAAATGACTATTTCTCATTGAACACTAAAATAACAGTAAAGAGAGACAACTCTTGGTTAATTCAACCTTTTCTTACTTAAATGCATGCTTTCCTTCACATCGTTGTTTGATATTGTATAGCTTGTTAAATACATATTTTATGTGTAAGAATGTCTTTTGGTTATCCTTTTTATGCGTGAGCGTTGTTTCCTAATCTAAAGTTAAATTAATATGGTGAAGTCCGTCACAAGTGAAATGTCTACTACGGTTTTCGTGTTGCTCTTTCTGTCATTACTAAATTAATTGCAACGTTCGTGTATGAAACATATTGATTTAAAAAGGCGATGATTAGAATAGGAATAAAACCTGAACATCTGATGAAAATGAATGAATGCATTTTTATTTCATGAAAATTTACAACAAAATATTAAACACTATTTATTTGACACCGGGTCTTATTGATCAAAATTTCAATCTTCATCTGAAACGCGTTTAAATCGAGCCTGTGTGCTATCTTTATTTACAAAACTCAGTTTTAGAAATGAAATAGATTACCTAAAATATGTTAATGATGTAGGGATATAAAATGCCTTTTTCATCTCTACACTAAAAAGAGAAAAAATATAATATAGTGACGTCATTACCTCGGGAAAAACAGTGTGTCATATGCGATAAAAGCTATGATGATCATGTCTTTTTCGATTTATGTCTGAAATTTTGCAAACCCTGGTTCAAATGGCCTAATAAGAAAAATGTGCAAATACAACCCAGTTCAAGACCCAATTCATCTGCATCAGAGATAAATCTGGAAAACTAGTTCGGCGTAATATGATAGCTTGCCCATATTCGCCGCTTCTTGAAGTAGCCGCACGGTTAGAAGCTAACAAAGTGAATTTTGTTGTAGACACAGGAGCGGCTGTATCAGTAATACCAAATCAATTTTTAAACGGTGTTATCATCCACCCAGCCAACATCTCTATTGTAGCAGCTAACGGAGTAAAAATAGAATGCTCTGGCCAAGCAGTAATCACATCAGCATTAAATAATCTCAGAAGAGTCTTTACTTGGAATTTTCTAGTTGCAGAAACGAACAAACCTCTCCTAGGTTATGACTTCTTGGGGCATTTTGAATTATTGGTAGATTGTACTAATAGTAAACTAATAGATACGACAACAAATAGTCAATCTAAGGCACAATTATCTTCTACGATAATGAACATTGATGTTTATCCAGACAATCCTACAGACATAACAGTCAAAAATCTCATAAAGAAATATCCAAATATAATCTCTCCACATCGAAATATCTCGAACGCTATCAAACCCAAGGTATTCCACGGAATTGAAACTGGAAGTAATCCCCCTTTCTTCTCAAAAACTAGACAATTATCACCTCAAAAATACAACATAGCGATGGAAGAATTTAAGAAACTTCAGAAAACTGGAATAATTTCCCCTTTCCACACTCATACACTTCACTATAACTGATAACCCAGCGTAGACGTATCCACATCACCAGAAATTAGTGAACCAAGTCGCTAGAGAAAAAGAACAGCAAAGGAACATTTGAATATTGAACCGAAGCTGAAGAAATATAGACTCAAGAGGAAGTCATCTCAAAGGGAATGTGTTATATAGGAATAAAGGATCGCTGCCGACACTTGACTTTGAACGTAGATCGCCAGTGAGTAAACACAGGCGATACCATTATTGAATTAAGTAGCCCACGTGACCATAGAGGAAACGCATATATGTAGGAAGTAACTGACAACTAACGATCACTATTCCTAGTCTATCCTCTATTACTATTCGGATTTCCGGTTATTCTAGCCTCTATTACTATACAGACAGCTATTCTCTACTCTATTTACTATACTATTTCTCTATATGGATTACTGTTTAGGCAAGTATTATCGAACAAGTAGTATTAGTGCGAGATTAGTCGAAGGCGTCTGACACCAGTATTGTTTAACGGCGTTACTATAGTTGTATCTGCGAGTACAAAGTCGCTAATATAACGAGCATTACGAGTATTCGGTGACATCACGAAAGTAGCAACGAGTGTTCGTTGACATCACAAAAAAGGATAACAACAACCATAATAATAATAATAATAATAATAATAATAATAATAATAATAATAATAGTTTGGACCCGGCTCTACAGGATACAAAGCAGGAATTATAACATACACAAATAATAATAATAAGAAGAAGAAGAAGAAGATGGACGAATAATAAGTCAAACAAAAGTTCTATGAAACAAAAAAGCATTTGAAATGTTAGTTGAAAATGAAAGATACCGAGACACTTGCCAAGTGAAAGCGAAAATCTTCATATTACTTAATGAATAATTATAAGTGCGTTCTGCATGCGTCGCAATAGTTGTTCTCTGTAGTGCAATTGGTTATTGCATTAACTAAGAAGTCGATAGTTCAATATCACCCAAGGCCGATTGAAATTGCGTTTTTATAGTTAAAAAACCAAATCTTGATAACGAACATGTTTTTTCATCGATTTTTAGTGAGATATAGATTCACAATGACGGTAGCTTATTGGTAGACGTTCGTCATCAAATTGATGAACATGTTGTTCAATTAAATAGAAAAGAGAAAAAGGAATAAAATTTCGTCCCTGGGTGGGCTTGAACCACCAACCTTTCGGTTAACAGCCGAACGCGCTAACCGATTGCGCCACAGAGACAAGGACAAGACTACAGCATAGTCAAATCCTTCAAATAATCAAATATTTCATCATTGGAAGCTTTCTCTCTTTCAGTTTCGCGTTCGTCGCAATCTTTTCTTTTAAAGAGAAATTTGCTTTACTTTTTTAATCAGAACCTTTGTAGTAACAGACTTGATTTGTGTAGTTTATTATAATTGTTGTTTTTGAGAAGTTTATTCTTCAAGAAGAATATTTCTGTGGCAAGCAATTTTGACATTGTAAATATATCGGAGAGAGAAAAACAATTCATAGGCAGTAATCAAAATTACAAATGTCATTTAGAAATTGTTCACATTTCCATGTTAAAGATTGATATTGAAATTTGGACATTATCTAAAACTGCATAACTTCCGCTAGTTTCGTTAACGTCAACAAATTGGCATGAATTTCAACCCGGTTAATTTACAATACAGAAAAAGGTAGATTGAATGAAGAAAGCATATTTGTAAAAATAAACAACAACAACAACAACAACAACAACAACACCAACAACAATAATAATAATAATAATAATAATTTTGACCTGGTCTACAGGATGTAAAGAAGGGATTATAAAATACACAGATAATGATAATAATAATATTATGATGGACGGACAAAATGTTCTATGAAACAAAAGCAAATGAAATGTTTGTTGAAAATAAAATATGGCGACGAGTTTGTCAAGTGAAAACAAAAACATTTCTATGCCTAATAGCTATAAAATGCTTTTAGTTCCTCAATGAGTGGTGCAATCGGTTAGCGCGTTCGGCTGTTAATCGAGGGTTTGGTGATTCAATCATCATAATTTTAAAATTCCGTAATTTTTTAAAATTCATTTCCAATGTGAAATCTTAGAAAATATTGTTATTACGTAAAACTATATTTATTACTCATAATGCTAATTACAATCTGACGACTCCGAATATTTTTATAGAATTTCGATTTGTTTTTGGTCTGCTCCACCACATGAACACGTTCACCTGTCAATCAACTGTCAATAAAATCGATTAACACATCAGAAAAACAAGACCCCGTAGTTAAGAAATATTTGGATACAAAATTTTAGGGTATGTAAAGTTATGTTTGTTTCAAATCAGATCAATTTTACTTTAAATTTGAAATCTGAAGACGTTTTTTTTCATCGATTTTCAGTGAAATATAAAATCACGATTACGTTGCTTTTTGGCAAACGTTCGGCATTGTCTAAATTGATGGAAATATTATTCAAGTAGAGAAAAAATTAATGCCATCGTCCCTGGGTGGGCTTGAACCACCAACCTTTCGGTTAACAGCCGAACGCGCTAACCGATTGCGCCACAGAGACTGCACTGGCTCTTCTGACTAAAGAAATAGGTCAAAAATTATTTATTTATAGGAAGTGTTCTTTCAGCTTATAAGTTTGTTGCGATTCGAGATTTTTTCGTAATAAAAGTAGCGAAATTAATGTACATTTAAAATTTAAATTGTTCACATTTCAAATTCAGTTTTTATACATTAGCTTGAAACAATTAAAATACGTTAATAGTTCATACATCAATTTAAATATTTATTTCTTTTTAAATAACATATATTTTCACAAAGAATACTTGAATATTTTTCCGTTCATGAAAGACTCAAAGTAGAAACTTGTTTTATCCTTACTCAAAGAAAATGATCTGAAGCAAAATTTGGCGCGCGAACTTTGTAAAGAGCATGATTATTTACAAAATAAGCCTTCAAGGCTTATTTTGTAAATAATCAATTGCTAGGAAGGAGAATTCTGTTTTATTTTGTAAATAATCAACCTTCATGCAAATTTTGCGCATTAATTATTATCCGTTTTATTTTTGTTTGTTTTAATTTTAATTAAAAAAAATGCTTTATTTAATTTGTTCTTTTACTTTGTCATTGCTATTCTACACGGAAAAAAGGTCCCATTGTATTATTTAATTTGTTTTGTTTAAAGTATCATGTTATAAATAAAACTACACTTAAAAAAAATACATTGCTTTACGGTAGTGCCTAGTGACAAAATTCTGTAAAAGAAGTAAATAGGCCAAAATTCACGTTTGCGCGAAAGCAAATAACCTGAAGTACTCCGCATTGAATTAGTGAAAACAATGCCAATAATGGCAGAAGAATGACCGAGAAAAAAAACCCATTTTTTCTTGTCGATAACTGTCAAAAACGGTAGGGTTTTTTTTTCATAATTTAATCGTTAATTCTAGTTCAGCATATATATTTACACGGAAATATGACGATTTGGAAATTTTTTTATAGACAAACGACAATTTAAAAAACAATTTTACCAATTGGCAAACTTGCTGTCAATAAGACGTAATGTTAAAAGGACGGTTTTTCCCGTGACACCGCTTTTTTTTAATTACCTTCACTCTTCCGATTATTATAATTGGTAAAAACACACGATGGAAATGAATTTATGCATTTTTATTTATTTATTATACATGAGAATGTAAAACAAAAGGTATTAAAACCCTATTTATTTTTGACACTCCGTCTTATTTCGGGCACGTTTATTCATATTTTGCCCAGCAATGTTAATCTTTCTCACGCTCATTGCGGGCATCCGAAACGCGTTTTTTTTTTTTTTGTTTTTTTTTTTATCTCGAGTATATGTACTATCTTTACTTGCAAAACTAATATTTAGAAATTCCCCATTTATATGTTAGAGATCAAATAGGTCATCTTAAAAATGGTAGGGAGAATTTACTTTTTCTCTTACTAACGTAGGAATGTCACTAGACTAAAAAGAGATAAGAATATAGTGACCTCTCGAAATACATTCAGTGCCAGATGAGATAAACGCTTAGGCGATCATGTCTCTTTCGATTCATAATTGATTAAGCAGTAGATTTTCCCGCAGGAGTTTGCCATTTTTTTCTGCCATAGACTGGTTTCCAAGCAAGGCTATAGGACTCAGTCCGTCCTGCTATTCAAACCATAGCTGGGAGGAGAACAGATTTTTTCATACCCATCCAAGGTTATTTGCATATAAATGAATGTAACTATCCAGACTGGAATTCGAACTCCGGTCTCCGATTTTTCATTCCAAAGCATTATCCGTTATACCTCAACAGATATATTGTGTATGGGACAAATAATAAGAGGAGTGAGTAAAATAAAATGTAGATAAAATTATCATTCGTTCCGTTTCGTACTCATCTGTGTGTGTTTATATATATATATATATATATATATATATATATATATATATATATATATATATATATATGTATGTATGTATGTATGTATGTATGTATGTACGTATGTATGTGTGTGTGTGTGTGTGAAAATATATAGAAAATAGGAAAGAGCTGGTTAGGTAAATAATCCAAAGTTCTTTAGTATTTTTGTTGCCGGAAAACCCTACCCTACTACTAGAATAATTAACCCTACCTGACCCGACATAGGAAAGATCAGCAAAAGGATCCCGGAAAAAATTACTTGCCAAATAAAAAAACAGCTTGGATTAAAATTATGGATCAATACTAAAGATGTTATCAATTGGTTTAACAATATTGATAATAAACCGAATTGCACCCTAATACAGTTCGATATCGTAGATTACTACCCATCAATTTTGAAGGATCTATTTACGACTGCCCTGGACTTTGCTGCTGTGTATTCTAACCTGACAAAGGAAGAAACAGATATAATCCTCAGCGAAAAAAAAAATCTGTCCTCATTCATAATGGGGACCAATGGATAAAAAACAATAACGACCTGTTTGACATCACTATGGGATCATTAGACTCTGCAGAATCTTCTGACCTTGTTGGTCTTTTAATACTGTATAACTTAACCGCACACCGCGAAATTGATATTAAGGACATCGGACAGTATAGAGATGACGGGCTCATGGTGGTGAGGAGTTCTACTAGTTTTAATATAGAGAAAATCAGAAAAATTATATTTAGTGGATTTAAAAATCTAAACTTAAAGATAACAGTCTCTTCTAAACTGAAAAGGGTAAACTTCCTCGACGTAACTCTAGACTTAGCAAGCAACACATACCAACCTTATAGAAAACAAAATGTTAACCCCTTATATATACACCTATACACCCGAAGTCATATATATATATATATATATATATATATATATATATATATATATATATATATATATAGTGGTACTGGCTTGGAAAAACCTTGGGTTTTTCGGCTTGTTGTTGAACAAAGCAATACCCAAGGAAAAATGAGGAATAAAAAAAAAAGAACTAAGAACATAAAATTGAGGCGAAAACAATCGTCCAGAGTTCAAACTCAGAGTCTAAAGAAAAAAAAAACCCTCCAAAACGAGTAAAAGTAACTACGTAAAGTGCTCAATACATGAAGTAGAGCAAACCTAATATAAACCTAAAGAGCCAGGTAAACCTATCGAGGTTTCACCTAAACGGATCGTCACGGTAAAATACATCCTAAGATTGATACACTACAGTCAGTCAGTTAAGTGCCGTATTTGGTACACACTTGTGCGATCATGTCACTTTCAATTCATGACTGACTAGGCAGATCTTCCCGTAGTAGGTTACTGTTTATTTTAACCATAAATAAACGCTATATGATCCAGTCTTTCATTCTTTTCAAACCATAGCTGAGAAAGAACAGATAATTTCATAGCCAACCAAGGCTATTTGCATGTAAGTAACTGTAACTAACCCGACTGGAATTCGAATTCTGGTCTCCGATTTCTCATTCCAAGGCGTTACCCGTTATACTTCAACACAGATATTGTGTACGGGACGAAAAATAAGAGGAATGAGTAAAATAATAAAATGTGAATAAAATTATCATTCGTTCCGTTTCGTATTCATCTGTGTCTATATATATATATATATATATATATATATATATATATATATATATATATATATATTGTAGCGGTGACTTATTCCGACGACCCAAAAAGACCAGAGTCGCATGTATATTTTGCACGGGAGTGAGGAGACGGCGATTCGACGAGCTTCCGACTGACGGTGAATCGGACAGCACTTCGTGCTGATGGTGGTGGCCTCGCTTGTAGCCATTTTTATTGTCCGTTTTTTGGCACTCAGTAGCTGAGTGTTGGCTCGGTCAGGTGTATAAAAACATGGTATGCTCATTTAACGGTTGTTGAGCTTGTCGTTCGGGACGGTGAGTGACGTATTGGAGATCGAGAAGTGTGGGTTTGTTTTGCCGAGTGAACCTATTGGACTCGTACTTTCCTTTCTTTTCCCGTGTGTGCTTCCAACCAATTTTTGCAACACACACACACACACACACACACACACACATATATATATATATATATATATATATATATATATATATAAATATATATATATATATATATATATATATATATATATGTATGTATGATGAACAGAAATGTGATGCCACAGAAGATTTAAAAATGCAGGAAAGCATTCTTTCTTTATAGATCCCTTTCGACCAACATACCATCAGAAGAATTCGTTCGTAATGTTGATTGACAATGAAAACACATTTAGTTCTGTGAGAATATATATGGAGGAGAAGAAGGAACTACGATTAAAATACAAATTTATTAAAACTTATAAATAAAACAATAGGGAAAAAAGGCTAAATATACGAGCAAAGGGCTAATATAAACTGTTCCCGGTTAGTATAAAAAGGAAAAACGTTACCCACCTCCTAAAATTCAGAGAGAGCGAACAAAATGCTCTTTCTATCTGCTCAGTGACGGTTGTTGTAACATAATGTAGACCACTTCTAATAAACGCAACTGTTGAGCGGTCCGAGTTCTGCTCAAAACAGTGAGCGAATTGTTCCTGTATTCTGCTGCACAATCTGGATTATCCAGCAAGTGCTGACCCATAGCCGAGTCATGTACAATCTGGATTATCCAGCAAGTGTTGACCCATAGCCGAGTCATGTACAATCTGGATTATCCAGCAAGTGTTGACCATAGAGTTTGCGCATGCTCACCAGACATGATTTAATCAACTAAATTCCTGTTGAAGAAAACGACATATGAAGATTGTTATTTCCACTCCTTTCGGCTTATCTGATTCGAATTCAGCTCAGTCTTTTCAAAGGTTGATAACGATGTGTTAAGATGTTTATCCTTCACCTTTGCACACGCCAACGACGTGTTAATAGCATGCAGTAGTATACACGGATACCTCCAACTTGTTTTCAAACGTCTGCAACATTTTGGATTAAAAATTAACGGCGGCAAATGCACATTTGGTGTGAAGAAACTTTCATTTTTAGAACACGAACATGAAACAGGAATATATCTTGTCCCCAAGATAGCTGCTATACAAAATGTCACATAAGCAGAATCAACCTGACAACTTCAAAGTTTCATTGACAGGATAAATTAGTATTGAAAATTTTTTCCACATTGCTCGTCATCATTATCACCATTGTCAGACGTACGACAACTCCTTCAGAAAATGAACGCAAAAGTTTTACTTCAAGGCCATATTTTAAACGCTTTCCACGAAGCAAAGAAAGCCTTAGTAAAATTAGTAAAACTACATTATCTCAGTGAGGAATCGGAGAACCGAGTTCGAATTCCAGTCGAATCCATTACATTCACTTACGTGCTAATACCTTTGGAAAAGGTATGAATCCTCTTCTACTCACGCCAGCTATGGGTAAATAGCAGGACAGAACAGATTCTATAGCCTTGGATGGCAACTGGTCTACCGCAGAAGGAAATGGCAACCTACTGCGGGAAAAAAACTGCCTCCTCAGTCATGTATCGAAAGATACATGATCGCCTAAGCGCGTATCACGTATGGAACATAACTGACTGACTGATTATTAGAACGTAGCATTAACAACAGATGCTTCATTGAATACTGTTGGTGTCGTCTTACAGCAAAATATTAACGGAGAAAACAAACCCATATCTTTCAAGATGGATTCTACACAGATGAAATACAGCGCATTTTCAAGAGAACGCGCCATCTACTGACATTTCGGTAATTTTAGAAGGACACGAATTCGCGGGATTCATAAAGGCTACTCATTTATACCCTCTACAGCAAACCCAACAAATATTCGTCGTGTGAAATGAGACATTTCATATTTCTTTTCAGACATGAGATACATAAAAGGTAAGAACGCATAGTCGCGAACACACTTTCCTGTACATCCTCAATAAATACGAAAAGCTTAATTTACGAGACTATCGCCGAAAAACAAAAACAAAAGACTTTCTTACAAGTCAAGGAAGGTATTTCTCTGCATCTTGAAAGCATACACATCCCTTTCAGGCATTTGAGTTTCTTATGTGACATAAAAAGGTTACCTTAGAGCTTATATACCTCCATCGATAATAAGAAAAAATCTTCAACTACCTTCACGGATCTTCGCAGAAGAGCAACCACAAAATTGATAACAGATCGTTTTGCATGGCCGAACATACCCACTGAAACAAAATCTATCACGCAACAAAAAGCATTTAGTTTCAAAATATAAAATCGAGAAACATACAAAATGACACATTGGTAAATCCCAGAAACCTGATGGTAAATTAATTCATTTGCATATGGACATTATAGAACCTCTTCAATGCACATGGTTTCACCTATACGCTTACCATAGGGAACCTCTTCAATGCACATGGTTTCACCTATACGCTTACCATAGGGAACCTCTTCAATGCACATGGTTTCACCTATACGCTTACCATATGAACCGTTTTAGTAGATGGTCTGCTGCTTCTCCTATTCCAGATAATTCCGTAAAGACTATCGCAAAAGTTGAACTGGACAACTGGATTAATACATATGGGTAGCCATCTGTGATTACCATTACAACTACGGCGAAGGAGTTTATCAAGAATGATAAGATGAACAGATTATCTTTTACACCATCTTGTAATGTGAATAAACAATCTTTTGTACATTGTAGATCTACACAACTGCGTGTAGATGTTTATCAGGAACGACATGGTTAAGAAACTATTATTGCTGAATGTTCACATAAAATATTGGTACGACATAAAAAATATTACACAATACACCAGACCACCAAACCGTAAAAAAAAAAGGAAAGAAAGACACAGTATCAAATGCTAGTCGAAATATTGCCCACATTAAAAAAAATTCACACAAATACCTAAAACAAACCAATGCAAACCAATAATCAATAAAAAAAAAGTCACGTGGATTGAGTTTATGTCTAGTATTTAACTTAAATACTGAATTTTTAATACAATTATTTGTTATTTATTTAATTATAATAGATTTTTACATTTAAGTTGTCAAAATATTATAAAATTAGTTAAAAGCCGCATTCAATTTCGTAAATATCATTTTTAGATTTATTTTTGCGAAACACGTGTGGAGAAGTTAATTTGATTTTTTCAATTTCAAATGAGAAGGGTACCTACACGTATCAGTATCATCTTGTGAAATTTAAATTTGTATTTTATGTACACTTCTGATAAAATTTCATAAGAAAGGTACCTATAAATTAATTAGATACCTTTCTTTTGAAATTTAATCTCACTCTCAGCAGTCTTATTTTAATTTCTTTATATTTTCCATAAAGCATCGTAAACGTAAAGGTGAAAGCTAAGTACAAAAAAAAAAAAAATGATAAAAAAATAAAAAAATTAGAGCGCTGAAAGTTTTCCTTAAAAATATCGAGGTAAATAATTTGTTCACTTAAATCTAAATAACTTCACATCTGTCCTCCCGTAGAAGGAATTATCCTCACGTAAGCTATCAAAACGTCATGAATGTCTTGCGTCACCTTGTCAAGTGACGCGAAAGGTTATGACCTGCTTTGTTTTATTTTCAAACAACATCTTTTCGGCGTAGAAACTAAGTTAAGCTTGGTTCAAAATATTTTAAATAAACATTATAATTTCTGATTTTCTTAAAATAATTTTTGAAAAAATTATAATTGATTTTTAAAAGAATTTCAAACTGAGATTTTCATTTTTTTATAAATTGGAAAAATGGCTGACATGATCGATTATCTGTCAATTTTGCTGACTCAAAAAACAAGATTTTTAACGAAAATTTTGGACGTGCTAGGAACGATGAAAATTTTTTAAAAATACCCCCGAAATACTTTCCTCTTAATAATAACATAAACATTTAGATGATAAAATTTTGTTTTTGTCAAGTTTGGCATCTTTTTCGTCCTGCTATACTCTTTTTAGTGATCTCATGAAGGTACGTAACTGTAACCCCTGTCTTGTTGATTTTACATTCGCCCAGAGACATTCCGTTCAACTGACCTTCACTATCTACTCCAGTCATTTCTCGTCGTCACCACCCCGGCAGCCAACGCGACTTACCACTAATCAACCTACCAACGGCACCTCGATCAACAAACCCAACTTACGAGGCAGTTTCGGCTTGAATATCTCATCTTAACAAGACCACCAGGCCATCAGCATCATCGCAGGTGTCGATTTCAACCATAAAGTAAGTCGTGCGTCAAACCCCACCAAGAGGCTAATCCACTACGGAATCTATCCATTGACCCCCATCTGTATTCTGGGCTAACCAACCCATGAAATTGGGCCATTCCTAGACCAACTGACAACACTCTTGTGTCTAATCACCACCCAGAAACGATTTAATTTAATTTTTTTTTCTGCCTCCCTGTAATTGAACAATATTTCCAACAATTTAAAGATTGCAGAACTTTTGCCAATAAACATCAAGACACTTTTATGGGCAATAGTTACTTTAATTTTTACTCGATTTAACTACGCAAAAAAAAAAAAAAAAAAATTGTAAATTTTACTGTGACGTATTTAATGATTACGAACCTCATTATCTCCCTTAGCCAATCAAAATCGAAATAAATATTCGTCGCATGCCAGTCGTCTCTCCATTGATCATGGCGCCTGGCAGATTCAAATATTTATTGTATTCAAATTATATCTTGTATTTCGTGAACAACAACGTCATAACAGCAGATGGTGTAAGAATAACATGGATATTCTGAAATAACGTCGTAGGAGTAAACACGAATCAAATAAAAATAATGTGTTTGAAATCACTGAAAGATCTAAATATATCATAATTAATTAAAATAAAACAAATAACATTAAAACTTTGTTTAGAATAAATTAAAATAATTAAATAAAATCAAAAATCAAATAAAAGTTCTAGAATGCAATAGAAACTTGTCCTTCGGGAAAAAAACAGATTTCACGCTGAATTTAGTCTCATCGTCATTGTCCGTTGGAAAGTCAAGACGTTCATCTTCTTTCTTTAGGACCTTGCTTGTTATAATACAAAGTGACTTCTTTCTTTTATCACATGCAACATTAAAACATTTGTAAGCAAAAATTTTAAAGACAAGCTTTGATATTTTGTTGATTTTTCATCAGGTATAAAAATTGCAGTTGCGGATAGCAAAATATTTTATATTGAAGGAAATATTATTCAAGAGTAGGAAAAAGAAGTTACAAAAAAATGACAATATCGCCCCTGGGTGGGCTTGAACCACCAACCTTTCGGATAACAGTCGAACGCGACAACCGATTGCACCACAGAGACAATCGCGAAACTTTCCTTCAAAATATAGGTCAAATAATTAGTCAATTCGTCACTGGAAGTTTTTTTTCCTTTCAGTTTGTCGCGTTCTCTAATTTTAAAGAAAGAATTCATTTACTCTTCTAGAGATGAATTTTGTAGGAACAGACTTGATTTGTGTAGTTTATGATGCATTATCATGGTTTTTAGAAGTTTTTTTTTCTTTTTTTTTTTTTGCATTGTAAATGCATTGGAGGATTATTAATTTGAGTATCTGAGTATAAACACCAAAAGCCCACGGTAATGAAAATGTTCCATTATGGTGTAAAACTGTCTGATTGCTTTGAAAATGACATTAAAACTTTGAGCTCGATTACAGTTTAGGATTTATCGACAATGTAAGTTCGATCTTTTTCCCGTTGTCCGACCGCCTTTACTGATGTTCTTTTACATACGTTTGCCTTAAATATTAAGGCGCGGAAGCTTATTTAGTTAACGGCATTTTTACTGCGTTTCGTATCTTCTTACTCGTCTTAATTACTGCTCAATTTTCGCGAAAGTCATTTTAAAATGCGCTTTCCTTTTTTTTTAATGAAGCTTTAAATGAATAGTTTTTAAACGGTATAAATTCCTCTTTTCCAATTAAAAGTATTGTTTCTTTGTAAAAGTGAAACTTTATTAAATAATGAATTCTTTTTTTTATTAAACTGGTTTAAAAATTTGTTATGGAAACAAATGATTTACTTTTAGTTTTCCAGCCAGGTAATTAATATTCTATATTAATTAAGGACACTTTCACGACACAATTAAAAAAAAACATCGATAAAAAAAGGTTTTTATTTTTCGTTTTTTCATTTTTACTACTATATTTCAAATCGCGCATTCTTTTTAAACTTCGCGTATTGCGCAGTAATCAACACAAGTGAAGCTTCTGCGCATGATTACTCGAGGCAAATGTATATAAACAAAGCCAGTAATGGAAGCCGTTCTGTCAACGCGACGCAAAAGAAGTCGAACTTACATTGTCCATAACTCTTAAAAACGTTAATAGAGCTCAAACTTTTAAATGTCATTTTCGAAATAATCAGACAATTTCACTCATGGAAGATTGTCATTATCGTGGGCTTTTGGTGCTTATACTGCAAATTAAACACATTGGAGTCTGATTGAAGACAATTTGCAGACTCTCTAAAAATGAAAGTAGCTAATTCATGGAAATTTATTTAAAAACGTTTCAAATTTCATTTCATATTCAGTCTTTAAAGTTTAGGTTGAATCAATTGAAAACATTTATGTATAAATATTTGAATATCCTTTTTTTTAAATAACATAAATTTTTCTCTGAAAATATGCCATCCTCCTCCTCTAAGTGTCCTCCTGTTTAATTTTTGTCTTTGTTTTCTTGTAAACAGAAGCCCATTGGTAGAAGGAGAAGGCTTAACAGACACGATATAAAGAACTACCTAATTGAGTGCTTTATTTTGATTTCCTTCGTCGACCAGGTCTCTGTGGCGCAATCGGTTAGCGCGTTCGGCTGTTAACCGAAAGGTTGGTGGTTCAAGCCCACCCAGGGACGAATTTTGTAATTTTTTTTTTATTATACTGTTCTTTCGAAATTTAAATCGTTTATTTTCACATTTGGCACCATGTGAATAGGTGGAAATAGTGTTCAGTTGAAGAATCTAGCAAAATTTCCATAAATGGTGTCGAATGTGCGAATAATGAAGAAGAGACTTGATGTAACCGAAATGTTGTTCTACAGAAAGATGCTGAGAATCCCATGGACTGAACGAAGAGGTTTTAGGGGAAATTAAAACTAAAACCGATATTTAGACACTTACAAGGCATATTAAAAGCAAGAGAAGAGGAAAGCAGGGATAAACCTGGCTAATGAGTTTGTGTAAATCGTTAGCAGAACAGGGATTAGGAAAGATAGCAAAAAATGAAAAAAGAAAAAAAAAGCGTAATAAGAGCTACAAAGGAAAGGAAGTTGAGGAGGGTGATGTACCCAGTGTCCTGAAGGAAGAGGGCACATAGAAGAAAATGTATTTTTAGTTATTGAGCCCAATCGCATAAGAGAAGCAATGTCCGATTAAAAGGGAAAAAATTATTGGTACCTCCAATAATTCGCTAAAAATCAGTATATCAAATGATAAACGGCCCCAAACTTAATAAAAGCAAAGTTATATCGTCAAAATATTTATGTTATTTTTAAGAAGAAAGTATTTTTTTAATTAATTTTTTTCCTCCTTTCTAACACGTTCTAGATTTGAGTCAAAAATCTCGTTTTTTATTTGTTTTGTTTTTTTTAACTTTCACTACTTGTGATAATGGACATTTTAGTGTAGCAGTTTCCAGGGGAAATGATTCATTTTATTTTTGAAGTTTTTATTTTTTAAAAATCTTGGTAAAAATATTTTTTACATCTATAGGATACAAATCCTATATCATTCCAACAAATTACTGAAAAACACAAAGTAGATTTGCACACCTGCAAAATCGGATCAAAACGACTAAAAACAAATTTCGCAATAAGGTGTGAAATTAATTTTCTGACCAATGAAAGGAGGCGATTTGCTGAACTAAAAAAGAAAGATAACAATCCAGTGTGAAAAAAAAGTCAGCTATAAATAGAGAGATTCAAGTCAATCACCAGTCAGAAGGGCGCAGAGATCATAGAGGACAGAAGACTGACAGTCAGGTCCGTCACTGAATCAACCCGAAACTAAGAGCAGAAAGTGGGATAGGAAAGGAAAACAACAACAACAACAAATTTACAACTGACTCCAAAACAATTCAACCCGATAAGTACATTTTCCTCTTATCTTTTATTTCTCATTCACACTCTCTTTTTCAACTTAAATTGATCGCCCCTTTTTCCTTTCCACCTACTCGGCGGATACACAAAAACAAAAGAAACAGACATTACTCTACTACTCTGTTGAAAGACAGCGAATACATAGACATTTTTTTGTTCAAATCACATTTGCTTAAACGAACTAAAGCATTAATCTTTTTTACTCTATTCAACAAGATATAAAAATATACAAATTTGTTTATTCTGTATAAATGACATTAAATATACAATGTTCTATTTTCTACAAACGTTCCTTATCGTGTTGTCTTTTCTTGAAATTTGCGTTGTATTTTGTGGGCAGGGTATCCCGTATTAAATTCTCCTTTTAATCCGGGTACGCTGTACCCCACACATCTGTTACCCCGCCATAAATTAATTTTATGAAATTTTCTAGAATTTCAAATAGTTCGCAAATTGTTTTATATTACTTATAAGCCGGACTACTTGGAGAAAGTAAATCATCATTTTTTTTTCATAACTGCTGCCAACTTTTTAAAAATCTGCTCCAAATCGTAAAATAATATACATTAAGGACATTATTATCCGAAGAAAAAAATTTTCGATGAATAAAGAATTTTTACAAGAATTGTTTGCATTTTTCTTTTAGATTTACAAGAATTTTTCATTTTTCTTTAAATTTAAAATATGTTTTAAACTTCTTCCAAACAGAGTACGTGGTAGGTTATTACGTTCATAAGTGAAGACTATATTTACTAAGCAGAAATTAAAAGCTTAATACAAATCATGCTAACAAAACTTTTTACCATAATTAAAGATATTTTTCGTGTGTCAAAATGTTATACATTTTTAGTATGGTGTCTCGTAAGTGATATTATGGTTAAAAGTTCACGTGTTTCAAGGCTTCTCTCCCACTTAAGGAAAGCCCCTTGTCATATAATGGTCGTCGGCTTATCTTACTCTTAGTTATTAAATTAAAAATTAAATTGAGATAATAAAAATGTCTCATTTATCAATTTAAAGAATTAATAATTGAGTGAGATAATTTAATTATTAATATAATAATAATTTTATTAATTATTATTTCAGTTATTAAATAAAAAAAAGTAATAACTTAATGTTATATTAATAATTAATAAAATTATTCATCATTATCTTACCTATTAAATAATGAAATACCATTATAGAGGTAACTCAATAATTTAAGAAATTTTTATAGTATTTTAAATTATTATAAGAAACAAAAAAAAGTCTTACTTAGAATTCACAAAATTATGTCAATTCTAGTGCACCATACTAAACCTGTCAATACATTCAGCCATCAAATTGTCGATGGAGACATGAAAATAACAAGACACTGAGGTCAAGAAATGTTTGTTTAGAAAGTTTTATACTATAAGTAAGTGATATTTGTTTCCGAACAGATTAATTCAACTTTAAATTTGCTAATTTTACGAAACTAACGTTTCAGAAATGTATATTTCATTTTAGCGGGATTTTCAAAAACGAAAAAATAAGTTTAGTTTACATTTCTCTAAAAAAGTTAAAAAATGGCCGTTTAGATTGATTTTCCGGAAGCATCGACTAAAAAAATCATTCAACTCTCTATTTGAAATACTTCACAGTGTTTTTTCTACAATCAGAAAATTTATTCCTTTAGCTTTCAATTGAAGCTGGTGGAAAGCTTCAAAAAGGATTTTTCCTTTATGAAAAAATACATTTAAACCTTAGGTATACCGAAATATTTATATATATTATTCGTAGATGTTAATGAAACTAATGAAAGACATGTTCATTAAATATTTCATATTTAAAATTCTATCTTGAAGGATCAGTTAAAAAATATATCCCAAATAGACAGAGACAGTTGTTTCAAAAGTAATGGGTTTTAAATTTTAAACTGTAATTGGAAAACCAGAAGTTCAGCAACTCCTTGGCAGACGTACAAATTCCTTACAAATGGTGGAAGTGTTGTCCGATTAGAAAGAGAAAAAATTTTTAACGTCCCTGGGTGGGCTTGAACCACCAACCTTTCGGTTAACAGCCGAACGCGCTAACCGATTGCGCCACAGAGACAACAGCGCTAGATCTTAAGCATTAGTTTTATTGATTTTTATTTAGTCAAAAGTTGATTCGTTAGATGTATTTTATTTTTATTTGTTTTTGTAGAGTAGAAGTGTTCTTGAAACTGACTTGGTTTGTGTAATCGATTATAATTGTCTCTTTGAAAATGTTTATTGATTAAATACATTCCGTAGCAAAACTATCCTCCCTGTATGAGTCGTGTCCCCTTACTGTAAATGCTATGATTGTACCAATTATAGCACTTTTACAGTACAGGGACACTATACTCAACTGAAATCCACACTCAGATAACGTTCTTTGGTAATCTTTAACCTGAGTCAGTCTACCAATAGGCTTCGTGTTAACTAATAGGCTTAATTATTATGCTAGTAATGTTTTCTTGTAAATAAAGACATTACAATCATTATGATGGCTGACATCAGAGGCGGCTCGTACACCATCCGGACCAGAGGTTGGGTAGATTGGAGGTCCCAAGCAGTGATTTGTGACACTCACTATCTTATCAATATTTTTTTTGTGTATAGATTTCTATACGTTACAAATTAAACTAAACAAAACTGACTATGAAAGAATGAGAAACTTTCGCATATTTTGACGTTATTCTTTATTGTCCAATTTGTTTTGTGCATGCTTCGTCTCCAAAATCTATATCAATTTAGTCTAAAATGTGTTTAAATTCAACTTTTTAACATGGAAAATATCAGATTGATGTTAAAAATGGGCGTAAAATATTGTTGATTTATTTAAGACGGAATTACCTGACAGGTCTCTAATTTGCATCCAGATGCATTGTATTTATAAATTTTCAGTTTTCAAATTGAATTGTTCACCTGTATTGCATATGGTACTTTATTGTAGATAATTAGGTTACAATAAAATATAATATAAAATACTAATTTAAAATACTAATATAAAATTTATATGAACAGTACCTTATGAACATTTCGGAATAGATTGGGCGGGGGGGGGTATTATAAATTCGGGTAGATGGGAACGAGACCCTTGCACCGGCCTCAACTAAGTCTTTTCTTCTTCCACATTTTATTGCTCATTAGTTAGAAGAGAGGTATATAAAGAGAAGGGTACAAAAAGTGAAAGAGAGACATGTAGAGAGGAGGGTAGAAAAGTGAAAGAGAAAGCAAGGTATATAGAAAGAAGGGTAGAAAAAGTGAGGAGAAAGAGCGGCATATGGAGAGAAGGATAGAAAAAGTGAAAGTGAAAGAGAGGTATATAGAGGGATGCGTAGAAAAAAGTAAAGGAGAAAGAGAGGCATATAGAGAGAAGGGTAGAAAATTAAAGGAGAAAGAGTGGCATATAGAGAAAAAGGTAGAAAAAGTGAAAGAGAAAGCGAGGTATAGAGAAAAAAGGGTAGAAAAAGTGAGGAGAAAGAGTGGCATATAGAGAGATGGGAAAAAAAAGTGAAAGAGAAAGAGAGGCATATCGAGAGAAGGGTAGAAAAAGTGAAAGAGAAAGAGAGGCATATAGAGAGAAGTGTAGAAAAAAGAGAAAGAGAGGCATATAGAGAGAAGGGTAGAAAAAATAAGGAGAAAAAGAGGCATATAGACAGATGGGTAGAAAAAGTGAAAGGGAAAGAGTGGCATATAGAGAGAAGGGTAGAAAAAGTGAAAGAGAAAGAGAGGCATATAGAGAGAAGGGTAGAAAAACAGAAAGAGAGGCATATAGAGAGAAGGGTAGAAAAAATAAGGAGAAAAAGAGGCATATAGACAGATGGGTAGAAAAAGTGAAAGGGAAGGAGTGGCATATAGAGAGAAGGGTAGAAAAAGTGAAAGAGAAAGAGAGGCATATAAAGAGAGGGGTAGAAAAAGTGAAAGAGAAAGAGAGGCATATAGAGAGAAGTGTAGAAAAAGTGAAAGAGAATGAGAGGTATATAAAGGGAAGGGTAGAAAAAGTGAAAGAGAAAGAGTGGCATATAGAGAGAAGGATAGAAAATGTGAAAGGGAAAGAGACGTATATAAAGAGAAGGGTAGAAAAATAAAGGAGAAAGAGAGGCATATAGAGAGAAGATTAGAAAAAGTGAAAGAGAAAGAGAGGCATATAGAGAGAAAAGTAGAAAAAGTGAAAGAGAAAGAGAGGTATATAAAGAGAAGGGTAAAAAAGTGAAAGAGAAAGAGTGGCATATAGAGAGAAGGGTAAAAATGTGAAAGCGAAAGAGACGTATATAAAGAGAAGGGTAAAAAAGTGAAAGAGAAAGAAAGGCATGTAGAGAGAAGGGTAGAAAATGAAGGAGAAAGAGTGGCATATAGAGAGAAGGGTAGAAATAGTGAAAGAGAAATAGAAGCATATAGAGAGAAGGGTAGAAATAGTGAAAGAGAAATAGAAGCATATAGAGAGAAGGGTAGAAATAGTGAAAGAGAAATAGAAGCATATAGAGAGAAGGGTAGAAAGAGTGAAAGAGAAAGAGAGGCATATAGAGAGAAGGGTAGAAAAAGTCAAAGAGAAAGAAAGGTATATAAAGAGAAGGGTAAAAAACTGAAAGAGAAAGAGTGGTATATAGAGAGAAGCGTAGAAAAAGTGAAATAGAAAGAGTGGAATATAGAGAGATGGGTAGAAAAAGTAAAAGAGAAAGAGAGGCATATAGAGAGGAGGGTAGAAAAAGAGAAGAGGAAGAGAGGCATATAGAGAGAAGGGTAGAAAATGTGAAAGGGAAAGAGTGACATATAGAGAGATGGGTAGAAAACAGAGAAAGAGAGGTATATAGAGAGATGGATAGGAAAAGTGAAAGAGAAAGTGAGGCATGTAGAGAGAAGGGTAGAAAAAGTGAAAGAGAAAGAGTGGCATGTAGAGAGAGGGTTAGAAAAAGTGAAATAGAAAGAGAGGCATATAGAGAGAAGGGTAGAAAAAGTGAAAGAGAAAGAGAAGCATATAGAGAGAAGGGTAGAAAAAATGAGGAGAAAAAGTGGCATATAGAGAGATGGGTAGAAAAAGTGAAAGGGAAAGAGAGGCATATAGAGAGGAGGGTAGAAAAAGTGAAAGAGAAAGAGAGTTATATAGAGAGAAGGGTAGAAAAATTAAAAGAGAAAGAGAGGCATATAGAGAGATGTGTAGAAAAAAGAGAAAGAGAGGTATATAGAGAGAAGCGTAGAAAAAGTGAAAGAGAAAGAGAGACATATAGAGAGGAGGGTAGAAAAAGGGAAGAGAAAGACATATATATAGAGAGAAGGGTAGAAAAAGTGAAAGAGAATGAGAGGTGTATAAAGAAAAGGGTAGAAAAATATGAGGAGAAAAAAGTGGCATATAGAGAGATGGGTAGAAAAAGTGAAAGGGAAAGAGTGGCATATAGAGAGAAGGGTAAAAAAAGTGAAAGAGAAAGAGTGGCATATAGAGAGAAGGGTAGAAAGAGTTAATGAGAAAGAGAGGTATATAAAGGCAAGATTAGACAAAGTGAAAGAGAAAGACAGGTATATAGAGAGATGCGTAGAAAAAGTGAAGGAGAAAGAGAGGCATGTAGAGAAAAGGGTAGAAAACTTGAAAGAGAAAGAGAGGCATTTAGAGAAGAGTAGAAAGAGTTAATGAGAAAGAGAGGTATATAAAGAGAAGATTAGAAAAAGCGAAATAAAAAATAGAGGCATATAGAGAGAAGGGTAGAAAATTGAAAGAGAAAGAGAGGTATATAAAGTGAAGGGTAAAAAAGTGAAAGAGAAAGAGTAGCATATAGGGAAGGGTAGAAAATGTGAAAGACAAAGAGAGGTATATATAGAGAGGTGTAGAAAAAGTGAAGGAGAAAGAGAGGCATATAGAGAGAAGAGTAGAAAAGGTGAAAGAGAAAGAAAGGCATATAGAGAGAATGGTTGTAAAAGTGCAAGAGAAAGAGAGGCATATAGAGAGAAGGGTCAAAAAAGTGAAAGAGAAAGAGAGGTATATAAAGAGAAGGGTAAAAAAGTGAAAGAGAAAGAGAGGCATATAGAGAGAAGGGTAGAAAAAGTGAAAGAGAAAGAGAGGCTTGTAGAGAGAAGGGTAGAAAAAGTGAAAGAGAAAGAGTGGTATACAGAGAGGCTGGTAGAAAAAGTGAACGAGAAAGATAGTTATATAGAGAGAAGGGTAGAAAATGTAAAAGAGAAAGAGAGGCATATAGAGAGAAGTGTAGAAAAAGTGAAAGAGAAAGAGAGGCATATAGAGAGAAGTGTAGAAAAAGTGAAAGAGAAGGGTAGAAAAAGTGAAAAAGAAAGAGAGGCGTATAGAGAGATGGGTAGAAAAATTGAAAGAGAAAAAGTGGCATATAGACAGAAGGGTAGAAAAAGTGAAAGACAAAGAGAGGCATATAGAGAGTGGTGTAGAAAAAGTTAAGGAGAAAGAGAGGCATATAGAGAGAAAAGTAGAAAAAGTGAAAGAGAAAGAGAGGTATATAAAGAGAAGGGTAGAAAAGTGAAAGAGAAAGAGTGGCATATAGAGAGAAGGGTAAAAATGTGAAAGCGAAAGAGACGTATATAAAGAGAAGGGTAAAAAAGTGAAAGAGAAAGAAAGGCATGTAGAGAGAAGGGTAGAAAATGAAGGAGAAAGAGTGGCATATAGAGAGAAGGGTAGAAATAGTGAAAGAGAAATAGAAGCATATAGAGAGAAGGGTAGAAATAGTGAAAGAGAAATAGAAGCATATAGAGAGAAGGGTAGAAATAGTGAAAGAGAAATAGAAGCATATAGAGAGAAGGGTAGAAAGAGTGAAAGAGAAAGAGAGGCATATAGAGAGAAGGGTAGAAAAAGTCAAAGAGAAAGAAAGGTATATAAAGAGAAGGGTAAAAAACTGAAAGAGAAAGAGTGGTATATACAGAGAAGCGTAGAAAAAGTGAAATAGAAAGAGTGGAATATAGAGAGATGGGTAGAAAAAGTAAAAGAGAAAGAGAGGCATATAGAGAGGAGGGTAGAAAAAGAGAAGAGGAAGAGAGGCATATAGAGAGAAGGGTAGAAAAAGTAAAAGAGAAAGAGTGGCATATAGAGAGAAGGGTAGAAAAAGTGAAAGAGAAAGAGAAGCATATAGAGAGAAGGGTAGAAAAAGTGAAAGAGAAAAAGAGGCATATAGAGAGAAGGATAGAAAAATAAAGGAGAAAGAGAGGTATATAAAGAGCAGGGTAAAATTGAAAGAGAAAGTGTGGCATATAGAGAGAAGGGTAGAAAAAGTGAAAGAGAAAGATAGGTATATAGAGAGAATTGTGGAAAAAGTGAAAGAGAAAGAGAGGCATGTAGAGAGAAGGGTAGAAAAAGTGAAAGAGAAAGAAAGGCATATAGAGAGATGGGTAGAAAAATAAAGGAGAAAGAGAGGCATATAGAGAGAGGGGTAGAAAAAGTGTACGAGAAAGAGAGGCATATAGAGAGAAGAGTAGAAAAAGTGAAAGAGAAAGAGAGGCATATAGAGAGAAGGGTAGAAAGTGAATGAGAAAGAGTGGCATATAGAGAGAATGCTAGAAAATGTGAAAGGGAAACAGACGTATATAAAGAGAAGGGTAAAAAAGTGAAAGAGAAAGAAAGGCATATAGAGAGAGGAATAGAAAAAGTGAATGAGAAAGAGAGGTATATAAAGAGAAGGTTAGAAAAAGTGAAAGAGAAAGAGAGGCATATAGAGAGAAGGGTAGAAAAAGTGAAAGAGAAAGAGCGGTATGTAGAGAGAAGGGTAGAAAAGGTGAAAGAGAAAGAGTTGCATATAGAGAGAAGGGTAGAAAAAGTAAAAGAGAAAGAGTGGCATATAGAGAGAAGGGTAGAAAAAGTGAAAGAGAAAGAGAAGCATATAGAGAGAAGGGTAGAAAAAGTGAAAGAGAAAGAGAGGCATATAGAGAGAAGGATAGAAAAATAAAGGAGAAAGAGAGGTATATAAAGAGAAGGGTAAAATTGAAAGAGAAAGTGTGGCATATAGAGAGAAGGGTAGAAAAAGTGAAAGAGAAAAATAGGTATATAGAGAGAATTGTGGAAAAAGTGAAAGAGAAAGAGAGGCATGTAGAGAGAAGGGTAGAAAAAGTGAAAGGGAAATAAAGGCATATAGAGAGATGGGTAGAAAAATAATGGAGAAAGAGAGGCATATAGAGAGAAGGGTAGAAAAAGTGTACGAGAAAGAGAGGCATATAGAGAGAAGAGTAGAAAAAGTGAAAGAGAAAGAGAGGCATATAGAGAGAAGGGTAGAAAAGTGAAAGAGAAAGAGTGGCATATAGAGAGAATGCTAGAAAATGTGAAAGGGAAACAGACGTATATAAAGAGAAGGGTAAAAAAGTGAAATTGAACGAAAGGCATATAAAGAGAGGAATAGAAAAAGTGAATGAGAAAGAGAGGTATATAAAGAGAAGGTTAGAAAAAGTGAAAGAGAAAGAGAGGCATATAGAGAGAAGGGTAGAAAAAGTGAAAGAGAAAGAGAGGTATGTAGAGAGAAGGGTAGAAAATGTGAAAGAGAAAGAGAGGTATATAGAGACGGGGGTAGAAAAAGTTAAAGAGGAGGAGAGTTATATAGAGAGAAGGGTAGAAAAAGTAAAAGAGAAAGAGAGTTATATAGAGAGAAGAGTATAAAAAGTGAATGAGAACGAGAGGCATATAGAGAGAAGTGAAGAAAAAGTTAAAGAGAAAGAGGTATATAAAGAGAGGGGTAGAAAAAGTGAAGGAGATAGAGAGGCACATAGAGAGAAGGGTACAAAAAGTGAATGAGAAAGAGAGGTATATAAAGAGAAGGGTAAAAAGTGAAAGAGAAAGTGGCATATAAAGAGTAGGGTACAAAAGTGAAAGAGAAAGAGTGGCATATAGAGAGAAGGGTAGAAAATGTGAAAGAGAAAGAGATGTATATAAAGAGAAGGGTAAAAAAGTGAAAGAGAAAGAAAGGCATATAGAGAGATGGGTAGAAAAATAAAGGAGAAAGAGTTGCATATAGAGAGAAGGGTAGAAAAAGTAAAAGAGAAAGAGTGGCATATAGAGAGAAGGGTAGAAAAAGTGAAAGAGAAAGAAAGGCATATAGAGAGATGGGTAGAAAAATAAAGGAGAAAGAGTTGCATATAGAGAGAAGGGTAGAAAAAGTAAAAGAGAATGAGTGGCATATAGAGAGAAGTGTAGAAAAAGTGAAAGAGAAAGAGAAGCATATAGAGAGAAGGGTAGAAAAAGTGAAAGAGAAAGAGTGGCATATAGAGAGAAGGATAGAAAAATAAAGGAGAAAGAGAGGTATATAAAGAGAAGGGTAAAATTGAAAGAGAAAGTGTGGCATATAGAAAGAAGGGTAGAAAAAGTGTACGAGAAAGAGAGGCATATAGAGAGAAGAGTAGAAAAAGTGAAAGAGAAAGAGAGGCATATAGAGAGAAGGGTAGAAAATGTGAAAGGGAAACAGACGTATATAAAGAGAAGGGTAAAAAAGTGAAATTGAAAGAAAGGCATATAGAGAGTTGGGTAGAAAAATAAAGGAGAAAGAGTGACATATAGAGAGAAGGTTAGAAAAAGTGACAGAGAAAGAGTGGCATATAGAGAGAAGGGTAGAAAAAGTGAAAGAGAAAGAAGCATATAGAGAGAAGGGTAGAAAAAGTGAAAGAGAAAGAGAGACATATAGAGAGAAGGGTAGAAAAATAAAGGAGAAAGAGTGGTATATAAAGAGAAGGGTAAAAAGTGAAAGAGAAAGAGTGGCATATAGAGAGAAGGGTAGAAAAAGTGAAAGAGAAAGAGAGGCATATAGAGAGAAGGATAGAAAAAGTGAAAGAGAAAGAGAGGTATATAGAGAGAAGGGTAGAAAAATAAAGGAGAAAGAGAGGTATATAAAGAGAAGGGTGAAAAGTGAAAGAGAAAGAGTGGCATATAGAGAGAAGTGTAGAAAAAGTGAAAGAGAAAGAGAGGCATGTAGATAGAAGGGTAGAAAAAGTGAAAGAGAAAGAGAGGTATATAAAGAGGGGGTAGAAAAAGTGAAAGAGAAAGAGAGGTATATAGAGAGAAGGGTAGAAAATGTGAAAGGGAAAGAGAGGTATATAGAGAGAAGAGTAGAAAAAGTGAATGAGAACGAGAGGCATATAGAGAGAAGTGAAGAAAAAGTGAAAGAGAAAGAGAGGTATATAGAGAGAAGAGTAGAAAAGTGCAAGAGAAAGAGTGGCATATAGACAGAATAGAAAAAGTGAATGAGAAAGAGAGGTATATAAAGAGAAGGTTAGAAAAAGTGAAAGAGAAAGAGAGCCATATAGAGAGAAGGGTAGAAAAAGTGAGAGAGAAAGAGAGGTATATAGAGACGGGGGTAGAAAATGTTAAAGAGAAAGAGAGTTATATAGAGAGAAGGGTAGAAAAAGTAAAAGAGAAAGAGAGGTATATAGAGAGAAGAGTAGAAAAAGTGAATGAGAACGAGAGGCATATAGAGAGAAGTGAAGAAAAAGTGAAAGAGAAAGAGTGGTATATAAAGAGAAGGTTAGAAAAAGTGAAAGAGAAAGAGAGGCATATAGAGAGAAGGGTAGAAAAAGTAAAAGAGAAAAAGAGGCATGTAGAGAGAAGGGTAGTAAAGGTGAAAGAGAATGAGAGGCATATAGAGACGGGGGTAGAAAAAGTTAAAGAGAAAGAGAGTTATATAGAGAGAAGGGTAGAAAAAGTAAAAGAGAAAGAGAGGTATATAGAGAGAAGAGTAGAAAAAGTGAATGAGAACGAGAGGCATATAGAGAGAAGTGAAGAAAAAGTGAAAGAGAAAGAGAGGCATATAGAGAGAGGAATAGAAAAAGTAAATGAGAAAGAGAGGTATATAAAGAGAAGGTTAGAAAAAGTGAAAGAGAAAGAGAGGCATATAGAGAGAAGGGTAGAAAAAGTGAAAGAGAAAGAGAGGTATGTAGAGAGAAGCGTAGAAAAGGTGAAAGAGAAAGAGAGGTATATAGAGACGGGGGTAGAAAAAGTTAAAGAGAAGGAGAGTTATATAGAGAGAAGGGTAGAAAAAGTAAAAGAGAAAGAGAGGTATATAGAGAGATGAGTATAAAAAGTGAATGAGAACGAGAGGCATATAGAGAGAAGTGAAAAAGTTAAAGAGAAAGAGGTATATAAAGAGAGGGGTAGAAAAAGTGAAGGAAATAGAGAGTCACATAGAGAGAAGGGTACAAAAAGTGAATGAGAAAGAGAGGTATATAAAGAGAAGGGTAAAAAGTGAAAGAGAAAGAGTGGCATATAAAGAGTAGGGTACAAAAGTGAAAGAGAAAGAGTGGCATATAGAGAGAAGGGTAGAAAATGTGAAAGAGAAAGAGATGTATATAAAGAGAAGGGTAAAAAAGTGAAAGAGAAAGAAAGGCATATAGAGAGATGGGTAGAAAAATAAAGGAGAAAGAGTTGCATATAGAGAGAAGGGTAGAAAAAGTAAAAGAGAATGAGTGGCATATAGAGAGAAGTGTAGAAAAAGTGAAAGAGAAAGAGAAGCATATAGAGAGAAGGGTAGAAAAATTGAAAGAGAAAGAGTGGCATATAGAGAGAAGGATAGAAAAATAAAGGAGAAAGAGAGGTATATAAAGAGAAGGGTAAAATTGAAAGAGAAAGAGTGGCATATAGAGAGAAGGGTAGAAAAAGTGAAAGAGAAAGATAGGTATATAGAGAGAATTGTGGAAAAAGTGAAAGAGAAAGAGAGGCATGTAGAGAGAAGGGTAGAAAAAGTGAAAGAGAAAGAAAGGCATATAGAGAGATGGGTAGAAAAATAAAGGAGAAAGAGTTGCATATAGAGAGAAGGGTAGAAAAAGTAAAAGAGAATGAGTGGCATATAGAGAGAAGTGTAGAAAAAGTGAAAGAGAAAGAGAAGCATATAGAGAGAAGGGTAGAAAAGTGAAAGAGAAAGAGTGGCATATAGAGAGAATGCTAGAAAATGTGAAAGGGAAACAGACGTATATAAAGAGAAGGGTAAAAAAGTGAAAGAGAAAGAAAGGCATATAGAGAGTTGGGTAGAAAAATAAAGGAGAAAGAGTGACATATAGAGAGAAGGTTAGAAAAAGTGACAGAGAAAGAGTGGCATATAGAGAGAAGGGTAGAAAAAGTGAAAGAGAAAGAAGCATATAGAGAGAAGGGTAGAAAAAGTGAAAGAGAAAGAGAGACATATAGAGAGAAGGGTAGAAAAATAAAGGAGAAAGAGTGGTATATAACGAGAAGGGTAAAAAGTGAAAGAGAAAGAGTGGCATATAGAGAGAAGGGTAGCAAAAGTGAAAGAGAGGTATATAGAGAGAAGGGTAGAGAAAGTGAAAGAGAAAGAGAGGCATATAGAGAGAAGGGTAGAAAAAGTGAAATAGAAAGAGAGGTATATAGAGAGGGGGTAGAAAAATTGAAAGAGAAAGAGAGTTATATAGGGAGAAGGGTAGAAAAAGTGAAAGAGAAAGAGAAGCATATAGAGAGAAGGGTAGAAAAAGTGAAAGAGAAAGAGAGTCATATAGAGAGAAGAGTAGAAGAAGTGCAAGAGAAAGAGTGGCATGTAGAGTGAATAGAAAAAGTGAATGAAAAAGAGTGGTATATAAAGAGAAGGGTAGAAAAAGTGAAATAGAAAGAGAGGCATGTAGAGAGAAGGGTAGGAAAAGTGAAAGAGAAAGAGTGGTATATAGAGAGAAGGGTAGAAAAATAAAGGAGAAAGAGAGGTATATAAAGAGAAGGGTGAAAAGTGAAAGAGATAGAGTGGCATATAGAGAGAAGGGTAGAAAAAGTGAAAGAGAAAGAGAGGTATATAGAGAGAAGGGTAGAAAAAGTGAAAGAGAAAGAGAGGTATATAAAGAGGGGGTAGAAAAAGTGAAAGAGAAAGAGAGGTATATAGAGAGAAGGGTAGAAATGTGAAAGGGAAAGAGAGGTATATAGAGAGAAGAGTAGAAAAAGTGAATGAGAACGAGAGGCATATAGAGAGAAGTGAAGAAAAAGTGAAAGAGAAAGAGAGGTATATAGAGAGAAGAGTAGAAAAGTGCAAGAGAAAGAGTGGCATATAGACAGAATAGAAAAAGTGAATGAGAAAGAGAGGTATATAAAGAGAAGGTTAGAAAAAGTGAAAGAGAAAGAGAGGCATATAGAGAGAAGGGTAGAAAAAGTGAGAGAGAAAGAGAGGTATATAGAGACGTGGGTAGAAAAAGTTAAAGAGAAAGAGAGTTATATAGAGAGAAGGGTAGAAAAAGTAAAAGAGAAAGAGAGGTATATAGAGAGAAGAGTAGAAAAAGTGAATGAGAACGAGAGGCATATAGAGAGAAGTGAAGAAAAAGTGAAAGAGAAAGAGAGGTATATAGAGAGAGGTGTAGAAAAAGTGAAGGAGATGGAGAGGCATATAGAGAGAAGGGTACAAAAAGTGAAAGAGAAAGAGAGGTATATAAAGAGAAGGGCAAAAAGTGAAAGAGAATGAGTGGCATATAAAGAGTAGGGTAAAATGTGAAAGAGAAAGCGTGGCATATAGAGAGAAGGGTAGAAAAAGTGAAAGAGAAAGAGAGGCATATAGAGAGAAGGGTAGAAAAATAAAGGAGAAAGAGTGCTATATAAAGAGAAGGGTAAAAAGTGAAAGAGAAAGAGTGGCATAAAGAGAGGAGGGTAGAAAAAGTGAAAGAGAAAGAGAGTTATATAGAGAGAAGGGTGGAAAATTGAAAGAGAAAGAGAGGCATGTAGAGAGAAGGGTAGAAAAAGTGAAAGAGAAAGAGAAGCATATAGAGAGAAGGGTAGAAAAATGAAAGAGAAAGAGAGGCATATAGAGAGAAGTGTAGAAAAAGCGAAAGAGAAAGAGAGGTATATAAAGAGAATGGTAAAAACGTGAAAGAGAAAGAGTGACATATAGAGAGAAGGGTAGAAAATGTGAAAGGGAAAGAGAGGCATATAGAGAGATGGGTACAAAAATTGAAAGAGAAAAAAGTGGCGTATAGAGAGAGGTGTAGAAAAAGTGAAGGAGAAAGTGAGGGATATAGAGAGAAGAGTAGAAAAAGTGCAAGAGAAAGAGTGGCATGTAGAGTGAATAGAAAAAGTGAATGAAAAAGAGAGGTATATAAAGAGAAGGGTAGAAAAAGTGAAAGAGAAAGAGAGGCATGTAGAGAGAAGGGTAGAAAAAGTGAAAGAAAAAGAGAGGTATATAGAGAGGGGGTAGAAAATGTGAAAGAGAAAGAGGGTTATATAGAGAGAAGAGTAGAAAAAGTAAAAGAGAAAGAGAGGTATATAGAGAGAAGAGTAGAAAAAGTGAATGAGAACGAGAGGCATATAGAGAGAAGTGTAGGAAAAGTGAAAGAGAAAGAGAGGCATATAGAGAGAGGGGTAGAAAAAGTGGAGGAGAAAGAGAGGCATATAAAGAGAAGGGTAATAAAGTGAAAGAGAAAGAGTGGCATATAGAGAGAAGGGTAAAATATGAAAGAGAAAGAATGACATATAGACAGATGGGTAGAAAAATAAAGGAGAAAGAGTGGCATATAGAGAGAAGGGTACAAAAAGTGAAAGGCAAAGAGAGGCATATAGAGAGAGGTGTAGAAATAGTGAAGGAGAAAAAGAGCCATATAGAGAGAAGAGTATAAAAAAGTGCAAGAGAAAGAGAGGCATATAGATATAATGGTTGAAAAAGTGCATGAGAAAGAGTGGCATATAGTGAGAAGTGTCGAAAAAGTGAAAGCGAAAGAGAGGTATATAAAGAGAAGGGTAAAAAAGTGTAAAAGAAAGAGAGGCATATAGAGAGAAGGGTAGAAAATATGAAAGAGAAAGAGACGTATATAAAGAGAAGGGTAAAAAAGTTAAAGAGAAAGAAAGGCATACAGAGAGAAGGGTAGAAAATGTGAAAGAGAAAGAGAGGCATGTAGAGAGAAGGGTAGAAAAAGTGAAAGAGAAAGAGAGTTATATAGAGAGAAGCGTAGAAAAAGTAAAAGAGAAAGAGAGAAGAGTAGAAAAAGTGAATGAGAACGAGAGGCAAATAGAGAGAAGGCTAGAAAAAGTGAAAGAGAAAGAGGAGCCTATAGAGAGAAGGGTAGAAAAAGTGAAAGATAAAGAGAGGCATATAGAGAGAAGGGTAGAAAATGTGAAAGGGAAAGAGACGTATATAAAGAGAAGGGTAGAAAAAGTGAAAAAGAAAGAGAGGCATATAGAGAGATGGGTAGAAAAATTGAAAGTGAAAAAGTGGCATATAGAGAGAACGGTAGAAAAAGTGAAAGACAAAGAGAGGCATATATCGAGAGGTGTAGAAAAGTGAGGGAGAAAGAGAGGCATATAGAGAGAAGAGTAGAAAAAGTGCAAGAGAAAGAGAGGCATGTAGAGAGAATAGAAAAAGTGAATGAGAAAGAGAGGTACATAAAGAGAAGGGTAGAAAAATTGAAAGAGATAGAGGCATGTAGTGAGAAGGGTAGAAAAAGTGAAAGAGAAGGTGTGGTATATAGAGACGGGGGTAGAAAAAGTGAAAGAGAAAGAGAGTTATATAGAGAGACGGGTAGAAAAAGTAAAAGAGAAAGCGAGGTATATAGAGAGAAGAGTAGAAAAAGTGGAGGAGAAAGAGAGGCATATAGAGAGAAGAGTAGAAAAATTGAAAGAGAAAGAGAGGCGTATAGAGAGAAGGTTAGAAAAGTGAAAGGGAAAGAGACGTATATAAAGAGAATGGTAAAAAAGTGAAAGAGAAAGAAAGGCATATAGAGAGAAGAGTAGAAAAAGTGCAAGAGAAAGAGTGGCGTATAGAGATAATGGTTGAAAAAGTGAAAGAGAAAGAGAGGTATATAAAGAGAAGGGTAAAAAAGTGAAAGAGAAAGAGAGGCATATAGAGAAAAGGGTCGAAAAAGTGAAAGAGAAAGAGAGGTATATAAAGAGAAGGGTAAAAAAGTGAAAGAGAAAGAAAGGCATATAGAGAGAAGGGTAGAAAAAGTGAAAGAGAAAGAGAGGCATGTAGAAAGAATAGAAAAAGTGAATGAGAAAGAGAGGTATATAAAGAGAAGGGTAGAAAAATTGAAAGAGAAAGAGAGGCATATAGAGAGAAGGGTAGAAAAAGTGAAAGAGAAACAGAGGCATGTAGAGAGAAGGGTAGAAAAAGTGAAAGAGAAAGAGAGTTATATAGAGAGGGTGGTAGAAAAAGTGAAAGAGAAAGTGAGTTATATAGAGAGAAGGGTAGAAATGGTAAAAGAGAAAGAGAGGTATATAGAGAGAAGAGTAGAAAAAGTGAATGAGAAAGAGAGGCATATAGAGAGAAGGGTAAAAAAAGTGAAAGAGAAAGAGAAGCATATAGAGAGAAGGGTAGAAAAAGTGAAAGAGAAAGAGAGACATATAGAGAGAAGGGTAGAAATAGTGAAATAGAAAGAGAGGTATATAAAGAGAAGGGTAAAAAAGTGAAAGAGAAAGAGTGGCATATAGAGAGAAGGGTAGAAAAATTGAAAGAGAAAGAGAGACATATAGAGAGAGGGCTAGAAAACTTGAAAGAGAAAGAGAGGCATGTAGGGAGAAGGGTAGAAAAAGGAGAAAGGGAGGCATATAGAGAGAAGAAAAAAAATCAAAGAGAAAGAGAGGCATATAGAGAGAGGGGTAGAAAAAGTGAAAGAGAAAGAAATTTACAGGAAAGCAAATGCATAATTTTCATTTTAATTTTCTTTTTTGTTTATACATTTTATTTTCATCTTTTTTCTAGGCTTACTACAAACTAACCCACCAAAAGCTGACTTGTAAAACCAACTTCCCATTTTTATCCAGTAGTCTGCTACTACATTCTCAACGGGTTGTGTGGACAGAGTACCAATAAAGCAAATATCAGACTAATTTCTACAGACTGGTGACCTCGAAAAAATATATCCTTAAAGTGTTGAAAAAGTTAATATACCGTGTAAGGTAAGGATAAGGGTGAGTAAAAGAGTTACACTAATATTTGTCTAATAACATCATGTCATTTTAGACAACGATCATCATTGCATAATAGTACGATCATCATTATTTTAAACTAATAATAATAATAATAATAATATCCAACATATATAAAATGATATAATAAAATACTATAATAAAATAAATTAATAACATAAAATAAATAAAATTAAATAAATAAATCAATAAATAGAACTAATAAATTTAGATAATTATAAAGAACAGATTTAGAATATAAAAAAATAGATAAGAATAATAAAGATAATACTATTAATAACAGTAAAATATAAAAATAAAATTATTAAATAAAGAATTAATAATTTAAAATTATAGTGCAATGAGAGAGTACAGCACCGGGCAGGTGTTCCCCAGTATCGGGCACCTCGCAGTGTTTATTTTTCTCATTTGCGCACGTAAGCTTCTATTTTGTTTTAATGAGTGCTATGAATAAATATCCCAAGGATGAGATGGGATTAGTTCAGTATCAGAAGCTATGATCTAATTCGATATCTACGCTATTAAATAAATTGTTTCTCTGTTTATCTGACGAGATTCGATAACATTCTAAAATATTCAGTAAAACAGTAAGAGAATAGAGAACTTCGTTGCTTTTAATCTTTGCACAGATAACGTCTTGAGATCAAAGATTACAATTTTAGTTGTAATCTATTTGATTTGTTTGATATAAGCTTAAAATGACAAGACATGTTCGTGGAACAACGTGCCTGTGGGTCAGTCTAATTTTTCTTATTTATATATATATATATATATTTTTTATCATATTTTTAATTTTTATTTTGACGTAGATGATCAAGCGATGTAATGAGTTCTGTAATATTTAACGTTTACAGTAGCTTTATACCTTCAAAATAGCTTAATTGATATTCTTTTTAAAATAGAAAAGACAAGTTCTCTCAAAATGAGGGTTAAAATTCAGTGGGAACACGCGTGCAATTGAGAAAATTTTGCTTAATTTTATGTTCTAGTTTTAGGATCATCATTTGCTGGTTACTGAAATTTCTCCAGCAAAAAGCTAAAACTTTGCAACTATACATTTATAAATGTAAACAAATTCATAAATTTAAAATTTAATCATAACAATTTACTAACCCTGAAAGGTTAAATAAATACATACTTTAAGTTTTTTCTTAATCCATTAATATAGATACTTCTAAAGATTCGCTAAAAATCAACATAGCTGATGGAAAAATGTCCCAAACTTAATAAAAACAAAATTTTATTGTTAAAATCTTTATGTTATTATTAAGAGAAAAACGACAAAGTTTTTCGATTGTTAAATTATATTTTTAATCCTTTTTAGAACGTTCGAAATTTTGGTTAGAATTTGGTTTCCTCAAAAGAGGACCATAAATTAGTATGGGAAATTTTAGCGTTTTTGGATATTCTTGTAAAAATAATTAATTGTAGGATTTTAATGAATGTTTCAGGATTTATGAAAAAAATAAATGAAATTATTTCAGAAATGTTTTGTTTTACTTTTTTAGAAAATCTTGGTAAAAATATGTTTTTTACATTTCTTACTGCAAACTAAACCACTTATTTAATTTCATGAAGTTTCGAGAAATTCATTATTGTAGCGCTTAATGCTATTTACTAATTATAAGCATATGTCCTTGGAGAATTTAAATCATTACATTTTTGTGGGGCGAAAGGACCTCCAATTACAGAAAATCTGCTCTAAATCATGAAATACAAAATAAAAAATGCAATATAGCTAAGACATTATTTAATTAGGAAAGCTTTTAATTGCTTTTATGAATGACATATTTGATAGATACTAACGTATTGCTAAAAAGATTTTCGATGAATAATGAATTTTTACAAGAAATTAAAAAAAAATTAATTATAATAATTATAAAGTTTTAAATCCTTTAAAATTCTGTATTAATTTATAGAAGTTCGGTGATATTGTTATTAAGTAAAAACTATTCATAAATGAAAAAGCTTAATACAATTCAGTGATCATTTTAAAATTTTTTTAATTTATTTTATATGTGTATAAACGTGCGGATTTTTGTAAATACGGATGTCCATACACGGCATTATCAGAAAACAAACGTGCTAACTATAATAAATTTAAAATTTATTAGTGATTTCCTTGCATTTCCTCAACAAGCGTCGTCGTAAAACTATAAAGTCAAACTGCTTAAAATTCAATAAAATATTAGATTACATAGAATATTTACCTAAATATTTTAGATTACTGGGTAGTTAAAAAATATATAAAAAAGCGTTCACGTTGTATTCGCCATATAATTTTACTACAAATATTTCACCCTTACGTAAATCTCGCAGTTACCATTATCGCAGTTATCAATAAATATGGCAAAACGTCATAAAAACACTCACATACTGAAAGTAATATTTGTTTTAATTCAGATTAAATACATTTTAAATCAATCTACCTGAAATAAATTTTTAGAAAAGTATATTTTATTTTTTAAATATTTTTCAATAAAGAGAATTATATTGTGTCAACAGATGTATCAATATGGCCGATTTTAAAAACAAAACATTCCAACTATTTACATTATTTGAACTATCGTCCTCATCTTTGTCGCCATATTATTACAACGTTTCGGCACTTGTACACTCCGTCCTTCTTCAGGTGGTTGGAATGTCGAACTGAACCCTTTATTTCGCTCACTGGGGTAGACTATTCTAATTCCACATCATTTATCCACTGTGTCTTTGATGTGTCTTGTTTTTTGAATAAAAACTAGAATATGGTTTCTCTGCCTGAGTTGCAGAATGCTTTCTTTTCAGGAAGAGCTTTCACATCTGTGTATGTTTCATTTTTACTCAGAATGTTTAGAAATATTGTTCATAAATATTTAATTTGTTTTCTACGTTTTTAAAAAAAAGATTATACATTTTTTTAGTGTCTGTCTATATTCCTGAGATGAGGTATTATGTACACTATTTATGTTATTCGGACTATTGTACTCATCTTTGTCGCCATATTTATTACAACGTTTCAGCCATTGTACGCTCCGGCCTTCTTCAGGTGGTTGGAATGTCGAACTGAACCCTTTATTTCGCTTACTGGGGTAGACTGTTCTAGTTCCACAGATGTCAGTTATCAGTTTATCTCCTGTTAATTCCCCTCTCCAAGTTCTCCACTGCCTTAACCGGGTATTGAACTCACACTCTTTGGGTCCTGTCACTGGATCTAACCACCGGCTTTATCCACTGTGCCACTTGATATAGACAGACACCAAAACATTCCAATAAATTTAATATCGGTTTGAAATACAGTAAAGTATTTTGCTTATTGGAAATATTAAATTTAATTTATTAGCTTGGAATTAAAATTAAAATAAATGCTTTAAGAAAGATTTTTAATTTTCAAAATGCATTATAAATCTTATGTGTCGTTTTTTTTTTGGGGGGGGGAGGTATCTACATTAATGCCCACCGTAAATTACGGTATTAATTTAAAAGATAAAAATACAAATCTGGTTTTAATTATAAGTTTCTAGCGAAATCCCATTAATGCCTACTGTCCTAAAAATACTATGGTGGATAATAATGGGTTCTCCGAAGAATAATCTCGTGAGCAGGTTTTTTTAAGTAGCAGATTTTTACGCGCGAAACTCACCAACGGTTGATTATTAACCAAATTGTGCGATGTACCCCAGGTCCGAATGAGTGGTGGTCGTGATAAGGGTCGTGGCAAATTTCGGCAATGTTACGTACCCGCAAAAAGAAAAAAAAATGATGTTTCAAAAAGACGTTTTTCTTTCTTTACACCGCTATTACTCGGCAATTTCTATTTTTTTAATCGATTCACCCCAAACAAGGCGATAATGCCACTAAGACTAATGATAGTGAAAGAGAAGGGAAATACTTTAGAACAATGGTTCCCAGTCGATTTGGGACCATGTCATACTTTGGTATTTCTAAAATTCTGTTGTCTCTCCCCTGTAATATTTAATTCATACATATTCAAAATTTGACTTCAATTCACGTGATGGAAGCAAACTGAATGCTCACATGCTGATTGGCCGATAAACCATGGGCTCTTCCAGCGACATGCATCACGCCCTCTCCTTTGTTAACCGAGACACGCTAGTGTGGAGAGACGGGAAATACTCTGTATGCCAAGTACACATGTACATACACACAACATATTTTTATTTATGCATACTGTATATGCATCATATGTATTACATTAACATGAACACTCTCACTCAGACTCACTAGAAAATAATTCACTGTTAATTACTCATTCTCGAATTGCCCACTTATTCTGTTGGTATAGTAAACCGAAGGCTGCACATCCTACGCATGCTCCACTAAAATATCAGTGTGTGATCCGGACAATAATGTTATTGTGTTATGTGGACTGGACAATAATCGAATCTATTTACTCTTAAAATAAAATTTCAGAGTTCAGGCGGAGTTAATGAATAGAGTTTTAAGTAGACATTCGACAGAACTGGAAGGACAAACCTAAACAGGAAACAAGGAATAAACTGAATTTATACATTTCGTTTTTTCTCAAAATTCAAAAGAATTAAAGAAACACTATTTATTTTATTAGAATGCTTATTTACAGGAATAATTTTATATTTATAAGTCTATAAAAATGTGACACAACTACGATGCAACATTTATTATTTAGCAAATAATAAAGAAATAACGATGAAAAATCCTTTTCTTCATAAATTTACGAAACTCGCTGTGAAAAAGAGAACAAGAAAATTTAAATAAACATATAACGACGATTAACTGCGATTATAAATTTTGAAAAAAAAAATGCATTTTCCGGGTATGTCTTTCATTTGATCTCGCCGTATAAATTCTCTATGTTGCATGTGGATTCACATGTTTTTTCCTCGAGAATTGACAACAAAAATATCAAACAATTTAATTATCAGAATATTTATTTTGTAGGAACATCATTATTATTATTATTATTATTAGTAGTAGTAGTAGTAGTAGTAGCAGTATTATTATTATAAATCAATAAAAATAAAATATAAAATAATAATAATGAAAATGATAAATAAAATAAAGTAAAATAATAACATAAAAACTTTGTATAAAATAAATTAAATAAAAATACTCCCAGCATGCAACAAAAACTGTTCCTGCCAGAAATACGGTCAAAAGACGTTGAATTCAATCTCTTCATCACGAACCTTGGTACGGGCAACACGTGTCCGACTTCTCTCTGTAATATGGCTTGTAATAACACGGAGTAATTTCTCCCTTTTATCATATGTACCATAAAACAATTCTAACCTAAAAAATACACACACCAATACACACAAAAAATGTAAATAAATTGTATGAAATTAACATAAACTTGCCATGCTTTCCTGTTATTTCTGTATACTTTATTTCCTGTCAATTATGCTTTTATTTCTCTGAACGCAAAGATAATTTCTTCTGCTATGATGTGAGTGAATCCCCACAATTTACAAGGATAGTGTTTAATCCTTTTGTCGTCAATTCTCTCGGAAAAAATAGAATGCATAAACCCAGTTTCATATGTTTAGGTTTTGTTAAGATTGTAAAAATAACTTTTAAAAATTGCCAAGGTAGTATACATTTTTGCCGGTGCTTAGGTTAAAATTTACCCAATTTCATTTAACAAACGGGATCACAATTGAAAAAGTCTATGAAGGTCTGGCGGTGCCAGTTTATCAGGCTAAACTAGGGGACCTCCAACCAAGGTGTATAATATTTTGGACATTGTTATAGCCTTTTCTTACTCAGGCTGACATAATATATTGTAGATTCTAAATAACCCTTCAGTAATTTTAAACACCCGTCATCATCTTTGGTTTAATTCAAATTATTTAATTTAACACTTACATTTTCCCCCTATTCGTGAGAATGGGGGACTTGGATGGCCCTCGTGTGTGGAATAACCTCGGGCTTCTGTTCTTCTATATATGGCCACGAGGCCAGACCTAGAGCATAGAAATAGCACAAAATAAAAAAAAAAAATACACTAAAATCACTATCCATGAATTAAAAGAATTTGATCATGTAATAACGAGCATCACCGATCTAGCATTATGAAATGGGTTTGAGTACTTTTGATCTATTATTCTGTTTCCTAGCTACTTTCCTGCAGCGACAATATCTGCATATTCAGGAACCCATTACGGTTATTCCTGGAACAAATATGATTGTTGGCATCAAAATTAGATTGAAATTCATAAATTTCCATCTAATTTTGCGCAATGAAGAAGATTTGCGATGAAATCATCGAACACTGTGTTTCCCGATGAATTTGCGCTTCACGGGGCACCCGGGAGGGGTGGTACATCAAAAGAGAGAAATCTAGCATTTGCAGCATTTTCCATATTCCAGATATATATATCGACTGAAACAATTCAGAATTAGTGCGAAAATAGAACGTGATGCATTAATGATGAAGAACATAAAGGTTTCTGGCGGACTCGGCAACAGATAACGTCCGTCTGTTAAGATATTTTGCTCAGAGGGTTTTATAGTAAAAGAAAAGATTAACAGTCTATTAATCTATTTTAATTAAAATGAGTCAACCAGTAAAAAGGATGCAACTTTTACGAACTTCTATTTCCTTTAGTAGATTGATTGGTTACAGTAGTAGTCGGTTAGGTGGTGCATATATCTTCACATAAGCTTGACTTTAACTATGTAAAATTGTTTATATCTATCTATCTATCTATCTATCTATCTATCTATCTATCTATCTATCTATCTAAGTCTGGTTCTATCTATCTATCTATCTATCTATCTATCTATCTATCTATCTATCTAAGTCTGTTCATATCTATCTATCTATCTATCTATCTATCTATCTATCTAAGTCTGGTCATATCTATCTATCTATCTATCTATCTATCTATCTATCTATCTATCTATCTATCCTGGGTATGACGATAAACTGCATCCGCGTCCTGGGTAAGATGATAAACTACGTCCAACAGCAAGGCCACTGATCAGGAGGTTTTGAGTAGCGTGGAACCACCTCTTAATTGCGGGTGTTCCCAGGTCCACCCTGACCCAGGGTGGTAGCACCTGTTAGGGTCCCAGCTATGGGCAAATAGTTAACCTCGAAACTGAGTCTACATCCGCGTCCTGGGTAAGACGATAAATTACATCCGCATCCTGGGTAAGACGATAAACTACGTCCAGCAGCAAGTCCTATGATCAGGAGGTTTTGAGGAGCATGGAATCACCTCAATTACTGGTGTTCCCAGGTCCACCCAGATTCGGGGTGGTAGCACCTGTTAGGGTCCCAGCTATGGGCAAATAGTTAAACTCATAACTGAGGTAAAAAGCATTATAAAAGGATAAAATAGGTTTAAATATCAGAAATACTCTGTAAAAATTATTACCAGAAATAAATTTTCAGCTAAGGTTTTTGAAAAAATAATATTACCACCTATACGTTTTTGAAAAAATAATATTACCACCTATACGTTTTTGAAAAAATAATATTTCCAGCTATACGTTTTGTTTAAAAAAATAACATTACCAGCTATACATTTTTGAGGTAAAAAATATTACCAGGAAAAAAAGTTGTCGGCATTAAATGACTCATTGAGGTTGATATGCCGTAAACCAAACCAAATCAAATCAAATCAAATCTATCTATCTATCTATCTATCTATCTATCTATCTATCTATGTTTTTGTAGAATAAGTGACATATCAGTCTCACAAGCCGTCGATATTAACTTAGTACTTCATCAACTTTGTGCTTCATTATTTGCACAAGAAAACTAAAATTAAGTTTATATGTAAATCTTTAGTTGATTCTACAACAATCATTTTGTGAGCGAATGAAATCGTCACGCGGATCCGGAATATTTATTGGATAAATGTTATTTCTACTGTGTTACAATTGACGCTTGTGATTGCGAATGTCTCAGCTGATGCTCTTTTAGTAGAACTGACGGGGGGGATATCTCGTGAAATGCCATTGATATACGGTACACACACGTGCGTTCGCATGCACGAATACATCTCAATACAATACAAAGCACACTCATACACATACACACAAAATCGCGTACAGACAAGGACGAGGCTCAGGTCTGCACACATACACACACAGGCACACAAGCACAAGCACACACACACGCACACGCACATACATTATCAGTTTATCTATCTATATATCTACGCATACACAAGAACATATATACAAACACAAGGGACATATATATGCACACAGATACAGACAAATTCACTTACACGCCGATGCACATGCATACAAGTACAAGGCACAAATTTGAACAAGACACTTGCACACGCACGAATACACTTGCACACGCACGCACATACACACATCTATCTATCTATCTACGTACACACATATAAGCCTAAGGTGCAAATAGTTAGACACATGAATATGTTGCACAAGCACACGTATACAAACAGCGTCGCATACATGCAAGTATAGGATCTGTGCAACACACATACACACGTACAGAGGAATACAGTCACACAAGCATATGCATATAAATACATCTATCTATCTATCTATCTATCTATCTATCTATCTATCTATCTATTCATACATACACGCACAGACATTCAGACACATACATGCAATCACCAGGCACAAATACATATACACTTACACAAGCAGACGCGTATGCATATGCACACACAAACAGCGGCATGTACATACAAGTACGTGACACAAAACCAGAACAATACGCATGCACACATACATACGTACAAATACATTTGGCCAAGAACACACATGCAGATCCGCATGCACATACGCACAAATAAATTCGTACAAATACACATGCCCACATTTTTCCTGATGAAATTTCACACGTCATTTCCCGAAATCATTTCACTTTTTCGTGAAAAAGGCATCGAATCGTCATCAATTAAACAATTTCTCGTAAATTGGCCGAATTTTGTTTATGAAATATTTGACGCTTTTTTTTTCTTCTGTTATCTTATTTTCCATGCTTTTTTATCGCTTTTATTACCTGTTAAATGAGGAGAAGAAATCAAAGTAGCACTGAGCTTAAACTTTATCCACGTCCACACACCTGAAAGCTCGTTGAACGTAAAGACAAAAAATAAAAATAAAAATAAACAAAAAAAAACAACAAAAAAACGAGCATTGCGATAAAAAGCAACAAAATAAAATGAAAGAAAAAAATGGTATAAATTTAATCAACTATATTATCAAATCATTTTGTTTATTTATTTCTATATTTTATATATATATTTATACATATTTATATATGCATTTATTTCTATATTTTTATATATTTATACACACTTATATATGCAGTTATTTCTATATTTTATATTATATTTAAACTTATTGTTATATATGTATTTATTTCTATATTTTCTGTTCCATCTGCAATGGCAAGGGAGGTAAATCAACTCAACTTAATAAATTTATGTGGGATTACTTCCCTTAGTCGTTTTAATACTCTGTACCAACAAAATATTTATCTGCATTTAAACAAAATTAGTTTCTGAGCAAAATTAACCGTTTAATTAAGCAGATTTTTGATGGGGTTGAATGTTTAGAAGTGTAATAATCCTGTTGTTATTTGTATTTGTAGTTGATATAGGAATCCTTTTCTCTGTTTTAATACTGAAAATGAAATGAATAAAACGTGCAACAATGACAACAATAAGACTTTGAGACACGTATTGACAAGAATATGTATTTTTCTTTACGTGATGTTCATTACAATATTAGCATTGTGCGTGTTAAAATGTTCTCAGTGTTATTTTCTCTTGGTTTCTTTAAAAGTTTGTTTTGACTTGTTTTGGCTTGTTCCGAGAATTTCGTGGTTAAGTGAAGCATTTGTAACCGTCAACCGTCGATTTTCACGGAGCGAAGAAGACACGTCTGTGTTGTTCTCTATTTACTACTACTACTTTCTACTCTATTCTATTGACCTTGCTTGTGGTGAAAGGGTCGTTTTTATAATGATGACGTTTCAGATTTTTAGAATGATGAAATATCATTATCATCTATCATTACTGGTGAAAAGTTTGTTTTTAGAATGATGAAACTCTTGATCTAGAATGATGAAATATCCTTATCATCAACATTCTGAATCATAAATGTTCTTTTACGTTTATTTGATTGTAATGCAATTTGTCCAAGCGTTCCACGTGCGACACTCATACAGATTTGTCTATTAAGTGACGGCCTTACGTTAAGTTGGTCTTGAAATAGGCTTTTGTCGTAGCTGTCATTGTCGTAGCTGTCATTGTCGTTCTTTTTCCTCTCTTTCACTGTTATATTAAACATAGAATTTTTAACATGAAAAAATAGAGCCAGAAACGATTTATATAATATCAATAGTAATCAATGAATAATAATTACTATAAAATATTTAGAAAATGTAAAGGAAACGAATTATTAGGTTGGTGCAAAAATAATGTGGTTTTTTGACGTATTTTTAACGACATTATTTTTGCACCAACCTAATAATTGAACGGTTCATTGGCCCCTATTTGAGTTGTGATTTTCTTTATCTCTGTTTTATTGAATCTCAAAACATTGTTTCAAGACATTTGTTTCATTGCATCTCACTATTAAAACTTTCTAACATTTGTCATAATTTTTTATGGCAAGTGTATGTTAATAATGATGATGATGATAATGATATAAGCATTTGACTAGAATCAGAATACCTGTATGCTCTCTGCCAAAGATCAAAGTATTTCTCCCCTGTTCTCTGCTAAGGATCAAAGTATTGCTCCCCTGCTCTCTGCCAACGATCAAAGTATTGCTCCCTTGCTCTCTGCAAGGATCCACGAATTCTCCCCTGTTCTCTGCCAAGGACCAAAGTATTGCTCCCTTGCTCTCTGCCAAGTATCAAAGTATTGCTCCCTTGCTCTCTGCCAAGGATCAAATTATCTCTCCCTTGCTCTCTACCAAGGATCAAAGTATTGCTCTCTTGCTCTCTGCCAAGGATCAAAGTATTGCTCCCCTGTTCTCTGTCAACGATCAAAGTATTGGTCCCTTGCTCTCTGCCAAGGATCAAATTATTTCTCCCTTGCTCTCTGCCAAGGATCAAAGTATTGCTCCCCTGTTCTCTGCCAACGATCAAAGTATTGCTCCCTTGCTCTCTGCCAAGGATCAAAGTATTGCTCCCTTGCTCTCTTCCAAGGGTCAAAGTATTGTTCCCCTGTTTTCTGCCAAGGGTCAAAGTATTGCTCCCCTGTTCTCTGCCAAGGATCTAAGTTTCACTCGAGTAGCTGCTTTGTGGTATCAACTCCCATGAGGATGCTTCCCCAATCAATACAATCATAACCTGTTCAAGTCTCGAGTTAACCGTTATCTTCCTCACATATCCACTTAAACTGTACCTCTTACTCTGCAACATTCTACCTTGAGTGGCTCTAATCCTTGTCTTCCAAGAGATATTTCTATTTCACAATTACATTAAACACTAAATTTTTAACATGAAAAGATATTAAACAAAAAAAAAACAATTTGTATAATGCCAGGAGTAACCAATGAATCATAGACACCATTGAACATCTAAAAAATATAAATGGAACGGATTAATTAAATGGTTCATTGGCCTTTATTTGAGTTGTAATTTTCTTTTTCTCTCTTTTATTCAATCTCAATACATTGTTTCAAGACTTTTGTTTCATTGCATCTCACTACTAAAACTTTCTAACAATTGCCGTTCTTTTTGACGGCATAGGTACACTAGTATAATAAGAAGTACTTTTAGTATGTTCACTTGTAGCCTCTACTATTACGCATTTATTTGTGTTGGCAGTTGTAACTATCAGAATGAACGACCTAACACTAGGTAGCAGGCTGTTTTTAGCGTTTTAGATCAAATACAATTTTTTAAATGTTGTTTTATAAAAACAATTTATACATACCATTTATTTAGCTTGAGACCTCTTTTTTTTATAAATAATTTTTCATAACATTTTAAACAATATTTATAATTTCTCTCTGAATTTCTGTGATGAGGACTGGGATGAAGAGTTATCATTATTTGCACTATTTCATTCTAGTTGTTAACACAACGTTTCGGCCGTTACGACTTCATCAGGTGTATATCGATTATTTTTATTACTGCTCATATATTGTTCGCCTGTTTCCGTTGTGTCCATATACGTAATGCCTAGTCCAGGGATTGAACTCACAATTACTATGTCACCAGATTCACCACCAACACTTTAACTAACTAGCTATTGTCCGTAGAACAGTTCTCTGGAGTGAACTTGGCACCTTAAACCTAACCTAACTGCTGATTTTTGCTGTAGCAGTAGTAGCAGCATTTGACAGCTGGAAGGTTAGGTTTAATGCTCCAAGTTCATTGCAGAGAATTGTTTTATGGACAATAGACAATAGCCTAGGAGATTAAAGCGTTGGTTTTTGTATTTGGTGATATATATATATATATATATATATATATATATATATATATATATATATATATATATATAATTGTGAGTTCAATCCTCCGGCCTGGCAATGTGTACTCAGTGGAAACAGGCGAGCAATAACTGAGCAGTACTAAAAATAAGATCTAAACGAGATATTTTTAGCCACGAGAACAGTCTACGCCTTAGATTAAATAAAGTGTTGTTCAGAATTCTCTGTAGGTTATTCAGTTCGATATACACCTGATGAAGTCTGGCAGGCACAACGGCCGAAACGTTGTGGTAACAATAACAAACATGAGGACAATGTAAATATTGTAAATAATATTTATACTCTTTATACGTTTGATCTTGGTCATTATCGTGGCTGTTATAATTTCCACGTTTTGGCCGATGTACCCTCTCGCTTGTTGTATTCAGTAACGTTTTCGGAATTTATCAGAAAATAATGCTTTCGCATAGATTCGAAATTAAAGCTTACTCCCGTTTATTGAATAAAGAGTTTAATTAGAAATACCATAAATGACAGATATCTTGAAGAAGGCTGGAGAATATAACGGCTGAAACCTTGTGACTCTAAACAAAATGAAGATACTATCACAAACAAAACTGTGTACAATAATTATTTCATAAATTCAAACAAAAAATATTTATAATTTTAATGTTTTCTTTTTTTCCTCAGATTTAATTGTTCAGGAATTTGACTTTGTCGACAATCGTAAAGAAAGAAATGACTGTCCGTACCTTCTTTAAATATTGCCTACTTACACTTTCACTTTTCACGGTTGCATCCGTCAGCAGCAAAAGGACTAAGTGCAAAGCTTTGGGTAAGAAGACAATTTTTGTTTACTGATTTATAAGAATGATTTTAAAACAAAAACACGCTCGTTTTGTGCAAGAATTTGCAAATCTCTATAGCGGAGGCTTGATATTTAGCTTAGCTTAAGACGAAATGCATAGTGTTGTGTTGCAGCTCAGACCAGACACCATGTTTGTTGACAGGGTGCAATTTCTTCCAGTCAAATGCTTGTGGCTTAAAAATTACCCTTCGGCCAGATCATTACCCACGAGTGAAAGACAAAACAATTTCTAGCAGTAAATCAGATTTTATTATTGGTTTATAACCTACTGCTATAATCAAGCGAAGATGATGCGTAAGTGAGGGTAGACTGTCTATATTTCTGAGATGAGGTATTATGTACAGTATTTACATTATTCGGACTATTGTCCTCATCTTTGTCGCCATATTTATCCCAACGTTTCGGCCGTTGTACGCTCCGGCCTTCTTCAGGTGGTTGGAATTTCGAACTGAACCTTTTATTTCGATCACTGGGGTAGACTGTTCTAGTTCCACGTGCCATGTTTGATGGATGTCAGTTATCAGTTATCTCCTGGGTATTGAACTCACACTCTTTGGGTCTGTCACTGGATCTAACCAACGCCTTTATCTACTGTGCCATGTGTCCTTGAGGACATCTGGGTATGAATTTCTGGGTATTATAAACCTAATGTTTTCAGCAACTGTAGAATAACAAGACAATAAACAGCACTTACCGGTGTAAGAGTCCCAGCTAGCGTCCAGCTGGCAGACAAAAATAAAGGAGGTTGTAACTTAATACAAACCCTGCAAACTAACTGAATCAAGCTGGTATTTATATAGAAATACCTCCACTCAGGTACCAGCAGCCAATCACAGCCCAAGCAATGGACTGTCCCACTTTAGCACAATGAGATGCTCCATTGCACCATAAATAGCTCTCTTCCTCAAGGTTGGATTACTCTTTACCTCAGCTTGCTCCACAACTGAGTGTTTATCTTGATCACGTGATTGTTCGACATGGCGCTGCGAACAGGATTATTGACACCCGAAAATTGGGAACTCTTCTTCATTGAAGCAGGCATATCCACTGACTCAGCCAAAACTCATGCAACAAGGTTTGCGGATGAGAAGCTGACAATCGAGAGCCTTCAAATGCTGGATCGATCTATGCTTAAGGAGCTGGGAGTCACTTTAATTGGAGAAGCCCTGTGTATCATCAAGCAGGCTAAGGAATCCACCACCCAGACAACCCGTATTCAGGCACTAGCAGCCAAGCCTCCTCATCTCAATCTCGAGATGACACCACAGCAATTCAGGAAGTTCCGAATTGACTGGGATGTCTTTACCAAGATGACGAATATGCCAAGCTCCCAAGCTAATATTCACTTATACAATTGTGCTGATGAAGCTGTGCAAAATGCCATAATCAACACACACCCTGACTTCTTTACCACTGATCCAGATAAGCTACTTGACATGGTAGAAGCATTGGTCACCCAAAGGTCAAGTCCTATTGTCCATCGCCTTGCTTTTGCCTCCATGTTTCAGGATGCGGATGAGCCAATACAAAGTTACCTTGTCCGCCTCAGAGCCATAGCCGTTGATTGTAACTTTACCTGCCCCTCGTGTGAGCATGACCTGTCTGATATATACATCAAGGACCAGATCATCCGTGGAATAGCAAATGACACACTCCAGGCTGACCTACTGGCCAAAGCTGGGGCACTTAAATCCCTTGAGCAAAATATCCGTCATGCTGAGGCATTCGAATCAGCATTGCGAGACCAAACCTCAATGGCCGGCGCTTCAGATACAGCTGCTGCTCGGCTATCAACATACCGCAGACAGAAGGGTACACCACAAGCCAACGAGGGGATCCGTACCAGCACCTATGGCAACTGCAATGTTAAACCAAACCAGCGGGCTTGCTTAGGTTGTGGCAGCCACCAGCATAGCACCTCAGGAACTGGATCCCGCCGGCTAAAATGCCCAGCATGGGGACAAACATGTAGTAACTGTGGGAAGCCCAATCACCTATCGAGGGTATGCCGGGCTAAGAAACTAGCTCAAGCGGTCAGGAAAAGCCCAGAGGCTAATGAAGCTGCCATGGACACACTTATTGCCCACATCACATTCAATCAAACGACAGGCACGTATACATCTAAAGACACATGCCAGGTAAGGGAAATTGATGCGTATGTTGTTCCGTTCTCACCAAAACCGGATCCCAGACAAGTTAAGAATATCCCCAGAAATCACAGCACTAGGATGACGATCTTTCCTGACAGTGGGGCCACCATATGTCTCGGGGGACTTAAGCACCTTCTGAATATGGGGCTCACTATCAACAACCTCATTCCATCAAAAAAAGTCGTTCGAGCTGTGGGAGGCTTTACACTTGTCTGTCAGGGTTGGCTCCCTGTGGAATTCATCGTCCAAGGAAGAACAACTAAACAAGCCCTATACATATGCAAAAAGATTCAGCGGCTATACTTCAGCAAAGCAGCCTGCATTGATGTAGGGATACTGTCCAAAGACTTTCCTAAGCCGACGACTACAATATTACCCCAAACAGCAATGCAACACCTGCCCTTGACAAGCACACATAAAAAATCGGACGCAAGCACTAAACAATGCAAAGTCGAGGGACAACTTCCAACGCGTCCCAAAAAACTCCCTTTTTCCCCAACAGAACAGAACATTGATAGACTCAAGAATTGGCTATTGAATCAATTCGCCGAAACGGCGTTCAAGAACAATGGTGAATTCCCACCAATGTCTGGCCCCAATGCACATATACACCTCAAAGAAGGAGCAGTCCCCAAAGCCAGACATAACCCAATTCCTGTGCCTTTTCACTTCAAAGAGCCCGTAAGACAGGCCCTTTGGGAAGATGTGAAAAGGGGCATCATAACCCCAGTACCCGTCGGCATGCCCACTGATTGGTGTAGCACTATGGTAATTACTGCCAAGAAAAATGGCAAACCACGAAGAACCATAGACTACCAACACCTGAATTCACAGTGCAAACGGGAAACACACCATACAGGGTCACCATTTCAGCTAGCACTGCAAGTGCCACCTAAACAAAAGAAAACGGTGTTGGATGCTGTTGATGGATATCACTCCATCCCCTTAGATAAAGAGTCCCAGCCACTCACCACCTTCATTACAGAATGGGGAAGGTTCATGTACCTGAGGATGCCACAAGGTTACCTAGCATCTGGAGATGCCTACACCCGAAGGTATGATGAAGTAATAAAAGACATCCCCCGCAAAGTAAAAATCGTAGATGACACCCTACTCTATGACTCTGACATTGAAGGAGCCTTTTTTCACACCTTCGATTTCCTCCTTCATTGTGCAAAAAACGGCATCATACTAAATACGGAAAAATTCCAATTTTGCCAAGACACAGTGCAGTTTGGTGGCCTCCAGATAACATCCTCTGGTGTAACCCCTTCTAAATCCATGCTGGAGGCAATATTAAGCTTCCCAATACCAAAAACGCTCACCGATGCCAGATCATGGTTTGGTCTGGTCAACCAAGTCGCTTGGGCATACTCACTGAGCCCAGTCATGCTTCCATTTCGTGATCTTGTAAAACGAGACTCTCACTTTACATGGAATAAAAGCCTCGAGGATGCATTTCAGCAGTCAAAGAAGGTAATAGTTGACTTAGTCCGAAAAGGCATTGCAACATTTCAAAAAGAACGAATAACCTGCCTTGCCCCAGATTGGAGCAAAGAAGGAATGGGCTTCCTACTTCTACAGAAGTATTGCTCATGCACCACTGACAAAGCTCCAGTTTGCTGCCCTGAAGGTTGGCGCCTGATATTTGCTGGTAGCAGATTCTGCATTGATGCTGAACGCAGATATGCACCTATTGAAGGCGAGGCAGCAGCAATTGCATGGGCATTGGAAAAGTGTCGCATTTTTGTAATGGGTTGCCCGAATCTCATAGTGGTTACAGATCATGAACCACTAAAAGGATTATTCGGAGATAGAGACCTTAGTAAAATCCAAAACCCCCGATTATTCCGGTTAAAGGAGAAAACACTCAGGTACAGATTCACCATTCAGTACTGCCCTGGGAAATGGCACAGAGCCTCTGATGCTGTCTCACGTAACCCAGCAGACATATCACAAGCACTCCTAAATGTATTCACTGCTGAACCCTCTCAATCAGACATCATAGAGTCTGACAACATGGATGACTGGGTCAAATCAACAACCCTATTAGCAACATTCGGTGCAAACGACAACCTGGAGCTCATCTCACCAAACGTTATCCGTGCGGCGGGACACAGCGACCCGCAGTACAAAAAATTAATTGAAGTAATACAAAATGGATTCCAAAGGACGCGCATCCTCACTGCACCTGAAATCCGTGAATACTGGGAAGTGAGGCACCGCCTAAGTGTTGACGACGGATTAGTGCTCTTAGATCAAAGAATTGTTATCCCCACCTCACAACGCGCAAAAGTATTACATAGCCTACATTCTGCACACCAAGGTGAAGTTGGCATGAAGGCACGTGCCAATGAATCTGTTTATTGGCCCGGGATGAATGCTTCAATTCGTAACATTAGAGCAGGTTGTACGTTTTGCTCAAAAAATGCCCCGAGTCAACCAAAAGAGCCAATCAATCTGACACCATCTCCTGATTGGCCATTTCAGCAAATCGTCATGGACATCTTCCATGTTGGGAACCATGGTTACTTAGCATGCGCTGACAGGTTAACAGGCTGGCTGAATCTATACCACTTGAGCCACGGAGAAGCAACTGCCTCAAGAATTATTTCGATTTGCCGGGACATATTTCAAACCTACGGCGCTCCTGAGGAACTCAGCAGTGATGGTGGGCCACCCTTCACATCTCTTCCATTCAAGCAATTTTTAAAAGACTGGGCTGTTAAACACAGGTTATCATCTGCTGGTTACCCACAATCCAATGGTCGTGCAGAGCTCGCTGTCAAAACGGCCAAGAGAATCGTAAATGGCAACACAGGAGCACAAGGATCATTGGACAATAACCGTGCAGCAAGAGCCATCCTCCAATACAGGAATACGCCCATTCAAAACATTGGGCTATCCCCTGCTCAACTACTACTCCACCGCCGACTACGTGACTACATACCATCCCACCCCACACTCTATAAGCCACACGCGAATTGGATAACCGCAGCCCAAAATCGCGAGTTAAGTCTGTCCCGGCGGAACGCTCGTCTCATAGAGCAATACAACAGAACAGCACACACCTTAAATCCCCTTCAAAAAGGACAAATAGTGGCACTACAACGACCAACAACCCGCCGATGGGACACAACAGGTCAGGTCATTGAAACCCTCCCCAACCACCAATACCGTATCAGAATTGACGGATCAGGTAGAATTACCTTACGAAATCGCCGATTTCTCAGGAAACTGGATACACCAACAATCCCAGTTCCAAGACCTAGTGCCTTACCCGATACCCCTACACCAGTGCCACAAACATTCGACGCTGGAATAACATCAAACACTGCACAGCCGTCTACAATAACACGGACAAAACCCCCTCGGGCATTGTCCAGACTACTTCCACACAACCAGCCAGGTTTAAAGGAACTCATCCCTCCCCAAAGGCCACTACCGACACGCGATGGGGGGGAAGGAGATGTAGAATAACAAGACAATAAACAGCACTTACCGGTGTAAGAGTCCCAGCTAGCGTCCAGCTGGCAGACAAAAATAAAGGAGGTTGTAACTTAATACAAACCCTGCAAACTAACTGAATCAAGCTGGTATTTATATAGAAATACCTCCACTCAGGTACCAGCAGCCAATCACAGCCCAAGCAATGGACTGTCCCACTTTAGCACAATGAGATGCTCCATTGCACCATAAATAGCTCTCTTCCTCAAGGTTGGATTACTCTTTACCTCAGCTTGCTCCACAACTGAGTGTTTATCTTGACAAGCAACCATTTTTACCAGTGCTCATATTGCAATTTTGCTGTTTTCATTGCATGTTTTTTGCCAGAGCTCATATTGCAACTTTGTTATCATTGCTTTTCTCTGGCACTCCTTATTACTGGTTCCCATATTGTATTTATTTCTATGCTTAGTCGGCTCAGAAGATTTTTGTGGCCTGGCATATGTGCTGATTCCTTAAGTTTACGAATTTTCCAATGGTGTTCCCTGTCTATGATCTCAACTTGATCCCACAGGGGACGGTGATCTCCCTTCTCTCTCCATATGTGGTCAGTCACGCCTGATTTTTCTACTTCCCCTCGCGTTACAGCTTTCTGGTGTTCTTGAAGGCTTACCTTGAGGGGGCGAACTGTCTCTCTTTTATATTCCTTTCCGCAGCTGCACGGGATAGCGTACACACAGTCTTTAGTCATGTTCTCCTTTATGGGGGGTCTCACTCGAGAGAGATATCTGCGAAGTGTTGTCAAGCTTTTGAATGTTGTCCTGATGTTATATGGACCGCAGATCTTTTGTATTTTCTCTGATAACCCCTTCACATAAGGCAGGCAGACTGTTTTCTGAGTATTGCTTTCCTCCTCCTCCTCCTCTTGTACACGCCTATCCCAGTTTATGGGGGCAGCTGCTATGTACCCAGGGTAGTTGTTACGTTGTAGGGTACTACTTATACTGACCAATTCTTTATCTAACGTCTCTGGGTCGCCACTTATGACTTTTGCTCGGTGTTGTAAGCAACGGACGATCCCTTTCTTTACGCTGTATGGATGGTGGGAGTTGAAATTGAGGTACTGTCCGGTGAATGTTGGTTTACGGTATACGGATGTCTTGAACCCATGCTCTTTTCGAGATATTAGTACATCCAGTAATGGGAGTGTGTTGTTACTCTCTTTCTCCATTGTGAACTGTATCGAAGGTCTTATTGAGTTCACATGGTCCAGTAGAACCTGGACATCTTCCCGATGTGGCCAGAGTATGAAGGTGTCATCTACGTACCTTAACCATAGAGTTGGCTTTAGAGATAGATTCTCAAAGTATTCCATGTATATATTCGCCATTGCTGGTGATAATGGCGAGCCCATTGCTAAGCCCTCATCCTGTCGATATATGTGTGATCCCATTCCGAAGTGTGTTGTTTGTGTACAGAAAGTCAACATCTCCATCGGATTATCTATTGAAATACTGGTCCGTTCTTCTAGGGAAGAGTCAGAGATCAATTTGTCGCCGACTACTGAGAGTGCCTCCTCCGTGGGTACCTTGGTGAACAAACTCACCACGTCCAAGCTCACCATCTGGTTGGATAGGATGGGAGCATCTTTGATTATTTCCACGAAGTGGGCGGAGTTTCGGACATATGAAGGAGACTTTCCGATCAATGGTTCAATTATATCTACAAGGAAGCGACTCAGAGGGTGGCACACAGAGCCTTGGCAACTAACAATCGGCCTGAGCGGAATACCGTCTTTGTGAATCTTAGGGAGACCGTATATGTGAGGTGACAGTTTGCGTTCCGTTTTCATAGTAGAATCCTTTTTCACTTTACTGGAGCTACCATTGCTAATGAGGTCTTCCAGTTTTCTTGTATACTCTGATCTGTCCATTACTACAGTCGCATTACCTTTGTCAGCCGGTAGTATGATGATGTTTTCGTTCCTCTGTAAATTCCAACCACCTGAAGAAGGCCGTAGCGTACAACGGCCGAAACGTTGTGATAAATATGGCGACAAAGATGAGGACAATAGTCCGAATAATATAAATACAGTGAGGGTAGAGTTGAACAGTTCAGAGGCTCTTTACCCTGTTCATTTTCTGAGATCTGCTTCTTTCCATCTGTTTGTCTTTTCGCAGGATGGTCAGTTTTATAGATAACATTTTTCTTTGTCTTCTCATCATTGTCTAAAAAAGTAATTTATCTTCTTCCGTTACTTTCTCCCTGTCTGAGCCTCTTGCTCTGTACTTTGATGTTGATTTCCCTTACTGATAACCATCGGTCGAAAGTAAATGTTCTTTATCCATTTTTGCGACAGGTCCCGCTGTTTTCAGTTCAACGAGATCTTAGCTGACTCATATTGCTACAATAGTAATGGAATTGGAAAATTGTGTTATGCCATTCTTCCAAATAGCCATGTTCACTTTAACTTGAAAATCAGTATTCGTAACCGTAGCTTTCAATATCTGTTTATATTTCTGAGATGTGGTATTATGTACATTATTTACATTATTCGGACTATTGTCCTCATCTTTGACGCCATATTTATTACAACGTTTCGGCCGTTGTACACTCCGGCCTTCTTCAAGTGGTTGGAATGTCGAACTGAACCCTTTATTTCGATCACTGGGGTAGACTGTTCTAGTTCCATGTGCCATGTTTTATGGGTGTCAGTTATCAGTTTATCTCCTGTTAATTTCCCGTTCCACTGCCTTAACCGGGTATTGAACTCACATTCTTTGGGTCTTGTCACTGGGTCTAACCAACGCCTTTATCCACTGTTCCACTTGATATAGACAGATACCAAAGCATTCCAAAAAATTAATATCGGTTTGAAATACAGCAAAGTATTTTGTTTATTGGAAATTAAATTTAATCTATTAGCTTGGAATTAAAATAAATGCTTCAAGAAAGATTTTTAATTTTCAAAATGCATTATAAAGCTTATGTGTCGTTTTTTTGTTTTTTTGTTTTTTGTTTTTTTGGAGGGTGTTGAAATTTGACTAATGCATGGAATAATAATGCAACACAAAATGTACTTAGAACAAAATGTATTGAAACAAGAAAGTGTACACAATATTTACATATAGTCTTTTTTATATTCCTGGTAAGACCGTTCCTGGAATGTGTTGACTGAGTCACAGTCGGGCAGAGTCTCTGGTTGAATCTCTCGATTCATACTCTCTTCCCGGTACCAACCATATTTATATGGTCGGTACTCCACTATGCAAATTAGGTGGATCCTGCCGCAACAGAGGGGGAGGTATCTACATTAATGCCCACCATAAAATACGGTATTGATTTAAAAGATAAAAATGCAAATACAAACCGGGTATTGAACCCACACTCTCAAGGAAACATGGCACAGTGGGAAAAGGCGTTGGTTAGATCCAGTGATAGAACCCAAATCCAGTGGCTTTCAAATAAGAAAATCGACCGCTGTCGCTATCAACTACATCAGCCACCAGGTAGGCCACCTTCCTCACAATGCGTTGTCCTTGATATTTGTTTGTTGTGTGCAAATGGCCCCAGCAAAAAGCCGGCTTCCACCTCTGTATTCCGTCTGTTGCTCTTTAGTGACATTAAACTCCCTAAGTTCCGTACAGGGTAAATCTCATCAATCACGCTTACGTGTTGCTGCTATGGTTTCCGTAGAAAGCATGTTTTTACAAAGTGGATTTGTCAGCCCTACTCCAAAAAACTTAGTTCCTCTCCTAGACTGGTTGCCAGTCAAGGCTAGAGAGCTCAATTTTTCCCTGCTAATTAACCCATATCCGTTGGGAGAAGTGATGGGTTAATGGATAAACTTTTGGTTTCTTATCTTTCTCAAGGTTATTGGCGCGAGAGTGAGCGCACTGAACTCGGAAGGAAATTGACCCCGGCATGGCGATTCAGCGATAATCGCTACGCTATGCACGAACCCATATTGTTTTTAAAAAATAGGACTGGGAACTTTTGCACACACCTACGTTTCACTTAGTATGGCACAAGGCTAAATAAGAGACACCGAAGAAATGAGATATCCAGAAAAAGGCATGGCATGTGAAACTAGAAAAATCTATCCCCGTGGACTAAATAAAGTGTTCAGTTCAAAATTCCAACGTATATCTCATGAAGAAATCCAGAGCGAACAACGGCCGAAACGTCGTGAATATGTCAATAAAGATGAGGATAATAGTCCGAACAATAGTGTTAATTGAATCAGGAAGAGTTAAAATACCAATAACAAATAGGTTTATTACTAATGTTTAAGAATGCGTTGAGATGAACAGTGTGATCGATTAGGTTGTTGTAATAACGACTCTGCTAGAGGGTCCTCTAGGTGACGTAATGGTTAATCCTTATTAGTGAGTAGTAAGTTCGATTACCACAAGAAGACCCATATTTGGGACCATGTGCCAGACTAAAGCAAGAAGAGTAGTAATGTATATTTGGTGAAAATAAAATAAGAAACAGAATGAGTTAAAATACTAATAAGAAAATAGGTTTATTACTAATGTTTAATAATGCGTTGAAATGAACCATGTGATCGATTAGGTTGTTGCAATAACGACTCCGCTTGAGGGTGTCTAGGATGATGTAATAGTTCACGAGATTTTTTGATTTACCCTTATTAGTGAGAATGGATTATGGTCAGGTTCGTTATACTTACACGCAAATACACGTGGGAAATATAGGAATCGTTCACCTCCTCCACATGGGTTAAATATTAGCATTTGTATCTGGAAATTGTTATTCTCAAAAATTCTAAATGCATTGTTCCCTCGCAAAAAGAACTATTCTTAGAATCCAAATTATGTTTCGGCTTTAAATAACCTACGAAGGGGTTGATAAGCCGTAAAAAACAAATTAATCAGTTAATCAATCAGAACTTCAACAATCGATAATCCCGTTACACTTTTACTAACAGAATCTTAGGGCGATTGTCTTCACACAAAATGTCAATCGCAGTTAGTAAGTGATAAAAAGCAAGGCTTGAAAAAAGACGCCAAAAACTGACGAAGAAGGAGTTTGAAATGAAAGTCAATTGGTTGCTAATTTGGAAGCATTGAGGTCGATAGTACTGAAGTGTAGAAGAGTAGTAATGTGTATTTGGAGGAAAGAAAAGAAGAAACAATGAAAAGAGTTAAAATATCAATAACTAATTGTTATATAGGAATAAAGTGTGCCTCTGCTGACACCTGAGTTTGAACACAGATCGCCAGTGAGCAAACGGAGACGATCCCATTATTGAATTAAGTAGACCACGTGACGATAGAGGAAACGCATAAGTAGGAGGTTACGTGACGTCTAATGGTTCGCTATTTCTGCTCTATCCGCTATTACTATATGGACCGCTATTCTCTATACTATTTCTCTTTTCGGATCACTATACGAAGCGACTATTATCGAGCAAGTACTATCAGTGCAAGTGCTACTCGAAGGCATCTGACACCAGTATTGTTCAACGTCGTTACTAAAGTTGTATCTGCGATTACAAAGTCTCTACTACAACGAGCATTACAAAAGTGACACCGAGTATTCATTGACATTACAAAACTAATATATTAATTACCAATAATTCTGAATGCGTTGAGATGAAAAGTATTTTCGATTAGGGTGTTTGTAATTTCATGTTTCATTCCTATCGCTTGTTCGGGTGGATGTAAGCGGATCAAAATAAAAAAAAATCGCTGAGTTCGAATTCAAGTCGGGTTCGTTACATTCATTTACACGCAAATATCCTTGGGGAAAGTATGAACACTTCCCGCACCCCCGCAAACTATGTGTCAAATAGTAGGACTTGTAACTGGGGCAAAAAAAAAATCATTGTTATTCTCAAAACACTATTAATGCAATATTTACTCACAAAAAAAGGATTTTTCTAAAAATTCCAAATATGTTTCGGCCTTATATACCCCATAAAGGGTTGATAAGCTGTAAAAAAACAAAACAGTCAAGGTATCGTTTGAGAGAAAAAAAACACTAACTCCAAGGTTACCCCTCATACTTTCTATATAGTTTACTCTGTCGTTATTACTTACAACAAATAACACAGTTTTCATGTTAATCCATATATCTTCTTATTTTGTAGATATTTATCGAGTAAGTTATTTTGTGTGGGGAGAAGTTTGTAGATGAGAAATCGAAATTGATATAAGAAAATGCAGCGTTATTTAGATCTTTAAATGTTTATTTTGCAGGTAGCAGTCGAGTAAAATCGCTGTTACTTCCAGACACATACTCAGTAAACGTAGAAGTAAAATTGATGAATAAATCAAAGGTGCTTCTGATTCGTGAAGATCGCACGGAGAACATCACTAGCTTAAAAGTGACGAACGCAAGTCATGTAGTTCATTGTCTGTATTATTACCGACAGAAACAATTGGTCAGAGTTACCGAAGGTTAGTATGAATTCTTTTTTTTTTATTAATAAAAGTTACTTAATTAGCTACTATATTTCTCTTGCTCTTCAAATGTTGAACGTATAACTTATTCTAATTAATATATTCCCATCTTTACACTATAATAATTTTGTTCACAAATTATCCCATGTTCTAAGAAATCTTTTTCCTTTTATCACTTACATCTCTTTATCTATATATTTTAAGGCCGTTTTTGAATATAACTTTTTATTTTTAAATATAACTTGGTATTTTTAAATATAACTTGTTTTTAGATATAACTTATTTTAAAAATAATTTTTTTATTTTATTTTATTTCTTTATATTTTTATTTTTAAATATATATTTTTATTTTTTAATATATTTTTATTTTAAATATAACCCATTTATTTTTTTAATATAATTTATTTTTAAATATAATTTTTATTTATTTACTTATTTTTACATATAAATTATTTAAATATGACATATTTTTAAATATAACTTATTAAATTATATCTTATTTTTAAATATAACTTGTTTTTGGAATATGATTTTTTTTACTTTTAAGTATGATTTTGTTTTTTAAATATAACTTTATCTATATATTTTTAAACCCCTTTTTATTCCTCTCTTAGATTTAAATTAAAGTTATTCTTCATATAACACCAATTTAATTTCATATGGTTAATATTATATTTCATATGGTTAATTTTATAAAAAACTCTTCGATTTAAGGCAAATACCTTCCACCTCCCTTGACCACTCCCTCGTGCCTTTCGTCTGACTGAAACATTGAAATGGATAAATTCTATATCAGTTTTTCTACGGTTTTTTCAGCTTTCACAGTTAAATTTCTATTTCCGACACGAACTCAGTCTTTACCGGGGTTGAATAAGACTGCCGAATATTTTCATCGGTCGAAATAAGCTTATTACTCATATAAGGTGATTTCGGATGTTACTGTGTATTAATTTTTCCTTTGTAATAATAAATACATTGAGCTCTTTTGTGGATCAGTTTTAAGATTTTATATTACTAGGATCCACTTGGATTATATACCAACGGATTTATTACATTTACTATATATATATATATATATATATATATATATATATATATGTGTGTGTGTGTGTGTGACAAATTATACATATATATATATATATAATTTGTCACTTAGATGATTGATATTATATTCAGCACCTCGACTCCAAAGTTTCGTAGACGAGACTTTTTACAATTTGTTTCAAGAGTGATGGAGGAACGTGTAACCTACCTGGAGAGCTTCAGCGAATGGATGGCAGAGCAGGGTTTGGAGGAAATATCAAAAAAGATAAAATTTATTAAGAGCTACAAAGTACATGAAGTTGGGGAGGGCCATGATTACCTGACATGGAGGGACACGGTACGTAGAAGAATAATATAGCCGTCTATCCCCTTTCCACTGACAAATGCTACAGCCGAAATTTTAACGAAATCCTCAGTCACACTGTGCATGTAAATATCTTCCATTTCCCCCCTCTGTGTGTATGTGTGTGTGTGTGTGTGTGTGTGTGTATATATATATATATATATATATATATATATCTCCGTCTCTTTCCATGCAGGCGTTTATCTGAAATGAACATTCATTTCACATGAAATTAATCATTATCAAGCAACTTAAAATTAATTTCCTTTCTTGTGTCTCAATTGATTTGTTTGGATCAAAAAAATTAATTATTGTTATTCTGTTTATCTGCGTATGTGTTAAATTAATTTATATTGAAACAATAATTTTTTATCAAAATTTGTGCAAGCTTAGACCTTCGTGCCAACAAAAAATGCATTGTCAAAATGATAGTTTTTTCCTTGACACCGCTATTATTTTAACTACCCTCACTCCTCGGCGATTCTTAAAGCGATACATAGAAATTGAAATAAACCTAAACATAGGCAAGTGAATTTATACATTTTCTTTATTCTTGAGAATTGACAACAAAAATAATAAAAACTTTTTTCTTATTAGATTGTTTATTGGAAAGTTAAAAAAAAAATAAACATTGGCAAATTACCAATTGATTCGAACTTTATAAAAAGGTAAATAAAAAGGATTTTGTAATATTAAGCGTAGGGTGTCAAAACAAAGAAGAAACAAAGAAAATTTAAAGAAATAAATCACTGTATTAACGTTATAAAAACAATTATAAATCAGTGTAGGTGTCTCTCGTTGAAAAAAGATATAAGTGGAGTTTTAAAATTTTGGTAAATGATAAATATTGCATGTCGGGTACTAATGTTAATAGAAAACGATTAACGTGAATGCTACAGAATAAAGAAGTTTCTATTTCCTTCTCTTTTTACAACACAAGAACTTGTGGAAAAATCTGGAAACAAAAATTGAATCGTGTTTTGTTTTTCTTTAAAGTCTTTGTGAGTATCAGCGGCCGTATGGCGTTAAAAGCATTCTCGCCAAGTTGGGAGTCTCGCCAAGTTGGGAGTCGTAATTTGATACTGTTCGTTCAGCGGTCAGAGAAACGGGCTGAAGTGAGACACAGTTGTATTCATCTTGCTGGACAAGTAAACTGTTTTAAGATGGTTTGAAAATATTGTGATTTTTATATTGTTCTGATGGGCCCACGCACATACGTGTTAACTCCACAAATTCCTTACGAAGTGACCGTGTATTTTTTTGTACACTCGATTCGTTAAAAAATGTGATCGTGTGTTTATTTATATGCTTAAAATTATCAGTCAGTGTCATGCGTTATACGCGCTTAGGCGATCATGTAGCTTTCGATACATGACTGATGAGGCAGATTTTTTTCCCGCAGTAGGTTGCCATTTCTTTCTGTGGTAGACCAGTTGCCATCCAAGGCCATAGTACCCGGTCTGTCCTACTATTTACCCATGGCTGGGAGGAGAAGCAGAGGATTCATACCTTTCCCAAGGGTATTAGCACGTAAGTGAATGTAATGGATTCGACTGGAATTCGAATTCGCTCCTACCGATTCCTCAATCCAAGCCGCTATCCATTACTCCATCGTTTAGTAACGCTCATTTAAACGGCCTCCAAATAGATATAAATATTTCAATACTTCTACAAACTTTTCTTTCATTATCCACTGATTTTTCACTCGCGAACCTGTTTGTAATCACATTTATTTAGCAAATAATATCCAATATAATTTCTAGATTTACGTGGACGGAAGAAGCGGGGATGCCAAGTAACTTCTCTGGTACCAAAAACACCCTGTATTCCAAACTCTCCGTGGACAATCCCGCTCCATGAGCTGAATCATATGAGTAACTTCAGTTGGGTAAGTCAGCTTCTTCTACTACTTTATATGCTGCGTTCCTTCATCATTCGCCTACCATCCGGGTCCCTTCATCATTTGCCTACCATCTGCGTCCCTTAATCATTCGCCTACCATCCGCGTCCCTTCATCATTCACCTGCCATCCGTGTCCCTTCATCATTCGCCTACCATCCGTGTCCCTTCATCATTTGCCTACCATCCGCGTCCCTTCATCATTCGCCTGCCATCCGTGTCCCTTCATCATTTGCCTACCATCCGCGTCCCTTCATCATTTGCCTACAATCCGCGTCCCTTCATCATTCGCCTACCATCCGTGTCCCTTCATCATTCGCCTGCCATCCGTGTCCCTTCATCATTTGCCTACCATCCGCGTCCCTTCATCATTTGCCTACCATCCGCGTCCCTTCATCATTTGCCTACCATCCGCGTCCCTTCATCATTCGCCTACCATCCGCGTCCCTTCATCATTTGGCTACCATCCGCGTCCCTTCATCATTTGCCTACCATCCGTGTCCCTTCATCATTCGCCTGCCATCCGTGTCCCTTCATCATTTGCCTACCATCCGCGTCCCTTCATCATTTGCCTACCATCCGTGTCCCTTCATCATTCGCCTACCATCCGTGTCCCTTCATCATTTGCCTACCATCCGCGTCCCTTCATCATTCGCCTACCATCCGCGTCCCTTCATTATTTGCCTACCACTTATTTATCACTTCCTTACATCCTCTTCCTTCAACTTCCCATCATATCAGAGAGAGACTTTGTTAATATTTACACACTTCATATATGGCGGCGTTTCTTCTCCTCCTCCTCCTTTGTGTCGCGTCCCTTCAGATTCATAAACATGCAAGATGAATTCTGGCGAGATAAATGGTCTAGCATGACACAGTGCACCAACTTTCTAGCAACAGACGTAGCAATTGATTCTGTATAATCATCCCACTTCATGTCAGCGGAAAACGTGAAAGGGCAAAGGTTTGCTCTCCTGGAGGTTAGCAAAGGCCATGCTAATGGAAGGTAGTAGTAGTAGTTCTCTAAATGACTAAAAGGTAGCAGTTTCGTTTACAAACCATTTCTCATCCTAATTAACAACTGATTTGGGGCCATTTTCGAGAACAGTTTCCCGTTCTTCTTTATTGAAACAATCTCAATATTTGTATCAAGATTAAAAGTTAGTTTCGGCTGCTGGGTTTTTCAAACTTTGCCCATATCAGTAGACCAAATTTCCTACCCGCAGACCTAGCAATTGATTCATTATAATCACTCTACTTCATGTCAGTGGAAAACATGGGAACAAGGATGCGCAATGGAATTTGGAATCAGCAATTCAGATGGAAGGCAAAAATGGTTCTCTAAGACAATTAAAAGACAGCAATTTCATTTTGGAGGCGTTAAAATCAACAAGCCATTTCTTACCGCAGTTAACAACTGATTGGAGCTCATTTAAGAGAGCCTCTACTTACTATTCGTATCATCATTAAAAGTTAGTTTCGGCTGCATGTCTTCAAACGTTGCCCATACCAGAGCTATACAATCTTCATCTTATTAGTTAGTCTATTCAAATAGAGGCGTGTTTTCTCACCATTTACCTATTATTTCTATTACATCCTTCCTTCAACTGACCATCGTATTAGAAACAGCCTTTGTTAACGTCTAGGAAAGCATTCTCTATTATACTGTAGTGTAATAAAATATGTAAATGGCGCAGCCACTCGTATCCGAGGAAGATAGTTAGCTAATCCCCATTGCAAACGCCTACTCAGGCACATTTGTGTTTGTTAAACACCCACAGAGCCCAACTGTGGTTTATACTGCAACTATGCTGAGCGGACCTTTATTACAGTTTCTGGGAGATAACATGTTATTTAGCATGATCAACAGTCTGAATAAGGCTAGCATTCTCAAAGCCTCAGTCATAATGACTTGTGCCTTCGTGCTAGCACAGCCACCGGCGGCTTCCAATGGTTCTGTCTACCCAATTTCATTCACAAGGCTTGGGTCAACCCGTTGTATGCTTTTCAGGCACTTTCCAAAGGTGGGTTCACCTCCTCCAGACTGATCAAGAAGTCACCTTCCTGACAATTCGACCATGGTGAGATTCGAACCTGGGTCTCATGGTCAGAAAGCAAACGGCCACGTGGCCATTATTATGCTGTAAGTTTGACATAATCGACTTTATAAATATCCAGTCTTCATATATGGCGCCTGTTTTTCTTCTTCCTTGTGCCACGTCTTTTCAAGTTATGAACGTTCATAGCTTTTCCACAACTTTCTATCCCTCTTAGCAGTATTTGCCGTTTGCTAAGAGCCCCTCCCCAGCTCTGCCGTTATCCATTCACATAAGTTCTTCAGGTAAGTGGCTAACTGCTTTCGCCTATCTCTTTTGCCCTCACTATGACACGAGCGGGTTAAGTTTTCCAAGCCTTCCTTCCACATTGACTGCTTGGGAATACCAGGTGTTGTAAACTTTGATGTGCAGGCAATTTAATGGCTAATGTGTCCGAATTGTTAATCAAAGAGCTTAGTTATAATTCAAGTTGGGATCGTTATATTCACTTACGCGTAAATACTCTTGGGAAAGGTATGAATCCTCCCTTTTCTCTCCCCAGCAATGGGTTAATTAGTTAGACTTGTATCATTAAAGATATTATTATCTCAAAAAATAAACATAAATTAAAACTGTGTACAAAATATTTAGATTTCTGCATAAAATAACCTATAGAGGTGTTGATATGTCGCTAAAGAAAAACAATCAATCAATGCTTTCTGATTATTTGCCCGAGAAACTTCAGCTGTCTTCTGAGTATAAGTATTCTTTCTGTTGCCGTTTTCTTTAAGACTGCCTTGATGCTTACTCACCCCGTCTATGAAATTCTCAGTATCCTTCTGTAGAACCACATCTCTGCTGTCTCCAGTTTTGTCAACATCGGTAGGGAGATTGTTGAATATTCATTGCCATATAAGAGGATGTATATCCCATAGCAATCCAGCACTCTTTTCTTTGCTTCTAACGGATTTTTTTTTCGTTTTTCAACATTTTGTTTAGTTTTTGGAATGCTGCTTTCACTCGTCCAATGCGTTGATGTGAGCTTATTAATAAATAATTATTTCTGGATAATAACTTCGAGTTAATTATTATAAGTAATAATTATTATAAATATTCATTTTCGTAAATGTACTAGCATCGTCCAGGTCAATGACGAAAGCTTCGACTCGGGGATTCAAAACCTTTAGTAGTACCTCCGCCTTTGCACTAGACGAAGAGACATTAGATTCCAACACCTGTAGAAAAATCGTTACGGGGACTAGAATTTATTTTTCCTTGGCTCCTATGTTCGGGTATAGGTGTTCTATTTGAAAGCGACCATGTGACATATTCCTTGAGGTTTCCGTGGCAGAAAAATTACGATCATATTTACTGACCCAAGTTTAGGGTCTGTTCTCACCTGTCTTGCTTCTACCTTGTCATAGTTTGCAGTATTGCATTGCAAGGAGCCTTATCACGAGGTTCGAAAACTTGTGGCAGTACCTTACTGCATCAAATTGGAGAGGTTCAGAAAACTCTGACACCAGAGTTACAGGGAATACAGTTACATAAAAATAAAAATAAAAATGAGGCGTCTACTTCAAATGCCACTATCCACTATAATAACATTTAAAGTATGTATGGTGAAAAATGTTTTTGTATGACGCGTTTCGTCCTTTAGGACTTCATCTGGCTAAATTTGTTAGGTTTCGGCGATGTTATTTAGTCAGATGAAGTCAGGAAGGCCGAAACGCGTCACACGAAATTATTTTACACTTTGTGATACATTTTTTCCCAATATTATTGTTGATATATAAAAATTTGTATATTGTTATCTCAATTAAAGATACCGTCTAACGAGTGGACGGACGGGCCCGTCTATGAAACTCTGGAGTCAGGATGTTGAGTGACAAAAATTTTAATTATATATATATATATATATATATATATATAAACATAAAACATTAGGCAGCATATAATTTACATACAAAGAAATAATCACACATAGAATCAATCAGAAATATTAATGCGATTAATATTTCTGATTGATTCTATGTGTGATTATTTCTTTGTATATATATATATATATAGATATTCCCAAAAGGATAGAATCCAGGTAGAACTCAGTGTCCAGGACAGAGTAAGAATATAATATAAAAGGCACAAACACTAATATTCCATGGTTATAATTTATTACATTGGAATTGTAATTAAGACCCAATTCATCAGACCTACAAATTCAAAAAAATCGTGTAACAGCATGCGATAATTGCCCATCCCCTAAAATGTTTAATATCTAAAACATTCAAAATTGAGTTTCTTTCTCCAGGTTTTCAGATTACACGTTTAGCCATCTTGACACCATTTGTCATAAGAATTACTGAAAAAAACCTTTGATTTATTCAGCTAGAAAGAGAACTGATTAAAATCGTTTCGTGTCAGCCCCTCTATGTCTTCTCAACTGAACAATGGTGAGAGGAAAAAGACCATTCAGGCCTTCAGTAATGGTACCAATATTTGAACTCTGACTTCCATCTTCAAAGTCTATTCAAGAACCATCAAGAGATCGGTGAATAAATTTAAAAAGAGGGAACAATTGAAAGGAAAAATGGATGAAGAGGTCATAGCAGTAAGAGGGATTATCATTTCACCTTAGAGCTAAATATATTCTTATTGTTCAAAGTAGAGTCCAATAGTGTTATAAAAACCTCGGAGAATTCCATTATAATATATCTTTAATCATTTCCAACATATAACAGTTCAAAGCTTAATCTAACAATTGGACAATTTTGCTGTTACACGATTTGGACAATTTTGCTGTTACACCCGGTATCTATCTATCTATCTATCTATCTATCTATCTATCTATCTATCTATATATATATATATATATATATATATATATGTGTGTGTGTGTGTGTGTGTGTGTATGCATATATGTATAGAGAAAAAGAAAGTGAAAGTGAAAGAGAGAGATAGAGATTACGTTTTATTTATGTAGATGTTTTTATTTAGCTTCTGGAACATGTGCTTCACAAATAAGCATCAGTTGAAGAATCCTTCTCCTCCGCTGTATGTTTTTCAGAATACCATTAATAGATTACTTCAGAATATGTAAAATATAATTTTCAGGAGATAAAGTTTTAAATCTGATATGTTTGTCATTAAAACACTTGTGCAGGCATTTAAAAAAAAAAAAAGAAAAAAAAAGCAATATTTTTACAAAAATGAAAACTGATACGGCTGTGGAGACACGTCATCTCCGTATAAATTTCAGTTTAGTTATGTTTTCTACATTTTCAAATCAGATTTAGATTTTGAATTTGTATCCGGACCAAATAATCTTTAAAAAAAAATACAGTTTCTCAAAATTTACTATTACTATTAAACCGTGTGAACCGCGTCTACCGGGAGCACATTTCCTTTAAGTTTCTTGAAACATAATTCACACTTAAAACAAAAAAAAAAAAAAAAAAAAAAATGTCTGCTACATGTGGCTATCCAGAAAATGACGGTTAAATGTCTTACTTTCTCAAAATCTATATTAATTCATACGAGTGCCTGTTTTAAAAATGGATTTCTTTTTATATTTTATCTTTTTTTTTTTTTTTTTTTTTTTACAGTTTCCTAAGGAGAAAGAATACCCTCGTGACATAGAAACTTTGCACCTTGAACTTTGTGATTATGATACCAACCACAAAATTCGTATGAAACTGGATGCTTATATCGCAAGTAAATACGTCTGGTCGTACGATTATATTTTCTAAATCGGTATCAAACCATATGTTTCAATACAGGGTTATCCCATAATGGTAGGACACATTTTAAATGCAAATATTTTGGATTATAAAAATGTCGCAGAGTACAATATATATTTATTACATAACTGATAGACAAGAGTTCAACATATCATCTAAGATTTGAATATTCATGCGGGAGATATTCACAATCACGAAGAGAGCATGTATATATATGTTTGGTTAAATAATTTAGACATATTTTGTTTAAGTTTCGTCTAATAGCTATTTTGTAATAGTTAGGGCATTCGCTTTTATAGTTGAAAGTGCACGTGTTTATGCATAAACTTTATAAACCGTGCAAAAGCAAACTCTTCAACAAGAAAGATAAGAAAGTTAAGGCACGTCAAGCTATATGATAGTTCCGTGTAGGATACAGGTTCGATTCCTGTCGGAGGACGCATATTTTCTATAAAAAAACTCTCGGACATTCAGGCCGGTAAATGTTGTTAATACTGTTTATTATAAACAGAGCATTTACTTAAATATTTGTATCTATAAAAATAAAAAAGGACATAAACATAAGAAAGATTTTCTATACTGAATTAAAAAAATAAACAAACCTTCATTAATAATGAGATTACTAATTACATCGTTGATGAACAAATTAGACGAGCTATTGGGGATATTGGCATGAATAAAAATGAACATAATACGTCCTCAAATAACTCTAAACATATCAAAATACTATACCGTAATCAAATGCATTCTAATTATAAGCAGGATTAAAGATTCTAAAAAAACTCATAAACACTAAAATATTCCCCACTGATCCAAGTAAAAAAAATAAAATGAATTATATACTATACTAAATTTAATACAACCAACCTAGTTGTCCAAAACAACTATTGTCCGTCAACTAATGTCTTATAAAATACCAACATCGTATATCAATTTTAATGCCCTTTGGGAGATTGCATCTCTGAAAAAATGTTATTACGTATGTTGGCTTTTCAACAAAAACGATGACTGTCTTCAGTTTATCATTGGTGTTACAAAGAGTTTGGTCTCTCGTTCAACTGCGCCCCACACATAATAATCCAGACGGTTGCAGTCTAGAGAGTTAGGTGGCCAGATGTAAGGGGTGATGTGGTCGCAGAAATTGTCTGACAGCCGTGACTGGGTTCTCGCGCTTGTGTTGCATGATATAGATTCATGTTGCCGGGGACATATGGTCTTCCAACAGCCACCCTCTTGACACAGGGCAGCACTACTCCCCTCAACACACTTGATGTAGGCCTCCGTGTTGAGCCTGAGGCCCTGTGGGAAGATGAATGGAGACATAACGTCTCCATCGCTAGCGATTACTGCAAAATCCAACATGTTCACTGGATATATCAAGCAACTCTCTCTGTATCCTCTGCACCGTCCTTAAATTGACGCCCAAACGTTCTGAAATGTTCGTATTGGAGCTTCCAGCGCAAATGCCAACCAATACAACATGCCGTTTCAAAATTTCTAGCGGAGTAAATTGTGTCATGCTGCTTCTTTTCTCATAGACGGTACCCAACTGACCTTACTATACTGTGCAGCCGCCAAAATCAAAAACGCACAACGCGCATGCGTGAAATTAAAAATATAAAATGACAATTTACCCATCTCACCTATATATATATATATATATATATATATATATATATATATATATATATATATATATATATATATACACAAAGATTAGCTAAAAATTGAGCATACATGATATGATAAATGCCTGAATCTTAATAAACAGTTTTATCATCAAAATCTTTGTTATTAGTAAAGAGGAAAGCCCAAACATTTGATGTCAAAATTATTTTCAGAAATCCTTTTGGAACCTTCGGAATTTTGGTTATAAATCTTGTTTTTATTGAGTCTACGTGGGATCATAAATTTTCTCGGGAAATTTGAGTGTCTTTTTGCAATGAAAATCACGCTGATTTGTACATTCTTGGAAAAATAAAATAAGTGTCGGATTTTAATGAAAATTTAGGAATTATTCAAAACTAAAATAAATTATTTTTTAAAATGTTTCTTTTTCAAAAAATCTTGGTGAAATATTTTTTTACATTTGTTACCAATCACTTATTTAATTTTATGAAATTTCGAAAAAAAAAAAAATTTGTAGCACTTAATGATCATTTTAGTCAAAAGGACAAATCGTCGGGAAATTTAAATCAACAAATTCTTTTTGTCAAATACGACCTCCAGCTACAGAAAAGCTGGTCTTAATCGTAAATAAAATAAAAAATGCAGTAAGATTAAGACATTATTATGGATACTACTGTCTTACGAAAACATTTTTTTCAATGAAAAATGAATTTTTATAAAAATATCAATATTAATAAAATATAAATATAATATTTTATAATCTTTTTAAAATTCTGTATTAATTTGTGGAGGTCAAGTGATATTGTTATTAAATAAAAACTTTATGTAGTAATTATAAATAAAAAAGCACACTACAATTCAGTGGACCGCAGTATTTTAAAATTAATTTTGAAATTTTTTGTGTATAAACCTATCGATTTTTTTTAAATACGAAAATCTACACATGACATTATCAGGAAATAAGAGCGCCAATTATTGTAAATTTAAAATTTATTGGTAATTTTTTAACATTTTCTGGCGTTGGGGCATTGTGAAAGCGTAGAAATGCGGTTTTATACCAGCAATACATATTTTTTAGAATTCTTACGAACAATACATTTTTGAAAAATAACATATATTGCCAGTAATACATTTTTGAAAAGTAACATATATTGCCAGCAATACATTTTTGAAAAATAACATATATTGCCAGCAATACATTTTTGAAAAGTAACATATATTGCCAGCAATACATTTTTGAAAAATAACATATATTGCCAGCAATACATTTTTGAAAAGTAACATATATTGCCAGCAATACATTTTTAAAAGATAACATGTATTGCCAGCAATACATTTTTGAAAAGGAACATATTGCCAGCAATAAATTAAAAAAAAAATATTACCAGCAATAATAATCTTGTCGGCATTAAATAACCCATTGAGGTGTTGATATGCCGTAAAACAAAACAAACCAAGCCAAACCAAACCAGAATGCTTTAGATATTTCATTTTTTTAAATTACTGAGTAGTTTTAAAAAAAAAATAACCAAAATTAGTAGATAGTGTTCTGTTCCAACTAAACGCCATGTTTTGCGTGTTGCTTTTCAAAAGCATTCACAGTGGACGCTTGGCGTATCATCGTCCTAAAACCTTTTTCTCACATTTTAAGTCAATGTTCACAAATCTCTGTACGCTCATAGCTTCTAAATATCCTCAAAAGATTAAAAAAAATCGCATTGATCCGAACCTATTTGAATCTACCAAGGCGCTCTACTTGACCAGCTAATGGAATCTGATGATGTCTCCGAGGACATTAATGAAGGGGACACTATACTTAGATATTTATCACGTGAAATCCCAAAAGGATTTTAGCTTTATAGCTGAATGTAAGGTTTATTATCAGTGGCGTAGCAAACCATCAGTAGGACTGGCTGATGTTTGTCCATGTTCATGGCTATTAACTAGATAACAAAAATCTTTTGCAGTATATGGGCAGGTAATCATAGTGCAGTGAGATTAACAATAGTAGTGGCATAGGCTGTTTGATGGAGTCATTTTCATTGATTTATATACACAATATTAAGTGTTGTTCTCTACAATGTCTTGGTAACGATGTATACAATAAATCTCTCCTTTTTTTTCTGTACTTCTTTCCTTCTATTACTGGACTTTTAACAGTTAATAATCAAAGTCAACACATGTAAAACCCAAATTTTATCCTAAGAACTCAAGTCATGTTCTTTAATAACATCGTCAGATGTAGATTCTCATATCGATGTAATGACGTCCAACTCGTTCAGAAATATCTAAACCGGCGTTTCTCAACCGGTGCGCCCCTGCACAATAATGCACCCTGATTGGTATCCAGGTGCGCCCCAAAGTTAACAAAGAGTAATTTATGAGTTATTTTTATTTTAAAAAATTCTTTATTTTTACAAAGCTAGAAAAATCAACCATGTGGCTCTCGTGTTTAATTCAGATTTTTGTCATTTGATAATTTAAACTGGGTGCTAAATTATTTAATCTTTAAGAAGGACTGGATAATCCTTTCTCTTTTGCCTTCCTCAATGGGTAAAATCAATCATTACTGACCTCTCTGAAAAAGTAGCAGATTCTTGATAGATGAGAACTGTACCGCTAATCCTCTTTGGGGAATGTTAAACTAAAAATGATAATCATTAAAAGTAATGTTCTTCTTTGCCAAAACGCATCAAGCAAAGGTGTCACACAAACATATTTAAATCTACAGTGTAATGTCTTAAAAATATATGCTAAATTCTAGAAACTTCTTTATAAATTTCCCTGTTTTCAAAATTAATCACCAATTTTTCCTTATTAAAATTTAAATTGCGCCACAGAGTTTTAGTTCTTGTATAAAAGGAGCAGAAGAAAAAAAAAGAAGAGAATCATTTCTAAACTAACAGTTATATACAGCTTTTTTTCTCGATCAATGATTAAAAATAGCTTCAAGTGAATGAATCTTTTAGTAGAGGGTAACTCTTTGACTAACCTGAAAATGAGTTAGGGTATTGTCTGATTTTGGCGATTTTAGGTCTTAAAGACAAGCTTTTATGAGATCTTATGGACTGATGCTACTAAATAAGAAAGAACTTTACCAAATAACAGACAGCATCAAGTGAAAACTTCCAACAGGAACAACAATTAAAATGAATAGCAGATATAAATAGAAAGGGATATTGTGCCGTGGTTAGCAAGTTTGGCTCGCTAGATCAATTAGGAATTAGTAAGTTTGATCCTCTCTGGGCGACCTATACTTTCGACCTTGTGACACATCTAAGCCTAGCTTAGTTATTTGGGCGCTTTGACGTTGTGTAATGGCTAGCAAGCCTGTCTAGCGAGATCAGTTATGACTGAACAGCGGGTTCGATACTACCTGGGTGCGTCTTACTTTTTGGCCATCGTAAATCACAGCTAGAAGAGAAAATAGGAATCTAACCAAGATGTTGACGATCCACACTAACTTAAACAAAAGGTTAGGAAGGAAATTGCCATCTTTACTAGAAAAAGCGACAACAGTTAGTGGACTTGATATGTTTATTTTCCTGAATGTTTTAAGAGAAATATTTGAAAAAAATCTTACTTATTATAAAACGCAGATTGTGTGTGTGTGTGTGTGTGTACGTTTATATATTGGACAATTGTTTTTGCACGAAATCAATTTGAAAACACGGTTAAGTCGCCAGAATGAAAGGGGGACATTCATATCGTGTTATACTTATTATAAAACCCAGGTTTTTTGTGTATGTCTGTGTTCATTTATATATGGGATCGGATTTCCTACATTTTTCAACCGATTTCAACAAAACTTCACTTTTTTTTTTGGCAGGTAGTGTTTCTTATTGTCTTGCAGACTTTTTTCTTTATTTTTACATTCAGAATGCTTTAAAAATTCCATTTACAAGACAATTGTTTATAATAAAATTCTATTCAATCGGTAGACTCATAACGATTGAAAACAATGTTTTTGTTTGAATTTGGGTTTGACCAATTCGTAAAAAAAAAAAATACTAATTAAGACATGTGTGTCCGTCAACCTTAAACAATAACCTTTGTCAATTTTATTTTTCAGTCTTTATGATGGTCGATATTTGATCTATCTCTTACTGTTACATCCCCGGGCAACGCCGGGCTCCCCTGCTAGTATTTAATAAATTTCAACTGCTAGCATCATTAACTGTTCGCTGAATGAATAGCGAATATTCGCCTCTATGGAAATTGCTTATTTTAGAAGTATAATAAAGTAAGGAGAGAAGGCAATAAGTTTCCTGTTTTTCTCGTCGACTTCTTTTCTCATATTTTTTAGCTGCATACATCTGTATGTGTAGCTATCTATGTATGTGGTTGAAAAAGTAGGTATTTAACCGCACGCCCACTCGAGTGTAATGTAACGCAAGGTCGAGTTTAAAGTGGGATACTAGCGTACGTGTACGTGGACTTAATTACTCAAATCTCCTCGACATTAGCCAATTTGGGACCGCCTTTGTCGTCAGGTAATCATCATAGACTCCCCCCGAAGGGAAGGTATTGCCTGTGCAGGGGGGACCCCTAGGGCTCGAGCAGATTATGTCTACAGCTCAGCAGAGCCAGACTGATGCGTTTCAAGAAATAATCATTTAAGATTAAATATCTATTTAAATATCCCCTTTTCTCTCTTCCTCTTTTGTGATAATGTGCTTTAAAGGAATCTTAACACCCGCACTTTTCACAAAATTCTACGTAGAGATTTTAACCAACATTTCTGGTCGAACATTACTGTTATCTCACTAACATGTTCATTTTTGAGTCATCTCACCCCAAGAAAAGAGATAATGCCACTAAGACGCAATGAGTTACTGAGAATGAAAGGGAACGTGAAAACTTTACTGAGGAGAAAGGAGAATAAAAGAACATGTTTCAGGAATCACAAACAAATGGTTCTAGTTAGAGTAGCCGTTTCCTTATAAGGAAACATTCGACATTCATTCACCGAGCTGCCTGTACTGTTGTAGATTAAATTTATAAAATTAACAAAATAAGTCCAGTAACAGTTATTGTTCTTTCCAGTATTGATGGGGGCTTCCTTCCTAACGTCGCCCTGGGTATGACGATAAACCGCATCCAGCAGCCTCTGATCGGAAGATTATATGTTTTTAGTAGCGTTGAACCACCTCTTAAATGCTGTTGTTCCCAGGTCCATCCTGACTCGGGGTGGTAGTACTTGTTAGGGTCACAGCGATTGGTAAATAGTGAACCTCCCCACCAAAAAAATCAACGTGTGTTTTTTATAGTAAAATAACCAACAAATATATTTTCATAACAAAACTACTAGCATGGGCCGGCGTTGCCCGTGCTTGATTTAAAAATCGTACGACTCATACAGCAATCGTTATCACTTGACTTAAAATATTTTTGCCCTTCCTTGCCTTTAAAGGAGTGCCTTTTGCCGTGATGATGTTGCTACATGCCTTACTTCTTGCCTATGTCACACTGCGAATTTTTTCTAAGCTCTATACTAAACATTAAAACTGTTACGAAAAAAGAACTAAACAAAATGAACACAAAGCAATCAGCTTTAAAAAAGGACTAAGGAAAAAAACCGAAGGAAAAAAGAATGTTAACAAAAAATACTTTTTCACGCCGAACCCAGTTCTGCGGAATCAGAATCAACGTTGAGTTTAAGTAAGCGAACGAGCCAATTGGAGTAAAGTGCCATGCAGATTTAAATTTTTCCCACTTGTGACGAATGCAGCTATCGATTTTTTTTACATACTAGTTAACAATTGTATCAGTCATCTGTTGGCTATCACGCTGGCCAGTATAAAATAGCCGCAAACTACATGAAAACTTCCGTAGAAGCATGAAAAAAATCGATTATTTCCACTATCGATGGGAATTGGGAAATGCAAAGTCGGTCTTGGCCTTCCCGCTAACTTGGAGCATATGTAAATTTCGGTTCAAATCCGTCGAAAATTGCGGCCGTACATTCGTTACACACACACACACACACACACACACACACACTCATCCTGCCTTTTATAGATAGAGATGACAACCAATACAACACTAAAACAAGTATGAAAAATACTAGTTATACATTTTTTCTAAAAACATTACCGAACATATACAGTGATCCCTCATGATCGCGGTAGATTGGTTCCGAGACCGGCCGCAATAACTGAATTTCCGCGAAGTAAGGACGCCATATTTACAGTATTTATTTAACGTGTATTTGGACTTTTAAAACCCTCCCTGTACTGTTAACAACCCACCCATTACAGTACTCTATTAATAACAAGCACAACTGTTAAGCAATAACACTTTAGATTTTAAATAAAAATAAAGATTGTTGCTGTATCCAACACGAAAGAAGTTGAAGTAGAATTTGAATGATGATGGTGATGAATTTGCTGCGTGGTAGAAATGATGATGATGAAGCTGATGATGACTTCTACTGTGCAACCAATAATTGTATTTTACGTCTCTTCTGACGGCGTTGCCCTTTCTATTGTTATCTTACGTTTGTTTTTTTGTTCCTAGACCAGGAAATAATATTTATTATTAATATTTTAATGGGTTTAATGAAAAATTTTAGGTGTTCATATATCGCGATTTTTCTAGAATTTTCCAGAAACTCCGCGATATATTTTCCATATATATGTTTTAAAAATCCGCGAAGTCATGAATTCGCGATAGTAGAACCGCGAATTAGCGAGGGATCACTGTATGTATATAGTGAAATTAACAGTAATACAGTTTATAATCTACAAAGTATATATCTAAAAACCTCTCTTTTATCTTGAAAGTGTAAAATTATGTAAAAAATATTTAGATTTCGGCATTAAATAATCCATAGAGGTTGATGTGCCTATTAACAAAATCAATCAACCAACCAACATGAAATAACTTCCATGACATTAATCCATATAATATCCTACAATTTCTTAAAGAAATTAAACTATATTCCGAAATACAACATAAAACACTCATATCACCGACTCTAGTAATTATATCCATACAAACATGTATATGCACAAAAGCTGAGTATCGTCTACCATGGATTCAATTGTGAAAGCAGAATAACATATATCATATTTTTATTATTTCAAACTCCCAAGAAAATTAAATCGGCATTAAATGACCCATAAAGGAGTTGATATGCCGTTAAACAAACATATCAATCAATCAATCCTTCCTAATCTTTTGTTTGAAGTAGTGTGGAATATCGCCATCTTGACTATGTTCCAGAATGTTCTTTCCATTTTAGTTGTTGCTGCTTTTAAAAGTAGTGGCGTGGTTTCTGTTATGAAATTATATGGTTTCTGTCACATCTGGTACAATTCTTTTGTTTGTGATTCTGTGGCATCAGTTTACGTTGTTCGAAAGGCGATGGTCATCGCTAAGACACTTTTAACAATTGATCTTAGAAAACGGTTGTATACAGCTGACAGTTTAGATATTTCGAGTTTGGCATCAGGCATAATACGCATCTGAAAGTCTCGATCTAACGAAACTATTTAAGAACATAATAAAGCCCACAGCACGTGAACACTTTCAACAGCAATAACAACAAAAATAAGTAACATATGCAGCTAGAAGTTTTGTGACAGTTCACTCAATACAAGGCCCAAGTACCACTCAAGGTAGAGTGTTACAGAGACAGATAGTTGTAAGGAAGAGGGAAGGAGGAAGTAAGAGAGTATTGTGTGGATGAGTAGGATAGATATAGTTGATTCTGGACTTAAAGAGGCCAAGATTATAGTTGTCAGGGAAGTTGTCTGGAGTTTGCTCTACAGTGTAATCAAGTTATTTACTTTCTACAACGGCAATGAAGCTAAAACTAATGTCTTGGAAGGAAACTTTCATTAATACTAGAAAAGGCGATAATATTCAAATATAAAACTATTTTGCCGAAAAACTGTTTTAAGAGAAAGATTTTATTAAGTTCAGCTAAGAGAGTAACGCTCACTGTTAAGTAAATCTTGTATTTGTCTTGTACGAAAATGGCTAATTTTAGCATTGCCATTCTTGGGAAAACTGTTGGAAACAAATTTGCTTTTGCTATGAAGTCTTTAAGACTAGGTAGAGATTAGCTTTCATAAACCGATTTCAAAACAAGTTAATCTACAACCATATATCTGGGAGATTAATGCAGCATAATCTGTAAAGATGATTTTGTTGAACCAAGAACAGTATATGAAATTGATTTCGTGTTTCTGTATAAGAGACGATGCTGAAAAGCTGGCCTGAACAAAAAAATTTCTTCAGACAAAAAAAAAAAAATCATATTTGATCATTTGTTCAGATTTTCTCATAGAAATCTAAAGATTTATTTACTGAATAATTGGAAAATAACGTTTTTTTTTTTTTGTTTTTTTTTAATGACAGAATGAAATGAATCCAAACATCACTGTAATGCACCAGGAGAGAACAAATTAATATTGTTCTCTCCTGGTGCATTTCTAGTGTATCTTCACGTTTGTTGTCAGGTCAATTTTATCCGTTTTTAATTTTACAAATTGAATTGATTTTCCAAATTTGATTGAAGATAATCTTATATTTTATTTGTGCACCATTTTGTCTCCCATTTCGTCTCCTAAAAATGTATTTCGTTGTTCGTTTTGAAAAAAGAAAGTAATTTGATCGACAACGATTGATCTCTGACGAAGAAATGGCCGAAATGTTCCTTAGATATTTGCCCCCTTTTTACAATAAAGATGCTTACATGAGTTCAATTTATGGCTATAATATATATATATATATATATATATATATATATATATATATATATATATATATATAAAAGTGAACATTGAAGTCAACACTTAGAGGCGACAGGATGTTTCCTGCTAGACGCAATCGTCAGGCCTGGTGATTGCATCTAGCATGAAACAGCTTGTTACCTCTAAGTGTTGACTTCAATGTTCATTTTTATATTTATACACGCTCTATTTCTGATATTGAGCACTTTATCCTATAAATATAGCACGCCTTAAGACTATATTTATTCATATATATATATATATATATATATATATATATATATATATATATATATATATATATATTGTACGATAGATAAATTGTCGTCTAAATTACGCAAAAATGAAAATAACATTGATATCTCATTTTAACAGATATATTTTATAAAATTACACAAAACTATCTTGAAATACTAAAGAGTAAAATTTATTCAATATGTCGTCATTAACTTCAACCACGGCCTCTAGACGGCTTTGGAATCTCTTGAAACTCTTCTGGACGGTCTGCTTATTTAAGCTGGTAAATGCTGCCATAATTCTTGCCTTCAATTCATCTTTGGCGTTATAAGGAGTTTTGTTAGTCTCAAGTTCAACTTGTCACCACATATAATAATCTGGGGAGTTAGGCAGCCAGATATAAGGGTTGATGTGGTCGCAGTAATTGTCTGACATCTATGACTGGGTTCTTCTGCTTGCGTGGCATGGTACAGAATCCTGTTGCCCGACATAGGGTTTTCCATCAGTTACCTTCCTGACCCATACAGTTTGGTTTGTTTTACGGCATATCAACCTCAATGGGTTATTTCATGCTGACAAGATTTTTATTGCTGGTAATATTTTTTTCAAAAATCTATTGCTGGTAATATTTTTTCCCCAAAATTATTGCTGGTAATATTTTTTGCAAAACTGTATTGCTGGTAATAATTTTTTACAAAAATATACTGCTGGTATTAAAACCTATTTTTACACTTTCACATTGTTTTGGACCCACTTTGGGGGTTAACTATTTACCCATAGCTGGGACCCTAAGAGGTGTTACCACCCCTGGGAACACCAGCAATTAAGAGGTGGTTCCACGCTCCTCAAAACCTACTTATTAGAGGCCTTGCTGTTGGATGTAGTTTACCATCTTACCCTGGAAGCGGATGTAGTTTATCGTCTTACCCAGGACGCGGATGTAGTTCATCGTCTTATCCAAGACGGTTTCATGCAGTTCATACAATCTTCAGATATAGATTCTGACAGTTATCTGTCGAGTTTTCGTGATGGCGATTCAATATTATGTTTGCATATTTGTCCATTTAAAATCTAGAATTAACTATTAATAATTTATAACGTTCAACTTCATAAGTTCGAAAGTTTATAACACCCACCTTAAGAATAAATATACTGACATACGTGCTAGTATTTGTGCGTGTATGTAAATTTGTTATCCTATCCATTTGTGTTATATATATATATATATATATGTGTGTGTGTGTGTGTGTGTGTGTGTGTGTGCGTGCGTGCGCGCGCGCATTTCATTGAATAAGACACAAAGTGCTTTAATTTAGTTTTTTTTATACAATTTCTCATGCGATCTAATATTTTTTTCTTTTTGGAAGATAAATTATATAAAAACTGTCTGAATATTCTTTTAATCCGAGCGCTTTCGGCTATACATTTAGACATTTTACAGAATGAAATATTTTAACTGTTAAATAAGAAATAGTTTGTTGCATGTATGTATTTATATAATGTTTTCATTTTTCAAAACATTGTCAAGATATTATGTCCATGTTCATAGCTGATATTATTAAGTGTTGTTTTTTTGTTTTATTAATAAGGCTTCAATTATTTTTAGTCATTTTTTTTTGCATGTAGATGATCTATTATATTTGTGTTGTCAACAAGTATGTTACAAATAGTGTCCAGTAGGTATCCATGAATATTTAAATGAGATCTAATTGAGCTATAATCAGAAAGGTTAAAATGTTTCATCCTTGAAAATGGCTAAATGTGTAGCCGAAAGCGCTCAGATTAAAAGAAAATTCGGATTATTTTTATATAATTTATCATCTGAAAAAAATTACATGAACTCTGCATGAAAGAAGGATTGCTGCCTAAACACATACACACACACACACATATATATGGGCAATAATCGTTCTTTTATAAACTGCGCCTCTTACTCTGTAACTCTCTACCTCGAGTGACTCTTGGGTCTTGTACAGTGTGAACATTATTTTAAATATTTACACCATTTACGTTGTTCAGACTGTTGTTCTCATCTTTATTGCCATATTTACAACGTTCCGGCCGTTGTACACTCAGACCTTCTTTAGGTGATATTAGTTTCTAACAGAACTATTTACTTTGTTCACGCTGGTAGATTGTTCTAATTTCACATGCCACGCCTTTGGATATCTCAGTATCAGTTATTTCCCCTTGGTAACTCAACTGTCCAAGTTTTTATTTCCTCTGTTGTGGCGAGGTATTAAACTCACATGTCTTTGGGTCAAGTCACCTTTAGGATCCATAAACCAACGTTTTTATCCTCTGGGTCATGTCTAGAAATATAGACAGGTTATTGTAAAAATAAAAATGTTTCATTGAATGTGGCAGACAAAGAATATTTTATAAGTTTATATTCAGTTTTTCTAGAGTTTTATTTTATGGGTACTAAATGAGTGTCAACATTGATTGAAGATATTTTTGTCCCAAGCATTTTCGGACAATTCATTCGCTATTTTCAAAGGAGCTTTCATTAGTATATTTTATTTTTCCAAGCTGCATTCTGTAGAAGTAGTAGTAAATCTAAGTCGTGCTTGGTATGAGTAGTACTTATTATATATTGGTATCCATATTGGTTGTTTTCATTTATGTACCTGCTTATTTAGAAACCAACCGAACAGACGCTGAAAAATATAATTGTTTGAGATGCAATACTCACAGGAGATTGTAAAGGATTTTCTTATAGTAACAATTAGTTTTAGATGCGAACAGAAATAAAATTTCATTGGTGGTAACTTCCCTGCAAACCCTCTTTCGTTTGATGTTGCTTTATTGGTCTCACCAGTCCTGTGCATGCTTCTGTTTTTTGACACAGATAACAGTAACGTTTATATATATATATATATATATATATATATATATATATATATATATTATTTTATATTCGCAGCATTTATTGGAAAGTGCTCAATCTTAATGATAGAGCAAACATATTCAAAATATATACAAACATCATCATCACCATGTCCACAGACAGAACCCACTTGAAAGGTCCAGACCAAATGGAGTATATGTGCACGTCTACATGTGTGTATATGTGTGTGAGGAAGTGTAAGTTTGTCTGACGACGCAGACGGCCGATCTGAAAAAAGTCAAAAACACCAGAACCTGCCACTTGTTGAAAAAAACATCGCTACATATAGTAAGTGCTACGGTCACGACACCGAAATAGGATTACAATTGCGTATGTATGTATGTATGCATGTATGTTCGAACGCTCAAATGTGTATCTGCGCCTAATCTCGGATTGTTTATATGGGTGTGTGTCCGTGAACTAAAATGCTTACACCTGTATGCATGTATGTATGTATACTTGTGTGTGCGAGTGTCATCACAAATTGACAGAGGGGAATTTTCTCCTCCCATCACCAAACACAAACAAGCATAAATAGATTCAATTTTTAAAAAAATAAACCAGTTTATCTGATGATCGCAAAAGCGTGAAACCCAGGGTTACAAACTCATACCCATATAACTGAATATATATATATATATATATATATATATATATATATATATATATATATATATATATGAAAAAATATAGTTTTAAGGTATGCTATATTTACGGGATAATGTGCCCAGTATCAGAGATAGAGCGCACGTAAATATAATTATAAAAGTCAACACTCAGAGGCGACAGATTCTTTCATGATAAGTGCAATCATTAGGCCACATGTGTGTTTTTTCTCGATTATTTATATATACGGGTCAGTCGTGCTTTGTGGGTAGCCTATTTAATTGTGTGTAGTCTATTCTAACGGTTATTTTGGCGGTCGTGTTTTGTTAATTTGTTTATTATTTACTTTATTTATTTGGATTAATTTATTTTACTTGTTTTGGCTTACTTATTTTCATTTTATCTGATCAATAAAAATAAATAAAAAGAAATAAATAAGCAAAAACAAGTAAAATAATTTAATTCAAATAAATAGATAAAGTAAATAATAAACAAATTAACAAAACCCGACCTCCACACGAGGCAGGATATGGTATAAAGCCGATTTTTATGTGAGTCAATCTTAGCCCGTAGGCTCGGGTAAAAATTCCCCGTAAACTCTGCATGAACCGGGTCGGGTTTTTTCAACCTCGCCAGACGAGACTCTTCTCTTCGGCATAGCCTCGTCTGGTTTCCTCCCTGCCCGAAGGTACATAGTTGGACTTTTAGATGCTTACTGGAAAGCAAGGATATCTACCAACCGCCCCCTTGCGCTCAGATGTGGCACAAGGCCGAATTTAATTTGGGGTATCCGAGTACGTAGGCTCGGCCAAAAATTCCCCATATAAAACGGGGTCGGGTGTCACACTATTTAACTTTGGTAATTAATTAACTAATTAGCCATAAAATTTGAACAGGAAAAGGCTGAAAGCAGAAAAGAAGGGTTAAGGGATATCCCGAAGAATATACCGATCAACATAAGAAGTTTATTTTTTTCAAAACCTCTATTTTTCTCAAGAAACAGAAGAATTGCGTCAACAATAATTTCACGAAAAGGCAATGTGACGATCTCTGGCAATTGATTAATGATGGTCGTTAAAAGTGCTGGTTAAGAAAATACAAGATAACCAGAATCGACGAATATATCGCCCGAGAGTGCATAGATATTATGTACACAGGTAATATGACTGTGGAAATGGCCAGACGAGAGGGCCATGTGTTAATTGTAGGAATTTTGGCAGGTCGCAAAAGGATTTGAGTAAACAAAGTTCCAGTTGATAATTCTAAACTGCTCGTGATATGGGAACAGGATAAGAAATCCTGAATATGCAGTGGTGTCAAAGAGTTAATGAAGCAATCTTAGCCACATCAGCACGACCGTGACGCCATTGATCGTGTGGTAGCTGTGGTGATAGGCGGAGGTAAAATAGTATGAGAGACGGAGAAGTTACTAACGCCCACCGAAAGGAATTGGTGTGAAGTACCAATGTGAGTAGGAGGGAGTTTAGGAGGATAGCTATCCTGCAGCCTCTCCTCACAGACGAACGGATCTCCCCAAGAAATAGGAAGTAATTAATTTTCCAAAAATGGCAAGTAAATAATTTTTCTGTCCAGACAACAAAGAGACCCTTGTTAGAAATCGGGAATTCACCGAAAACTCCAGGCTGCGTTTAACCCCGCACCCGGTTTTGGTTAAGTCCATATAAGCGAGCGCCCCCCGGGTAGTTCGCTAGTTCGCGTTTTGCAGTCGGGAAGAGTTACGAGAAAGCTGACTGAGAGATTCCACGATTCCTGCCTCCGACTTCGCCTTTCTACAAACAGCAAGTTATACTGACGAAGCTAAGCCAGCACTTAAAAACTAAACCAGTTGATTTAGAAGACCAGAATTTGTCTAGAAATATAAAAGTGTCACTCTCAGAAGAAACGGGTTGGGAAGAACACACACTTCTGTACAGAACAGACTGATAAAAGATGATTTGCTTTCTTTAAACATGCCCGAACCTTTTTTTGTTTTATTTTTCTTTTTGCTTGTGCGACGTCACCTTCAGTTTAGACTCACTTTGCACGACGGCCGCGGTGTCTGCTTGATCTCGTCAGCCTAAGATCAAAATCACAACGTGGGTAAGTTAGACTTGAGACCAAGATAGTTACTTCGGTAACCACATTGGAAGCGAGCTGAGAACGACGGAGCTGGTGTCGAAACGGTTGCATCTGGTGTGAAGCCGTTATGTATTTGTGTCGTTAGAATCGACCGACCATCCCATTTGGTAACCTGACAAAGGGTTCCTGCAGGGTAGCGACGATCGCCAATCGACCGGGTCACATATTGGTGGCAGTGACTAAGAGTCAACCCCAGGACACCCCAGTAGGTGTCACAGGCTAGCTGTTTCCCGAGACGAGACTCTGCCCTTCGACATAGTCTCGTTTAGTTTCCTCTCTGCCCGAAGGCAGAGAGTTCGACGTTTTGATGCTTGCTGGAAAGCAAGGTCATTTACCTCACCACCCCCGTGAGTTAGGATGTGGCACAAGGCTGTAGGCTTGGGCAAAAATTCCCCGTAGACCCCGTAAAAACGCGGTCGGATAGCTACCTACCAGCCCAGACGAGACCCTGCCCTTTGGCATAGCCTCGTTTGGGTTCCTCTCTGCCTGAAGGCAGAGAATTCAACGTTTTGATGATTGTTGGAAAGCATTCCCCCTGAGACCAACACCATAGAGGCTTTATATTACTACTGGAACAGTCCATTTAATAGAGGTATATCACTTTTTTGTATACTGAGAGTCATCAGTTTGTTTCCTGCAACAGAAAGAAAGCTAGAGAGAGAGAGAGAGATGTAGCACAAATTAAGACGTATTTTAATCCTTTTATTTTGTTATTTACTCTTTTCAGTTAACTGGATATTACCCAGATCACATGAAAGTACCAATCTTATTCGTCTGGAGTTTATCTTACCAAACGCCTATATTATAAACGACTACATCGATTTTTTCACTGACAAGAAAGATTCAGAAGATTTCACGGTGGGTGAATAAGCTGCTATTTTATTGTTACTAATTTATTTGTCTTAAATACAGGAAACAAGGATTAATCCAAGAATTATTCGAACACTCCTTTATTGTTTACATCATAAAACACTTACCGGATAATTTCTTTAGGCTTCCTCAGAGAAATATCGTTTCAAGTAGTCCCTAAATGTCACCAAGTTCCTTATTTTATTGTATAAATTTATGAGAATACATGCACGAAGTTCTACAAAAAACACGAGGTGCTTAAGCCGCGAAATGTTTTTTTCCAAAATCATTTCACCCTAAGCAACGCAATAAAGCCACTAAGATGCAACGGGTTACTGAAAATGAAAGCATATGAGAAAATTCATTATACAGGAGAGCGGGCATATATATAATTAATTTCGGTTGAGCTCTCTGGGGAGGATTTGTAAACAGTGAGCATTACGGCTGATATAGCGAGACTCTTCGGCAAAAGCGA